>CALSCE010010695.1:11443948-11462253 GCA_943593645.1 Bovichtus variegatus
GTGTGTGTTTGGGATGGTGTATGTTTATGTGTGTGCTGGCATGCGATTGTTTGCGTGTATGTGTGTTTGTTTTCGACAATGTGTATGTGTGTGTGTGTGTATGCGACCTTGACACTGAGCTACACGAGGGAGACCTCTGAGCCTCCTTTCCCCTCCATCCAACAACCCCCCCCCCCCTTCCGTCTCCTAAACAACCTGACACGCTGCCGTCACTACGGTGATGACAAGGGGAGGATGTTCGCACCCAGGGATGCCATGGAGACCGCATCCCGACCCCACCTGACAGATGCAGCTAAACATACACACACATAAGGACACACTCACAAAAGGTAGTGCGAGAAAGAAAACTTGTTGGGTTGAACACACACACACACACACACGCACACACACACGCCCACACACACACACACACAGTACAACATCTAAATTCTTCTCAGTGAATATTCGAAGCTGCCTGAATCCTCGAGCTGACTGGAGTGAGTGGAGGAGATAATCTCCCAACTTTGCTTCTCCAGCTTCGCCATGTTTTATCTCAGCACTTCTCAGGCAAATTATCCTCCTTTTTGTCCGCTCTGTCTAATATCATACCTTCATTAAGCAAGCAACTCTCTTCTGCTGTTCTTCTTCTCTCTCTCTGTCTCTCTCTCTGCAGCAGGGGGGCTGACACTCAGAGGGGGTGTAGAGGAGCAGTGAGGCAGAACCGACAGAACGAGAGGGAGAGAGGAGGGATAGGGGGGTTTGGAGGGAGGGGGCATCAGGGTCTGTGACTGTCAGCTATGGGAGAGGGATCCCCCGGGAGGAGTGAAGGTTCAGGAGAAAAGAAAGAAAGAGCAAAAGAGTGGAAAATAAAAAGAGAGCAAGTCAGCAGAGAGATGTAAAAAAAAAAAATAAATAAATAAAAATAGAGGAGAAGAAATGGGGAAGAATGTTGTTTTGATGTGAAGGGTGACGGGCGGGCTGTAGTCTGGCGGACCAGAGGATGAGAGAGAAAAATGAAGAGAAAGGGGTGAAGGGAAGAGTGGGAGGGGAAGACAAGAGGAAGAGTAGACCCCAGACAGTAAGTAGTAAATGAGGGAGAAAAGCTACGCTATCATCCACTGAATGAGAGGACCACTACGGTCTCGCTGAGATCTCCTGTTCAGCCACTCTCAACTAGTCTGCAAACCAGTCTGTTGAAAACTAAGGGCAGTTTAAAGCTTCACATCTTCACATTCTTCAAATCTGTAGAAGCCCTCCGAACTAAATAACGAAGCCACCATTTGTCATTTAAACAAACAGCTAATGCTGTCATTACTTTTACGTGCAAACTAGTATGCTGGATATGATTGGGCTTTTGGAGTGTTCCAGTTATGTTCTGGAGGGATAAGTTCTTGAGAGCATGCAGTTATACTAAAAGCTTTTAATGAGGTGCCGCAACTAACAACCACAGAGCAAAACATGCCCTTTGTCAAAGCATTTCTGCACCTTATTAAAAGCGTGAACTATAACTACTCCAATAAAAAAAACATGATTATTCGACATATAATAACCTTATTCAGATCACTGTTGAATTAAAGTCTGGATAGCACTCAACTACAGCTTGATCTGGTAGCTAAAAATAAGTCAAAGTTAAAGATTAAAACCAAAAAGCAGCAAGATTTTGCGTTTTTCTATTACTATCGTAGCCTATTTCTCAAGGAAAGGGTCGTTCTCTCTATTCTCTGCTGATTCTAAACATGCTACGTTTCTTGTTCTGTGTTTTCTTTCAGGGGGAGATTTTTCCGGAAGTCCATATTCCCATCCCCAGTATTCCACATACAACGAATCATGGAGATTTCCTAACCCCAGTTTATTAGGTATGTGTATCCCATATCTCTGCAGCCAGTTCTGTTCACCAGAACTGGATCAATAATTGTATCAATGAATTTCATTTCATTCTACCTCACATCCCAGTTCCAACCTCTCTAATACTCTCTTGTAATATGCTGTATCTTTCCTGCTCGACTGTTCATTTTTTTCCCTTACATTACATTTCTTTCTGTATTGTACCGTACAGTACAATACATCATATACATACTAATGGTTCTGTGAAAGGATGTTTTAAAAGACTGGCAATTTGGGGTGTGAATGGATTTGAAGAAAAGGGAAGACAGTGCAAGAGAGAGAGAGAGAGCGAGAGAGAGAGAGCAAGAGTGAGAGAGCAAGAGTGAGTGAGAGAGAGAGAGAGGGGGGAGAGTGAGCGAGAGAGCGTGAGCAAGAAAGAGTAAGAGAGAGAGAGAGAAAGGAGAGAGAGAGAGCGAGAGAGAGAGAGAGAGAGGGAGGAGAGTGAGCGAGAGAGAGAGGAGAGTGAGCGAGAGAGAGTAAGAGAGAGAGAGAGAGAGAGAGAGAGAGAGAGGGAGGAAAAGATTAACAGCCATTTATCTGCTTATCATCAGTGTTGCATTATGGGATATGTGGGATTTCATTTTATACAGTTATTGTGGAGGAATTTTGCTGTTACTTTTTATTTTTCATGCAGTCACCCACACATTAACGACAAAGATCGAACCAAACTGCCACGAGCAGTGATCTGCCGGACTACAATAAGGAGGATATATTATCTCATAGCCTATGAAATGAACTCATCCGCTTCATAAGGCAACGTGACATCAGTCTAGAAAACATGTTCTCACACAACCAGGACAAAGGTCTGACAGCAGAGTCCAGCAGCCGCAATATAGAAAAAGATGTGTTCTATTGAACAAATTAAACTTATTTTCATGTTGTATTGTGACCTAAAACGTTTGTTCCTACTGAAGCATTGGGGGAGGCTATATGACAATGTACACCAACAGAGACTTTGCCATATCATTTTTACTGCATTGTGGATCATGAGGCAATTTAAATGAGCAGTAGTGCTTTATGTGTTATTGGATTTTTGCATAAAAGTGATGAAATACCTTGAGGTGTCAGGTGTTTAATTTACAGCCCTGTTTTTTTATCCATTCATAATTTCTCAATTGATTTTCCAGAAATGTTATTTTACCATATACATCAATATCTTGATATGAAATGACATTTTCCGTCGCTACTACCAACCACGTAATGGCAAAATCCATCACTTTTGCCTTCCAAAAACCATGATTGCAATTGTTATTGCTATCTCTGCATCTGCGTTTAAGAGTCAGTGTCAAATTCATTGTCTAGGGATCCATTTCAGGGGCCACGTTTAAAGGTGAAACAGTCAGCGGATGACGGAGTAAAGGTCAATGGGTGAGAAGGGTCAGTGCTGTGCTGACCTGTAGTGTCCTCCCACCCTTTCCTCTCCTTACCTCTCATCTCCCCACCTTCCCTCTGTCTCCAGTGTTTCAGCAGGATTATGGGTCTCTTCTGGGGACGGAAATCGGCTGCTCCTCCAGTCTCTTCACCAGCCAGGCTGGACAGATGCAAGGTAGGTGGAGAAAGAAAGAAAGCAAATGAAAGTCAGCGCAAGCAAAGTGTAACGATACAGGTGATTGTGCAGAGGTGACATGATGAGGAAAAATGATGGCGGATCATAGAAAGAGAACAGGAAGAGACTGCAAGGGAACTTTAGTATGATAACGGATGAGCGGCCACATAATATGAGGACAAGATGCACATTAGGAGGCACTGAAAGGTTTAAGATTGATGGCAGCGGGAACAGAGAGGCTGTGATACAAAGGGAAGGCGGGGAGGGACGAGAGCAGAGGTGACAAATGAAAGGGGAGTTTAAAAAAAAAGAGGCAAAAGGGGAGAAAGGCTGTCTGAAGTCTTGACTCAGACTAAATAGTTTGTCAGGCCGGCTTAATGCCTCACTTCCCAGAAGAGCCTCCTGAGATTACCTGGACTGTGGACAGACATAACCTGTCAACACACAGCTGGGCTGATTGATGGAAGTGACAGAGACAGGTGTGTGTGTGTGTGTGTGTAGGCTGTTTTTCCTGTGTGTATATAAAGCTGTGTGAGTGTGGGTTTCTGGGGTTACAGTATTGAATTGACCTCTTCCCTGAGGAGAGAATAGACTCAAGGGATCAGCAGTAGTAGAGCTGTACTCAGTGTGTCAGCTTAGACTATCACTTAGATAGTTTAGGTGTGTGTGTGCGTGTGTGTGTGTGTGAGAAAGAGAGAGAGTGAGAGAGAGAGAGGAGAAATAGTGAACGTGGGAGATGAAGAGTGTCAGAAAGTAGCCCGAGTTCATTTTATTGGTTGTACATGACAAGGGGACTCATTTTTTCTGTCATTAGCTTTATCAGCTCATGTCATCTCATCCCTGCCTTTCACTAGTCCCATTCAAAGTAAAATATAATCTTAACAGAAAATTGAAGCTGCTCATTCCACATTTAAACTACATTTCATCAGCTCAAAGTAGTTAAAATGATAATTCAGATTTATTACAACCTGGGTCTTATTTTTCTTTTTTTTTTGTCATTTTAACCATCATTTCTATCGGTAAAATTGAACTCGCCCAGTTAATTTAAAAAGTCCAACGGGGAAAGAAACATGAGTAGAAGCATGAGACAATCAGAAAAGTTCAAATGTTGCACACTTGGACATAAAAAAAGGGACTTCCAGGCGTGAATCATTTTAAAATAAAATTCCTTTATTTCTTTTCATTCTGGAAATACAGAAACACAAGCACTCATTGTAATTGTGATTTAACCTACTAAAATACTATTGTTATTGCATATGTACATATATCAGAATATTACAGATTAATAAAATACAACAAAATACTATAGTGCCCATAACCAAATAATACAGTTTCCATGTCCGTTAACATTTCAGTGTCCATTAATATTCCAAACATTACTGTGGGTCCCACACAAATCCCCAGATTAGCTAAATTCATTTGGAAGAGAAAGTACTTGCAGCTTTAAAAAGCATATTAGCATCTTTTCACTAATTACTTTTGGTTTTCCGGTCCATAACTTTAATTGTTTTAGATTCACTAGCAGCACCTCGTTTCGAGATGTATCAGGCAGCTGTTTTCAGCAAAAAGCTCCGATAAACCCACTGCACGTTTATCTGCTCAGGACCAAACTGCAGAGTGAGCATTAAAATGCAAAAATTTTTTATATCCAGATGTTTTCCTCAGGAGTTGGTTGAGACCAAAAAAGAAATAAAAAGGGCGTAAGTAGTGGACTTACATTCATCAGGTGGCCAGAAAGACAACTCCAAATGAATACTAATGTTGCTCTGTATATACTTGATGGTAGGCAATAGGCAACTAACATATCAACTTTATAAGGTAATAATATGTCAACATGTTTACAGCTTGTTATGCAGCCCCCCAAGTGGCCAAAATTGGTTAATGCAGCTTTAAATAATCTGGTTAAACTGTTGGTAAACAACACCTGGTGAGTACAATGACATCATAACCACTAGAAAAATAAGGCAAACAATTAAAAAAACAAGACCTAAGTTGTAATAAACTGGACATTTGTGGGTCTCATTTAAGAGAAATGGAATGAAAGATTTGTTTCTGTGTTTCTTTCCAGGGTCTCCGTACTATTACAGTGCAACATCACGGGGGGCGGGGCCTGCTGCCACTCCATCAGCCTCTGCGTACGACCGCCACTGACCCCTCCTGCTGAGAGAAGAGGAGGACGAGGAGAAGGAGACGAGGGAGCGGCGAGGGGACGGATAGCACCAGCACTGCACAGTACAAACCTGCCTACGCTTGGACGACAATGAGGATGAAGATTTCAAATTTTTGACGTCAGTGAAGTTTGAATTTTATTTTGTTGACACGTAAGCCAACAAACGCACTGCTAGGCTGCAACACACACAAACTGTATGGGTGCGACCTTACTGTGAGGACAGAGGCATGGCAGTGTCAATAACTGATGGAGATAGGACTGGTCAGAAGCAAACGAATATCCCATAATATATCAAAAGGCTTGGTGTCCCTATCTTGTTTTTAACCAATCATCTACAAATCTAAGAAGTCAGTGGACTAAGTGTGCAGCAGTGATTGAAACTGTATTGTGATCTTCTGGGTAAAATGTGTTTTCAGGTTTGAGAATATTTTTGAGGAAATGATTTGAGTTGATTAGAGCAAAATCACTTTTTCAAAACAACAAGTCTTTTTATGCCCCGACATCAATCAATCAATTTTCTATGCCTTGTTACAGTGAAGTAAAGACAATCCAATTCCCATAACTTTGAATGACCAAAATCACCCATATCATTACCATTCTAGTCTCTTTACTGTAGATTCAACACGTTTCCCATGGGATCACAATGCTTGATAAATGGGATACCATGTTCAGCTTCACTTTTGAGTGTTTGCTAAGCCCCGCCCCCATTAGTTACTGTTGCTATGCCTGTCAAGCTTTCTGTTCCTGCACGGCACAAATACAACTTACAATGTTACTAGTGGCAGATTTATCATCAAATCTTTTTACACAATGACTCCTTTCAGACGGAAGTAGCCATAAAAACAGCATTCCAGCCGGCAACCATATATTTTGACGACTAAAAACAGTCCCAAAAGCGAATATGGCCTATAGTTTAATCTATAATCACCTTTGCTCTTCTGTTTTTGATTTTGAAAAAAGGCTAGTAGATAAGAATCCGCCCTCCAAACTCTTTAAATTCAGAGTATCTCTCTTACTACAGCCCCATGCACACTGCTTGAACATGTGGAGAAATCCAAAAGCTTGACAGGCCTGCCGTGCCTAGATATGGTTGCTACGCTATGATTGGATTAATGCTGATCGGGGGTGAGCTTTAACAAACGCTCAGTCCCAGGGGTTGTAGCCAGATCCCAATGTGTATCACAGAACATCTAACATCCACACTTGCTTTCTAAGCGGTTTGCAGTTTGCCATTAACTGACGGACAGGCCTTTCAGTAAAAGCACAGCCTAAAATCGGAGCCCTCTGCTGTAAAACAGTGTACATGTTCACATCAGACCAAAATCAAATCCACCAGGGAGAGTTATTGTACAGGAAGGTGCTATCCTACCTCCCCAGCCAAGATTTAGTCCTGATCAAGAGCTATTTATAATGGGAGGAGACACAGAGTAATATATTAAGAAGCTTTTCTGCGCTGCACTCCGTTATGAGAGTGAATGCCTGTAATGATTTATAATATGTGTCACGCTGTTGTGCTAGAATAGTGAAGATGATGACGATGATGATGATGATGATGATGATGATGATGATGATGATGACGATGCAGTGAAATATGAAATCTTAAAAACTTTCAATATGAAAAGAAGTCTTTGTTTATAAATATGATCCGATTGCGATTTTCCTGTTTATAGTTTGTTGCCTGGTATTAGTTGACACAGGTGCCATTGAATAAGACGCCATTTTTATCTGCTTCCTTAATATTGATACGAAGAGCCAGGAAGCAGTGGCACCCTCTCTTTCTCTCTCTCTTTCTCTCTCTTTCTCTCTCTCTCTTGCTCTCTTTCTATTTCTCTCTTTAAACTCCCCAAAGATGGGCCCCCCCTAGTGGATCGGCTGACTAACTACAAAAGCACAAAGAGACTCAATCATCATTTAAAGGCGCCATTTTACTTTTTTTTTTTTTTTTTACTTCCTTTTAAAACCATTAACTTCTTCTTCTTCTTCTTCTTCTTCTTCTTCTCCTTCTTCTCCTTCTTCTTCTTCTTCTTCTTCTTCTTCTTCTTCTTCTCCTCCTCCTTCTTCTTCTTCTTCCCCCCTTTTGAGTGCTTGTCCTTGTGCTGTTTGACATTCTGAATTTGTTGTCTCCTACATCAGTTCTGCGCTGTGACAATGTATGACACCAGGGTCGAGGCCTTACCCATCATGTACAGACAGAGTAGGACAGTTTTGCCCTTCAGTGCTCATCTGAAATCAGTGTGTTACCCTCTCAAATGTTTGAGGGTCCACAGTGTTGATCTTGTGAGAAGGCAATATCTTCCTAAACCTGTACGTAACTTCCTGTCTCACTTCTGTCCATACAAGACTTGTACAGTAATCAGTGAACGAGAAGAGAAGTCCAATGTCAATAGCAATTTCAATTATTCACATTTGAATTTAGAGTTTAGTGATGAAGCTTTCTTTATGATAAAAAACTAAGAGGTGTGTGGTGTTGTTTTAGCCATCGTCTGCAAGTGTTTACATATTTTTTGGTTTTGTTTTGGGTATGTGTGGCTGACCGTAGCGATTCATTGCTACTGTGTAGTTTTACTAGCTAACAGATTAAAGGCACCAAATCTGCAGCGTGAGACATAAAATATCGCTATATAAACATATACCTATAAACACTGAACAAAGCTGTTAGTTTCTCAATCTTTGTCGTTTCTGGGTTTTGAAATTGTGATAGAGTTGATCCTACATTTGTAAACCTTAAAAGTTGTGTGTACACAACTCTAAAGCAGATTCTTATGACGGCTCGCCTGCTGTGCTGCCAGCGTGCACCTCAGCAGGAGCCTTTCCTTATTTCTGTCTTTCTCTCTTGATCTTTCTGAGGCATTATTGAACCTGAACCACACCAGCTGAAAACAAGGACAGTGCCTTTAGTTTTATATGTCAACTCCCCCCTGACTGACCACGCATCACTAAAACACGATTTAGCGTCCCTCCCTGCAACTCCTTAAACAAAACTCTGCCTATCTGCCCATGCGAACACAGGGTTGTAGAATATATAAATCCTTCCACAAATAAGTAGCAACCAGTCATTTCAGTGCAAACTTCAGATAATAATTTACATAATGTATCAATAGTAACATTGCAGTTCTGATAACAGCATCTATGGCACTTCAGTCATAGATTCACTCAGAAAATACAAATTGATCTGATGGGAAATAATGTTAGCAATCTAAAAATGACACCAGGCGCCAGTAAAGTGACAACAATCAAAATATATTCCAAGAAAGGTCAATGTAAAATCAAAGGTGGGACAGGAGTCTTTCCTCAGCACTCAGTGCTGCCTCTGGTAGCCTGAAGATGAATAAGTGAGACAACAGTTTTAATTTCTAGTATTGCTTCAGTATATCTTCCAGCCACCAGTGGCAGCCTTGAGTTACTTTCATCTCGCACCATCATCTGGTAAAAATGTAAATTTGTGGAATACTTTGGTCAATGCTAAACTAAGATGGTGA
The DNA here is from genome assembly GCA_943593645.1 of Bovichtus variegatus. Taxonomy (NCBI): domain Eukaryota; kingdom Metazoa; phylum Chordata; class Actinopteri; order Perciformes; family Bovichtidae; genus Bovichtus; species Bovichtus variegatus. Next base: position 11,453,007 of record CALSCE010010695.1, read on the forward strand.
ACATAATAAACACTGTAACTGTTCGAATTGTGTCTGTGAGCATGTTAGCATTCAGCTCAATGCACCTCTGCGCCTAAGTACAGAGTCAAAGAGCTGCAAGCGTAGCTGTACACTCTTAGTCTTGTTGTTACTTCATAGCTGTCTGACGTGGGGGTTTTCCAGCTTCAGAGTTGCTAACAAGATTTCCTACCATCCCATGAGTTAATATTTAAATTTTTTAATAATTCTTCCATAACAAATTTATGAGCGAATCTCTGACTGAAATGTACAAGTTCTGAGAAATATCCATGCAGGACCGGGATACGTGATATACAGTACGTACGCCCCTGGATCGCTGCGAAACAGGACCAACTGGCTTGACAAGTAGTGAAAAAAGGCACAAAATATACAAAAAGACCAAGTAAACTACAGACATGTTACAAGTTAATACATTAATATTGTTTTTTTTTATCCAACCACTGCGTCTTATAAATGAATGACACCCTTTTTTTCACGCGCACCCACACACACACACGCACACACACGCACACGCACACACACACACGCACACACACACGCACACACACACTACTGTAAACATGAAGAAGTATTGATTGAAAGTCGTTCTCCTTGAGGAGGTGAATCCAGTCGTGCCTCCTGTGTCAGCTCGCAAGAAGCTGCGACACCAAACAGGCCAAATTCATTCTCTGGTGTAGCCAAGAGTACAGCCATACATTAACAGGATTATTTGTCAACTATGCATCTCATAGTGACACAGCTTGCCTTGCCATTGCTTTGACCTAATTGGTTCACATGGGGAGAGAATGGGTTCTCATTGGCCCGCAGTTGTTTCGATTGGCAGCCGTGACATTGACTGCAGCAATGAGAGGGGACTGTCATTGTGGGTGGTACTGTATGAAGCACGGCGGGCAGAGGCCACACACACACACACACACACACACACACACAAATATAAGTACAGACACACACTCTCTCCCTCCCTTTGTCCTTTGCGGAGTGGTGATCGCCCCTCCTCTCATGCCCCTGTGTTCCCCAGGGGAGGCCAAACCTGCTGTGCCATCAGAAGCTCATCCCGTCTTTTTTCTCCTCCTCCCTCAGCCCTAATCTCATCATATCTCATGCACTCGTCCCCCCCCTCTCCACTCCTCCCCTTCTGTAGCACTGCCACACCACCAGGATTAGGAATATTAAAACTATTCTGTTGATTTCAGGCCTGTAACCTTCTTCAAAAAGTCCTCCCTCTTTCTTCAGACAGCCCTATTAATCCCTTTTTTCCTCTCCTTTTCTTGCTTCTCTCTGACTGTTCAGACTCGATGCTCACTGTCCTGTCAGAAATTCTGCATAGGAATGAAGCAGGTTGTTTTGTGCCAAAGCGAGGTCATTTCAATGGCAATATTGCTGCCGGTATCTTTATTTGGCCAAGAATATTCTGTGAGATCGCATCTCATATTTAGTTTGAAACACTAGTTTCAGGTCACAAAAAGTTGCTTCATTTCCAGCTTTGCCACAGTTTACTGTGCATGAAAATGCATCCTGAATTGTTATCCCAGCTCCAAATCAAATAGGAAACTGAAATAAATGCAAATCAGTTTTTTTCTTTATTATGATTTTTCACCGAGTGTGCACCGCCTGACTGTATCTCAATATGAATCCATGAAGATGGCTACTGCCTCCGTAAAACCTGAGGGGATTTCAGCATCACATCTTGACAGCAATTAGTGGCACAATCTGTTTCATGCTTGCTGATATAACTAGGCTCTGGACAGATCTCATACTGAAGTGTTACAATGTTCTGTACATCTTAATATTATTCAACTGTGGAAGAGGAGAACATACACAGGACTCAGCCTACAAAAATCCACTGTGCTTTTTAAGCAGATGTTTCAATCAAAAAAAAAAAAAGATAACATGATTTTTCACCTTACTGTGGCCTTTCGTGTAACAATCTGGAGTTTTTTTGTGTCCATGGCTTCCTATCTGGGGTGTTAAAGAGATATTTATATCTGTAACGTTTTGGTAAAAAAAAAAAGAATAAACAAAAGACAGAAAGAAATACATCAGAACGCAAAGACGAAATTAGGTTCTAACGATTCAGCTTGCTCAATTCTTCAAAATCAAACGCGACAAAAAGAAAACATATCTGTAACATTCACCAAAGCCTGTGATGCCTGTTTTAAATAATAGAATCTTGTACAAAACATATAAAATAGCAGAAAAGACTTACAGATACAAACACAAAATGAAGATAAGAAATGCCTTCAAATATTCTGGAGGGGAGGATTTAAAAAAAAGTAAAAGAAATGCTTCTTTATGAAAATGTGTATGTTTTTTATTCGATTTTCTAGTAGTTGCAAACAAAACTTGGTGTTTTTTCTCTTTGTGTGTTGTGTGTTGTCTTAATATTTGAATGTATTTTACTGCAGTGCGAATTTGCCAAAGATATCATATCACTTGATTTCTCTCCTTTATTTTTTTGTTTATTTTTTTGTTCCTGACTTGTGACCAATTTTGTTCAGAAAACTGGAAATAAATGGTGAATTTGATATTATGCTTTTTTTTTTTTTTTTTTTCATATTTCTATTGTTAATATTATTGTTATTTTATTTCCTGGGTTTGAGTTTACTGTGAAATATTAAATTGCAGTTTGCTTGATGCATCTCTTCATACTCTCTTCATGTCTGTGTACCTGTCCATCCGTCCACCTGAGTGACTGTTGTTGGTGAATTATTCCATTTATGTACCTGTAATGTGAAGCTAAGAAGTAATTATTTGTAAATATTTGCCATAATTTTATTGGTCCTTCAGAATAAAAAATAATTTTTTGGAAGTTTCAGCTTCTGTGTCAGTACTTGTGCTGCAGATGTACACATGTTTTTTTTATGGACGTCAATATGCATATAAACTGTACACACACATACTACCACGTTCCTCAACATCCAGCATCAGCCTGGATAATCGGAGACTTCCAGAGCAGGATGCTGCTTGTGTCTCAGTGTGACCCTGCGGCGCAGCTTTCATCCTGGGGACACAGATCTCATCTTGAGGCATCTATCTTGAGGGGAGGGGGGGGGGGGGGCACAGCTCAACCCCCTCCCTCTCCGCACCCCACCACTCTGAGTGAATGGAGTGTCCCACTGCTGCAGTCTTGGCTGCCAGCCGAGTCCAGGAGGGGGCAGAGGTGTGTGTGTGCGTGTGCGTGTGTGTGTGTGTGTATAAAGGAAAGGAGGAGGAGGAAGGGGGAGAGGGGTGATAATAGGACACAAGCCACGACATGGCGACAACACGGCACACACACAGAAAACAGCACAAACCCAGCTTGAGACACAGGCCGGGCTGTCCGCAGTTTGGGTGCCTGCCCAGGACACCAGAGCGGCACAGTGCGCTTTTTTGTGTGTGTGTGTGTGTGTGTGTGTGTGTGTGTGTGTGTGTTCAAGCTCATTTTGATTCCTTGCCAACTAAAGGCTGCCCTCTAAGGTTGAGTAAGAATGCATCATATGGTATATACACTTAAGTGAAAGTTAACGATCACTGTTTTATTCCAGCAATCAGGGTTGGATTAACCCTCTATGGGGCCCCGGGGATAACATACGCTGTGTGGGCCCCTAGTGGGCCCTTCCACACACGTTTCCTCATCCTAATGCCCCAGAAACTAACCAGTATTCCTATGCTGAAATACTTCCATTCACCAGGTTTACAATGTCAGTTAATTTGATTAAATCTCTTTTATTTAAAAAGGGCTTTGCACCAACTTTAAATGACAAACTCAGTTTGCTGGTCATGTGAAGTGGCAGCCTTTGAAATCAGCTGTAAAATGCCTTCTGTATTCTGAAAACACTGGGGGTCATTTGAAAGACGTGGGCGTTAAGCAAGATGCCATTGAGTTGAATTATGGGAATTGTAGGATTTAGGGTTTTTGGAGCTCAGGATATCTCGACCTCTACTCCTTAATTTTTTACCTTTTCTTTTTTTAATTTGTCTCTTACAATACCAACTAAAATGGCCCTTTATTAAAACACTCTCCCTCTGCACTTACGATGCATGTAACCAAAACACAATTAGATCAAGGTCTGGATGGAAAGTTTCATTTTGCACTGGCGTAGTTTAAAAAGCTATGCTATGTTAGTAGACTACTGAAACATTAACTGTTAGTAACAATGTTTGTATCTAGGTCCAGAGCTCACAAATGATCTGTCAGATCAATGTCGGCTTGAAAAATAAGGGCTTGGCAGTGTTCACTTGGTTAGAAAGCAGTGCGACACCCTCTGCCCTCTTCAATCTTCTCCTATTGCTCCAGATTACATAACATGACTAGGCATTGACGTCTTCTACCTCTCCTCCCCCTCCCATCCTCTTCCTCCTCCTCTGGCTTCCTATACAAGAGCAGGAGACAGACAACAGTGGTACTTATGGAGGCCAAGAAGTCATGCAAATTAACGTCAGTCAGCATCAGTATTTTTTGGCCCTCCAGAGCCCCTGTAGGGAGGAGGTGTGGGGCCAACTGAGCATAATTGGGCCTCAGCTGATTAGTGAAGAGGGGCTCATACAGGAGAGTGAGGGGGGTGAGAGGAAGAGATGCTGAAGAGATATTAGGAGTGAGAGAGCAGGGCCTTTGAGAAGAAAGAGAGAAATTGACACAACATACAGAGGAAAAGGATGGAGCAGGGAGTGTGCCGATATGTGTTGCATATTCATGACTGCTGCTGTGTTTGCATCCCCACTCTCTCTGCCATCTTTCCTCTCGTTCTGCTCTATACTGTTGATCTCCACAGGGACATTTGTCCTGTATTCGCATTATGTTCTGTGTTTGGGTGTAGAAGCATTACTGAAGTTGTGCAACAAGCATGTGAACACTCTGCATTATTTATATTTTTGAAGGATTCCTCTGTTTGTTACTACGTGGGTCTCATTTTCATAGATTTGACCATCATTCCTATTAGCTGTGGTAACATTGTACTCACCGAGTTCACTGCTGAGATCTGGGGACATGGCGACATTCACGAAACAGAACGTACACGTAATGTCATCACCATGTCAATATTTGGAGAATACTGCAACACCTCATATTTAGTCCAATGGCAACTTTAAAGAAATCATGCTTTCTACAATATCTGCGCATAATAATATCTTCCTCATTCCATCAAGGAGACACTGCTTACTGAGCTGACACTTAAAGGTAACTTTTAGAAATATACCTTTTTTTTTATATTTGCTTAAACTGTCACTATATCCTGACAATAGTGCATGTGACAGATAATCAGTGAATCAACACATGTTCCTCTGCCTCCTCCTAGTGATCCTAATGGCATTCGTAAGATTCCAGCGCGCCCAAAGGAAAACAACCAATCAGAGCCGAGGAGTCTCCAACGCAGCGTCAATCACTGTTTGTGAACTCTGATCAAACTGTCAAACTAGGCAGCGCTGATCAAATACGAATCAAGGTTCTGTTACGGCAATGTCTATTTCAACCCTCACATGTTGTCAGGAACATACTAGTTTGCTCCGTCCCGGGTCACAAACGCTCTGATTTTGATTGGAATTCCTCTGCATATTGGACAGGGATTTAATTACAGAATTTCAGGCATGCTCACATTCAGTTTTACCTCACAAAAAAAAAAAGTGTTTTAAATAATGTAGATAAACTGTCGGGTTGTCTGACTGCACATGTTACTTAATTATTAGATTGAGCAATTACTTTGATGCAATGTTTTCATCATCAATAGAAATAATGACCAAAAGTACCAAGCTGCAGTAAACAAAAAAATGATACTTTAATATGATGGATCCTTATAACCAAGAGCAGTTTGTTTGAGGAGACATGTTGTAATGTGTTATAGCAGTGGCTCACAATTAGAGGGTCAAAATCATGTTCATTTCTTTGACCTTTTTTCTAATCAATGCCTTTTGCTTGTACTGTATATGAGCTCATTTGACATCTTATAAGCTCCTTAAACAAACTAGCAACCAACCCGTGACATTTGTGAACACGATGAGGGGTTACAAGCTGACATCGTTACATTTTAAGGGATCACGCGGCAGTTTCAATCCAACTTTCACGTGCAGTTACATACCACCCGTTTCCAACATCACCATGAATCATTTGATTGTGCAACTGCGCAGGCAAACCTTTAAAAAATTCCCTGCAATGGAAAGAAGTACGGCAGACCTCCTCTGCTGTTCCTTACTGTTGGCTCATCAAATGAGGAGAAACTCTCTGACACACTTACGGTGAAAAAATGTGGTTTGACCTTATCACAGAAGACATTTGGACCTCACAGAATGAGCCGTTACATGCCCCTCATTGCCCTTTACAGCGCGTCTATGTTCACATACACACGCGCGCACTACAGTCACAGAGAGACATTACACAGTGACAGTGGTAAAGATGAGCGAGGCTTGTACAGAGTGCTTATGTGCTGTGTTTCACTCATTAAGGCCCCCCGGACACCAGAAATGACGATACACGTAGTTCCATGTAAAGTTACCCCCCCACCCCCCGCCCCCCTCAGCCCGTCACTCACAATCACTCTCTCACACAGATACTACATGTAACAAATGTCAGATGTGAGTACAGTGTGTGTGTACATGTGTGGATGTCGGACCATTGACAGGCATGGAAGCAGCTTGTTGAACTAATAGCCTAACTAATGTGTCTACATTCCCTCCCTCCTTCTCCCTACCTCCCTCACCCCCCTCTCCCCTCTGCAAAACTGACATCTATGGACTGAGCAGAGAAAGGAAGGAGGGAGGGAGAAAAGAGAGAAAGGAGGGGGGGAAAAAGAGGAGAGGAGTGGGTTGACAAGCGGCAGACCCTCTCGCCCTCCCGTCTGACTCCGTCTATCTCCCCCTCGCTCCCTGAGGGTTTGTCTCTGAGGGTAGTGCTATGATGAATAGGCCTGTCTAAGCTAACCTAGCGGAGACCAATTAGAGAGAGAGAGAGAGAGAGAGAGAGAGAGAGAGAGAGAGAGAGAAGAGAGAGAGAGAGAGAAGAAGAAAGATAGAAACAGAAAAACAATGAAAGGAACTGAAGCAAAGGGAAAACAGGAGACAGAAAAGAGGAGAACGAGAGGAAGGGCATATAGGTTAAAAACGAGGTAGGAGGATTGGGGAAGAGTGGAAAGTTTAAGACAAAGCACGTTGGGTATACTGTTGTCTACATGTGTGTGTGTGTGTGTGTGTGTGTGGGCGAGCTGTCAGTGCTGAGGGAGAGGCAGTGTGAGAGGGGCTGGCCTCTTAAGTCTTAACCTCGTCTGCTACTGAAGGAGAGGCTTTGACAGCAAAGACGCACAAACAGGACTGACCCTCGCAAAACACTTCCTCCTCCTCCTCCTCCTCCTCCTCCTCCTCCTCCTCCTGAGAAACCTTTCACTGCTGCGCTCCTTGTTCCTCGTCTTCCTCTTCCTGCTGATATTTTTTCTCCCCCAAGTTGAGCTAACACGTCAAGTTTTGGTGACATATTGTTATAGCAATAAGTGTACTGTTTGCTAATAGGCATCCCTGATTCATTGTTGCTCCTGGTATTTATTGTTGGGTTTTTGGACTGCATTTCGTAGATGTCAACTAAAATCAAAGTCGTGGGTAGTAGTACACAACTTTTATTTTTATTTTATTTTATTCTAGTCTATGTCTTGATCGTACAGATATCTTACATGATCCCTATTTCAAACCAAGTGCACTACATTTAATTCCTTTTTTTTGAGCGCTATAATTTTCAGTGTGCCATGGATGAACTGTGTGGTGCCCTCAAAACATCCTGCAAACTAAATAGTGTCCACAGAATGTATTTTACTTTTCTTTTTTTTTTTACAATGCAAAGTTTTCCCCTTACATTTGAAAGTGAAGATACAGTTTGATCTTTGATAATCAATCTGTCACTGAAGAAACTAAATAATGATAATTAAAGTATTCTAAGATCTCTTTTTAAGAGACCTGTATAGGTAGCATTAGCACTGATAGCCAACCCAAAGAAGAAAAGGAGAAATACCTGTTGGTTTACAGGTGATCTCTGGATAATGCAGTCCAAACTAAAATAAAGCAAAAGCAAAGAAAAAAGACCTCCATAATAAATAAATAAAGTTTACAGGCTATCATTGGCTATTTGTGTTTGACAAAAAAAGTCCAGTAACTATCACTGTCAGACTTGTAAATAGCATTCACATCATCTTTCAGGTCAGAATTACAACTAGGAAAATTATTGTCTCAATTTTTTCTGGAAAACCACTCAATCAAACATGGATGCCTCACTTCGTCATAAGTCCATGGTTTAAGGCAATTTAACCCACATTTAATAGCTATAGTGCTATAATGTCAATATAAATCATTCTTAACCCTCACACAACCATGTTAAGTTGTCTGATAACAAGAACATTCTCAAGGCATAAACATGGGACACTTTGGCATCTCTGCCATCCATCCCATATGACGTGAACGTTGCATAATAAAAAAAAAAAAAGAATGCTCCACGTGTAAACCCAGTCTGGCCTGGGATCAAATCCCACTAACGCTTCCTCGCATGTGTCTGCCAAGATCATTTTCCTCCTTCAAACAAACATTTGATAAATGGCCTCCTCACTCTCCTCTTTCCAAATAGGATAACTCTCCCTGCCCTCCTCCTCTTTCTTCCTTGACGATCACCGCCGTCCTCTCCCCATCTCTGAGACAATTACAAACATCCCGCTTCCCATTTATCACTAACAATTAAACAGCATGGACGGATGCTACTTCATAAGCAGAGAGGAGAGAGCGAGGGGAAGCGGGAGGAGACGAATGCGAGCGGAATGAAGTAGAGTCAACAGTGAGAAAGAGAGAGGAAGGCTGACAGCACAATTAAGGTTTTTAATTCTCTGCTTGAGTGGGCCGGTCCAGTCTTTATGCTAATTAGGATGCCACAGCCATGTAATAAATCTCTATGATCCAGCCTCATTTCCCTTCTGTCTCTCTGTCTCTCTCACACACGCTCACACACATTTACAAGCACAGAAAGTTCACCCATTACTTTATACGGCTACACCCTTCGGCTGGAGTGTTAATAGTTTTGATAAAATTGTTTTTTCGTGCAATTTTTTTTTAAATGCTTCCCTAAGATCTGAGAGCCACAGCATGTCAGCACACTCTGTTTACTGGTTGGCCAAGCATTCACCGCCTTGGCTCAACGCCTGTACCACATGTAGTTTCTCTCCCTGTTAACTCCCTTTATTAGTGGTTTTCAGGACACACACACACACACACACACACACACACACACACACAC
>CALSCE010010695.1:11477253-11490014 GCA_943593645.1 Bovichtus variegatus
GTGCAGTGGAGAGCAGGAGTCCTCACAGACTGTTGGTTCAGGGCGCATGCGGACAGGTTTGCCCCTCTGCTTCTTTGACAGCAGCAGCAGGTAGGTGGCTGTGGTCTGGTCATACCGCCACTGTAAGAGTTCATTTGTATTAGACTGCATATCAGAAAGAAAGTATCTAAATTGCGTTTGCGCAGAATACAAGGGGGGTTCAAATGAGTAACGTGTGCAGTTGTTGCGATGTCCCCGTCCATAACGCAACAAATTCAACCAACAACGAACTGACCAGCATAATAAACACTCAAGTGTGAGTCGAACAGGCACACACCTCCTTGACCAGCGCCGTGGTGCTCCCCCTCGATCGTTTCATGTTGACAGCCATCTCAGTGATACAGTCCTCATCGATGTGGCCGAGCTAAGAAAAAGACCAAGTATGTTCACACAAAATCCGAGACAGATACTTCTTTTTTTTTTTTTTTTTTATATATATATATAAATATGGGCACTAAAACAACAATTCTCAAATAATAATATTCATTTTAAGGATTATGGAATTGTTTCTGGGAAATTGCGTGTGTGGTGACTGGAGCAAATTTGGAAAATAAACTCAGAAAATGGATAAAATGTTCAATTTGAAATCAAAAGAAACATGCTAAAGTAAAACAGGCAGCATACTGCCCCATAAACCGTTAAAAGCTAAGATTGTGTTTGCAGTTGTGCAGTTGTTTGTATGCGTGTGTCTGTTTCTGTAATGTATTTTATGTATGAATGTGTGTACCGGCTTCCTGCTATGCCACTCCACAGGGCTGTTGTAGTCTTTAGTTGCCCAGGGATGGTCCAGCAGCTGACGAACAGTAAGACGCCGCTTGGGGTCCACCTACAGGACACACAAGGAAACTACAACTCAATATGCAACAGACTACACATCGGACAATCTACAGTATGTCTAAAATGTTGTACATGTTGTACCCGTAAATAAAATGATATTCCAATCGTGTAAATTCAAAATTCTTTCTACTTTTCTATTCATGCAAGTGAAGATGTGTGTGGATGAGTTCCAGTGTTGTGCAATGAGAACCAGTCTAGTAACTCATGGAGGGAATTTTTTGCGAAACAGCTCAAAAGTGAGAGACAGGAGAGAGAGTGTGATGATTAGTATGTACCTGCATCATCTGGTTGAGGAGGAGGACACTATCTGGAGACAGCCACTGGGGGTTATCATATTTACCTCTCTGAAGAGATTAAAGATGTAGGAAAAACACGTACGAAACATTAAACACTAGAAACAGAAACAAACACAAGGGTTCTCTGGCATTGGGAATTGACTGAGCTCAAAATAATTGTAGTTGTTCACAGGTCAAACAATAAAATAAAATAAATGAAATAAAATGTTGCGACACATAGCTGAGGTTCAGCATTTCAAATAACTCCAATGTCAGAAAAATTAAAAAACAGCTGGGGAAATGCCAGTGCTCTTACTGAAATCTTTCTGTAGAGGACCATGAAGTTGTCGTCATCAAAGGGTAGGTATCCACAGAGCAGAGCGAACAGCAGCACTCCCATACTCCACACATCAGCCTGGAGGTTACACATCACACGGCAGTATTTCAGCTTTACAGTTAGGATTTCACAGCTTAGTTGCACTGAGTCATGCACCAGCGAATATGATCAGCACACCATGAAAAAGCAGAATTGTGGAACAGGCAGGTAAAAATGACTTTTAGTGGGAAAACAAATGCAAGGGTTGTGGGTCTAAATACAGGGTTCCAGGGTTTTAAATGATTTAATTTTTAAAAAATTTAATACAAGACCAACTTTACAATAACTAAAATTGAAGAAATAGAATGCATCAATCTCTCAGAGTTAGGGATAATTCTGCTTGCCCTGGTGCTGGAATCTGAGATGGTTGTGAATGGAGAGGAGGGTGGAACAGAGCTGGGAAATATCTGACGTCTGTTGGAGGGTTGACTTGGCAGTTTTATGTTTCTCACTCTGCATGTGGAATTCCACCGCCTCGATTACCATCGTGCTACGTTTGTAACACTTCTTGCACAATTTTCATTGAATTTGCACATGTTGTCGTTAGCTAGCAGACTCTGAGCATCTCCGTCGCAAACAAAACGAGTTTTGTTGGTTCCACTATCCTGATCTGCGTGACGGTAGTATACTAAATGCTAATTAAAAAAAAAAAGATGTTACTGATTATTTTGAGATTTTAAATTGCTATGTCAGAAAAAAAAAACGATTCATAAAATCCTACTTCCCATGCCTTAGTCTTTTTCTTACTTTTAAATTATGATTTAAGACAAATGAAGCCCTTGTTTGTAGATTAATTAATTGAATGCCTTTTAAGACTTTAAGAATCTGCAGGAACCCTGATATAAAGGCCACATCTTGAAATCGCAAGTCCAGTTGTTCTAAAAGTTGTAAACAGCCTACAATGCATCTCTTACCTCTGAACCAATATATGCTTTTCCCTGGATGAGTTCAGGAGCAGCGTAGGCAGGGCTCCCACAGCACGTCAGCAGCTCATAACCCAAACCTCCCTAGGAAAGAGATAACACGTATACAAATCATATTTATAGGCACTAATCACTATGTAAACACTTGTCTTTAGGCATCAGCTTCAATCTTTTCTATGAATGGCCAATTAAAAACATATTCATATGTAAAACATATTTGTGGAACCAACCAAATAGATTTGCCTCCAGCGGAAAAAAATGTATACCCCCCCCTTTCTCATGACTTGGACAAACAGTTAACAGGCCAAATACACATAAGACAAAACACAATAAGACAGGGAATGCGGTGATGTACCTTAGGTTTGGCACACAATCCAAAGTCTATGAGCTTCAAGTTGTGGTCTTCATCAATCAACAAGTTTTCCTACGGTTCAGAGAGACGAGTGTCGCAGCAGACATTGAGATTAGTATGCAGTCACAGACAAGCAGACACATTTTGTTGTAGTTTCTCTCATGTGTCACGTTGTCTCAATCACTCTTTTACTTGCAATCAGTGTTGGGTTTTTTTACCGGTTTGAGGTCCCTGTGTGCGTATCCCTGGCTGTGGACGTAGGCCATCGCAGACACAATCTGTCTGAAGAACACCCTGGTCTCCTCCTCTGACAGACGGTCCTTTGCTATGATGTAATCAAACAACTCCCCACCTGGACAGTACTGAGAGGGTAAAGAAAGAACAGAGATGTAAATTAACTGAACATAATAATGTTATATTCACACTCGCACACTTCCCTCTGTGTATGTGTGCTTACCTCCAGCACTATGAAGATCTGGGTGGAGGTCTCTATGACCTGGTAGAGACGGCAGACGTGCTGATGACTCAGGTTCTTCATGGCCTCAATCTCCACCTTCACACGGGGCAGGTCATCCTGGGGTGACAAGCAGTTTGTTATTGGTTTTTGATGTAAACTCTTTTTCATATATTTTGTGTAATTTTTCTAAATCGCTGCATTAAGAAAAAAAAAAGATTTTACGTAGAACACACAAAGATCAGCATCGATATATAGACAACAAAGAATAAAATAAAGTCAAAGAAGGTTATTGATGATGGCAAGTATTTCTGAGTAGGGTTGGGAGACAATTTAATATTATTGTTTATTGGAATCATAGTGGGATTATATGAACATATGTTGTTGTCATTGTACATAATTCTGCTGTCCAAATATTGACTTTGTAAATGTGTTATTTAAGTTCATAATTTAACTATTATTAAGTGTGGTGTCCAATGCAATCCATTGTAGTGGAACAATAGTCAATTGCATTGATCATAACTTTATATTTTAAATGTTTTTTTGCATACATTTGCCATATAGTGGTATATATCAATATTGAGAAAATAGTGAGAGTAGTTACATTGATTAATACATTCTGAAAAGATTATATGGTAAATCTATCATAAGTATATCAATCTAAGGCAGTTTAGTCATAACAACAGGATTTGTTTGCCTTTCTTTGTTTCATATCTTTGTAGGCTACACCTTTAACTCACCTTGGGGTGTGATAACTTGTGACAGTATTTTTTAAAAATGTTTTTAAATTTTATAGAAACTAAATACTTTTAAAAGACTGCAGACATTTTTTATAGACTTTACTGACTAAACTGGTTGTTGATCATTTAATTAAATATCGCTGCTGCTTTCACGTCAACATTCATCTGTGATTTTGTTAGTTTTTGTTTCCTTTTTTACAACATACTTAGACTTACCCCTAGCTCTTTCTTGTTCATGATTTTAATGGCAACCTTCTCTCCTGTCAGGATGTGTCGACCCAGCTTGACTTTAGCAAAGCCTCCTGACAAACACAAGGTTCACAGACACACATCAGAGAGGATATGGCACAGACACAGCTGTTTTACTTGCTGACACACATACACGTTGTCATTACCTGAGCCGATAGTATCATAAACCTCATAATATTTGAAGAGCTCGTCGGCTCCGCGGTGCTCCGTTCGTTCCACAGGCATCCTCCCTGCTTCAGCCGCACGCTGCTAAGCCTCACTGCGGCGGGAGAAAACGGTTTAACGTATAGCAGCACAGTTAACACACAACTCGCTAAATCGCTCAGCTAAACTAGAAGACACCCAACTCTCTTTGAGTTCAAATTGAACACCAGTAGCGTTCAGTAGCTAATGTTTTTCTAGCAAGCTAACGCCAATTGACGCGAAAAAGAAAGAAGTTAGCTAACAAAAGCACCAACAGTAATACAAGTAACGTTTACGTTAGTAAAGCTTTACTACAAGCTAACCGAATGACGATTCTCGACATTACATATTTACCTGGATTTGTATGAAAACGTGAGGAAGAAAATCAGTTAGCAATCATATGCCACATAGAAAAGCCCTCTGACAGAGATGTTTTGTTACAGAAATTTGAATTTCGCACGTCGATGTTGCGACGTTGACTTCATTTCCTGCTTCCGGTTTGTGCGACGTGCGCGCCCTTGTGGCGACCAACAGTACTGCGGCCATGAAAAGCGTTGATTCAACCTTCTTGTCTTTTTGGAGGCTGTTGAATTATACTGTATTATTTTTGACACGTGTTTTCATTTGTGTGTCTACCCTCAATATAGATGGGGTGGACAACATTTTAGAAAACACCTCTCTTTGAAAATGATTAAAAGTTGAATCGGCACCTCTCTAAAACAGTTTCAACATTTTTTTAATAATCTGTCACTGTTATATTATTATTTATCATATTATTGGATTATTAAAATTGGACATTGTGTATCAATACATATATGTCCCGAGGGACATTTTCCCCTTTACCATAATGCAGTACCAGATGTAAGTCATGAAACAAACTCATCTTCTCACATCTTACTCAGACTGTATAAATATGGAGTAAGAATGAAATGACAAAAAAAAAAATTCCACAGTCTAACATATATATATATATATATATATATATATGGCACATGAGTGCTGAAATTTCCCTGCAAACATAACTTCATATGCATTCATGGGCAGGTATATACAACCTGCGGGATGGAAAGCATCCTGTGTGTTGCAACGTGTGAACTGGTCTGCCAGGCATGTGGCTGTAGTAGCTAACCAGAGAGGTGTATTTATGGTGTCAGAAGGTGTGTGTGCCTTCTCCTGCACAACTCCTCCAGCCTGTAATTAGTAAAAGGTGAGAGGTGAGGTCAGAGACCGCTGCATGTTTTTTAACACACCCAGTCTTTTTGTCAGCCATCTTTAATGACTGTATACAACCACTCTCACTGTCACAGTTTTCTTGTTGAGCTATAAATGCCACAGTAACAATTTCTCACTCGGTCAGTTGTCCTACATCAAATGTATTGGAAAGGACTGCTTCCTGGACCTGTCAATTAGGGAACAGTCAGGTCTAAACTGAAGAATAACTTGTAAGCAGCAATGCTTGTTAGGTCTTGCAACAGGCCACCCAACACATGCATTATTCTGTGAAATTTAAGAAAAACATGTTTTCCGAGTGAAAATATCACATCCTGACGCTTAACCTACAGTGACAGACAGCTGCAGAGGAATTTCAGTGATTGATCGGTGGTCGTCCTTTGTTTCTCATAGTCAATAGGCTACACGTTGGTCGTTAGGGAAGTAACCGGTGGTTAGGGGGCGTCCAGGTGTCAGTGGGATGACAGAACCCCTCATTTGGTTTCTGGGGCAGCTGGCCAGGACGGGACAGAGGGACATCAAACAACCCACAGCTGGAGGAAAAGGGTGAGGGGAAGAGAGAAGAAAATGAAAATGAGAAGGGAGAGTAGAGAAAGATGTGAAAACATGGGGAAATGGAAAAGAGAGAAACATGTAGAAAATCTGATTTTAAGGTGATGTAAGGGAGAAAAATCTTTCAATTTCAGTGGTGAGCTGATTTTTTTGTTTTCATTATTGTCCATTCTCAGTGTCTTTTACTATTTTGTATTCTTGTCCTCTTGTTTTTATGCGGTAAATGTGGCCAGCTAAGACCCACACATATTGAATTACTAACAATACAGAAACACTGACATGTTTTAAATGATCACATATGGTTGATTCTCGAGAAGGCAATAGAAAACATTATAACCGCCTCTTTTTTTTTTTTTTTTTTTTTTTTTTTACAAATCTTTCAGTAAGGACACTTTCATTCCTAAATCTGCATGAGTTCACAATTTTACTGCACATTTAAACACATTTTCAATGTACTGTAACAATGTAAGCCAGTGTGTGTTCCCTCCTCTGGGTCTTTTTATAAGATGCAACTCAGCAGAAACGTTTTTTTGTTTCTTTCATGAATACATTTTTTTTAATAAATGGTTGTAATGCGTTTGAGGGCAAGTTCTGTTACAGTCAATAGTTTTACCAGACATCACAGGACTTCCATAGCCAGGCTGCGTGAGGGTTTGCCAGTTAAGTTTCACATATACAAGCTTCAGTACTGAATCAGATATGTAGTCAGGCATACTACATGTCATTAGCTAAATCCCAATGTAGTCGCACCAAAAGCTACAAAAGATAATAACTCATCATTACAGATTATTGCAGTTACCTGTATGCAAGGCTCACGTTGTAGCCCTAACAGTGCACGTCTTGGACACAATTCCCAGTATCCCCTGACAAACTTTGCGAGACATTTCGTGTCATAGCTCAGTGACTACTGGGTATTCACTGCAGGGGACCGGCGTCTTAGATCTGGCTGTGTGGAGAAAGACAAAATAAAAGCAAGTGTGCTTAGATGCACAGCATGTATGTGTCTGTAGGTTTATGCTATAATGGTAATGCTAAGGGTTTGTGTTGCAGGACCTCAGTGTACTTCTGTGTCTCAGGTCAAAGGGCACAGTACCAAAACAGTCACACAGAGAGACAGACGCAGACATAAAGGCATAAAGACAGAGGAGATGACACAGTGATGTCTTCGCTCTCCTTACTGCTTCCATTGACCTCATGAGACTTCACAGAGCTTTGCAGGGTAACATTCTGCTTGTCTTTCTCACTCATGCTGCTTTCACAGTGACCCGATTGATTCATCATGTATTACTGTACTCCACACATGTGTGACTCACATATCTTTGTGGGGTACACACACAAACATATGCGTCCTACACAAGCACACGCATGATCAGAAAGAAACTGTGAAGTTGTGAAATTCTCAGACCTGGCAATTTCACACCCATGTTGTGAACCGCTGTGGTGTCGATTAGCTGGCAATCTACAAATGTTTGTTTTTTTTATCTGAAATGTTGTGTTTCTGCTACTCCACACAACACAGGAAGGAAAAGCACATTATTTCTACTCCATCCCTCTAAATTCCTCCACACTGTGACAATAAGTTACGGTTGACATTTAAAGTAGTTTCTAATATTTACAACTCTCATTTCTCCTCAATTCCCCACATAAAACAGTGGAAAGTTGGGCAAGCTATGTTACAGTGTATGTTTAGAGGGCTAAATCAATCCTCTGCCCAGAACTGACACATTCAGCCAAAGGAATATATTTCACCCATATGTGTTTGAACTTCTCTAAATCATCCATGTCCATGCAAATATTACCATCACCTCTCTAGACTTTGGGAGAGTGTCACTGCAGGGTTTTATTCCTTTTCTCATTTCTTTTGATCTGATTGTTCCCCAACATAGTATGGTGGTGAACTGAGTCACTATAATACTGGCATCCGCTAGGTGTGAATCACTGATGAAGGAATGCTGAATCACTATAGAGCACAACGACATTGTTCATCACACACACACGCACGCACGCACACACACTGAGAGAAAGTGTAATGTTGTGAATAGATCAAACATATTCTTTCTATTATCCTCAATCCAAGCTACTCTTACTGTGGTATTTTTAAGTGAGATATTTCATCTTTCATTTTTTTCCACCACCAAAAGAATATCTCAGCACAAGAAAAGCCTTATAAAGTCAAAACAAGAAGTGGGTGGAGAAGTCAGAGCATGATCAAGAGAGATGTGTGTCCAAAGCCTCACAATCCTGCATGACGATTCACGGGGAGAGATATTGTTTTTGGGATAAGCTTAAGGATACGCTACAGTAGCCTGTCATCATGCCACAAACACACATCATGAGCTGTCAAAACATTCACACTGAGGTGTGAAATGGTTATGACTTCAACTTGCACCAACTTTTCAAAATGCGTCTACAATTTGCAAACACTTTCTCTCAACACTTCTCCTTACATGCCTCCCAAACTTTGTCCTTTTTCCCTCCCACCCCTCAAGCCAACCCCACCTCACAAACACACACTCCCATTAAACATGCGTGTGTGTGAGTGTCCTCCTCCCTCAGTCTCTCCATGGCTGGATTGTGGCAGCAGCTGAGCTCCCTGCGGCAGGGTCGAGCTCTGGTTCTCCTCCACCTCATCGGTCTTCTTTACCCACCCTCTGGTGCTCTTACCTGGGATACTCAAGCCAGCCCACCCCCTCTGAAGGTAAAACATCGAAAAAAATATAAATGTTATTCATATATAGCTACAAGCATTTTTTAAATGCAATCTTTTTAAGACTTGTGTTAGTGATTTATTTGCATAAAATAAAACCTTTGTTATTCCCTTATTTTGTAATTTGTGAAGGAAATATTTACTGCATCTAATATAACTTTAGCTTATTAGAGTTTGTTGTTCTTATGCACACTACAGCTAAAATCCTTCGTCAGAATCAGGCAGTGGGGAATAACTGCATGACATACCACTGGATTGTTTGAGGTTATCCATATCTTTGCCACTCAAGCTAAATAATCACTAACAGATCAAGCTATATCAGGTTGTGAATAAGACATTAAAAAGGAAGAACCAGAGGGGCCAATTAAAATAGACATAACATACAAAAGAACAGAAGACTAAATACAGATTTGTGCAGAGGAAGAGTGGAGAAGGAGACCAGAAAGTTTCCCAAACTCAAACCAAGTGTTGGTCTGGACTGGGTGAGCTGTGGGATTTCCAGCAAGAGGGAGGGAGAGAGTTAGAGAGAAAGATGGTTCAGTGAAAATGAGAGAAAAAGAGCAGCTATGTGATCCAGTGGAATTTATGATTATGCTGTTGAGACACACGCCAGCGATGGTGAAACCATGGTACAGGAAAGAGCATGCAGAATGTCTGCAGAATAGGGGGCACATTCAGTGTTTGTACCTGTGGCTTCTTGTGCATAAAAGTGTGTGAATATGTGTGTTGCCAGGAGTTTCAGGTGGTGAAGGGGAATTTCTCTAGAACTTTCCTCCACGTTGGTTACCATAAGATTACAGAGATTCCTGCAGGAGCATGCAACATCAGCATACAGGAGACAATAAAGGGTCGAAACTACCTGGGTACACACACGCACACGCACACACGTACACACACACACACACACACACAGACACAGACACACGCACAGCAGAAACATTTTTACAATTACAAACACTACAGTGATGGATAAACATGGTGTTTTACCTCCAGCTCTGCAGACCCAAAGTGGTGTCTCCATCATCAATGGCAACTGGGTGATTGACAGGCCGGGGATCATCACTGCTGTTGGAACACAGCTGACGTACCAGAGACCCAATGAAATCCGCTCTCGCAATGGAGAGTCCATCACTGCACCGGGGCCGCTGACAGAGGACCTCCATGTTTATGTGAGACACAAACTGGAACACACAGCCCCTCATTCAAATGCACAAACACTGTACACAAACAATACTATTTGTACAACAATGCTATACGTCATCATCTCTCTCTCTTTCCCACAGTTAATCTACCAGCAACCAGGTCCCGTAGTATACTATGAATACATTGTGCCTTTACAAAACATACAACCCACCCCTGAGCCAGACACACCATCTGATATTCTGCCCCTGGGTGAGTGCACACACTAACACACAAATACACACTTAAAACCATATTAAAGTGGCCCTAAATTACCACATTGCCATTTTCTCATTCTAAATATTCTGGTTTGCCCATAACACATAACAGATTTGTGTCTGCATGTACAGTACAGAGCGTGTGTGTGTGTGCGTGTGCGCGTGTGTGTGTGTTCAGTTCAGATTTCATGGTAACGCCAATATGTATCGTTTTCATCAAAATTGTCTTTTTGAAAATTTGATTAGGATTTTGATAACATTTGATACAGGGAGGCAGCCAAATGCTGTTCTAGCAAAGAGCCAAAGAGTCACTTGGGCCAGATATAATTTCATTACCTAATATTTAACCTTCATTGAAGAGATTTAAAAAATTGCCTCATTTATGTCTGTTGACGCTGATAAAAATGTATTTAATTACAAGAAATCTCAAAAAACAACACATATTTTTAAAGGCCCTGCACATCATGTTTTAAATTAAAGTTGGTGATCAGACCTCTACTCAGGCTGACGTCGGGTGGAGCTATGCTGGGAATTAAAAGAGGTCACTGGACTCGATGGCTTTGTCTGAAATGACTCCCTTCAGTATTTACTGTATAGTGCACTATGCTATATTTACTTATAATAATAAGAATGATAAAGGGGTAATGTGTCCCTCCCAAACAGATGAAACAATGAAAACAGCAGTGTGATGTAGGCGTCAATCAATCACAGTCTGTGCACACAGGCTTTTTTTTAGGCTTCATCCCGTATTCCCATCTATTCAACATTTTAAATGACTTCACTGCCTGTCTTTTATCACTTGCCTGTCAAATTGGGGTTCCACCCTACAACCTTCACTACTCTTATAGCTGAGACAGCGGGCCCTTCCCACTCAGGTGAGAAGGACCACCAGGGTGACGTATCCAACAACGACATCATCAAAGAGAAACCCCACCCTAACCAGGTTCCCTCTGAGCCCAGTGGGAACTCTGACCCTCGGCCCACCTACACCTGGACAAACAGTGGCCGCGCAGAGTGCAGCGCGACCTGTGGAATTGGTGAGGAAACACATATAAGTCAAAGCAAGGGTATGTAATATGTATGTAATATGTATGTAATATGTAATCAATGCTTTTCAAATCTTCATGAAGCACTTTTAAAAAATTGTGCTAAATAATAGCCAGAGGGATATGCATATCCTACGTTGCAGCAAGGAAACATGATATTATAAAATCAAAGATGACACACATACAGTAAATGTAACTGACATCTTAACTATTAACAGGAGCTGTCACACACTCAAAGGGCTGAGATAGATGTTCTGTTAAAATGTGTACACACTCACTAAGTCTTTTTTCTGTGTGTGTGTGTGTGTATGTGTGTGTGTGTGCGCACACTTGCCAGGCAGGCGTCAGGTACTCTGGGAGTGTGTCGAGAAAGATTCCCAGGCGACTGCTCCTGCTGACCTCTGTGACCCTGCCCTTGAACCAACAAACCGGGAAGAAGACTGCAACACCCAGTCCTGTCCTGCATAGTGAGCAACACACACACACACACACACACACACACACACACACGCACACCTGATGTCCCATACAAACAATAGTCGTGACTCACACAATGAGACTCCCATAGACGTACATTAGTTCCACATGTTGCTGTGACTCTCATGGTGAATCAGTCGCCAGTCAAAGTCAATCACACTGACTCACTTTGGCGTGACTTTGGTTTTCATGTCTCGTGGTAAATACCACCAGATCTTACAGTCGCCACGATGTAGCAGGGTGTTAGTGGATTAACTGTATGTTTGGTTGTGGCTCTGTCAGATATTTGGCCCCCAGCGTCAGTGATCCATGATAGCTGTCAGTCTGAAATCCATATGCAGCAGCAGCAGAGATGAAACTTCAGAAGAAAGGGAATGAGGAGAAACATCTGAGCTTATTATTATTATTATTATTATTAAATTGGCTTATTTTGCTTTTCCCGTTTATGATCTCCTTTTGGAGGAAACTAAAGGCTTTATACTGCCCCTTGTAGATGTGGGAAAACTTACCGCACACAATAACTGTGGTCAAATTGAGGGCATGGAGCTGGGACAAACTTTTCTTGAGGAAGTTCATTGCTAAACTCATGTCTCAATGTGTAACCACATCTTTTGTGATGGATTACAAGCTGCTCTTTATTTCTGGGTTTGGCCGACAGCTTTGACTTGGGGGAGTGGTCAGAGTGCAGCAGGAGGTGTGGACCTGGCACTCAGCACCGCCAGGTCATCTGCCGCCAGGTCACTCACGTTCATGCCAACGGGACGGAGACCTCGGTTACTGTGGAACAAGGGCTGTGTGGGTCGTCTGATAGGCCGGTGACCAAGTCTACATGTCAGCTGAAGATTTGCAGCCAGTGGGAGACACGATCTGAGTGGAGCCCGGTGAGAATACACACACACACACACACACACACACACACACACA
>CALSCE010010695.1:11490024-11506465 GCA_943593645.1 Bovichtus variegatus
ACATGTTCTGTTATCTTACTGGAGGAAGTCTTCAGATCTTTGACACAGAACGAAAAAGGAGTGTTTTAATGTTGTAGCCGGTCAGTGGAGATCATTCATCACTACTGTACAGTTGGGCAGTTTTATCTATAACAAATACATATTTCACACAATGTTTGGTATATTAAATCTTATTAACTAATAACTGGAAACTAATAACTGGAAAAGAGTACATTTCCTTCTGCAATCTGTCAATACCCAACGCCATGATGTATTTTATCAGATGTTTAAACTAACAACTTTGTTAGCAATATGTAAGTTATAGATTTCAGTTCTACATAATTAACAGGTGTTAACATTTACCTCTCTCTTCCACCTTCTGTCCCCCAGTGTTCAGTGCCATGTGGGGTGGGCCAGCGCAGCAGGGAGGTGGTGTGTGTGAGCAACCAGGGTGATGTGGAGGAGGATGAGGAGTGCAACATGAACCTAAAGCCAGACACACTTCAGAACTGTGACATGGGAGCCTGTGCACGCAGCTGGTTCACCTCCCTCTGGAGCCAACGGGTGTGTGTCTGAGGAGAATGTGACACAATGCGGAGGGGGGGGGGGGGGATATTATGTAAGAAGTGGCACTGATTATGAGTGTCTGTGTGTGTGTGTGTGATATTCCTCAGTGTTCTGCAGAGTGTGGTGAAGGCAATCGAACACGGGCGGCAGTGTGCCTGATAGATCATGTGACTGATCTCCCATTGGACAGCTGCGAAGGTGAACGCCCACCAGAAGTGACATTGTGTGACTCAGGCCCCTGCCAGAACCGCCTGGAGTGGTACACCGGACCCTGGGGTCAGGTAATTGACATGCACACACACACAAATGCACACCATGAAAACATCATCCATTTAAAGTTTCTTTGTGTGTGTGTGTGTGTGTGTATATGCGTGTGTGTTAAGTGTTCTGCAGAGTGCGGGAATGGCACACAGACCCGGAGTGTGGCTTGTATTTTCAACAACGACGGTAGTATTGAGGTTGTGGACCAGTTCAAATGTTCCAGTCTCCCTCAGCCAATCACAGCTCAGCCCTGCAGCCTGAAGCCGTGCGGTGTCCAGTGGTATGTCACAGAGTGGAGTGCGGTAAGTGTCCCAAAGTCTTCCCTTCTCCCACCATGCAACAATAAACTCCCCATATAGTGTCTGACAAAGAAAGATAAAGAAATCACAGTCAGTATTTAATACATTTGGTTGTAACATTAAACTTTAAAAGGTAAAATTCCATCTGCTGATGAAGACTGGATAATCCACAGGTCTTGACTTGAACAGTTTCATAGGGTCTATTTTTTTTTATTAGAAAGTAGTTTTCGGGCTCAGCAATGTCTGTGGATTATCCAGAGTAAGCGGGACATCATTTCTGGAAAAAAGAAATACTGTTGAGATTTATAAATGTCATCTTTAAACAGGACATAGCGTGAAAAAGTCAGTTCCAGTGCTTGTGCACATACATTTGAGTATCTAGGGTGCCTTCCAACCCACACACACACTGTGAAACAGAGAAAGTAAATAGAGACTGCACTTTATTCAGGTGATGAGTTGTGACGACTAAGTGGTGTCCACGTTCAGTACTCCAATGACATTCCTTAAACCGTACGTCTCTGTCTTTGCTCTCTCTTTCTATCGCCTCAGTGTTCACGCTCCTGCTACGGGGGCTACCGTGTGCGCGAGGTGCGTTGTCTTGCCGACAACATTTCCCCAAGCGAGCGCTGTGACCCCAGTTTGACCCCAGAGAGCCGAGAAGAATGCAACAAACATCCTTGCGTGGCTGAGATAAGTAAGTCTGCCGAGCAGTGTTGTACTACCGCCGCGTGTCCACTGTCGGTGCAGCCGGGTCAGAGTTCACAAAAGGGTCAGAGAGGACCTGCTTAAAGTGAGATTTCTCTGCGATGCTGTCATTGTCGACAATGTTATAATGAAGATGCTCACTGCTCAGCGTGTCCTGCATTGTTTGGTTCATCCTGCACGCTACTGTATAAGCACGCAGGATGGTGATGGAGGGCGAGGGTGGACAGTGCACTGTGTAACATGGCACACGTGCATTTTATCATCCAGCCCAAACTAACAATGTTGAGCTGTGTCTCCGTGAGCTCACACAATGGCAAATCATTCCTTACACGTTAGAACATATTTCGGAATCAATAGGGTTACTGAAAAACTACTGGACGTCTGCCCATACAATTGACATGTGAGTGTTAAAAAATGTATGTGTCTCATGTCATATCTTGGACTTTGATTCTTGACATTTGAGTTGTGAGGCCATGAGACTGATTCAGTATTACTTCGGTGACGTGGACTCCACATCGAGGGCTTAGGAACTGAGTTGGAGGCTCAGTGTGTCGCGGATAACACTGAACGGAAGAATGAAATTTGCTTTGCTTCTCCCACTTTTCTCCAACTTGTTCCTCTTTTCCTTCACAGATCCGTCATGCAGGGACCAGTATCATAACTGCGTGGTGGTGGTTCAAGCCCGACTCTGTGTTTACTCTTACTACACAAGTGTCTGCTGCGCCTCCTGCTCCCGTGCCCAGAAAACATACCCCAACTCATTTAAAAAGAACTACATCCGCCGGTGATGCTGCAACAGGAAGGTTAAATGCACTTCACCTGGCTCTGTTGGGAGAGCGCCTCAGTATGTGGGAATGTAGAGCACGATTTATTATTCAGTCACTCAGCCTGCAACAAATTAACCAAGCAGGTAATCAGCTGATTTACATATTCACACCTAACTGGGCGAAGAATAACATGACATTTTCTTAAGCGTGTGATAACCCAGACACACACACACACACACACACACACACACACACACACACACACAAATTATGTATAGTTTTAGTGCGTTTTCATTCTCAGTGTTTTTATTGTAACTGAACTGGTCAAATTTTGTGACTTTTTATTCTTAATAAAGGGTGTACAACTTCTGGTTTCATGAAACTTGGTGGAAGGGTGTAACATGGGCCAAAGAAGTTATAATTACATTTTTTTGAGAATCACAGGGCGGATACACAAATTATTTTTCACCTTCGTAAACATTGCGAGATAGGACATGGCCTTGGCGGAGGTCTGCGCTCTCCGACTGCCCTCTAGTTACAAATGTAACTGATAATATTGTAGTTTGACGTTTACGTGATATTGTTTATGTGCCGTCTATGATATAACCAATAAACAGGTCCCCACACTGTATATACATTGACAACAGTGTTTGCCTGCTGTAATCATTCCATCTGTTCGTATTGGCCATTTAGAGATAATTTCTTTGTGTTTCCAGTGATGGGGGACAAAATCCACAGTCCTTAGGAAAAAACTATATTCCAAAGTTGAAGGTAATACGAGTAATAGGAGCAGTTTGGATTTGATCTACTCTGACTGCTGAAGCTAAGATAAATCTCTGGGATATAGTTCTATAGTCATTTTTAGCTGTAAGGCCATCGCATGTTTTATTGCCTTTACAAAAATAGGAGAACATAAGTGTAAGGAATGGATTAAAGTGTAAGGCAGTCCCATTAGCATGCCAGCCACAGTTGTCATCTCAGCTGGACTAAAATAAGCTTTTGACTATTTCTGTCTGAAGACAAGCAGCCATTCCAAGTACCAGGGAGTCTGAGCGACAAATCAGCTGCTCTCACTGCGTCTCAGTTCATAAGTGCAGCTCTGGATGGTGAGGGCCTCACACGCAGAGCAACAGTAACTAAGGGGGATCTGAAACTGTCCAACTGGCTGAACCAAAATTCGAAACACATTGAACTGATCATCATAACACTAAAAAAATAAATGCTGCCTGTTGTTGTAAAAGGTTTGTTTACATCAGTTTTTAAACACAGTACATGCTTCATATTTTATAATCTCATCATGTGTTTTGCATGTAAAATCCTTACTTAACTAGTCATTTATAGCTGGAAAACAATGTTGCAAAGTAAAAACGACTATATTTCCCTCTGAGACGTAGTGAAGTGGAGGTATACATTTATTTGTGTTTACTTCATTTCAGTACTTGAGTAAATGTACTTTTGTTACTTTCCTTCACTGGTGCCAGGCACAGAACATAGTCTACTGACACAAACCTACATCTACAAGCCTAAAGCTGGCTGCTCGTGTTGATCGGGAGCAGAAATGCTCCACGACAAGCGGTTTAAAACAGAAACATTGAATGGAAAGTGAGGATTTGCTTGGAAAACATTTGCTGAAAACGTGGTGTACATGTCCACGTTGCACATTTCATGTATGAAGAGATCACATTAGCTTTGTACTCATTCAAGATAGTAATACCGTTGCTTTAATGGGACAGCTGGGCTGACAGCATGTAAAAGGCCATAATTCAATCACAAGAACTTAAAGCACAGAAGGAAACATTATGAACACCAACTGACAAATGCATGTTGCATTCTTTGTTTCTCATACAACAAATTAAAAGTAGCATGGGGGACCAAGACTCTTTTACAAACAAACACTCCCATTGGGTGTCTTAGTTATTCCCGATGTGCTCCAGAGTCTTTCTGTGTCCGTGGATGCAAGGCTGCACTGGTAGGTCCATGCTAGTAGGCTTTTGAGGATGTGTGATAGGAAAGAATCTTTACGGTGAGCCTGGGCCTTTGGCATTGAGGGATGCAGGGTCCACATTCACCAACAATATCCATGTCTGTCTTGACTAAATTGCTCGGACACCATTACCCAAAAAAACATTCAAGGCTCACTTTCCATGCAACCATAACCCTTTATAAATATTTTTTTTTTTTTTTACTCAGACACCAAGCTGGGGTTTTGTGAACAGAAATGGCAGCCACCTGACTTTTTTTTTTTTTGTTACTTTTTTTCCTGTTTTGATAGCTCTGTTTTGCTTTGTCCTTGGCATTGGGTACCAGACAGTACAAGAAGGTAATTGTTATCGAGTTGAACAATAAGCTGTCTAAAAACAAGCTGTCTAAAAACATACTCGTTAGCTTCCCCCAACCCCCCCCCCCCCTTCTCTATTGTCCTAGAATTGAACAATCACCATTTATACAAGTCAGTTCTGAAAATACAATGGCAAGTGACATTTTCCACCAAAATCTCATTGTGAAAAACAAAAAATATATTTCACTCCCCATCTGATTTGTTCAGCTTATCAAATGCATTAACTAGCTTGCTTTTCTTTGTAGCATCGTACCAACATTCACTGATTTCAATATTGTAGAAGTTTTACAAAGACATAAATATAGTAGGATACAATACAGTAAAAAATACAAAATAAAGTTGATATAGTCTTCTTAAATGATAATTTACCAGAGGCAAACCCAGAAATGGATCTTTGACACTAGGCAAAAAACACTACAATTACCCCCTGAGGTCAAATGATAAAAGAAAAGCCATGTCTCAAACCAGAGCTTAGTCCCAGGTAACTCACTACTTTCAAGTTATTCATAAGTAGTGTACTATGTACAGGACTATAGGCAAAATGTGGGTGTCCTGTGTGACACATAGTCAACGTGTACTATTCAAGTGCACTCGTTTGGGTGTTATTACTATACTAGCGAGACATTAAGCTAAGGAAAACTTGAAGGCACAATTATCTGAGGCAGAATATGCCTCGAGAATCAAACACAACAGTTGTGGTATCAAGGGAGTAAGATTTAAAAAAGGGAAAGAACAAAAAGGGTAAATAAAAGTTTACAGTTTCAGGTATGGTTTAGGTCTGAGAACGACGAGGCAGTGAATCAAGTTAAGGCGAAATTACTTAAGATCTTCCAACCAGAACGCTCTGACAGTAAAAATGATGTTAGACCTGACAAATCACACAGATTTGCAATACGATATCAGTTTTAATACCAGAACCCTTTTCTATATTTTGTCATAGCCTGGCTCGCTACATAGATATTTCTTATCGCGGTTAAGTCAATTATATTAAACAAGGCTTTTTTTTTGCTCTTCTTTCAGAGGTTGTTATTATGCACAATAATGTATAAACGTATGTTACAAGAATATACATGGGCTTCAGTCTATAATATCTCAGTAAGGAGTACATCCAAGCATTCAGGGTGAGGACTTTGGCTTTGAAAAGTTAGTCGACATATGCACAAATATGAAACACACATAGAAAATGCACCATAGAAAAACAGGACATGGAAAATAAAGAAAAAAACGGAAATGGACTAAATGGCTCACACACTGATCTACTGTCGCTTACGACCATTTGCTCACGCACAACCATTTCCTCTCAAAAAAAAAACAACAACCACAAAACAAAATCTTTTCAAATTTCACCTTTTTATACCCTTCACATTTTATCTGATCACAGACGTGTTCAGGGTTGAAAAAGGAACAAGAAATACAAAGAGGAACAAAGACTGGGGTTTGGAGGGCTTCAAGGGGCAAAGTTCAAGTTTGTCATTCCTCATGTGCAAGTCAATATAAAAATGCTACAACTCGTACAACTCTCTTGTCAACAAGACAGGTTCAGGGCAGGCCAAGTCCCCCTGTAGTTTGCTTTTTTTAAAAAAAAAAAAAAAAAAAAAAAAAAAAAGGGGCTCGGAAATTGGCAGGACAGCTTGCTCAATCGGTGATGCAATGCACAGTCTCCACTCCCTGCATGTTTTTTCTTCAGCTCTTCGCCTCCTCAGTCGATCCATTCATGTGAGGGTAGAGCAACTGTGGGAGTCTGTATCATTACATCAAGAGCCACAACAAGATATCCATCCTCTGTCTCTTCTCTCTCATCACAGAAGAGTCCACTCGCTCCTCTACTCGTAAACGTCCTTCCTCGCTCTTTCGTTCCTATGACTTCGGCTTAGGTTGGCGATCCCATTTGTTTTTTTGTTTTTTTATCCCTTCATGCGTCCCTCACTCGCTGTCAGTCTCTAGGTCTGAGTCAGACCACTGCACTGGGCTCAGTTTCCCATGGCGCTGGGCATACTCGATGACTGCTGTGTAGCAGAAGTAGTACTGGTCCCAGGTCTGGATGCTGAAAGCTCTCTGTGTGCGCATCCGCCGCACCGTCTGACGAACATCTACTGAGGCGATGTCCTCCAGCCGGGACAGGCAGATGTCCAGTGTACAGAACGTGCCTGGTCAGTGAGCATAGATGGACAGAAAGACAATGGATAAGTTACACACAAAAAAAAAAAAAATGAACAAATAGCGTAAACATACTCATTAAAAAGACTCTACAATACAGACACCAGAGGAACATTGTAAAAGTATAGAATAAGAATACATTTAAGAATATTTTGAGGGCTAGGTTAGGGCTTGATACTTTTTTGGTACCGACCCAAAAAAAAAAAAAGTACTAAAAGCTGGCATGGAATACTTGCTCAGATTCACTCTTTTACTTGCACTTTAATTAGAAATGTTAAAATCATAATTTCACCCACTGTGTCCTGTCGCTTTGTAGAACGTTACCTGTTGTAGCTGCAGACTTTTATCTCCATCCAAAGCGGACCAACTACGGAAATGATCCATGGTGAGCTAACATGTAACTTTAGCTAGCTGCATGTTTTTATTTGTAGCCTGCCTATGATTCAGATTTTTTCTAGTTATACTGAGCATAATAGTTGCCGATGGTAGATACATGTGGTTAAAATAACTGCAACACGAGAACTTTGTTAACTTTTCTAACGTTAGGTAAACTTGAGAGCCTGCACCAGCAAATAACAGTGCTCACATGATTGAACATCACTTCAACAACTGCACAATTAATGAGGTTATCCAGATACATGTTAAATCACCCCAAGCTTTAATCAAGCTCCACAGCGTCTGTGTGTTGCTTGGCAACCATTCTGCTATGTCGCTGAAGAACTACATTGCTTGGCATGAAGAATGATCATTTGTTTTTATTTTTTGTTGATGTGGGTTCAGTTTAGGAAACCTTGCCAGGTATATGTAATAACCATTTTATGGTCAAATAAAAGAGGCCGTAAATGAGTGATTTCACAACAGCTAAGGTGCGTTGTTAGGTAACAGCAATGAGAGTGAAACACAAGACGGGTAAGAGTTCACATAAGATGCGTTTACCTGTGCGGCCAATGCCGGCACTGCAGTGCACAACCACAGGGGGGCCCCCTGGAGGACCCGTCCAACTGGAGCCCAGACTCTGGACTGCAGCCTCCCTCCTCTGAAGTACATGCTCACGGAAGTCCAACATAGCAGAAGCACTTTTGGGCACCCCGAAGTCTGGCCAGCTGACATAGAGGTAGTGGCACACCTCCCGTCGCTCTCCAGACTAAGGAAAGGTCACAAAGGGTTATAGATTACAGCAAGATATCTGACTCTTTTCGAAAGGGCATGTATGTGCATGTGAGTCAACAGCCGTGCCAAGTATTACTGTATATATATATATTCAAAATAGAAGAGATTCCACTGACAAAACTAATGCCACAATCTGGAGTCAGCAATATCATATCAAATTCTCTTTTACTATAATTTTGAATACATCTGACGCCATTTAATTATCTCCATATAACAGAATTAGGAATTAAATAATTTTCAAGTACTAATGCTTTTAGTGTGACTTACCTGTGTGTTGTAAAGTTCAAGATGAGAGAGTTTGAAGTCCTGAAACACCTGGATGTGCGTGTTCCTGACCAAGAAGTGTCCGTGCTGCTCGGTCCTGCCATCCTCAAGAGGCCAGTACTGACCACACTTGACACGTCCACGCTCCACCACTCTGAGACACACACAATTACACATCTCTTTAATCTCATCATCAGCCCATCGAGGGTATTGGATATGTTGTTTGCGATAGTATGTTTTGTGATAGGGACCGTGATAAATGCAAATCCCACTGTTCTGATTGCATAAAAGAAAGTTTAAAAAACAATTCTCAGATTTAATGCATACGATGTGTTGTTTATACCATTACAGTTTTCCTAAAAATGACTATATAATAGCCTTGCTTACAGCATCGCAATATATTGAAACAAGACCCCTCCACCATGATACGTATGGTATCACTAGATTCTTGCCAACACATTGCCCTGACACAAACCCAATGTAAATCTGTTACACAGAATTGACTTCAAAACTCAAATGTAAAAGGATTCTCACCTGGTGGTCATGACAATGATAAGCACCATCTGTTCCCACACCATGCGCCAGAAGTCACCAAAAGTCTTTGGCAAAGGACCTGAAGGACACAAAAGTCTGTCAGGTCATGGTAACACTGAGGTCTGAGGGAGGACTGAGTAGGGTTGGAGCAGAAAAAGTGTAAATAGCATAGAGAACTATTCAACGATAATAAGGAGTGGGACCATAGTTTCTCAACAGCTGCTCACCTTGAGTTGCGATGTAGGCGTTGCTCCTCTTGTACCCATCCATGAAACTGGCATTAATGTAATCTGATGTCTGCAAAACACACAGCAGAAACGGGGTGAGACTCACTGGTTGGTGTTAGGATCTACTGCCTCCTGTAGGAGCACGTTCAAAATTACTAATGACCTATTTTTAGTTGCAGTAAATGGTTAAAACTGTTGACTGGAGTCTCATAAAAAGGTTAATATACATACACACAGACACACACCACAATATGAATCCACAGCAAATTCAATCAATCTCAAATTTCTTCAGTTAATCAGATCCATTTTGTTGCCAATACCAACATTTGTTCTAAAGCCATACCACTGTTTTTGTTTTGTCTGAAGGACTTTTTACAACCGGTTTAAAGCTCATAGTTTTGGCCATTATTGGCATATGTTACAATAACATTGTTCTCATTTTACCAAAGAATAAGACCCAGGTTGCCAAAAAACAGGCCTTTACTTTTTAAAATCACATAAAACCCACTGTACACGATATTGTCAAGCATTCCACTTTCCATTCACACATGAGAACATTTGAAGACATCACAAAGAATAGACCCAAATGTTGAATACATTTTCAATATTCTTTACAGCTCATCTTTTGCTGATCATCTCAGTGCGCTTAACTAGTTTCTCAAATAAATGCATGCAATATACTGTATAACAACATTATATTCTCTAAGAAGTTACCACTACATACTTCTTATGAGAAGGTGAAACAGAAGCCGTATAACAATTTAGCAGCAAACATCAATAAAATCATCAACACAGTATTAACTTTTAGAGAACATGTGTGAATGAAATGAATCCAGAGATCAATAAACAAACGAGAGGGAGACATGAAGTTTGGTGAATTCATTATTACCTCGTCCTCATCATCACAGAGTTGGCAGAGTCGCACCCGTGACTGGTCCAGGCAGAGAACATCACTGTACCTGTTCTTTATTTGATTTGACAGTTTTCTGTAAAAGGCAGGATACAAAGTGAGGTAACATGAGAGATTTAAATAGTGTGTTATCTGCCGTGTCATTTTCCTTCACCTTGGTACAGAGACTGAAAATAAAGGAAGCGAGACAGAAGCACACAGAAGAAACAAATAGGAGCCCAATGGATAGAATAGATTTCTCATCTCTTACTTGGAGTAGTCAAAGGTGCCTGCTGGTGGCTCCTTCCTGATCTCCTCGTACTCCTGATAAATCCCCTTCTTCTTCTTCCTCTTCACATGTTCCACCAGATCATGCACCGTCATGCCTCCCTGCTCGGGCATGTGAATTGATGCCTCCATGCAGCCGTCCTCATCATCAGGACCCCATGATGAGGACAGTGGCGGGGACTGGGAGGAAGGCTGGTGAGGGGGGCGAGGCAAAGATTTCTCTGGCAACGGAGGCACCCCTTCCTCTTCCTCACCATCATCATCATCCTCCTCCTCGTCGTCGTCCTCCTCCTCCTCCTCCTTTACATCGTCGTACTGAGACCTGTCGGCAGAGTCTGTTACCTGTCCGTCCTCCACATCTCCATCACCTTTCTGGGAAAGCGGTGTGTCAGGGGGCGTGTCTGACTGGGGAGGGGCTTGGCGGCCACAACCATTTACGTTAGCGTTGGGGCTCGAGCCACTAACAGCCATGTTGGCCCCGCTCACAGCGGAGCCATTCCAGTGTTGGTGGTTCCCCTGCGGCCTGTTTGCAGCAGACAGTGGGTACGCTCCTTGGCCTTGAGTTCTGCCCTCCGCCACACCGCAGTGGTTGTGTGGGTTGGCGTTGCTATCATCGTAGCAGTTAGAGTTAGCCACGGCTAGTTCGGATCCTAACTGTGTGTTGATATGAGTGTGGGACAGTGTAGCGCCTGCGCTTGTGTTGCTGCACTCCAAGCTGTACGAGCGCAGCAGGCTCCCCACACAGTCGTGCGTGTCCTGTTCTTGTGTGTCACCCTGAACTGTGTTTGTGTGTGTGTTAACACAGGACTGGATCCAAGCTACGTGGCTGTACTGGGATGTCCCACCCAGGTGTTCGGGGAGGGAGGAGACTGGGATGTGACTGGCCAACTCGTGAGCTTTCACTGTGCACACCTGGGGAATGAAGAAAGAAAAAACTTTTCAAATGACAACCAAACATCTTACACACTATGACTGAACTCTCAACTGAAAATGAGGCATACGTACCCTTTCTCTCAGCTTCTCACGCACAAATAGGCGGAGGACAGCAAAAGGTGCACGAAACCAAAGAGGCGATGACACAATGAAGACACATTTTAGACGAGCTGGAAATGCCCCCTAGGAAAAACAACATACATATGCAGACAAAATTAGGAAAAGGGTTTTGAAACCAACCACCTGATGGCAGGAACATGAGAGCAAGAGAGGATGCTCCTTATATTTACCTTAAGCAAATTGAGGATCTTGACACAGAGCTCATAGTCAAAGTTGCCATAGCTGGAGTTGGTCATGTCGTAGATAAAAATGAGTCCGTCTCGTTGAGTTTGTAGACTGGGAAGCAAAGATTTTCAAAATAAAAACAGAGGAAGAGGGTCAAAAGCCATAAGAAACATCATTTCATAAAATATACCCCAGAGAAACTTAGAAATACGGCAATACTCCATTCAACAACAACAGGATAAAGTGCAAATATAAAATGCTATGTATAATTGGTTAGGGCATCACTTCTCTATGGCTTTGTCCAGCTGATAGATGATGGCCTGCAGCACAGCTTTGTGGGTGGTGACGTCTGGCCGATGGAGACGGGCAGTGAAGAGCGCAAGAGCAGCACCCTTTGCATCACGGCCAGGCTGGTAGGAACATTAACAGGTTATCATACAAAATCAGTGCAAATTCATTGTGCTTCCATTCTGATAATCGTGAGAAAGGGCAGCTATAAATCCTGATTGTGAATATTTTCAGGCCATCTTTTACTCCATCTCCAGTCGAAAAGAGACACAAAGCTAGGCATACATGTGCAGACTGACATGCACTTACACAAACGCTTCCTAAATGATCAGCATGTGCAACCTTTTCTGTGCATCCTGAAGTGTGGCTCACAATTGCTTCAACACTCACCAGGACTGTAAATTTGCCACTCAGCAGCTCAGAGCGTAGGGGCTCCTCGTCTGGGTTGATATTGATGATGCCCTCTTTGATTCTTGTGTTCTAATTTCGATACATGGCGGCAGAGACAGGAGAGAAGTGGAACGTCATTATTTTGCAGCTAAAGCAACAAATGTCTGTGGCACACTTTTGTTATGCCCATTGTTCCTTTAAAAAGGTTTGTGTTATTGTGAATTTGACCCACCATATACATATAGAAACAGTACAAAGTGCAACCTCAAACAAAGTTTAATTAAAAAAAAGTAGGTTTGTTGCTGAGATTTTGTATTGGTTTTGATTAGATTTTATGGCCGTTGTTCATGATATTGTGTCACCTCCTGTATGGATCTGCACAGAAGCCTTGGTGGTCTGACTTCTCACTCACAGCATGCCGGTATTCAGTTTTGAAAAAGCTTAAAAGCTTTATTCACAAATAAATAATATGAGGTTACAACTGGACATGTTACGATTTGCAGGCATGTTTGCTGCTACAGTGGAAGCGGTCAACATATCATTAGGAGAAGCCAGTCAGATATCGAAACGTTTACACTGTCAGCCAATAACTAACAGCAGCAAGCAATTGTAACCCATCACAATCACAATATTAAGGAAAGGTTGGGTGAGAAAACTTGTCACCAATCAAAGCCCTGCTGTACCTTGTATGCTTGGAAGAGGTCAATGGATCTGCAGACGTCAAATTTGCGGGCCATAAGAAACTTTACAGCTGTAGGTTGGGACACGAGCCCAGCACTGTGAGGCTGCTCCCTGCTACGCACCTCACCCAGGAACTCCTCCACAGCCTGGGACAAACATGAGAGAACATGGAAGGAAAAAGATGAGGTGTTGGTGTGTGAGGTGAGATTAAAGCAGATTTCTATTAATTTTTTTATATTAATATATATCGAGAGAGAGAGAGAGAGAGAGAGAGAGAGAATCAAAAATATTGGAATTTAGGGAGTAGACTAGAGTAATTGCACGAAAAGGAGCAACTGACATGACAAAGAAAATGCATGAGTCTGTCAGCCCCCGCAGCTTTGTAGTTTCTCTCTCTGCCAAAGTTACAAAACTGTGTGATACAGATGGTCGTGGCAGAACGTGTCCCTGGATAATGCTGTGGATGAGAGCACTCAAATGCCAGGAGACAACAGGCAGCTTGTTTCCACCCAAGTAAACTGCATCTGTCCTCCAAATATGTAACCAGCACAAGGAGAGACTATGCATGGGCACGACAGATTAACTCATCAGCCATGCACAAAACCTGAATCACCTCTCATGGGACAAACAAGAAGAAAGTGGATGTCAATTGAAAAACTAATCCAAAAACAGAGTTTCCCTATTAAATCGTTGTCAGACGTGATAACAAGATGCACCCAAACCCTGATGCCATCTTGTCTCATGATTCATTTTATTATTAGATGACACTGGAATTTGCTGTGTGAAATAAATATTACACCCTGCTTAGGGATGCACAATTACTTTAATATTAATTGCGATCACAATTTTGGCTTCCCACAATTAAATGAGCATGATCGACTGCGATATTGAAGTTTAAAACATGTGCTTCGCTCAAAGAACACTTTCCTAAATGATGCAGCTGCAGTCCAGAGTAGAAGAGTAATATGAACAGAAAATAGATGGGCAAAAACAAAAATAAACTAAAATTCTGTTGAAAAGAAAACTTATTTAAATTCTTATTTTGATGAAAACATGTGTTAATTAGCATGAATGTAGCACACCTTCAAAGTGAAAGCAGTGCTCTGTTCATTTAATTTTGGGTAAAAAGCTTTGGTACAATTGTATCTATATTAAGCTTAAAAGGAGATGTACTGTGAAGAAGGACCAGTCATATTTTGATGTAAAGTCTTGTACATTAGCAGGAACGTAGCACAACATGGAAGTGAAAGCAGTGCTGTTTATTTAAATGTCCAAGTAAAAGAATTATAATAAATGTTGTCCCTAAAAATCAATTAATAATCATGATAATTACTTGGGAATTCAATATTGATTGTGATCATTTTGGCCTTATTCCTGCAGCCCTACTCCACTTTTATCTGAATGCTTTATTTCATAATAGAGGCAACATTTGTATGACTCACTGTCAGCAGAGGTGGCCTTATAGAAGGTAAGGTAGCACACCACCGCGTTATAACACAATACATGTGTGGAATCATATCAGCACAACATATTTGGTCACTCATCCAGTCACAACACCTGGACTTAAAGATAGTGACGTTCAGTCTATGACAGACAGTCTGAATGTACTGAGCACTATGCAGTGACTGGACACATATTGGAAGTCGCAGAGAAACAAACATACAGAACCAAATGCTGGTCCTTGCATTTTCACTGAGAGAGAAGTAAGGGATCAAATCAGACAAATAAGAATACCCCCCCCCACAAAAAAAAAAAAAAAAAAAAAAAAAAGGGGGTACAGTTTTGGGCCCTTGACACCCCTCCAGTTGGCATTCAGTTACAGGTAGTTTTGTGTGTCATCATTCAACAAATGTTTTATCAAGTAATGTCTGATTTGAAGGTACTCTCCCTTACAAATGTTGTAACTGCACCACATTTCCCCCCCTAAATTGATGTTGCCGACACATGTTTGTAAATGGCTGGATTTTGGGCACTATAACAAGTCAATGACAGGAAAGGTACCTTAAAATCACACCCTTTGGATACACTGTTTGCTACCACCAGTATCTGAAACATCAGCACAAGGATGGTCGCAAGCCTTGGTGGGGCTAATCCGAGGCAACAAGTCGCTGATTTCAGCAGCGAGCAGAAACTACAAAGGTTTTGAACATCAAGTGGCTTCAGGGCAGTTAATCGGTTAACGTTACTGGATCAGTAGAAACGGATATTAGCCGTCAAAAAACACATCGGAAAATCTTGCGAGCGTGTACAGCACACTTATCTTACAGAGTTCAGTTAACCTTGATGAAGATAAAATAAGTAGCTACGAAATGAAGCCGTCATCATTCAGGCCCACCCCTTTTACTAGAAAGTGTTGGCAACAACAATGCTAGGAACCGGGGGATCACTTCTGTGAATTCTCGACCGTACATCTGATAGGCAGGACACTGCGACCTAGCACTCATAGCAAACACTCGCGTTGTACGAGGATCTTGCTCTGTCTCATCTGTGTCATGACACATTTTGACAATTCATACTTAAAGCAATCAGTGTTTGGTCTATTTAAACCTTCACACTTGGTCCAACATGGGTTTTAACGTCTAGCAAGATAGCGGTCGAGGAAATTCCCTGCAAGTCAACAATAGCTATTAGCATTAGCCAGCAGCTAGGTTAACGTTACATGTGGCAGCTGGATGGCTAACGATACCGTTAAAGACACGAGAAGTCCCCTGTGTGGGGGAAATGATAGGTAACGACGTGTCGCCTGCTAACAGTAGCGATATGAACATATTTGTGTGGTTCATTTAAAGCTGGGTTATCAAGGGAGCGAGTATTTCAGATATACAGCCGGTTAAGTGAGCCCTACTACTACTACTACTAGCAAACGCCATCATGCTAACACACATGCTAACTGCTGTCAGTCACACGGGAGTCAGTTGGCTCTGGAGGGAGCGAACGGGCCAGGGCTGTGAACTGGAACACATCGTTCCCAGGGACAATTACCGTGACAAAAAAAATCGTCGGTTAGAGGATTAACCGACGGTGATATGTGTTCACCCTAAACATGACGGGGATGTGAGGAAAAAATCAGTAAAGAGACCCTTACCAGCTGCTCCTGAGTTGTCAGGGCTTCCGCCATCTTGAAGCCTCCGCAACGTCGCAGCGGGCGCGCCCACCAGCCCCTCGCTCACGCCCTACACCCCGAGACGGAGACCGAGGCCCCGCCCATTTGCATTCACCTTATAGACAAAACTGTATTTATCAATGCAGCTACTACTGACAATTCATAAACTGTATTCATCAATGCAGCTACTACTGAGAATTCATAAACTGCATTTATTAATGCAGCTACTACTGACAATTCATAAACTGCATTTATTAATGCAGCTACTACTGACATTTCACAAACTGTATTTATCAATGCAGCTACTTTTGACAAT
>CALSCE010010695.1:11508997-11579598 GCA_943593645.1 Bovichtus variegatus
TGTGAGCAAGTGTGCAACGTCTGTGGCAAACAAAGCAAGCAGCAGCCGGGGTGGTGGTGGTGAGCTTTTATAATCATGAACCACACCGGGCCCAGGTGTGGCTCATGAAGCTGACGACCCAGATCCTGAAGGACGAGGAAGAGCCAGGGGACAGGGGACACCTAGTGCAGTGGAGGGGTCGTCACAGTGCAAGATCATATTTAATCTAATAAAAGGCACTGGCACAAACCAGTGAACACAGTAAGCCTGGAGCTTTTGGGGCCATGGGGGCAGTTGGCCACTATGCCTGCTCGGTATGAAGCCTTGAACTTTTTATGAAGGTATCTCTTGTCCAGGTATGGCCAGATTGTACCATTTACTCATTTGCATTTAGATCTGACATTAGATTGTATCCCCGATGAAATAAGATTTCTCTTTCCCATGTAAAATCCTCTCTGCTGAGCTAAACAATTATATGTCACAGTACTTAAGACTCCTGCCAGTAGTTTGATTCAACACCACTTGTAAAGGGAGTTTTTAAAATGTATTTCTAATGTAGGCATTGCCTTGTGTGCTCCCGCGGGACAAGCCGAAAAGCTGCTGTTATGCAGTTGGGGTTTACCAAAACCTGTCCTGGAGCGCTACCAGAAACACGGAGTGACTCACATGTTCGAATGGCAGGCTCAATGCCTCACTGTTGGACAGGTGCTGCAGGGAGGTAACCTGGTATACTCTGGTAAGAAACTGAACCTCTATCTATATACGTGTCGTTCACCCTCAGGATCATCTTCAGCTCTATGTTTCTTCTTTTTCAGCCCCTACCAGCGCTGGAAAAACTCTGGTGTCAGAGCTGCTGATGTTGAAGCGAGTGTTGGAGACGAAAAGAAAAGCTCTCTTCATTCTGCCATTTGTCTCTGTGGCCAAAGAGAAGATGCACTACCTTCAGGTGAGGAAGCAGTGGACAGGTAATACATGCATTTGGGGCATTGTGTTGTCCGTCTGTATATGTGTCTCGATCTAACGGACTCGTATCTGCGACTCTGAAGAGTGTTTTTCAAGAAGCAGGAGTTCGTGTGGAGGGATATATGGGAAGCACCTCGGCCGCTGGAGGGTTCAAAGCACTGGACGTGGCTGTTTGCACCATAGAAAAAGCCAATTCTCTCATTAACAGACTCATAGAAGAGGACAATATGGGTCTACTAGGTAACATACCAGTGATAAGTGTGGTTTTTCTTGAGTATAAAACGTATGGTGTATGATTTTGAAAGGCGCGCGTGTTATTGTTGTACTACTAGGTCTGGTGGTGGTGGATGAGTTGCATATGGTTGGAGATTCTGGAAGAGGATACCTACTGGAGCTGCTCTTAACCAAAATCCGCTTCATTGCGCAGAAGCAGAACACCACTGGGTTTGTGTCCGTCTGCATTTGTCTTGTGTAACAACTGCAGCGTTTAAAAATCCAAGTTCTTCTGCTGTTAATCTGTACATCTCTTTTCGACAGGTCTCTCTCTGAGGGTGTACAGATCATAGGTATGAGCGCCACCTTGCCTAACCTCTCCCTCCTGGCTAGCTGGTTAGGTGCAGAGCTTTACCAGACAGACTACCGACCCGTACCCCTGCATGAGCATCTTAAAGTGGGATGTAACATCTACGACAAGAGCCTCTCTGTGGTCCGCCAGTTCACTCCTGCATTCAACATCAAGGTAACCGAGAGTGTAGTTCAGATATCATCCGCTGTGCGTGTTATCATGAAGGACGCCTGCCCGAAAGAGAGATCGGTAGTATAATCTTGTGCTGTGCGTGTCTAATAAATGTGATGATTCATAAAGGGCGATGACGACCACATAGTGAGCTTGTGCTATGAGACCACGAGAGAGGGCCGCTCTGTGTTGCTGTTCTGCCCCTCGAAGAACTGGTGTGAGAAACTGGCAGACAGCATCGCCAGAGAATTCTACAACCTAAGACACACTGGTACAACGCCATTTACATTGTGTGCTTACTATATTTAATAGTGAGGTAAAGTCCGACTGTTCTGAAGGTTGTTTTGTGGTAAGTCTAGATTCATCCTTTCAGATCATCAGGGCGAAGCAGAGCCTCAGCCAGTGTGTCTGGATCGGGATGGACTAGTGGATGTTGTCGCCCAGCTGAGACGCACTCCAGCTGGTTTAGACCCCATCCTCCAGCGAACTGTGCCATGGGGGGTGGCCTTCCACCACGCTGGTGAACACACTTGCTAGCCACAGCAAACTGCGGGCTGAACGGTGCTTTTTTTTTGTTTTGTTTTTCGAGTACATGAATAAGATGACGTTTGTCTCTGTAGGTTTGACATTCGATGAGCGCGATGTGTTGGAGGGAGCTTTTCGTCAGGGCGTGGTCAGAGTCCTGGCTGCCACCTCCACCCTCTCGTCGGGGGTTAATCTCCCGGCTCGCAGGGTCATCATTCGAACCCCTACTTTCAACGGACACTTGTTGGACCCGCTCACGTACAAACAGATGGCTGGACGAGCAGGGAGAAAAGGAGTAGACACTTTAGGTGTGAAGGGAAGATTTTTCTCATTGCTTGTTCATTGTTATTCCAGTTGCCTGGATAGAGAAAACAAAACGTGATCAACAAGCTTCAGTGATAATAATTGGGCAC
This sequence comes from Bovichtus variegatus, assembly GCA_943593645.1. Classification (NCBI taxonomy): domain Eukaryota; kingdom Metazoa; phylum Chordata; class Actinopteri; order Perciformes; family Bovichtidae; genus Bovichtus; species Bovichtus variegatus. The sequence goes on from CALSCE010010695.1 coordinate 11,511,614, forward strand.
ATATAAGTTGAAAAGCGAATTAAAGCACACGTGTCTTTTGGCCTCACGTCATTTTGTTTGTCCTCTTTCAGGTGAGAGCGTGCTGGTGTGTAAGGAGGCGGAGCGTCAGAAAGGTATTAGTCTCCTTACGGGTGCTCTTAAGCCAATCAGCAGCTGCCTGGTGAGAAGAGAGGGAGAAGGCGTCACCACCAGCATGCTGCGAGCCATCCTAGAGGTATGGCTGATTATCTAAATGAACTTGGAACCCATCGAACTTCTAGGCCGTAAATAGATCATGAGTAATTCCTTCTTGAAGAATAGTTGTATCGTTTGTGACCCTAATTTCCCAACTCATCCCAACTTTCAGATCATTGTCGGAGGTGTAGCTAGCACTCCACAGGATGTGAGGTCATATGCTTTATGCTCACTACTGGCTGCCAGCATGAAATGTGACGGCAGAAAAGGATCAAATGAAGAGACTGACAAAGGCGCTATTGAGGCCTGTGTTGAATGGCTAATGGAGAATGAATTTATCAGTATCCAGAAGGACGGACAAGGTACTGCCTATGTGCGGTCTTTCTTATGTTCAGTGAGCGTGATATCTTGACATACGATGAATAGATTTTTAGCAACAAATTGAACCACTGGTACAAAAGTGTCCTTACACAAGTCTTGAAGAATAATGCATTTTTTTTTTTCTGTATTCATGCATCACATGTCATTGTACATGAGTATACGTAAGCTTAACCACCTTTGCCAATACAATAACTGCTGTATTCCCTGATGTCTTTGCATACCCAGAGGAGCGGTACTGTCCGACTCAACTTGGTGCAGCCACCCTATCCTCCTCCCTCTCCCCTCCTGAGGCTCTGGGAATATTTGCAGATCTCCAGCGGGCCATGAAGGGCTTTGTACTAGAAAATGACTTGCACATTCTGTATCTGGTACGCATATCTTATATTATTATTACTTGCTTAAAACAATTGGTCAACTTCACACACTCCCTATCATCCTTGAAACCTCACCCATTCATTCCTAATCGTATCTATATCTTAATTTAGCTCTAAACCCGTAAAGTCCCCCTCTTCAAACGTTTTGAGGTTTTAAAATTCTATGTCCAATTTCCCCCCAGATCACCCCGCTGTACGCAGAGTGGACTACTATAGATTGGTATCAGTTCTTCTGTCTGTGGGAACAGCTCTCGTCATCGATGAAGAGAGTAGCGGAGCTGGTGGGCGTCCAGGAAGGTTTTCTCGCACGATCTGTCGGTGGCAAACTCGTAGCCAAGACAGAGAAGCAGCGTAGGCAGATGGCTATTCATAAACGGTAACGCATTACATCATAGTGTTGGCAAATAGTCCGCTCATGTGGTTTTCTGTCGTGGAACTAAAAATTCCCTGACAGTTCATGAAGGAATCGAAAATATGAGAATTCTAATTGTAAACGTGTGACAACATGTGGCTTGGCAGACACTAATTACCTAATTTAATACTTAATTACAGTCAACGTCAAGTCATACTTCCATATGCTATGCCAGTATACAAGGGGAAGCACACTTACATGATCAATAAAAGATCAATAAAGCTTATAATGTTCAGTCTTGGCTGGATTTTCATTATATTTTCTATATACTTTTATTTAACGAATGGTTGTTGTGCATGATTATATTATTTTATTCAGATGTTCCCGCTATTGTGTCTTCTTCCTTTATGCACATTGATTCCCAACATTGGGACCCAAAGCACTCAAGGATTTATCCCCCGAGAGTCAAACAACAAATAAGGTTTAAGAAATGTTTTGCATTTCCTTTTCTCCTCGCAGGTTTTTCACCACCCTTGTGCTACAGGATCTGGTGAATGAGGTGCCTTTGGGAACAGTGGCATCCAAATACAACTGCAATCGTGGGCAGTTACAGTCTCTCCAGCAGTCTGCTTCTACATATGCAGGTACGTGATTAAGAGCGTTGCTGCTGAGGTTTGCAACACGGCATTTTATATGGTAGAATGCACCAACTCTGAATTCTACACAAGACTTTCCATTAAAGACGGAGGGCAGCAAAGTGTGGAGTAACTTGATGCAAGAAGCAGGAGCACTTTAGACTGACGGATACAGCATAGACTTCATTCCATTAGCTGATGTTTCGGCACCTACATGCTTCCTTCAGAGCCACGTAAAGTGCTCATGCTCCTTGCATCAAGTTACTGTGAGGTCCTGGTGCAGTTCAGACTCAGAGGGCGTATGCTAAAATGTGACTTTGTCTGAGTATACTATTATCAATGATCAATGCAAACACGAAAGGAAACCCAAAGAAAATCCGAAGCAAAAAGCTACACATTAGTAATTCAACGCCTCGAAATCTTATGCTCAGTTGTGCTGCAGACGGAAACACTCTGACCTCTCTGCCATCCCTTCAGGTATGGTAACAGTGTTTTGCAAGCGTCTGGGCTGGCACAACATGGAGCTGCTGCTGTCCCAGTACCAGACCCGGCTGAGCTTCGGTGTCCAGAGGGAGCTGGTCGACCTCGTCAGGGTTTCCCTCCTGAACGCGACGCGGGCCAGAGCGCTGTACGCACAAGGCCTCTGTACTGTCGCTGAACTAGCCAGGGCTACTGTAGCTGACGTGGAGAAATCCTTGAGGAATGCTGTCCCATTTAAGAGGTAGGTAGGTATGTGTTTAATTGTGTGTACACTTAAGATGCCAGGATATGAATCTCTTTACAGGACACAGGCTGTTTCAGATGAAGTGCTGAGACTATGCATAAAATAGCACTTTGTTTGTTCCACTCACACAACAAAGTTTTCTATGATGGAGTAAAGAAGTCATAACTTAAAAAGTCACTCTATAGTCCACGTTTAAATGAGTCTATCAAAAGGAAAGTTACAGATGCTGGCATTCATTGTGACCATCAACTAACTTGTCCATATGAAATAAAACCCATACGCCATAAATAAAGTCTCAACAATGAATTGGTTTTGTTTAGATTCTTTTAACAAATATTCAGTGCGTCCTAGCCCCTCTCATTCTCATTCTGTCTGTTATTTATTTAATTCAATTTGATTAATTACAGTCCTTCCAAAAACGTGTATGAGCTCTACATATAAAATGTAATTTTAGATAAGGAAGAAAGAAACTAAATCAGGCAACACTTCACACGAAGGCAAGGAATAACATTTTCCTGGGGGGGGATTTTAAAACTTAAATAACAACAGCTCTGTGTTACTGGTAGATGAGACACGGACGCTGAAAGGTAGGATAGTGTCATAATGCAAAACGAATCACTTTCAATATATCTCTATTTTAAATTGAAGTTGTTATTCCAATCTCAATCTGATCAACAAAATTCACTGATATTGACACCGCTACCATAGAAGGAGTGTATTTATACACACACGTCACATGTTGGTGTTCGGCTATTGGAAATCAGCGTGAATGGAATAAAAATGAATTCATATATATACACATTATTAAAAATTAAAGACGTACACAATTAAAACTCAATCAAAAGTACATCAATGCCAGATAGTGGAAGAACAGAGACAATACCACATCATATATATCAAACATTTTTCAAAAATATCCGAAATAGTTGTTGAAATAGACTGGGATCAAAACGTTTTCTATTCAAATAAATATGTGGTTTGGAGTGTGCAGGCATTACTCTGAACAACGCTACTATAATTATACACCAACCAGCAGGTACATTCCCATAGACTCTTGAACCCTAAACTTTCATAAAGTATGTGCAACTGTAGCATCAGCACACAGCTTTAATCCCCCTCAAACATGACCCCAGACGTGAAGCCAATGTCGCACTGTCTGTCTTTCTTCCTCAGCTCTAAGCGTGCAGTGGATGAGAGTGAGGTTGAGGCAGCCGAGAGACGGAGCCTCCGCTGCGTCTGGGTCACTGGTGGTCGGGCCCTGACGGAGCAGGAGGCCGCTGTTGAGATCGTGTCTGAGGCGAGGCTCCTCCTTCGGGAAGACCTGGCCCGGTTAGGAGTTCAGTGGGACCCGACAACACTTCCTCCTGGGGCCCCTGCTGTAAACAGCCCCGATGACTCAGACACCTCATCTGCCTCAAACCTCAGCTCACATGAAGCACAGGTCGACGACAAGAAAGAGCCCCAGGAAGGAGACCGGGTCAAGAAAAGTGAAAGTAGAGATATCGACAGACATGGAGAGGAGAATGAGGAAGAAAATAAACGTGAGAAAGGGATGTCTGAAAAGAAAACGGAGAAAGAAGAAGGAGAAGCCAACAGAGAGCAAGGGAAGGCCAAGCCAGAGGACATGGTATCAAACCGAAAACTGGAAGAGCACAGAAAGTTGGACAGGACCGAGCCAGAAAGCAGACAAACGGGTAATGAAGTGCAAGAGGAAAGGAGCAAAGAAACAAAAAACGACGAGACAAATAAAAAATTATTAGTGGCAAATGACACAGAAAAAGGGGAAATGCAAAAGCAGACAAGGTCAAAGCAAGGAGGGGAAGAGCTCAAGAAAGCAGAGACAAAAGAAGGGGAGACAAGTAAAGGGATTGTCTCAATCAGACCAGAGAGTCATCGGGCAAATCGTCCTGTTCCTAAAAGGAGCCTGACACAGGAATTGGCTGAAATCTTCTCTAGCCCCCTGCTTCTACCTATGCCACGTCCTCATCCCTCTCCTTCCCCAAGGCCTCCTCCTCGGTTTAGAGCTCCAGTATCCCGAGCAGAAGAACAACACGGTGTTCCTCAAAGGACACCGGGAGGAGATCGTGCCACAGGGCTCGCTGCCTCACCGGTGCATCCAGGTAGACTTAAGCACTTGAGAGCCTTAAGCAAAGTCCTCCACTCTATACAAACTGACAGAAGCCTACAAGAGAATGTAGAGACTGCACAGACATCACACCACTTGGCCCAACCCTTGGTGGTTTCTTCAGTCCAAAATTCAGCACGTGCAGGCCAAGTGTCGACAGCAGTTCAAGCTCCTGAACCCTCGCAAGAAACCCCTCCCGGTGTTTCTGCACCGACAAATGCAGATGTGTTAGACTCCCCCCTTATCGCCTCTCCTGCCTCTGTCCCCTTATTCTCTCCTGAGGCCAAGCGAAGAAGGATGGACAGCGGAGAGGTAGACAAGTTTTCATCTCCCGAGCTGTATGCAGGAGACACGAGAGATGAAGAAGCTGAGGGAGATGTTAAAAAAGGAGAAGAGAGTTTCGGTGACAGCTTTGAATTGGACACTCAGACAGAAAGAATGATTGCTCAGCAGGCATGCCAACGCAGAGGCGGGAATGATGGAGGTACGAGTCAATCGGTAGAAACAGAGAAGATAAGAGAGGAGGAAATGGTGGAAGCAGCCGTAGAGATGAATAAGGACAAAAATGAGGGAAGTGACAGGCGTGAAGCCCCTGATAATGCGTGTCCCAGATTTGATATTTCTCTCACAGATAGTCAGATGGAGCTCATCCTCACCAGCCACCAGGTGAGTGACCAGAAGCATCCGTTAGTTCGGATTATAAACACAATGCAAATTCAAACAGTTTTCCTCTTAAAAATCTAATGTTTTTTTTTTTTTTACAGATTTCTCCTGGTCCAGGTGGCGATAATGCAGTTGAAGATAAAGACGAAGGTGGTGATGAGGAGGCCAATCAGGCCGCCTCCGAGAGTGTTAACAGAAGCAGTAGCTTCCTGTTCGACAGCCTGTATGATAGCTCTCTGCTGGCTGGTCTGAGCCCACACCAGACCCTCGACCAATCGGACGAAGAGGAGCCCGTTGGCCAGGAGATCAGAGACCCTCTTCCATCGACCCAGGAGCGAAGACGCAGTGAGCTTCTCGCCAATCAGGAGGCGGAAAAGCAGGAGGCGGTCCAATGGGGCGAGTCGTCCTTCAACCTGTCGGAGTGGGGCGACTCGCTGCTGGTGGGCGAACACTTTCTGGAGAGGCGGAGCTTGATCAAACACACGGAGACTCAAGAAGCCAGTCTTCATAAAGCTCAGCAACCAAACGCCGACCATGTTCTGCCTGAGGAAAAGCTGTCGGAATCACAGCCTAAACCCAGTCAGATTGAGCCAGAACACACCACTACAACTACTACCGCTACTCAAAATGAGCATGACAAGGATAAAGCCAGTAAAACTCCAGGCCACACACACACAATTGAACAGCATAGTAATGCACACAATGACAATAAACTAGACGGGAGACAGGAAACGATGATTGAAGAGGTTGAAAACGGGAAGCAAGTAGAGATGAAAGTAAAGAAAGGGGAAATTAATAATTTATTGTCAGACAATGCAGATTTAAAACACCCACAAGTCCAAAAGGCACCTGAAAGCTCTTTTTATTGCAGCCCTAGTTTGCAAGAGATATTTGACCGCTGGCCTAGTATGTCTGACCAGCCCTGGCAAAACACTACAACAGGCCACACAGCCACTCATAAACTCATAAATGCTGCAAATACAGCAGAAGTTCCAGATCCACCTCAGCCCTCAACACAGGCGGAGAGAAAAGGGGCAACGTCAAATGCGCAGGCTGTTGCTGCTGAGAGTGATTCTCGAGAGGAACAAACCTCAAGACATGACGGTGAGAATTTAACGGAGAGACCAGGCTCTGCCGGTGATCTTATTCCCCCAACTCAGGAAACACCGCCTGTCACACCCAGAGTAAAACTGACGACCTCATCTGTGCATTCGCCTCTCGTCGCTCAGCCACTCAGCCAGTCGACTCCCTCAACCCTCCTGCGACGGAAACAAGCGATCACAAAATGTCCTGAATCTCACCCAGGACACCGTGGTCATCCATCAGAAGCTGTTACTGACACTAAACATCCTAATCCTACATCAGATCCCAGCCACGAACACCAGCGGGGACAAAAACCAAAGACTGTTACACGATCGAGTTCAGAAACAAAACCCCTGCTACACACCGTCCAGAATGTCGGCCCTCCCCGAGACCGCGCTTCTCCGCCCTGCCCCCGGGCGGAGAAGCAGCTTCCCTCTGATGCGGAATCACCTGTGACTGATGAAGGCTTCACACTTCAGCTGTCCCAGGATGCATCGCTCTGTTCGAGCAACTCGGGGACCTTCTCCATCATAGACGTGGCAAGTGACAGGCGCCTCTTCGACACTTTCATCGATGAGTGGAAAACAAAGGAGCGGTACGCTCTGGCTTTGGCCTGTGAAAAGAGGGAGCACAGACAGCGGCCTGCGGAGGAAATCGGAGGGAAACATAAGAGAGGTAAGTGATGAACATTTGCACAGGTGACATTAACTGACGGTAAAATGTGATCTCAATTGTTGCCAAGCGCTAACCCAAAGATTGACAACATCTGTCAAGTATTTGCTGCGGAGAACTCTCCTTTCTTGCGTTTGGGTTTTTGCATCATTATCACACATTTTAAACATTTTATGCAAAGCCTGTGTTGTCTGCAGTCTCCTCATCCGTGCATGCGTTTCCTGTGCAGCGTCAGCCGGCAATCGGAAGCCCCACGGGGCCGATGGTTTTCCAGTAAGAGACAGTGATGGAATGGTGTTGATTGGACTGTCTGTGTGCTGGGGAGCAAGAGATGCATACTACGTGTCTCTGCAGCAAGAGCAGAGCAAAGGTATCCGACGCACGCACGCACGCACGCATGTATGCACAAGCTCACTCCAACAGTGTCTGTTCAGCATGTCTGTTACCCCTCAGGTTTGAGCTCCAGTCTGGCCCCTCCTCCACTGGATGTGGATTTGCAAGTAAGTGAGAGGCTGCGGCAGGTGAAGACCTGTCTGAGCAGGCCACCGGCTGGTCAAAGTGGAGGCGTGGTTGTCACGTATGACATCATCCAGGTGTACAAGTTGCTCGTCCTGAGCTGTGGCATCAGCTTGGAGGGAAACTGCGAAGATCCCAAGGTGAGGGAAATCATATCAGCTATTTTCATACACACGCAGTCCATAGATGGAAACCAGCAACCTGGCAATTATGAGCACGCTGTTACATGGGATTTCATTTAATGCCTCTTACTGACATTCTCACACATTTTTGACTTTGTTGACTCCTAATGAGAGTATTTAAAGTGACACTGTGGAAGACAGCATTGCATGAACCGACGTTCACTAGGATAGTCTCGTTTTTTTCCTGCAAAACCGTTCGCCATCAGAATAAGTGTGAATGGTGCTACAAGAGAACATGCAATAGAACTGTTATTTAAGATAATTGTTTTGCTAAGAACCGTTGCTGCATTATGAAGTGTGTTTTTGACACTTTATTACAATTACTCCGTTTTGAATGTCTGCCATAGGTTGCGTGCTGGCTGGTGGACCCTGGCAGCGAGGAGAGGACTCTACCCAACATGGTGACCGTCTACTGTCCTGAAGACTCACCTCTGCTGGACGGACTTGGGAACCCGCACGCTCACTGTCCTCGCGTTAGGGCAGCGACCAAGAGCGTGCTCGCACTCGCAGTCATGAACCACCTCACTGGCCTGCTAGAGAAAGACGGCATGCTTGGTATAAAGAGCAAACACTCACGCAGACATTCATACAATATATCCATAAGTGTAAACATAAGGTTTTTTTTACCATGGTTGTAATGTGTTTGTATGTACGTCACAGGCCTATTTAGGAGCGTTGAGATGCCCTCCCAGGTGTCTTTGGCTCTGTTGGAGTTGAATGGATTGGGCTTCAGCGTCGAAGAGTGCGAAAGACAAAAACATGTGATGCAGGCCAAACTCGCAGCGCTGGAGTCTCAGGCGTACAAGCTGGCCGGACACAGCTTCTCCCTCACCAGCATCGACGACATAGCACAGGTCAGACGCTTCTTCTTTGACCCGGCCATGTTTTTGAATGAAACGATAGAATACTCAGTGAAGTGCATCGAAGTGTAGTAAAAACGTACAATTTCCAAACTTACGCGTGCTCACGTGTACTGTAGGTGTTGTTTTTAGAGCTACACCTTCCTCCAAACGGCGACGTGGGTGGATCAAAAAGTAAGAAGACTCTTGGCTACACCAGGCGAGGTGGCGGCAGAGTACGACTTGGGAAGCAGTTCAGCACCACCAAGGTGAAACTACTTTGCATTACGTGAAATGAGTGTTTTTTTTTATCTGTAATATCTGTGAGATGATGTGTTGGCTATGTATAAACTGACTTGTAATGATGGTTGACAGGATGTTCTGGAGAAGCTTCGTCCCCTGCACCCATTGCCAGGTGTGATTCTGGAGTGGAGGCGGATCACTAACGCCTTAACAAAAGTGGTGTTCCCCCTCCAGAGGGAGAAGCAATACCACGCCACACTGGCCATGGACAGAATATACCCCATGGCCCAGACACACACAGCCACAGGTGACACGCAAACACATTCCATGCATCTATCTTAACAGTATGTAATGTGTTCCATGTAAACACACCCTGATGCCATCGGTAAATTCATACTACTGTGCAAAACAATTATATTTGAAGTAAATCTAAAGCGTGCAGTGACCCAGTTCATTCTGTTTTCAGGTAGAGTGAGCTTCACTGAGCCCAACATACAGAATGTCCCCAAAGACTTTGAGATTTCCATGCCCACGGTGGTGGGGGAGAGCCCGCCTTCACAAGACAGCTGCCACATGACCACCAAAAGAGGGTGGGTCAACATCAAAGTTCACTGCAACTAATAATACTAATAATACAGCTATAACACTTCATAGCAATGCAAGTCTCACTTTGCTATAAAGGGAATGTTGGTTTTAGACAGGGTTTAAAAGTGAAATAAAACAAGTGCCAAATAATAAAGCCAGCTGCTGGTAGGTATTTGACAAATGAACTTGTTACATGCATTAGATTCCATGGAATTGTGTGTTAAGTTAAGTTAACAATGTTTTTCCAACTAATGCTTGTGCTTTTTTTGTTCCAGAAAGAAGAGACGTTCTGCGGTGCCTTCTGCTGCAGCTGCCCGTGCAGAACAAGGCCCGGCCTTCTCTGTCAGCATGAGACATGCCTTTGTACCTTTTTCAGGTTACTATCATGATATAGTTGCTTTTTGTCTCCTTTTCTGCCTGTAACCTCAGACTGTCTCAGACTGTTCTACCAGCTGCGTCTTTCTGTACTGTGCTGTAGGTGGGATGATATTGGCAGCTGATTATTCTCAGCTGGAGTTGAGAGTGTTGGCTCACCTCTCCAAGGATCAACGCCTCCTGCAGGTCAGTAAATAACAAGGAAACGTCATATAACAAATATCAATAAACAGGTAAAAGAAATGATGAACTGTGTGCGTCGCCAGGTGCTAAATGGAGGAGCAGACGTGTTTCGCTGCATCGCCGCCGAGTGGAAAAGCATTGACCCAGAGTCTGTGAACGACAACCTCCGACAACAGGCGAAACAGGTACAACTAAGCAGGAAAGAGACGGCGACATGGACACGCGTGAATTCTCACTGGTGTTGTCTTTGCAGATTTGCTACGGCATTATCTATGGGATGGGAGCCAAGTCTTTGGGTGAGCAAATGGGAGTGGAGGAGAATGACGCGGCCTGCTACATAGAGAGTTTCAAGGCCAGATACAAAGGTATACACTGCGGTTTTATTGTCATTTATTATAAATTATTGTTTGTGCTCATTATGTTCGTTTTTGGCAGTAGAATCCTACACGCACAAGTTATTGTTCATAATGTAATTGTAAGAATTGCTTGGCGTTTTTTTTTTTGTTTTTGTTGAGATCTTTTTGTCTGAAAATTAGATAAAGTTGTGATCGTTTATACTCGTGTACATTTATTGCAATTTCAGGGATCAATGCTTTTCTCAGAGAAACTGTGAAGAACTGTATAAAGAACGGCTACGTTCAGACTCTGATGGGCCGTAGGAGATACATACCTGAGATCACTAACGCCAATACGCACATCAAAGGACATGTAAGCAAGCTCGTCCATCAGAATTCATTTGCAAGCCGTGCAATGTAAATTAAAACTGTGATTTTCTTTTATTTCCTCATTCATTTCACAACTGCTCTATGTCTCTACAGGCAGAGCGTCAGGCAGTGAACACGACTGTGCAGGGTTCAGCAGCGGACATTGTTAAACTTGCAACAGTGAACATCCAGAAACGACTCCGAAAAACATATCCTGCAGCTCCACTCTCTCACCAGCACACACACTCAGGTGACTTGCACCGAAATCTTCTATTCCCGTACCGTGTAAACACCGCATGCAGAAGGAGATAACCAGTCTGTAAATGAATCATGTCTAATGATGTCCGTTACACAGCCAGCAATCACCGCAGGGTTGGGACGTCTCAACTCAGAGGAGCCTACTTTGTCCTGCAGCTGCACGACGAGCTCATCTATGAAACCACAGAGGAAGACCTCATACAGGTATGACAAAAAATTATTTGGATTGTCAAATCATCAGTAGTATTTGGTAAGTATTTTATAGAGTAGTTTAAAGCAGGTTAGTTACAGTTGTATGCATTAATAAGTCTCATTTTACGCACAAGAAACAGCCATAATATAATCACTTGGATTTGAAATATTCAATTAATAATAAAACTGACACGTGCGGAAATTGGTTGACCTGTGATGTGAGAAAGGTGTTTTTTTTTTTAACTTTAATGTAGACTGGAAGTTTTTAACGTGGAGATACAGGGTAACACATTGATACAAAAGGCCACATATATACATATATATATATACAGTATATACACTTTGTCTTTCTGTCAGGTTGCTCAGATAGTGAAGAGGGAGATGGAGTCAGCAGTAAAACTGTACGTAAAGCTTAAGGCCAAAGTCAAGGTGGGACCCAGCTGGGGCAACTTGCAGGATATAGATGTATAATGTGAATGTTTTAATGTTTGATACATGAAATACATATTGCTTAAGGTTCTGTAATGTATGTTAATACTACCATTTGCACTAAAATATCTTATCACTAAATGAATGAAATGCAAAGTAAATACATGCATATTAGCTGTAAATAAACTATTGAATGTATTTATAATTCTATCTACCAGTGTCGCATATTATACATTTTTGTAAAAAGTGTAGGATTTTATTTACTGATATCCCAATACTTGCCATGAGATTTTATGCAAGATGATATTGTATGTAATGTAATGATTTGAAATGTTTTGTCATTTTTTTTCCCCCCGTACTTTAAAATCATGTGGCTGCAACTTATTTTCATAATCTATTAATGTGGCGATTGTTTTTTTTGTGAATCGTATACTCACATATGAAATGTCAAAATTGTGAAAAACTGGCCATCACACCTTCCCAGAGCCATAAGGTGATGTATGTAAATGTGTCGTTTCCATGAAGAAAAAGATTAATTTACAATGATACATGATAAAGAAAATCTGCAAATCCTCTGTGAGAACTTTTGGCCTTTTTTCACAAAAATAACAAACAATTTATTAATTATCAAAAATTGGCAATTCTGTTTTCTGTAAACGACCCATCGCTTCAGCTCTACGGAGATGCATTTAAAATAAAGACAAGGAGCAGCTTTAGTCTTGCGGACATCCTGAAATCTTACATTTTATTGGACCATTGGTTGAATTGTCACAGGAACATACATCAGTCACATGTTAACACCGTTTTGTTTACACTTATGACATTCACTGCACAGGAAGTGTTGTCAATGTGATCCGACATTCTGTGCAAAGCTGAATTCATTTCCTCTGGTTATGGGGGGGGGGGAAATAAATGTGGTCGAGGAAGCATTTTATGTGACTTGAGTCTTAATTGACACAGACGATAAACCTCTTGGTGAACTTTCTTCCGGTGGGCCTCAAAGCAAAAAAAAAATGTTTTAATTGATTCCAATCAAAGCTACATTGACTTTGTTGCCAATGCAGACTATTTTCAAGACCCCTTTCACAACCTTCAACTGGAACTAAAAAGAAGGATGATCTACTTCTTAAACACTTTTTGTGACTATTGTTGATTCACAATTAACCAGTGCACCATGTCTCCACAGAGCTCATCAACAAAGTCTCAGATTGACACAAAAAAAAAGTGACAAATGAGAAACAAGTAAATAAATACATGTCATGGACACACATCCATAAACAAATGCAACAAATAAATCTTGAACAGCACAGATTTTGTATTTTTTTCAAAAAAAAAAAAAGGTGTTTTAAAACTGTAGGAGTGTGATCCCAGATGGTGGTGCAGATGTGTCAAACAGCCATTGAACTAATTTTTGACTAATGAAGATGATGTTTTTTACCCAAATGTGTTAAATGATGTCATTACCTAAGTATTTAACATGATGGGTTAGACTAGCAGCTACAATTAGTGGGTGGTTCTACCCATAAAAGTTAAGTGCAACGCACATCTGCTGCGTTATTTGATGCACGTCAACTGATTGGGGAGCGATGTAATAAAACTGCTGCTTTTCTAAAGAGTTGCCACTCGTCAATAGGACAGTGACAGATCCCAAAGACTTGACGTGCATCAACCGGTGATGAAGCATGCCCCCAGTGTGTGTTGCTCTATAATGTTTAGGTAATGCCCATCCCCTGTGATATGGATGTGTTTTTATGAGGCAGTCAAAGTGATCATAAAAGAGAACAACCGTTTGTAGACACAATGATAATCAGTATCTTTGGTGGTTTTGCTATTGTCCACTGACCTTTTACACCTGTAAATTGTACAACAAATATTGGATTGACCCGTTTGTATAAAGGGAGATGACCGACGTCTGTCAAATTCTGTGGTTGGCCATAATTTCAAAGCCAATGAGAGGACTCTGAGGAGGAAGAAGAAGATGTGATGCCTACCAACTACAAATCCACTTCACTGCCCCAACAGTCCTACCACCACCCCCCTTCAGGGCCTAGCGGGCTTGAAACAGAAATGAGACTAATGGGGAGTATGCAGGTTTCTGTAAACATAGTTTTTAGTCAGACTCACTGCCACAAACAGAAAAAAAGGTTATTAATCAATTAAGGCATCGACACAGGCGGAGCTGTGCATTTCACCAGAGTAGAAAACAGAACAAAGAAAATATGTACACAGGTACAATTAAGTGCTACTCAAGCAGCCTTGTGTGGGTTAGATCTGGGGCAAGAAAAACTGGGACCAGGACTGGCATTTTCTTGCTCATTACGTACAGGGGGGCTGGTGTTGGGGCCAGGAGCGTTGCCCTTGTCAGAGAACATCCAGAAGGGAAGCTCTTGGCCATGGCCCAGGTCATTAGGGTACAACAATTTACATGAAAGAAGGGAAGTAAGGACACAAGAGGTTTGAAGACGACATCTTGAAAGGTGTCAGGGCGTCTCTCCATTGCGGTTGAAGAAGTACCTGACAGGAGGACCGGCGAGGTCATCGTCTTCGTCTGCCTCTGGAGCGAATGACACGGTGAGGTCAACGTAGCGGCGGTCCACTGAGGGCTTGATCAGCTTCTGCATCCTGAAGAGAGTCGGAGGCGAGGTTAAGTGCATCCGACACAGACACTCAAGCCAAAGTCTACAGCGTGGTGCGGATATGAGAACGAGCTTCTTTTGATGCCCTACTGCTGAAGTGTCTCCGAGCAGGAGACTGACGGACAAGACTTCCTAACATTTTCACAAGTTCCCTTTTGTATCTGACTCCTATTTTTGGAGAGGGTAAGCAGAAGGGCACAGGAGTCTTCAGGGGACACAAAGAGTAGAGTAATCAGGAAACACTTACGTTAGTTTGAGTCTCTTTGAGTGTCCAGGCATCACAGGCACATAGAGCATCTTCACACCGTGGACGACCATAGTGGGTTCAATTCCATATTTTTCCTGAAATAAATCAAATCATTATCATCAAAATAAAGTAACTGCAAAGGAGTAATGACAAACCTCAAAGGAAATATGATAATATGCATCTGAATTGCTAATACATCAACGTAGAATACAAGTAAACAGTATCTCACCCTGACTGCATTCATGAAGTCAGAGAGAGTGAAGTCTTCATGGCCAAAGATAGTCCAACAGTCCCAAATGGAGAAGTAAATGTTGTCCCTGGGAAAGACAGCATACAGTTGTCACTATGTTACATCGTGCATTTGTTGCCATCCTATAGCTGAAATGTTCACTTTGCTGCTGTGATGGTGCAATAATAGTGAAGTTGGGTCATAAGTGTAACAGACATTTTCAGAGCATGGGGTCAAAACGGCATCGGCATCATGCCGGGAAAAATGTAAAAGGTTTTATCACTTTAAGGTCGTGTGAGTCATATTGAGAAATGATGCATATGCCTTTACCTGATGAGTGCCTGTTTAAGAGGGGCAGGCTCAGTGAGCACCACTACAGGGATGGCCAAGTTAAAGAAGCAGTTTTTGAAAGACTCAAATTCGTAGCCTCCAACCACCTTGATCAGCTCGAGGGCCACCTGAATAGATCAAAGTAATAATGAAAAATGATTCATATATTATACATATTGAACAATAAAATACATTTCAGCAATTCAACCACACTTTCCAACATCTATTTAATTTGACATCCTAATACTGTAAGTCCATCCAAAAGAAAACCTCCAAAAGGAAGTTGTCCATGTGGCGTCCTGATCAGATGCCTTAACCACCTCAACTGGATCAAGACCCAGAGATACTTGAACTCGTCCACTTGAGCTAGCAACCTACTCCCGACCCGGAGGGAGCAATCCACTGTTTTCCATAAGAGTAACAAAGGTCCCTGCAACAGAGAAACCGGGACCCCTCCTGGAGCCAGACCTGGGAGGGGGGGCTCGCCAGCGAAGGTCTTGTGGCCGGACAATGATCTCTTTGGCCAGGTCTGGCACAACCCGAAAGAACCCCCCCCTCCCCCCTCAAGGGTACATGCACACACACATTAACCCTAAATTCACATGTTTCTCACCAGTCCAGCCACAGCAGCCGTTGCCGTGGCAATAGCGGGGATGATCTTGCCAGCGATCCGTTTGGTCTTGAGTCTGTCAGCTGGCTCGATGGAGTACATCCTGGCTCTGAGAGCAGACGCTGACGTGACAAAGTCCACGTGGCCGTTGCGGTCATCGTCCTTTTCGAACTGCAGTGGACTCACCTGTAGCCTCTCTAAGCACAGATATCGCTAATTATTAGAAGTAGCTTTACGGTGTTTGTAATAATATTATTCACACTGTTGTAAGGGATAGAATTGAACACCACTCCGAGTTTTAGATAAAAGATGTTGCAGTCATCTTAAGTAAGTCATTTACTAATCTGCCTGTTGTGAGTTTGTTGTGCGTTTCTGTTAACCTGCTGTGACGCCGTCAGTAGCGATGGCCTGCTCCAGCTGTTTGATGGCCTCCCTCTCCTCTTCACTGCTTAGAGGCAGCTTCAGTGAATCAGGCTTCTTTGCAGTCTCATCGGTCTCTATACACTGGAGGGGGACAGAACAACAATCAACAAGATTAGGATTTTTATTTTTCATTTTTACACCCCGATAGAATTTAAGGATGGGATTAATGGAAAAGCTTACTTTCTCTGAGGGCCTGTACTCGGGAATCTTGACTTCTGAGAGAATCCTGGTCACCGCCTCTTCAGAGATATCCTTCAAAAGAAGGGAAAGTTCATTCAGTTAGTGAGTGTGTGTGTTTGAGAGAGTGAATGTGTGAGAGTATGTGACCTACCCTTTCTGAGTAAGGGATGTTATAAATCCCTGCGAAGAGTCGGGCAGTGCTGACAATGAAAGTGAAGTGCCTGATGGGGAAAGAGAAGGTTTTGGCAAGCTCAGATATGTAACATACAATACAAGAAAGGCTTAAACTGTAACATAAGAGCACACTCACAAAGAGTCTTTCAAGTCAAAATCAAAAGGTGCTGGAGGTCTTTTTGGGGACTGCCAAAACAAACCTAAGAGAGGGAAGAAGAATTCACTATATTCTTTGCTTTTTAAGTACAATTTATACTGTTGGTATGCATATTAAATGATTGAAATATTTTGGTAACTTCACAGGTTTACAAGTTTAAAACTTACTTCCATCTTTTAACCTCGTGTCCAGGGGGAAAGAGTGCAACAGTTGTAGGGCCTACATAAAAACAAAAATCAGTAGCACGTTATCACATGCATATCATATTGTGGAGCTTGCACCGACACACAGGTGCATATAATCTATTAAATGAATATGCATTTTCAGGAAGAGTCTCTTTACCTTTCTCTTGAAATACTTTTCAAATTTCAGACGGGCATGAACAATGCACTGCTCCCACTGGCTAGGCCGTTTGCTTAGCAGCTTTATGACCTGGAATGACCCCTCCAGACTTTCTCCCATCTGCATCTTCTACACATGCAAACACACACGCACACAACATCTTTAAAAACTTAGTTTTTTTCAAACAAAGTATTGCATTGATGGCCAAGATCAACACAAAGGCTACTTATAGTAAGTCAGAACAACACTTATGAGATACGACGTCTTACCTGTAGCACCACTTCAGCCGAGGAGTGGGTCTGCCAGAACGAGTTGTACATGGAGGGCTTGTGGACAAACAAATTCTCAAACTAGACAAAAATAAGAGAAGAAAAAAAAAAAGTTTAGAAAAAGTACACAGACACTTACTGTCAAAAATGCTAACAATGATCACTTGTTGGGTTTTCAGCAGACTGACCTTGTCTCTGGCCCACTGAATGGTGTGTTCTATGACAGAGGGGAAAGACTTGAGAGTGCAGAAAGGGATCTCCTCTTCTGGGGGGTCCCTCTGGTAGGCAAAGGAGAGGATATATTTAGACGCACTGTAAAGGCTACATCCACACTAATAGGTTCTTATTTTAAAACGCATCACTTTTAACTTCGCTACGTCTTACACTTAGCGTCCACACTACTCTCGCATTTTATAAACCTTAAAAGAGGGACTTTTGAAAATACTGTTGACGCCTTTTCAGTTGAAAACTCCGGATTTTATTCACTTATCAGTGTGTCATATGTGTCTCTTATTCATCATGCCCCTATCACCGATGCTTTGCAACGACTCCAGATCTCTGTTTTCTGCTGCATTGATCGCTTTACACTTGCGCGTTTGAGTAACAATTCCACCTCGTCGTCGGTGCAAGCAAAGAAATCTCGTCTTACTTTTCACTATTGCGGTTGTCCCTCGGTAGCATTTTCTGCCACTAAGCCACCAACAACAATCTGCTTCCTGTTTACACTGGCATGCGTATGCCCAGTGTACGTAAATGGCCATGCGATGTGTGTTTTCAAGCGTGTTAGTATGGACGGAGGTTATTTCTGAAACGTTCTGAAACGCTTGTGTGGACAGAGATCTGCGTCTATGAAGCAGGTCTGGTATTGAACTGAGTAAAAAAAAAACTAAAAGATAGTCACACACAAACAAACTAACACATACTCACATGGCTAGTGTAGGATTCTGTCAAATTTGGCACAATGATTTCCGTGTGTCCTTTAGTTCCCATGGTGCCAGAGTCCAGGAGAGGCTTCTGATTGGATATACAGCGGCTGAAAAAGAAATGCATGCAGAAACAAAATATCAGTTGTTGGCCAAATTAGTATATTTTCATGAAGTGCCTTCCCAACTCCCCCAGACATGTCATAATAACCATGCTTTTTCTGGGGTTATGGAATGGAAAGGTTCAGTTAGTGAAAATCAAACTAGAACCACTGCTAAAGGGCCGTCTTCTCCAAGAACGATAACTATAATGATAACAATATGAGCATCCACACTGATGAACAATAACGTTCTGTTTTTGCGTAAATTTGTCAAAATCAAAAGGTTATTTTGAAAATTGTGGTAATTTTTCAAAATCGAATTTTCTTTATAGAACTAAAGTATTTTTTTCAAAGTCGAAGGTTTTTATAAAAATTAAAGTAATTTTTTTGAAATGGAAGTTTGTTTTTTTTTTAAATTTAAGCCATTTTTCGATAATCGAAAAGTTTTATGAAAGTTGAGGTCATTATTGCAAAATGGAAGTTTTTTTTGAAAATTTTGTTTATTTTTTTAAAAATGGAATATTTTTTTTGATACTTTTTAAAGAACTGAAGGATTTTTTTTTAATTAAGGTCATTTTTTCAAAAATCAAAAGGTTTTTTGAAAGTTGGTCATTTTTCAATAATCAAAGGTTTTTAGAAAATTGTGGTAATTTTTTCAAAATCAAACATTTTCTTGAAAGTTGAAGAATATTTAGAAAATTGGCTTCATTTATCAAAATTGAAGGGATTTTTGAAATGAAGTTAATATTTTTGAATATCAAAGGTTTTTTGAAAGTTGGTCATTTTTCAATAATCGAAAGTTTTATTTGAAAATTGTGGTAATTTTTTGAAAATCAAACATGTTCTTGAAGGTGAAGTATTTTTTAAAAATGCAAGATTTTTTTGAGTTGAGCTATATTTTTTCAAAATGGAAGGTTCTTTTGAAAGTCAAGGTAATTTTTCAAAAATCAAAGTTCCTTTTTGAAAATTAAGTTAATTTTTTCAAAGATCCTAGGTTTTTTTGAAAAAGGTGGTCATTTTTTGAAAATCAAACATTTTCTTGAAAGTTGAAGAATTTTTTAAAACTTTAGGTCAGGGGTCTTCAACGGTTTTCAGGCCAAGGTCCCCCCAAACTGATGGAGAGATGGAGCAAGTCGAAAAAAAAAAAGTAAAAAATTAAAATAAAAAAATGTCTAATCAACCAAAAATGTTGCGACCCCCATGTAGTACCTCTGTTGAAGACCCCTGGTTTAAAGAGTATTTATTGTGTCACTAATATTCGCACCAACCTGTCTACATATCTCCGAGCCTCCACGTTGTCCAACGCGGTGACCACTAGGTTCAGGCGGGAGAAGAAGGAGTCGTTGTAGATGCTCTCAGTAGCAGGACACACCTTGTGGAGATGAGCATCCACCTGCAGGTCTGGGTTGATATCTTGAGTGGCCTCTGCTGCTGTGGTACTCTTCGGTTTCTGAGACACGGGAAGAGCAGGAAAAAAAGTGTGTGAATGTCTGTATGGCGGCTATATAGAGTGTGGTTGATTCAGATCAAGTTTCTTTTTAACTGACAGTAATTCCAGTGCCTTTAGTAGGAGTATCTTCCAGTCTAAATCAATATTTGTATATTTTCCTACACATTACAGCTGCATAGCAGAAGAGACACAATTTCACACATTGCATCATGGAAAGGTGAGTAAATATTGCATTAAAAGGTTCACCTGTATATGATGTGGTCTGAAGAGAAACTGCCGATTGAGGTTGGACTTTTCTATAAGATCTGGGTCTGTGATGGATACCTGAGAATTGACAGATACAGAGAACAACGTTTCACTAAATACATATTGTCAAGCTAATATATTTCAAGACGTAAAAGAAATAGTCAAACCAAAGAGAGGAAACGCAGATAGAACACCCACCTCTCCTGAGCTGTTGGCCAATCCCACCCCAAGCAGGGCGAAGTTTTTCAGCATTTCACAGCCTATGGCACCGCAGCCCACCTGGAAGAGCAGATATTGCAGGGTTCATTCTGACACAAACCTTAATATAAGTAAATGTAAAAGAGGCCTTGTATGTACTGCACAATCCTTACCATGAAGACCCTGAGCTTGTGGAGTTCTAGGCACATTGATTCCCCAATGCAAGCTCGTAATCCATCATACCGATCACCCCTTGGGAAAAACTCCTCAGCAGAAACAGACTGAAGTGGCCTGACTACCTCGATGGCATCAAGATAAAACTAAACGCAGGAGAAACAGAGAAGGAGATTAAATGAAGAGATGAGGAAAACATTTATTTTTAAATGCAAAGACCCAGAACAAAATGTAGTAAAAACCTATTAATGTTAATGGTTTCTATTGCTGTGTTGCAATGCAATGGTAAAGGGCAAGATTGACTTATTGAACTACCAATAAGCCCCATTTTCACAGTCATCACAGTTCAAATTGAGTAACCTACCCATTGCTGCAGTGGTGCAAACTTCCCTGTGATGGCCTTAAGAACTTCCTGGCTGGCTAGACCTCCTACAGCTGCTGCTAACGGAGGAAGAGTTCCCCTCGCTGTTCTCGACAGACAGCGCACCAACTCAGTATTCAAAGGAGCCTGGAAAGAGAGAGGTGTGCATGCAAGATTCTGTCAAAGAGGATATACGTGTATCTCAGCAGAAAAAAAAGAGAAAGAAAAAAAGAAAAAGCACTCACTTTGTTCGTGAGAGTTGCATTCACTTCCTCGGTTAGCTTCAGTAAAACCTCAGCATCCTGTAAACACCTGATGGCATAAAAGTAAAACTGCTCACAACTGAATGCGTCACATTTCAACAACTTCACACACTGAAAGCCACTGCCAGGACTTATGTTATCCTCAGGGACTGTTGGTGGACATAAAGTAAAGCAGCAGATAAGATCTAGACTGTGAAAAGCAGAGAATATTTCGTTTACCCAGCGTTGGGAAGTCTACTGTGCTGCTCCTGAAAGGTGTCCAGGGCATACATGGCTGCGTGGATCTGTAGTGGGGCCTGGTGGGTAGATAGAAAAAAAGGACTGTGAGGAAACTGCTTGGTTAAACATAAACAAAAGGCATTTTTAAACAGCAGTAAGTGTCGCATATTAACGTAAGACTATCCATGAGATATCTGCCGTCACTGAAACTAACATTAACTGTTAAAAAAAGAATAAGCACACAACTTAAGTACCGTATACTAAGAAGCAAAGATATTCTACTGCTCTGTACATGCATGTGCTCCTTTACTTGTAAACACAATGTAAGGGCAGAGTTTTTGGCAATTTGTAGGGATCAGGAGGGTTAGGGTGGCTCTATTATTCTTGAAAGCCTATTGGTTAGTAGCGCTGATCCAATCCAAACTAAGCCCGCTCTGAAGTAGGTTATGCTGCATAGTTGATGCTTTATGCTGGTGTACATGTGGTAAATTGAGCTGGTTTTGCTGTAGAACTGGGATAATCCCAAGGTTAGTTGGCTAACTGGCTCATTAATCTTGCCGTGTGATGCAGTCTCTAGGAACAGCTTTAAACTCTCACCTCTGGTTTACTGAAGTCTGGAGTCAGGACCTGAGGATCACACAACTGCTTCTCCATTGTCTCCTGAAATACACAAGTGGATAAATGCAGGGACACATAGACACAAATAATGTTTATTTAGAAATGTATATATCTGTTTTTGTTCAACTGTGATCTTACTGGTAGATATGACGACTAGTCAACTTACAAATCTGTATGTCTTTGGGGTTTTCACCAGAACCAAGAAACCTCCATGTGCATATGGTTGTAGATGGGATGTGTCTCCTATTGCAAAGCTGTAAGGGGAAAGGACTAATACCACACACGCACACATACAAAAACAAACAGAGAAGCATTAGATAGGTTTAGTTTAATGCACTATAATGTTATTTATACAGAAATCTCACCAAATCTGCTCTTGAAATAGTTCAAACGTATTAGACCACAGTATGTTATGAAAACAGCTTTTTTTTTTTTTTCTCTTTACTTTATATAAATCTTAACCACAACCATATTCTAAATGTTGTGTACATCTGTGTACACTTACAGTAAAAACATCAAATATACTGAACTTATGATGGTCAATGTAAAATGGTACCTGAAATTGGCTGTGAGGTGCCGTTGACTTCCACCATGCCGTTGACCTCTTTGAAGACAACACTCTGGCCTGTCTGGAGGCCGTGGGGTTGGTTGTCCATGCAGGTTACCACACCAGGATTGTCCTGAAAGGGTCCAAATTCAAACGAAGATCAAATGTTGTTTTTGGAGCAGACCCAGGCCTTTTTAGGCTCATATTTCCAAAGATGAATAACGGAACTTCATTATTAGATGCAAAAATCGGTCAAATCTAGTTTACTCTTTCAACACAGAGATGTAGCTCATTGTCACATTTAACAATTGAATTTGTTTTTAAGAATGTCTATCAGTGTTCAGTTCACCTGAGTGATTCTTTGGATGAAAATCTCCTTGGGCTCCTCTCCTGTGGGATCTGACACCTCAAACTCATCTCCAAAATCACAAAACACCCGCACACAGATGCCATATGCATCACAGCCAATGAACTGGAAAGGACACAAGGGGAAACAAGTTAATACACAGATAAAAAGGTTTGGTTAATATTTGACTGTTTGCGTGTTCCTCATGTGTAAGACATGTTTATATCTCTGTATGTGTAACCACTATGGGGACTGTAGACTTACTCTGATGGGGGGTCGATGCGAGTGGCAGAACTCATTCACTCTCTTCTGTAGGCTCAATCTGGCTTCAGTCAGGATCACACACTGGAGGAGAGAGCAGAGCGGGAAACAATGCAGGTTTTATTTAAGGTTATCTGCAATCCAAAAACGATTGACAATGACAACATTTTTAGTCGTTCCATTTAGAGCTGCAGCGCTTAGCCGACGATTGGATTAGTGAGTCGATCAACAGAAAGATAGTTCCCGGCTATTTTGATAATCAATTAACGGTTTGAGTCATTTTTCATGCAAAAATGTCAGAAAGTGCCCTTTTCAGCCTCTCAGATGTGGAGTTTTCCTGCTTGTCTCAGTTTTATATATCATATAAAAAAAATCCTAATCCTATCAGATGGTTTGACAGTTATAACCTTTCAAACTTTGACCTTTAACTGTAACATTCCCACCGCCTGAGAAAGGAGCCGTGTTTACCCAGTGTACAAATATTCTGGTTAAAATATGACAGTTTGAAATAACTGAGCATTTGGATTGACAACTGTGAAGGGGATCATGCTGAAGGGACTGGTTTGAGAGGTTTTAATTGACTTTTTCGAAAACTTTTTCTGCCATGATATCTTGTCTCTATTGGAAACTATTGGAACTGCTATGAATCCAAGCCCATCACACCCTCTTTCCTCCATGAAGGAATAAACCATAAACTGAAGATTGTGAACAGCAATACCTTACCTGATAATTTCCGAGAAAGCTGAGATCAGTGTTGTCGTCCAGAGCAGAGGAAGAAGTGTCGACATGAACATAAGGGTTCAACTCTGCGACCCGAGGGCACGCTGCCTCCACCCTGTGGTAGAAAAGTAAAGAGAGCGGATATGAGTGTGTAAAAGACAGACAAAGGAAATTAGATAGAATAGAAGAGTTTGCATGTGGATTACAGGAAAGGTGTGAGTATATGCTATTTCAGATTGCGAGTAAGGTCGGAGGTTAAGATGAAGAGTCCAGCGTTGTGCTGTGTATTACCTTCTCCTCTGACTCAACACATCCTCTTTGCGGATAAAGAAGTTGGAGCCCAGATCCAAGGTTTCACACTGCTTTGTGTCATGAAGGGTGACTGCCTGTGCACACAGATAGATACAGAAGATAAGACCGGGGGAATAAAACATTTCTCAAAACCCTGCACATTGAAACTTTATATAGTGCCACTGTATTGGACAATCATAATATTTAGTGAGAGTGCTTACCTTCACACCAGCCAGGACAATATTCTTTGCTGCGAAACCAAAAGTCGAATGAATTAGTGTCAAACCACAATTGTCCATGTAGATCATGTGAATACTATGGCATTGAATATCTTACAGTGCTGTTGTGCAATAATATGACATTTAGCATACCGATCTCAATTCCCAGTCCACCCATTCCACTGAGAAAGACTGAGGACTGGGCCATCTGGTGCATAGCACTGTCTCCCAGTACATATCGCTGGCGGCTGGACAGAGAAAAGGGAAGGAGGAGGAAGTGTGAGAGAAAGTGATGAGAGATCAAGAAGATCTCTGCAAATTGTAAAATAGTGTATTTTAAATACTGTAACCAGAATCCCTGTTTTATTTAGTCTCTGTATGCACACAAGACTGAAACAATCCCTTTTCTTCAAACTTCTCTTGATGTGTGTGCGTGTGTGCGTGCGTGTGTGTGTGTGTTCTGAAATACGCTTAAAATTATCCCTTTTCTCTTGAATTGCCTCTAAAATGTTGTTTAGGTACAGTGTTACTTGCAGCTAATAAGTGCATTGTTTTATGGGTATTCTGTGTTGGGATAGTGCAAACATTTTAAATACATGTCTAATATCGTTCTCTTGTGTTGTCTTCTCACATAATTTAGACTAAAGAGGTGAACAAATGTATATAATAAGGCCAAGCCAAATTATTCCAAGGGACCTACATGAGGGGGGACACCCCAGTATATTCTCTATCTTGTAAGGGGTCCTTGGCTGAAAAACAATCGAGAACCTCTTCCATAAATACTGTAATTTCCTGTCTTGAAACATTAGCTGTAGTTACAAGAGCTTTTAGTAAGGGTAAAAGGTCAGAAGACTTGCCTGTAAAGAGAGTCGTCAATCTCCATCGAGTCTGCAGCCATGCTGGGAGGGGAAGAGGGGGGATTTCAACTGTCTGAGATTACAACTCCACCTAATAAAACATATTAAAGTTCAAACAGTGCTTATTAAAGCTATAAAACGTTTTGGATGTCACCGTTAATAATATAAAACCAACGCCCTGTTGTAGGTTAGCCAAATGGCTAACTTAGTCTCAATGCGGCTAACTGTCAGCAATGTTGTTGCCTGACAGCTGTCAAAGGTTAAGTGACTGTCTTCAGCCAATGAAGTGACGTGTGCTAACAGTCAAACATTACAGCAGTTAGCTAACACAACAATAGCGCTGGCTGCTTTGTGAAGCTGCTGACGAAAGCTCAGCGTTAGCAGCTACAGCTAGCTAGCACTGAGTGCCACTGCTGCTTGGTGCCGGTGGCGAGGACACTTGTCATAAACTCGTTAAACGTGATGGCACATACGTTAGGCTTCGAATAACTCCGCAGGGTAGACAGATGTTTTAGGTATTATTATTCGACCAATCAACATGAAAAATGCGTTGCGAATATTGTTAAAAATGAGACAAATAATCATACGTAGCTACCTGTCAGTATGCGCGACGGGATAGGGCGAATGAATGGTTGTGACTGGCTAAAAACTTGGAGTGGTTCCGGGTTACCGCAATCACATGACCACGGCCATCCAATAGGTTCACAGTATTTTTCAGCACTGTGAGACTTTGATTATATGTCATTTATTTTGGAATTGTTACCAATCTAAAAATTAAAAATATATATTTTTTATATTTTTATTATTTTTATTATTGTATCATTATTGAAATATACAATATCAATTCATACATTTTCACAATATATAAATCAGCAAGGAAACACTGGAAATTATATAATAATAATTTATAATTAATTTAATTAAATTTATTTATGTTATATATAAAGGTGCTATGGCCCATTTTAATGCTATTTTACGTTATAATTGTTATTATACTTTGTCTGTAGTACATATGTAGTGCGTGTATATGTGTGTAGAGGTTTGTACAGCAAAAAAATATATAATAATTCATCAGCAAAAAAAGGTTTTGCCAAATTCACTTATCGGCCCCATACAATAATACCCAAGGGCGTTATTATATGTAATGCTATCCATCAAGAAAAAAGAAAAGGAAAAAAAATAGTTTGTGGTGTGACATACCTGTTACTATGTACAGATTAATGGCTGTAATAGAGGTTTGTCATGTCTTGAAACTAGGACAGAAAAGGTTGGAACATCCTATAAAACCTTTCTGGTTGATGAGCCTTGGGATATTTCAACAGTTTGGATGTGTGACATTACCTCCTCCAGCCAGAGGTAGTGGTACAGTCTTTTTCAGTCGGAGGAGAATCTGTCGTCGAGCAAGCGATGTCACTAATAATTTCATGATGATACAGAAAAAGATCTTTGTTTGATTATCAAACTTCTTATGTTAATAGGAAATGATTACACTGTATATTATTCATAAAACGTGACGCTCAGAAATCTAAGCATTATATATTGTTTTAAATAGTGATTTAAAATATATTTTAACACCATTGATAAATGCCAGAATCAAAATACTAAAGTACTATTTTAAACCTTTAAAAATATGATTCGTTTTCATATAGGACCCTTGCAAAATGTATTTTAGTAGCAACCTTGTTTTTAATTCATTTCAATGTATAAAACTCAGTTTAAATTGAGAAAATAAAGACAGACTTCTGAACCAGTCCCAACCAGACACAAGAAAAACTACAAAACAGCGTTTGGGTCCTCCACTGTTTAAAGAAACAAAGGTCAACAGCCGAGTGAAACATTTACATCCTACTGACTCCCATTCTGGGGAATGATTTAGTAAACACACATCTACACTGCTTGTATATTCATTTCATTTGTGCCTGTGTATTTGTTAGTGTGTTTATAAGGGTGAGAGAGACAAACAGAAAAAAAAACTGTGTGTGTCTTTGTTACTGATTTTGTGTTTAGTTTTTCTGTGACAGACAGTATTTAACTTCAGACTTCAGAGACACCCTCCCTCTAATCATATTGGTCAAAGACACATCCAGGAACCTCCCCCTGAACTAGAGCCAACATTATGCACACAACAGGCTCTGCACTCCAAAGTACCACTGTCATCATCGGACACCTGCACACAGATTTACTCTCACCTGGCAATGTGGTGCAGTCGCATGGCACTGCGTCGGCTCCAGCAGATCGCTGCTACTCCTTTGAATATTGCTGGGGGTCTAACAAGCCACGTGCAGAGGGAGATGTCAACCCTGCAACGGGTGTATGTCACCCGACAGATCCCACCCGAGGGCCTGAAGATCCTCCGTGAATCTGGACGGTGAGTCATAGTACCCTGTTAAGTCACTTAAAAATTTTTATTTTTTTTTACATAGAATCTTGTATGACCAGTGGCGTCCTGTAGCTGATTTTGACTGTGATACCTTTTTTGAATTGTCATGCTTTTTAAAGTTCATCATTTACTTTGAGTAAACAGGGCTGTTTGCCTGAAGGTTAGTTAGATAAGACTGGCCTATAGGGTATTCCGCCACAGCAGAGTGGAAGAAATGGGCCATTATTTCTTTGAAAAACCTACAGTATATTTGATATAACTTGAGATACTATATATCTAATTATAAACTTTAACTGAAGCTTTACCAAATAATGACTTCTCTTCCGCATTATAATTAAGAAAGCATTGATTTGATTTGGATCTTCAATGATGGTTTCTGTATTCCCAGGGTGCAGTTTGAGCTGTGGGACTCCGATGACGTCCCCGTGCCCAGAAAGGAGCTTCTGCAGAAGGTCAAAGGTGTCGATGGTCTGGTCTGCGTGCTGACAGAGAAGATTGATGCCGAGTTGTTGGATGCTGCAGGTCATTTTTAAGTCAGTTTAATGATGTGAGCAATGAGAACCCTCTAAAATACATGTGCTAATCTGTGTTAATGTTTGCCGCACTCCTGCAGGGCCAAACCTGAAGGTTCTCAGTACCATGTCAGTGGGTTTTGACCATCTTTCTTTGGAGGAGCTGAAGAAAAGGTGATTATTTTATTTCTATTTTCTTAAAGTAATATTCCAACCCCAAAATGACCATCTTGTATCAATTACTTGAAACGTGTTGCCTTGAGTTCTTCAAGAAAACTTTGTTTTTCTCACAAGCCTCCACGATGAACGAAAAATCCAAAATCAGAGAAATGTCTTGATGAATTGAAGTAAATGGGGGGGCCCCGTTAAACAACAGCAGAACTCAAAACATCCGTTTACAAACTCTCACACGCCTCGTGCAGTATACTGTAATACAAGTGTCATTTATCCAGTTGTACGCTCACTCCTTACCAATTACATGCATTTTCGCTAAAACCCTACTATTAATAACACTTGCACATCAACAGTCCCACACGCGCGTTTTCTTCTCGATTTCAAGCCACCACGAAGTGAGTAATTGAAATGCAAATGATCACTTCAGGGGTGGAGTAAGTCAAAAGTGTTGATTTGTGTGTATTCTTGTGTGTCTGCCACCAGCTGGTGATGGACGTGTATAACATCGCGTGTAACGTTTGTGTGTGTGTTTCCCCCTTTTTCCCCAGAGGGATCCGTGTGGGTTACACTCCTGATGTTCTGACAGATTCTGTAGCTGAGCTGACTGTGGCTCTGCTGCTCACCACCTCCAGGAGGCTCATAGAGGCCACACATGAAGCCAAGACGTAACGCTACACACACACTCACACACTCACACACACACACACACACACACACACACACACACACACACACACACACACTCAAATCTATCGATCCATGTATACATCCACTAAACATTTGGGTCAGAGGTTAAAGTCTCTTTCTCTCTCTCTCTCTCTCTCTCTCTCTCTCTCTCTCTCTCTCTCTCTCTCGCTCTCTATCTCTCTCTCTCTGTCTCTCTCTCTCTATCTATCTATCTCTCTCTCTCTCTATCTCTCTCTCTATCTATCTATCTCTCTCTCTCTATCTCTCTCTATCTCTTTCTCTCTCTCTCTTTCTCTCTCTCTCTCTCTCTCTCTCTCTCTCTCTCTCTCCAATGTCAGTGGTGGCTGGGGCACATGGAGAACTCTGTGGCTGTGTGGACACGAGCTGGCCAACAGCACTGTGGGTATCCTGGGCCTGGGGAGGATTGGTGAGCATGCAGTATCTGAAACACTACACACACACAACATGCACATCGTCTTAACAGCACACTGCCATTTCAATAAATCTTTTATCTACATTTTTATTTAAATGTGTTTATTAAAGAAACTTAAAAGCATGTTACAGACAGTGCTTATAGTAACTGTGAGTAAGAAGTCTGACAGTTTTCTCACATGTTAAACTGTTTCAACCCTTAAACAACCACAGAAACAGACAGCACAAAATACTCTTCCAATGTAACAGTCTATGAGTGTAGAAAACGCAGCAAGGTCAGCCTGGTACTTGATAAACCTGCCTTTAACAGGAGACACACTTCCGTTCCTATAAATCGTCTTTGTGCTTTCAGGTGTGGCTATCGCTGAGCGTCTGGCCCCTTTTAAAGTAAAGAAGTTCATCTACGCAGACGTGGCCCCGAGGCCTGAGCTGGCCAGTGTCATAAATGCAGAGTATGGTAAGAATTATAGATTTGTGGTCACTAAAATGTCTCATGCCAGCATTTTATTTTTGATATAATCAATGCACAATGGATACACTGTCAACAAGGTGGATGGCGGAGGGGTTTAGTAGCGATTTACTGCACTGGCTCGTCAAAGAGACCTGTCACATCCTGATCTCAGATACACTTAATATGCCGATACATTGATATTTTAAGGAAATTAAATTAGATGTAAAGAGAATTTGCAGTCAGCCTTTTGTTTTAATGTGATAACATCAATGGCACTGTCTCTGGGTGCAGTCTCTTTCGACGAGCTGGCAAAGCAGTCAGATTTCCTGGCCGTGTGCTGTGCTTTAACGCCGGAAACAAAAGAGATCTGCAACAAAGACCTCTTCTCCAAGATGAAAAATACCTCCATCTTTATCAACACAAGCAGGTACCCTTACCCTAAAGCAAAACACACAGTGGGCCTCATGCAGCATCATTCTCTGTGCCATGTGCAAATACTCTGGCAAAAAACCCAAGAATTGGAGAGATGCCACCAAAAAAAATAAAATAAAAAAAGGCTGTAAGCTGTAATCAGCTGTAGAGAAACTGAGGTTCTGTTAAATTAACGTCAACAAAATAAATGTGATTTTCCCGGGCGTCAGTACTGGTGTTACAGGAAAATCAAAGGCTATTCAGAAGCTGAACGCACTCAATATCATCCGAGGGTTTTTATAGACTCAATTCAGATCAATGGATCAATAGTATTTTTATTTAGCCAACAAATGCATTAACCCAATCATTATAATTACTTTAAAACATATAGTAGCCTAACCTATATTTGATTATATTACATTCATTCAATGTTTTTAATGTTCCTCAAATTTAAAACGTGCTTCCTTGCGTTAGACAATTTGGGGAATGTGAAAACAAGATGTTTTTTTTCCTATCTTGGTAATAGTGCTCATGACCAATCGTACATTTGTTTCTTACCGAAGAGAAGAGCGAAAATAAGAAAACATGGGTGAATCCCAGAACTCTGCACTACACAAATAGGTTGACCTTTGTTCTTATATCGCTTCCTGCATGGGGCCCATTGAATCACATATTTTACAAAAATGCCGTGTAATGAAATACTGGACTATGATGCCAATTGTTTCCCCTAATCTCGCTATGAGTGCAGCATCTGTGCTTCTCCTGTTTTTCATATAATTCTGGTCTTCCTGTTGTGTCAGAGGGGGTGTGGTGAACCAGGAAGACCTGTATGAGGCTCTGTCCACTGGGCAGATTGCAGGAGCCGGGTTAGATGTTACTGTTCCTGAGCCCCTGCCTACAAACCACCCGCTCTTTACCCTCAAAAACTGCGGTGAGTCTCTCTGACTTATTATGGCTCAAACTGCCTTAAAAATAGTTTCAAGTAAATGGACAATTTATCATCCCTGAGCTCAGTTGTCACTGCTTATCATTTGTCTTTCTCTCCTCCCACAGTGATTCTCCCACATATTGCAAGTGCCTCTTATAGTACCCGTAACGCCATGTCTGCCCTGGCAGCAAACAACCTCCTCCT
This sequence comes from Bovichtus variegatus, assembly GCA_943593645.1. Lineage (NCBI taxonomy): Eukaryota > Metazoa > Chordata > Actinopteri > Perciformes > Bovichtidae > Bovichtus > Bovichtus variegatus. The sequence continues at coordinate 11,542,872 of CALSCE010010695.1, forward strand.
CGGCCTGCGGGGGGCGCCGATGATCAAAGAACTCATACTGTGAGAAGAAACTAATTCCACTCCGGTTGATTACTGGACCATTAGATTACTCATGTACCTAATTATTCTTTAGATTACAATAAAAGAACACATTTAAGATTGGATTGCTTTCTTATTTGCTAACATTTTTATCTTCATTCGAATCAACTCAACATGTAAATTGACATTCAATTATTGTCTTATTCTTGTATAACGAATGTGCTATTTCAGCTCATAAAAACATGTCACCTGCAACAAAACTGAATTTCAATGTTTGTTTTTTTTTTATTCAGTCCATACAACAACTGAACATACTGAACACTCTTCAACAGTAAAGAGACACACACTTAGTTCTCTCATGGTTACATTATGTTAGGTATACAGAAGAAAAACAAAAACACAGAAATACATCAGATTTGGCATATAAACAAAAGCCCCGCTTTTCAAGCTAGAGGGCGTAAGGCAGTGACTTTCAATAATCAATTTATGCCTTTTATGTATTTTAACATTTTGGCATATTCATAAATGGGGTAATACAGTCAGTGCATTTTTCAGAGATTCACATTAACTGTTTATGAAACAGCTTTAGAAGACAGCACCATAATAATCCTTAACAGGCAACCGTGTGGAAGCCATTTGGATGGACAACATCTCTACTTAAACCCGAATACAACTCTGTATTCCTCTTTCCAGAACGCAGAGGAGGCTGAATGGGAATAACCAACACAGAGGAACAGATCTGAGATTTAACCATCAGTTATCATTTTTAAATTCTGCGGACGACCTTCAATGACTTTACTATTGATTCCATGGAATTACAGGGAGACCGGGAGGTCAGCTTATGTTTACAGGGAGGAACATCCTACAAGGCAATTATTCTTCTGAAGTAAAAAGTCCACATTAAGCATCCTGTGTCAAATAAAATAACAAATATAATGTGGTACGGGCTAACAGTGTATTGACTGTACAGTATAATAAGGTGCCAACTAGAAATTGAAGCAACGCATTTCTCATAGACAGTGTAGGTGACACAATACAGCAAGCAATAAAGTATACAAAAAGGCAAACATGTATTATTTTTTTTTTCCTTTTGGTTCACTAAAACAGAACTCTACAACACTGCATGAACACTGATTTCAATTAACCAACTGTCTACCAATGAAGCTGCTCTCATTTGTAACCTGCAGGAAGTCAGGCATCTGAAACTGGCTTGATGTAAAAAATCCTTGATATGATTTGATTTTCTATGAGCTGCACATTTTGATTCCTTCTCAGCGCGTCTGTGTCATCTTATGCTAATCGTCAATTAAAAAGGTTGTCAAACTTACAGTATATGACAGAATTTTTCAAGTTATAAGTTGACATTAACATAGTTACATACATGAAAGACTGCTAAATCTCCTGAAATTAACACACAGAAGAAAGACTGGAGACCCAGTTATAATATAATTATTATATAATTATTTTCTGAAATTTCACAATGTGTATTTGCATCTCCAATCACCTGGCAGCAAAAACGCCACAACCCCGAGCTTTCAAACTCATCCTGATGCTACTGTAAAGAAGGGAAAAAATCTTGAGAGCTGGTGGAGTTGGATAATTGCAAAACAGCAAAGTTTTCACATAGTTCAACATTCCAGTAAACATGTTAGTTATAAAAACATTTTTTTTTTTTTTTTTAAAAGAATAATTTGTCTGAGTGCTTTTGTACAGATGCAACATTAGATGTATGAAGAGACACATTTAAAGCACTGATATCAAGTACAGTAGCAAACGTACACACAATGTTTAGTTCTTCTGTTTCTCCGCCAAGAGAAAAATTATGAAACCAACCACAAATGTGCACTATTTACATTTCCAAAGCCCTTTTCAACACGTGCTGGACCTCAGCAAACTAAAGACAGTTTTCTCTTAGCACAACTTCATTAACCTTTTAATAGACGCACACACTGTACACACAAGAACACCAGCGGCCGTGGAACATTTTCTGATGTGTGGACGGTCAGTTAACTTATAAAGAGGGAAAGTCTCTAAATGCCATATTTTATACAATTGAAAATCCCAACAAATGTGCAAGTTTTGCACATCATGACACAACATAAGGTGCATTCACGGTGCATTTTCCTGTTGTTATCTAGGTATTAAAATGGCATTATAATGCAATATTATATGAATAATAGTTTCTCAAAAAAGAGACTGCAAGGCCCAGTGAATGCAGATGCGTTTCCTTCTTTGTAATACAAAGACGGTGAAAGTTGACACTTTTCTTTCCCACATTGCTTCCCTAAACAATGAAACTTATTTCTCAGGTTAATAGCTCTGCCTGGGAAGATGTTGATCAGATCAATTCAATGTTTCCCATTCCTTCAAAACTTCGGGTATAAATGTTTGGAGTCCCATCAGTGCAAAGGGACATATTCTTAAATTGAACAGAGCTCAGCAACACTTCTGATGATGGTAATTCAAAGGCGCTTGGACTGAAAGGCAACCACATGGGTTCAAAAATTTGACCCGACTTGGTGGTGAATTTGGATGAACATCCATTATCAGCTATTGAGAAATGCTCTTTTGCGTTGCTCCCGTCCTGGTCGACAACGTCAATTGCCTCAAATTTCATCACTACAGTAAATAAAAGTTTATACATTAAATATTCAAAGAAAGTTTCCCTGCATACCAACAACAGGTTAAAAAAAAACAAAAAAAACAAAACACTACATTTGATGTTTTTGGTTGGTTGAGCTTGAGTTCAGCATTACCTCAGAGGATTCAGTCGACCTTTTTGTACAGTAGAGTATCATGAGCGCACAACCATCAACAGTTCTTAGTACTAACAGGCATTACATCCGGCGCCCCCAAACTGAATCTGATCACAGCTGCAAACACAGTCGTAGTGTTAGGGAGTCAAATTTGCTTCAACAAGTGTACCACACACTATAGATGTATAGCATCAAAAAGGGATCACTTCAGCAGATCTAAATTTTACTTTAAAAGAACCAGTGTGTCGGATTTATTGGCATCTAGTGGTGAGGTTGCAGACTGTCCTGATTTTGTTTGGTTTCTTTGAAGACAAGGATTCACACTCATCCTCCATTTGTGAAGATTTGGGTTCTCAAACTTCTCACAACACAAAATAGTTAGCCAGCAACCACTTACTCCTGTTCTTCGTCTTCCAAACCAGTGCATTCGTACCATCCAATTCAGGCTGCCGCGCCAACGTCAAAACGCAAAAGGTCTTCTCTAGAGCCAGTGTTTGGTTTGTCCGTTCTCAGCTACTGTAGAAACATGGTGGTGCAACAGGGCGAACTCCGTGGAAGAGATATGAAGGGCTCATTCTAAGCTAATGAAAACGATCCTTAGTTTCAGGTGTTAATCCACTAATGAAAACATAATCATAAATAATATATTCCCTTTCTGCCAATAGATCCCCATAAATCTTACAGACTGGTCCTTTAACAACATGATACCTTTCAGAAGTCCAACATTGCGAACAATGTAGCAGCTTTAAGATGCAGATTCACCCGCATCATATTATGCAAAGTCCATGGGCTGCATGATTTGACACTGATAGAAAATCCTCATAATACACTATGGATTACAACAGGGGAGTATACAGTGTGGTTCTCTTATGATGAAGCCATAGCAACAAATGTGGCACCTTTACATGTCCCACATCCCTATAAATCTTCTACAGGCGTAGTGTGTTTACATTAAAATCAAACTTGACAGTGTGGGTTTCTCCTAGAAAAGATGTACGATTACTTTATCATCCCTATCTTTGGTCTGTCATCGGGACAGCACAGCTGATCAGGTCTGGCTGCTCTGTCACAGCTTCAGAAAAATCGAAACATTTTTGGGGACTTTAAAAATTCAGCCCATCACAGATTCCTAACATATTCACCCTGTCGCTCCGCTCCACTTTGATGCAGTGATCCCAGTCCTACAGGAGGGCGTTGGACATGTTGCTGTTCTGCCAGCGCAAACAGGTGGTCTTGCAATGCTTGTAGAGGTGGGAGGATTGGCTGAAGCGCTTTCCACACTTGAGACATGCGTAGGGTTTCTCTCCTGTGTGGACGCGGATGTGTTTTTTGCAGTCTGTCAGGGTGAGGAAGGTTTTGCAGCAGATTTTACAGGCGTATTTCCGGGCTCCCTCAACCACCAACACATTATGCTCCGACAGAGCCTTCTTGCACTTGGACAGGACGTCTGCTGAAGCTCGTGTCAGCTGAGGGGGGAGGGAGGTGGGCCTGCCATTGTTCATCTCATATCCACCGCTCTCGTTTAAAAGCAGAGGACTTGCCAGACTTGAGGAGGAAGAGGCAGCATCCTGGAGGACACCACCCACTCCTTCTTCTCCTCCCATGCCGGTGGTCATTTTCGGAGCAATGCGTCTGTAACCTGGATAACCCAGAGCAGCGGCAGCCGCTCCCCCTGCTCCTCGTGAGGGTCGCCCCAGGGAGTGAAGTCCCAGACTAGAGCGCTGGAAGTCCAAACAAAAGGGATCTATTCCTCCACGCCCTCCACTACCACTTCCTCTAGGGTTCCCTAAACCGTCATGCAGGGGGCGGAGGAATAGAGAATCGGCTTGTAGGTTGTCTCCAAAACCATTGCGACTCTCGCCACTGAGCGGACCTGCCTTCAGGAGAGAGGATGATGCAGAGCCAGATGGCCCAGCAGCTTCCTGTCTGAGCAGGAAGTGGTGTGCTACTGCGTCGCCAGTTGTTGTGTTGGGGACGTCATCCTCTCCAACAACCAACCCTGCGCTGGCAGTTCCGAAATTCTTAGGGCTGAGAAAGCTAGAAATACTAAAACCAGCTTTGCCACCCAGTCCGCTATTACACCCAAAACCTCCTCCGACTCCGGCGCCTCCTCCCATGCTGCTCTTGAGGAGCATCTGGGAGCTGGACTGCAGCAGAGAGTCAGAGCTGGGTTGGGGTTCAGAGGTGAAGCTGCGGTCACTGCTCTCTGGGCTCAGCTCCGCCTTCTCCTCCTGGCCTCCGGGCTCAGCCTGCGATGTCACGTCGCTAATCTCATCAGTTGGCTCAGGCGAACTCAACGGCTCCCGTTTAACCACCACCTATGTGAAGCACAGGAGGAGTGTCATCTCAGGCCAAAGGAGATTTACATTTTTTAGACAGCAGATAAACTAGAGCAGCATGATTTGCATGTGCATACATGTTCAATGCTTTTGTGATTGTGAGTTAGTGTCACAACTTGCTCTCTGTTGCTTGCTATAGTACATGCAAGAACAGATAAAGAAAGAAAGAGCAGAGATCTACAGGACATATTAGTCATTTTCTTGACAACCGTTCATCACATCAACTTTGCACTTGGTGGCCGTGTTGCTGAGGACCTGCGAACGTGCACGTTTTAAAGGGGCACTGCACTAGTTTAGTTAACAAGTGTTTGACCTAAATCCAAACTTGATTCATCTTTCTGTTTAGAGAGGTTTGGATTATGATTTAAATTTATTGTCTCAATCATGTACCCAATATCTTACATTTTGTCATTATTTTGGTTTATTCAAAATAACATCTTCAGTAAAGAGGTACAAATTAAATGAATGAATTTTGTAATACCTTGCAATTTGCAAGTGTTAATTGTAAAACAAGTCACAAATGTCATTAACAGAGAGTTAGCCAGTGTTTGACTTTAAATGATAGATGTGCAGTTTAAATATCTTACAACATTTATATTCTGTTCAACATATCTTCCTGAAGTCTTGATGATTTACCGAGGAGCTTTGAGAGCATTTTTATTTTACAGATTTTGTGGAGGAAAATTCTCACACTGTGAAAGCTGCCTCAGGGTCTTTACATATTTTAGTCGCCTTTATGGAGATTATCCTCTGTTGTACCAAACAGTGTAGCATCATCGACATTATGATATGCTATTATCCATCTCCATGACCATCTGAGTCACAGACTGCTTTGTTTTGGACAGAAAAAAAAAACACTACATGATTTAGGATATAAATATAAAAATGTTGATGCATGAGGCTTAATGTGAGTTACTTACTTTGTCACCACAACAAATCAAACAAAGGACTTTACCTTCTGTTCCTGTTCTTCTGCCTCCTCCTCCTCCTCCTCTGTCCCTGATTTGATCTTCACCCCGGCTCTGTTCACCTTGTGGTCCTGGTCTTCCATGTCCTCCTCCTTCCTCACCCCTCCCTGCATTCTCCCCATTTCCTCCCCCTCACAATGTCCACTGTCGGACTGGCTGGGCATCTGTGGATCATCGTGGGACAACCCTACTAGGCCAGTGATTGCCACATCCAATTTGGATTCGTCCCCCATCTTGTGGGAGTCCGGGGAGAGTAGTGCCCCCTCTTCTCGCTCTCCGTTCCCCCCTTCTTCTCCTAACAGCCCCAGGTTAGGGGCAGAGGGGCGCTGCCTCTGCCTGGGTCTCTCCTCAGACAGGCCCAGGGCCATGGAGGGCTTGCGTTTGTGGAAGCGTCGGATTGGGAAGGAGGCTCTCTGTTCGACCACTCTACTGCCAACTACATTTCCAACTCCTTCCTCCTCCATCCCACCTAAAGCAGAGCTCACCAAGCTCAGCCCCAGCTGCTGCAGGAGGAAGGAGCGCTGCAACTTTGATGTGGCAGCGTTTGCTGCAAGGTTAGCATTAGCTGCTAGAGTAGGGTTCACTGCTATATCCGCTACCTGCTGCTGCTGCTGCCTGTGCCTCTGCTGCTCCTGCTGAGGGTGGTGATGGACGAGTCGGTCAGATGAGGGGGACATGGGCAGGGTGCGTGTGGTCAGGTAGTGTTTGCAGGCCTTCACTACATTGTTGAGGTGCAGATGTGAGGCTGCAAGGAGGATATCCATGACGTTGCTCTCCCCCAGCATCAGCGTTGAGGTGTACATCATGTCCACCAGAGCAGCAAAAGCTTCCGCTGTCACCACCTGCAAGTACACAGGAAGTTACTTGATCTCTAGTTGAAAGAGTAGCATCAGTTTAAAATATGTCAGGAGTTTATTTTAATTTTTTTACTGAATTACTATCCGCTATTATTATTCGAAGTTGAAGAGTCACTCTCTCCTCAACGCCCGGGTCTGATCACCATCACACTTATCCATTCTCATCACTACAAACATTTATGAAATTAATGCCCTTCTTTACACAATATCATTAAGATTCTAACCTCGCTGTCCAGCTGGATCATGTTCATGCTGGCGTCCCCCTCTGCCACCGTAAACAGGGCTCTGAAGTGGGTGCTGCAGGCTGCCAGCACCGAGCGGTGGGCCTTGAAGTGTCTGCTGCCCACCACGATGACACAGTCGCACAGCTGACCGTGGACACGTTGATAGTTGAGCTGCTGGAAGATCTGTTCAAAGTGGCCGGGGAAATCCATGGCCCTAAAGACAAAAGCAGGAACATGTTAAAAGGCAGATAAATGGGGAGAGGACAAATCAAGTGTTGTAAAGTGGAATTGTTTTAGAACATTAGTCTATCGACACAACATTTATTGACAGCAGTTTTGACATTTAATTTGATCACATGTCGACAAAAAATGCCAAACATTTGCTGCCACCGTCCTCTCAAATGTGTCGCTTTGTTATAGTAAACTGGACATCTTTTACAGTTTTAGATTCTTGGTAGGGGGGAAAAAAAAAGCAAGCCATTTGAAGAAAATCACATTTATTTTATAGACTTAATGACCACCGATTAATCGGCTAATTATCCACGAATTAACTGATAATAACAATATGTTGTAGCTTTAGAGAGTATGAAGAGGATGGTGGCCCAGGATAGATGGAAGTAAAATGTGGTGTGAGAGTGTTTTTTTTATTAATTTTTTTTTATGTCCCAGTTTAGTTTGAGAAGGTGTTGATAATGTTATTTGGACACAGTGACAAAATAACCAGAAACTGTGATGGGGTGAGCGGCATTCTGCTGAGGTCCCACAGACACAGAGGGCCTACAACTGCTCCAGTGAGGGGGTTCATTAACGTGCACCCAGGGCAATGTTTTTACACTTTGCTGAATTCATCGCCGTTAAGTCAAATGCTGAGAAACAACTTGCACTTCAGCTACTGTTACTGTTAACTGCAGCTTAATGTATACGGTTAACGCGAGACACGCCATGACAACACAGCAGCTAACGTTACGGAGCATAGCCGCGGAGTGTAACGTTAATAACATTGACGTCAGACATTAGAGGGCTAGCAAAGTCTAACGCATGACCAGTTAGCTAACGTTAGATAAAGTAACTAGCTAAATTAACACAGGATTAGCTATCGTTGCGACGGTGAGACGAGAGAGACGGTAATAAGTTAAGTAACATTACCTTGAATTTGCCGAAGCGTACGTAACGTTAACAAGAGGCAGAAACAAGAGGCCCTGGCGACAAACTGACAAGGCTAAAGTTAGCTGGCAGTTGACCAGCAAATTGCCCGTTAGCTACAACAGAAGCAGTAGCATACGGTCACCCGGCTGGACCGCTTGTTTGTATCGAAGCAGCTTTGTCTCCATCAAATGTAACGTTAGCTGGCTAACATTTCTGCTGCTACATCCCACGTCTGCTGTGGTCCCACAGTTTACTCGCATTGAATGGTTGTGGGGGCGAAAGCTTCCAGTGATGTGCGCTCACGGTGACCGTTTGTCTCAAGCAGTTGGACCCGTCTGTCAGTTTGTCTCTCTTTGTCCCCAGCTACAGTCAGTTAATACAACGACCGTTAATGAGACGGATACTGATTGTAAATTACTATACGGGTCCGACATGCTTGTTATAATTTCTAATTATGTATTACACTCAGACGGGTTTTCCCCACCAGACTCACAGGGTGGCGCTGTGCTGCTTCACTTCTATGCCCATGACCGCGCCGAGGTAAAGGGCTGCATTTATACGTTCCGCCACAAGGTGTCGCTGGTGTAGCCTCAGTCTGTATATCCAAAGATTATAAACCGTGTCAAGATGGTGACCCTTTCATCCTATGATTTCACCCACATTCTGATACTGTCAACTACAAGCGTTAAGCAGTTGTGGAAGAAGTACTCAGATATTTGCCCTAAGTAAAACACAAAACACAGACAGTTAATTATATACCATTCAGTATATCCTTATACTGTACAACTGTTTAGCTGGCAATATAATTAGCCCCCAAAAAATCAAACAGATTAAAATCCTTATTCTACCAATGTGCAAAATAATGTATGACCACATGGCCTCGTTTGAGTGCACTGCCATACATCGATTTCACTATTATCTAATATTTTCAAAAACTATTGGTTTGAAAAGCTCCAATGGTGAGGAAAGCCGACACTATCAGTTGCTTATTTACTTGTTGGCCATTACCCCTAATACTTGATTTAATATTGAAGAATACATGCACGTTTTCAGTTGTCCTTCTGGGGCGAAATGTGCCAGTTCTGTACCTTGGCCTGAACGAAGATCTTGGCGAACACGGAAGTACAAAGGAGTGAAGCCTCTTGCATCACACTCAAGACAACAACTATGGCTGCCTCCTGCTCGTTGGTGTGTTGTGAAGAGGAGAGAGACTCCGACAAAGCTGTTATTGGTGACTGTCTCACATGTGTTGGTTGTCCAAATATTTAGAAAAATATTATAATCATAAACGTGGCAATAACTGTTGGGTTGTGCTCATCGTCTCTACTTTAAACACCCGTTTGTATTGCACACGTGGGTGCTAGCAACAGGGCTAGTTGTTCAAATATAGTGTTGCGTTTGCCAGAGAGAGAGAGAGAGAGAGAGAGGGGGGAGAGAGAGAGAGAGGGGGAGAGAGAGAGGGGGAGAGGAAAAAAAAAAACGTTATTCATGAATTTGTTTTATCTTGGTAGTTGCTGCTTGCATTGATTGAACTATGTCATGTGAAATGTGTTTATGGTGGTATAGAACACATGTATTGATAAGGTCCTCGTTATGTTTCTCCTTCTCAGTCCGCTTTTCAAACGGCAGCGTCAAAAATGTGGACACACTGGATTTCACGATGTATAAGAACGCAGATGACAGTAATCCCAGGAAAAAGAGCAGGCGGATATTGGTGAGAAAGATCAAGCACTGCTGTCACCCTCGGTACTGTGCGTTTGCACTGTAAAACAATACCTGTTTAGATTGTGCTGATGTACCTCAAGTACTTCAATGAAGTTCTTGTATACTTGTGTTTTCCTGTCTAGGCTGCTGAATCAGACAGACTGTCCTATGTTGGAAATAATTTTGGAGTGGGCTCCTTGAAATGCAACAGCCTTTGCAAGTAGGTCAAATGAAGCATATTTTGAGATGTGGGACCCCCACCACTGCAGAGAGAAGTAATAAGTGTGATGTTTGGTGTGTGTGTGTGTTTAGATATTATGTCGGAGTGTTGAACAGGCAGACCATGCAAATGGAGGTGCACAATGCCCAGCTCTTCAACATGCAACCTGTTATACCAGGAGAGATAACGGAGTCTGCCAAAACCCAGGAAGCTACTCAGACCTACAGAGACAAGGTACAAATGATGTGTCCTGTTTTTCTTAGAATAACAAAAGAATGGGCTCAAATAAGAACAAACTCTTGTGTTCCAGTCTAAAGCTCATGTTGCACTTTCTCTTCAGGTTGACTCTTTGATTGAGGCGTTTGGCACCAACAAACAGAAGAGAGCTCTGAACACCCGCAGGTTGAATCAGGTGGGGAGTGACACCCTGCATCAAGCAGTGACCAAGGCTGCCAACACTGTGATTGACCAGAAGGGTCTGGAAGGTAAGCTGCATGGAGTCATGGATATGGAAGTCAGTAGTCTTCTAACCATAAAGAAATCTCAAAGAGAGGTTGGTTATTAAAGAAAGTAAAAGGTTTCGTTAACACTGAATATCTGGCTGCTTGAATCGTCTTCTGTTCTTGTGTCAATTTGTTAATCATACGTTTTTCTCTCCCCCCCTCAGCTCTACAACAGGAAGTGGCTGAGACAGAGGCCCAGGGAGACCTGGCTCTCCACCTGCCTCCCTGCAATGCAGGCGCTGACAGACCGGAGGACGTCTACCTATTTGACGATCGTATCCTTTATTCTCTGTGTTTGTGTGTGTGTGTGTGTCAATTAGGGAATGCAAGAACTGTAGATGGTGCAACAGATAATATAGTTGGGAGGTGAAAGCTGCAAGTGAGTTTGTTTATACGAGTCTTCCTTAATCGATTATCCGCAGTCCTGAGTCCAGTAGAGTTTGAGGCTTTGGAGCAGGCTGGTTCCAAGCTGGCAGCGCTCACCTCCGAGGAGCTGAAGAAGATGAGAGATGATGGAGGGTAGGGCGGCGACGGGGCTCACTGTTACGAAGACATTTTTTATCAAGCTACATTTCGTTTCCTTTCATTCTAATTTGTGTTCGTACTTCTGCTTTTTATTCAAGGTGCTTGTGTGTTGTGAAGCACCTGGAGAGCATGCCAACTGTGGGTGAAGCCAGAGATAAAACGTCCCGCTGTGCCTTTTACCTTTCTATGCTCCTCAAACTGGCGCGGCAGAAGAGCATCACCCGGAAGTGTGAGTGATGTTAGCCTTCATCATACACGTGTTAGAAGTGATCCTACGCACGCCTCTGTGGCACAAACTAATTGTGCTTTCTGTTTACGTATACAGTCGGGCAGGAGGAAGGCTGTCCCCGCATCGTTCAGAACAAACTGTTTAGAACATTCACTGTGGAGACTTTCACCAACGGCAGGTACGATGGAGCTTTTTTACACGTTTCATCTGGTCAAATATCAGCCGGGACTGAATTTTGGTCTCTTGCTGTATTTTGCAACATTTTACCCCCAGATGGTTTTGTTATATCATAACAATTTCCCTCATTCCTTTAGGGTGCAGAACATGGTGTCGTCGTCAATGCGTTCCAAATTGGCAGCTTACTCCCTGGCCCTGCAGCTGCACATGGGTCACATGACTGGTGACCTCACATTACTGCACCGTGACCTGGGAATCACCGAGGCCAGGTAAGAACAAAAGGCCAAGTCTGTATTTGTATAGGAAACTGTAGTATGTGTATTGTTTAATAAAAATACAATTTGTGTATCTCATTGTGTTGCAGTATGTTCCACAAGTGCATTAAATGAGATATTAAGAAAACTTAATATTACTGTTTAAATCAGTGGTCCCCAACCTTTTTGCACCACTGTACAGTAACCGATGTTTTTGTGTCTTCCTACAGGATGATCGAAGTTGCAAAGTCAATGGGACTGACTGTCATTAAACCGCCCCGGGGGAAGGGTGAGGAGGCCGGGCTGCGAGACACAAACAGGCAGGCTTCTCTTGTTCTACCTCTGGTCAAATACGTTCAGTTCACGGAGAGACAGAAACGCAAGAAAATGCACTGAAGAGCGGGAGGACGACAAAGAATTGGAAATGTCACAAACGAGAACTGTTTATTTTGTAGACAAATAAAGTGGTGAACTTTGAGTTGTACATGATATCGTTACTTATTGCTTACTGTGCAGGATACAAAAAAAAAAAAAGCAGAGGAATGAGCTGTAAACAAATTCTAGATGACAGAAAAAACATCTAGCGTAGACAGTAAAAACATATAGGCACATTTGTAGACAGCACATATTGCACACTGAATATCATTGTTCCTTCTATTACTCGCTATTACCAGGCGAGTCTGTGTGGTTGTGTGTCACTGTGCAGCCTGTCGATAGTATCTGGAATGATAACTTGTCCTTCACTGAATTTCATGAAGTCAAAGAAAGCTGAGGTGCGTCACATTTGAAAAACATGGAGGACATGATACAAAAACACAGACTCGCCAGGAAACGGCTCTGTGCAAGAGGCAGAAGCTTACGTTTGGCTTTATTTTGTTTTTTTTCCTGCCTTTTTTGCATATACACCCCACACTATGACAGACTCCTTCCCTAGCTACAATCATTGACGGAATAAAAAGTCCAACAAGGCACAGCTTTACTTTGTAGCTTTGAAGCTGGCATCTCTGAAGCCTCTGACTCCTGCTAGGATTTATAAAAATGTGCACTTCCCAACCAGTGAGTCTCAGAAGCGAACTGACGAAACAAACAAAAGTCTACAGCAGGTCTGTACACGGACATGACATCTGAATGTAAAAGAACACGATTAAGTTAAAGCTTTGAATGGAAACGGGGTCTTTTTTTCTTCTTCCAAGATGTAGGATGATGACTGTTTGAATGTTTTGTACTCCAGTGCACTGGCATTCGACCATACAATTACAAAAATCTTATTTCAGATTTAAAAAAGGTTATGCCACCCCTAAAGTACTGGACAGTGGACGGCCCCTTCAGTGGTTATACTCGGAGCAGCCTCTTTTGTTACTAGACCTCAACGAGAGGGCATCGTTTTGGAACGTCTTCTCTGAGGAAGGTCAGAGTGCTCCGAATGTACAATATACACCAGTTCATATTGGTTTTCTAAATGCTTGCCAGCCTTCACAGGATGGAGCAGAACATGCTGCCATTGTGGCAACCACTTTCTACAGTGGCGCTGATCCTGGTCGTCATGGAAATTGCAAGTCTGGAAGGATATTGAGACGAGGAGAGGCCAGAAGGGGAGCTGGCCAGCGGGCGCGGTGGAGGGTTTTCCAAAACCCAGGGAGGAGCAGATGTACAGCTACAAAATGCAAAGACATCAAAAGTAAGAGACGAATGAGACTTTTTTTCAGACAGAAAATTCATGCAAAATCAGGAGCGGTGCAGAAGTTAAACCTGCAATAACTGATTTCTGACGAGTTGTGAACACAACATTGTCATATCACCTTTTGAAATGATTGATGTTCTTAATTAAACATCCAGCGTATAACATCATCATTCATTTGTTCAGTCCGATGTTCACCCTCTTTCAGCTCTGTTTTTAGTTTTTAGCTGGTAAGTGATCCACTACGTTCACCAGTGAGTGCTGTGTCTGACTGCAGGTAGTTTACAGTCAGTTTTTAGAGCTTTAAACTATTTTTCTTTTTTTTTTGGAAAACGGGGGCCAGAAATGACCCTATGAGAGCGGTGAGTGAACCAAAGCAGTAAAGCGGTGCTGAAACTCGTTATAAAGCCACGTAAAGCCGAGGACAGCTGCAAATTCAGGTGATATTTCTCATCACTATGGGCTACCACTATCTTGCAGCAAAAGAAAAAGAAGACAGAGTACAGACAGCAAAGCCACTGGTGGTCTCTGAATCTCTGGCACTTTCTATTGCCTAGTTACCTGTTATTATGCCTTAGAACACTGTTGTTGCGCAACACACAGCTCTCATTGCCAGGATCCATATGTAGAAGTGCCTTTTTGTTTCCAGGGTGGCCCTGGAACAATATATTATCATGGACAACACCTTTTACTGGCCCAAGCACAGCAACGCCACAGCCCTGTGCTGGTTGGACACGATTGCGCATTACCTAAAGATAAAAAAAAAAAACAAAAACAAAAAAAATGTATTTATGTGATGAGTTTATATTTCGTTAAGAAGCTACAGTATGTACAGTGTTGGAAAAGTAGTCCATCTCACCTTGATGTCAGCACTGCCAGAGACCTGGATCCCATATCCAAGGTTTCCAACGACATCATTCTCCAAAATCTGCCCGCTACCACTGAAATTGACACCATGGCTGCAGTTTTTATAGATGCCGTTACCGCGAAGCTCCACTCGGCAGTCTTTCTCCACTGTAACGCCGCCTCGACCATTTTCAAGAATGCAGTTCGTAACTAGTCGGGTCAGCTGACTGCTCTGCAGCACAGCTATGCCGGTGCCACGGTTACCGTTTACGAGATTAGCAAAAACATTCAGGGGCTCGCTGCTCTTCACGTACAGACCGACCGCTACGGAAAGAGACGGAAAGATGGAGAGAACTTTAGAGGCAGGAAGTGAGGGCACTTGACACTACGTAATACTCAACAGGTCTTTTCAATACCTCCGTTGTAGCTCATGCAGTTGCTCTCCACCAGGGCCACACTGATGGAACGACGGGCAGAGTGGCGCTCGTCCTCACTGTCCAGATCACTCTCCCATGCAAACAGTTCCCCCTCTTCATTTAAGTTCTCCTGCCCTTCTCTCCCTTCTCCTTCTACCACCCTCCTTTCCCCGCTGCCTGCTTCTCCGCCAATCCCTTCCTGCCCCGGCCAGTTTCCCTCCCTGGCCTCGATGTTCTCTGGGTCTTTCCTGCAGAACACTGCCAGCCCATACATACAGTTGTGGGTGATGTGGTTTCCCAAGAGCTGCGGGAGGCTGGACGACATAACCCACACGCCGCAGCCTTTGTTACCTGAAGGAACGAGAGGAAGAGGAGAAATCAAGCATCTGTACCATGGTCGGTAAAGGTGAGACCGAAGGTGAGCTGATACGTCACGATAAATGTATGATGCTGCCAAATATCAGGATGAAATTACACACAGTAGACATGATTTCCCTCAATAAGTCCGCGGCCTCTCTCTCCCACCACGACGCCGTCTGAGTAGCCATAGCAGATGTAGTTGTTCCTCAGGATGGGGTCACCTCCTCTGCGGATGTCCACACCCCCCCACTGGTTCTCTTTAATCACATTCTCTGGAATTAAAATGTATTTACATGAACAAAACAGTTCATAACCACAAATGGTGATTTTACTTGCTGTAAGTGGCACATCAATGGGGGAAAATGTTATCACCTGTTATCATCCCTCTGCCATTCTCGTTTATAGCAATCCCTGCGGCCTGGCCCTGGAAGATGTGATTCCCACTAAGAGAGAGAGTGACGACGAATATGAGTCGAACGGGAGCAAATATTGGAACAAATTCAGACTTTATGTGGTGTTCCATGCAGACACACCAGACGAAGCTTGCTTGTTTATGTCAGTGGCTTATAATCACACTTTTACTGTAAAATGCTACGTTATCTGTCGCACTGCAGCAGGGAAATGATCAGGTCATACAATGCCACAAGTTTTGCATTCGAAGGGAGAGGCAGTATGAAGACAATGAATGAGACCCAAGCAATGGGAATAGTGAAGGCTACACATTCCTGTGCAAGTTAGCCGTTTGTGGAGTCCCACCTACCTGACCACAGGATTCCCGCTGAAGAGAATATACACGCCCGCTTCCTTATTGTTGTAGATCTGGTTGCTCCGAATTGAACCTTTTCCATTGCCAAGGACAACAACCCCTGAACGCAAACCACTGTGTATTTTGTTGCACTGTGGAATGAAAGACAGAATAAGCAAGTAAAACATGGTGTAGAGAAAACTAAGCTGTTTGGAAATGTGCCTGCTGATGTTACAAATGTATCAAATGTGAGCTTTGTTTGTGCTTCATAAATGTCGTCCTTCATATTATATGGACACCTCTTTTATCGCACGCAACAGCTTGCACTCGTCATTATGCAAGTTATTTGACAGTGTACAAGCTCTGAAGTTACTGATGAAGGGTGCATGGCAGCATCGGGACCTCAAGAAAAGGAGTCTGTAGAATCAAGTTTGATATAGTTGTAGGAAGAAGAGATCACTGGTTGCTCTGTACTCAGACGTAGATCCAAAATGTGTCAGTTGCTTTTGGAAAACGGGGAAAAAACAGGATAAAACACAGGTCTGAAGACCTACAGTAGTTGAAACATCTTGGCATTTTAATTATTTAGCCACTACAAAAAAGGCTTTTTAATATTTTCTCCCGTGTTGTTAATCTTATATTTTGCAGTGCCAGGATTGCCTTCCTGTTGTCGATCTAGTGGTAGTTTGACAAAATAGCGTTACGCATGACAACTGACCGTGAGATGCTTTTGAAAGCTCTGGTAGAATCTAATGAGTGGCCATTGTGTTATTTTGTCAAATGTGTATTATTGTTTGTTTCTTCCTCGACTTCAATAGAAAGTGAAGCAACAATTACCACAATGATGGGGTTAGCCCCTTTTCGGATGTCCAGCCCCGCCTCCCCATTCGAGTGGATGTTGTTTTCCGCGATGAGGCCGAGAGCAGAGAGGCGCAGGAACACACCTGATGCACGGCACTCACACACTTCATTTCTCAGCATCACTATCTGAGGGAGGTAAGAGAGAACGAGAGGGAGCTCAAGTAACACTCAGAACGGGAAACTGCTGCTTAATTACTCATGATCTGAGCTACTTCCTTAACTCGATACACGACTCAAAAAAAAAAAAAAGGTATGCAGCCTGTTACAGTCATCAAACAGATTACATTTAAATGTGTTAAGATACATTCACTCCATGAGTCTGAAGAACGTTATTATGGTCGGATTTACTGTGGAGTTCTGGATGCAGCGGACGGCATAGTTCAGCCCGCGGAAAACATTGCCCTCCAGACGAGCTTGTCCGTAATTAGACACATGCACGCCGCCCTTCCCTTCCCTGAAGAGGCAGCGTCTGAGGATACAGCCAAGGGTGGAGGCGGCCAACATCTGAGCCTCTGGGTCCCTGTCTAGTTCCTGCTGAAGGGTGAGGGGTTCAGGGGTCACAGATGGTGGATCCGCCCCGGCCAGTGGCAGAGAGCCATCTGGCCGGGGCTTGAGCAAATGGGATAGGCCATGATGGTCACAAGGGATTTTGTAATCCAATATAAGTGGGTTTTTGGTGTTGTTAGTTCCTCCTCCATCTCGGTTCTCCTCCTCTCCCTCGCCATCACTCCAGCCATCTTCAATCACTGTGCCCTGACACACTGCATCTACCCCATTCCTTCTCTGCCAGTCTTCGATGCTCAAATGCTCCTTTTTAACATTAGCACCTGGAGGTTGATGGTCACCAGTGGAGCCAGCCGGAGGGCCTCTGGGAGGGGTATTACTCCCAGATGCGCCACATGATGGGAACGTCCTGGCCAGGGCCGCCAAGTGTTTACAAGCCCAGTTCCTTTCTGACACAGGAGGACCTTCAACCGTCACCGAAGCTGTGTCACTTCCCGAGAAGTCACAGCTGTCCAACAAACTGAGGACAACGCCCATCAAGTGGGCAGAGCTGCCTTGTGAGAAGGAGCAGAAGCGAGCCTGGCAGGATCCTGGTCCACGGATTTGCAACTGAGCCCCCTCAAAGTTGCAGTTATCTAGTTGGACATGACCCCATGACGTCTAGAGCGAAGCAAGGAGAGAAAAAGTGACTGGAGTGAGACAAATTCAGCATGAAAGTAACAAAATAATCAGGCCTGATTTTAAGATATTTAAGGTGTGCAGACTATGTTATTCTGAATCAGGAAACCATCGTGACAAGATGTTACTTCACCTTGTAGACCACAGTGGAGAACCAGGGTGGCATGAACACCAGATTACACAGCCGAGCAGTAGGGCACTGCTGCTCCATACACACCAGGAGGGCCACCTCGCCCAATCGACCCAGCCCAACCAGCTCCACAGGCACCTTCAGTGCCAATTCAGCCTGCTCCTCATAGACCCCTGGATGGAGAACTACACGGTCATATGGCCCCACCACTCCGAGGGCCCCGCGTAGGGTCTCAAACTCGCACCCAGACCCCACATGCCAAACCCGGCGGTCTTTTCGACGGCGGAAAAAGAGGAGGCAGGCAGAGGACTGGAGCTCTGGCCCATTTTGAGTCCAGGTGCGGGTCGACAGGGCGTGCTGCTTAAGAGCCTCTCTCCAGGACGGGGGCTCCTGATGGGGCTGACTGGGCCAGTTGGGATGTCGGCACTCCGGGCAGCCTAAGCAGAGTTGTCTCCAGCGGGTGTTGTCTAGTGAGAGGATGAGCTCCCGCCAGGCACGGCACACCTGGCAGCAGCGGCCCAGGTCAGGGAGCGGAAGATATGCCAAGATAACCCTCCACAGCTCCACGGGGAGGCTGCCCACCTCCATGGCAGCAGAGACACACCCCGGCTGAGGGGCACCGTGACTGGAGGGGGGTCTGGAAACAGTCAGATACACGCATGCGCAGTTAAGGCAACAGGAAACCGCCAGCGCCAATCGTTACACCACAACAATAAACAATAATGAGCTCATAAAAGATCCCACAGATACATATTCAATGCTACAGTGGCCCGCTATTAGTATAACTAGCTCAACTGTGTAAGTATAGCAGGGAAACAACACGTAGCAAACTAGACGCCGTGAGTTTGTAACGTTATTTTGTATTTACCTGACTAATATCTCCACGTAGGCCGGACAAATGAGCCAATGTTTAAAGTTTGCTGCGACCAATGACGGTTAGCTAGCGAGGGCACTGAACCTCGGTTATTTCCAAAACCCTGCGTAACTGACGGTAGCCACAACATCAACAGGCGTCGTATCCGTCAAAAAAAAAAAAAAAAAAATGAAAGCCTTACCTTTTACCAGTTCGCCATAGTGACATGGATCAACACATGTCTGCGGGGTATTCAGTGCGGCCGATCTTTCTACATGTCGGGTCTCTCCTCACTGCGTCCACGGCTCATGACAATCCATGGTGACTGGCTGCAGATGTGCCATCGAAATGGAGTTCAGACGATTGCTTCCAGTTTACGGCAAGAAACAACAGAGAGCTGCTCCATCTTCCGCTTCCCAAAAGTGGGCGTTAACCTTGCGAGAGACGGCTGTTACATCGTTGTTGAACACTTAAATCCTGTGATACAGGGAGCGGGTGGCGCTCTGCCTCCACCCTCACCTGTCACCATAGTTGCCTTTCTCCACACTCACACATGTTGGTCTACATGTCCCAGTTCCTTTATTGTCTTATAAGTTAGATCCTCAACTTGCAGAAAAATGCTCGCACTCAAAGCAAGCTCGCGCTCACTGTCAAATCATTATTAGAAAACGGTTGGAAAGAAAGAAAGCATAAGATGAGTGTGTCTATCCTGTCACTGACATACTTTACAGTATTGTTAAACGTGCTGTCATTTCAGTATAACGATAAGAGTAACCGTTTTAAAAAAAAAAAGAAAAGAAATTATGCATCTTTCCCATTCAGCCTTATTGTTTTCTTTCAGATTATACACAAATACGTTTTATTTTAAACATCCAGACGCATTTAGCAAAAACAAATTTTAAACCAAGAAAAATGTGGGAATTGTGTCACAATTTCTTTCATTTCCATACTATTTCAGCAAAAAAATTTTTTAATAAAATTATTATTATTAATATTATTATTCAATCATTTAGTATATATAAAATTTATATAGACATGTAAACAATGGACATGGATTCTAAAAGTGTTGTGTTATTATGTGACAAAGTTATCTTTATTAAAGCACGTCATAGTTTTCATGCCGTTGTGCAAACTTCTTCGCACAAATTTCGTTTGCTGTAGGCCTACTCTGTGTAGTTCATCAACAGACTACATGATAAAAGTTGGTTTAGTTGGTTATAGGGCTTCGCTGCGGCACATCTGTATTTATACTGAGATATTTATATGACTGCAAAACATTTTTCTTTCTCTTACAGGATGGATTTGACAATGCACTGAAGGATGCAGGAGACCAGCTGGTGGCAGCTTTTACAGCCCAGGGGTGTCCACCAAGCAAAATGACTGGATCCAGCTTCAAAGTAGGTTTTTTACTTGCAGCTGTAGCCCAAATGTCTGACTTTGCTTGACTTCTTCTGCCTAGGTTTTGAAAGGCCTAAACTGAATCAATAGGTAAAATGTTACTTCAACTGCTCCCTAGCACAAAATAACCATAACATACACCAGGCAGGGACTTTACAGCTACTTTGTAATGTCTTAGTAAACAAGGTTTGGACCCAAACGCATGACTCACAGACAGCAAGATAAAAGTTCAAGTTATTTATTATATGCAGGCAGGAGTCAATAACCGGCAGTTGTAAACCATGGGCAGGCAGATCCATAAAACCCAGGTAGAGACAAATGCAAGGAATGGAGGGAAATGGGCTGGTTTAAATACTATTTAACAGGTGACGCACACCTATTCCCTATTCAGGTGTTGGGAAATCACAGGAATGGAGGACAGGTGAGAGTGTCTGGATCTGAAATGAGTCAGTGCCAGTCAGTTTACTGTTTTTTTTCTCCCTCGCTAGAGGTAATATCCCACCTGACTTACATTTGATGAACAAGTGTTTACTTGCTTACAAAAACATTTCTCTTCTAAAGAAACTCGACTTATTCAACATGTTGCTCGGAATATGGGTTTGTGTCAGCATGGCTTTACTTCTCGCTCTCACACAGGAAATGGAAAAGTTGGGTAAACAATCCGAGCACTTGGGGTGTTTCACAACCCAAGAAACACTTTTAAAGATGTTGTCTTTAAAAATCAAAGAAAAGTGTCTCTTTATTGCTGCAGCAGAAGTTACTTAGCAGGAATCTGAAATCTGGATTTCTGTGCCAAAGAAAATAAGTGGATTTATCTTCTCCACACTCCACTGGTCCAGTTAGCACGCCTGGCTGACATTTTAAGACGTTGTATCTGTGCAAAAGTGTTTATCTTTTCCATCTCTATCTTGTTGTATTTCAGCATCATGAAATACCCTGTTTACATTTATAACCTCCATGGCTGCAGGAGAATTTGGTGAATTTGATATTAGCTGCCTGGTTGTTGAAATTGTTGACTTGAAATTCTGGTATTGCTACTTGAATTTGAAACCTTATGAATTAGTAAAGATGTACAACATGGTGGTCTGACATAAATAAGTTAAGGCAAGTGTATAATAAGTAGTAAGCTTTTGACATTTGCACTATATATAAACGAGCAAGCTCAGAACATCAACGGTATGACTTTATGATTCCATCTATTTATGTCAATGATGTTTTGAATAGCTGGGTCAGAAACAGCAATAGTGCGTTGTCTCATTTTTCAATTTCTGTAAATGGGTACAACTGTAGCCAACTTCTTTTCTTGTAAATGATACAATGAAAAATTGTTTAACTTTGGGGTAATGTTGCACTAAAATCTTGCAATGTCAGCAGCTAATTTAGGAGCGCACTTTATAGCCACAAAAACATGGTTCTAGTCCTGATAGTGTGCATCTTTATCCACAAGGTGGCGATGTCCCTCCTCTGAGAATTTAATCTGACTGCTGCAGTTAAACTGCCGACATGACACAACCCAAGAAACACTGTTTGAAATGTTGTTTTTCAAATTTTATTTTTAAGATATTTTATTCTGTTTTCTTTATT
Organism: Bovichtus variegatus; assembly: GCA_943593645.1. Lineage (NCBI taxonomy): Eukaryota > Metazoa > Chordata > Actinopteri > Perciformes > Bovichtidae > Bovichtus > Bovichtus variegatus. Next base: position 11,564,845 of record CALSCE010010695.1, read on the forward strand.
ACAAAACAGTTTAAAAAAATAAAGAATGCGTAGCAGAAGAGTGGATAATCATGTCTGACCTCTGGGAGAGATTCATATGGAGTCTAACCTGAGGATGTCAGGTTTATTTAAATGAAACTTATTGTTTGGGTTTCATTTACATACAACATTTCATCATTATGGTTGATGTGACTCTGTTTACACAAAAGAGCCTAACATACAGTATTACATTCAAAGATAGAAAAATGTGACACCAGCCAACATTTTAAAACAGTGTATATTAAAAGGTCTATATTATTGTATGTCTTTCAAAAGTGTTCTTTTTTTAGTGTTCTGCGAAGCCACAAATAGTTAAGAATCCTGATAAAATCAAGGATTTAAATCATGACTACTTTTAACCTCCTCGCACACGACTGACTAACGAGAAATTACAATGAAACGATAAAAATAATTTCAAAAGAGAAGAACAGAGATACAGTATATTAACAGATTTCTGGTTTGAAGTCATCTCGTAATTTATTCACAATGACCGTCTTAATATTTCTGATGAAAATGCCTGTGTTTGTTGAAGACATAGACATACACATGACTTTGATTATTTCAAATATCTAGTGTATACAATCTGTACTTTAGAAAACAAACAAATATGATACGTGAAACAACAGCAAGTTCATAGACAGACACTATACTTGAATTTTATTCATTCAGTTTAAACAAAACATATTCTAACATATTTACATATATCCTGACTTACATTTGATGAACAAGTGTTTACTTGCTTACAAAAAAATTTCTCTTCTAAAGAAACTCGACTTATTCAACATGTTGCTCGGAATATGGATTTGTGTCAGCATGCCTTTACTTCTCGCTCTCACACGGGAAGTGGAAAAGTTGGGCAAACAATCCGAGCACAACCTCATGAGTGTCTCAGCTGCCACACAAACCTTTCCCATCAATACAAAAATACATGCTTCATCAGTGCTATCCATGCTTCCACTTTGAACTTCAGTGGTGATACAAATGTACCGTAACTCTAAAATGTCCTTTCCATCCGAGACAAATCTGTGAAGGTTTGTTCTTCAAGGTGTCTGCCTACTCTATTACATACTGTGTGTACATTTCTTTTCACTGAAGGCAGTTTCACTTCGCTTACACACCTACTGATTATGGAATTGGTGGCAGATGATTATTTGCTCACTATATGATCACAATGAAATAAATGCAAAATAAGAAATTGTCGAATTAACTATTTATGACACATTTTGAAATGCCATTACATTTACTGATACATTTGAACTATTGTTTCAAATACGTTTTTTAGTTTCACAATGTAGAGGACGTTTTTCTGAATTAGAGTGGGCTTTATTATCAGGAAACACTCTCTCAGCCAGTTAACAACTAACGATTAACCAGCTTCCTGGAAAGTTAAATGTTCAGGAAAGGTGATAACATACCTGATCTTCTTCAAACATCCTCATATTTCCCTGATCTGTGACTAAGCATGCACAACACACACAATAACTAACTTGAATAACCATACAACAGCCTTTAAGTTGACTCTAAACCAATGAAAAATCCCCTTGAAAGATGTCCTTCAGATTTTGCAATCCTATTGCTTTCAATTCTTTACCCTGAACATGAACAATTCAAATTTGACATATGACGTCTTTGTGCAGACAAATCTTTTGTCCGTCCTTTTTAAGAGTGCCACTGCAAGACATCCGACACGGCAATATTTTTCGTAAGAGTTAGTAATAATCCAACAGACCCATTAGGACACAGGTTATCAATTTTGGCCTCAGGGTTTACATAATCTCTATGTCTTTGCAGTGGGAGCTGGCAGGGTTCACCTCCACCATTCCTATGTAACGTCCAAAGAGCTTTTCCCCTCGCTGATGCATCGACATCACTGAATCCCTCCATGATCCCCCCCAGACTGATACCTGAGGTTGTGAGTGGTCAGAAAAAGATGTCAATATCTGGATAGAAGCTAAGTAAAGCATAGTAAAGGTTTTTACAACCCTTTTTCTACTTAAACTTTTTTTTAAATGTCTCCCTCCTTCACTTATTCCAAGTAATTTTGTTTTTTTCATCAGCACTTCTGACCAAAAAAAGGAGGGCTCTTTATTCATTGGCTAAAGCAGTGGATTTAGTAGTTTCCCGCATTACACAAGAAAAGTGTCTCTTTATTGCTGCAGCAGAAGTTACTTAGCAGGAATCTGAAATCTGGATTTCTGTGCCAAAGAAAATAAGTGGATTTATCTTCTCCACACTCCACTGGTCCAGTTAGCACGCCTGGCTGACATTTTAAGATGTTGTATCTGTGCAAAAGTGTTTATCTTTTCCATCTCTATCTTGTTGTATTTCAGCATCATGAAATACCCTGTTTATATTTATAACCCCAAAGAGTCTTGCAACATCACTGAGCAACTTCACAAGAAGATGTGTCACGTTCCCCCTCTCTGTTTCCCATTTCAGGCACTTTACACTTGTACCAAGACCCCCATTGTCTCTTTCCATCCTTCCGTCAGTTTCCTTCGTACTTTCCCTACTTTCCCATGACCTGACTGTTACGCCCATTTACACAACTCTTCTCACTTCCCTAATCTGCCGGGTTTTCCCCGCCCACCTCCTCACCTGCATCACTCACCTGCATAACTCACCTGCTTCACTCACCTGCTTCCCTTTGCTTCTGATTTGATCCAGCTCCACATACACCGGCCCCTTTGGCTACCCAGCCACAGGTAGATACCCCAACTCAAAGTTTTGTGTGTGAGGGGCAAATAAGCAGTCAGTTTTTAACCCCTCCTCCAGGTATTTGTGAATCCAAAAACTCAAAGGGAGCCTTTTCATGTGTTCCATTTTTGAGTTTCACTTCCTCATGTTCTATAACTAGCGGACACTAATTGTTTGCTATTGTTCACCTGAATATACTGGACCCTGTTTACACTAAGCGCTACAGTATTGCTCAAGCACTCCCCCTCTTACCTCTCAAACAAAATAGAATAATAAGCAACAAAGAAAACAGGGCGATGACAAGTTCATGAATCATTCCCAATTTTCCCAGCTTCTGTTTCCATTCTCGTTAACTCAGTCCTGTGTATTGAGTTTCAGTGTGTAGTGTTTTGTATGCATGTGCCTATGTTAAGTTTGTAAACCATACTTTATGATAAGGTGGTGATAGTAAATGTTTTCGGGCAGAATGTCATTCAACACAGAGCAACCTATCTTTAAATGTACAGTTTTTATACTCAACACTATACTCTTGTATATATGTTTATGGAATGCTATGCAATACCTTAATGCATTATGCAATGTTATTCTAAGTTATAACAATGCTGTAGAAGGCAATATGTGCCAAAGCATTGACTTAACCAGAGGTCTAAACATCTATGTGTGTGTGTGCGTGTGTGTGTGCTTGTGTGCGTGCGTGTGTGTGTGTGTGTGTGTGTGTGTTTGAAATTGTTCCTGTACATACAAACATGAAATGCCATAAATACACACATGATAAACACTTCTCTTTTCACTATATTTTCTTTTCTAAAAATCATCTCATATTAGCACTTTGTTCCAGCGCCACAGAGTCCTTTTGGGGGAAAACCAACAAGGAGAAAATGGTCATGTGTGTCCTAACTTATATTGGTCAGGCGCTGCCTGTCACTCATCTCCCCATATGCACTGGCTTTAACCACAACAGTTCAGGAGAAAATTAGAATAATTCCAGTAAAGATAATCACATCTGGTTTCTCTTCCTGTATGGTCTAAGAAGAGATGACCACAAAAGGACATGTTCCAGCAGTCGTGGAATGTGACCTACTACATTTACCCAAGTACTGTATTTAAGTACAAATTAGAATACTTGTACTTTACACGACTATTTCCATTGTATGCAACTTTATACTTCTCCTCCACTATAACTCACAGGTAAATATTGTACTTTTTACTCACACGTTACCACATTTGTGGAAAGTTAACAGCTTAAGTTACATCACAGATTTTTCATATACCCTTCCTGTCCAGTAAAAGCCATCTATCTCCAAATTGAATGATGTTCAATTTTAATGTATCTGATAAACTAAAGGATAAAATGTTTCTAATGGGAATGAGAACATTCTCCTACTTCGTAAACTAAATAAACTATTTTAAAACCCTCTTTGATCAACTGGAAACTGCACCGACACTTACAAATCTGAAAACAGGACTGTTTTTCTGAGTTTATGAAAAGTTGACTTTTTAGAGATAAGTGGTTCTCACTGGACAGCAACGCTACCAACATATGAGGATCCTATAGAATATGATGCATATTCCTCGTATATAAAGGAGTTAATATTAGCACAACCTTAAACACCAAGCAGTAAAATGCAACATACACACTCATGCATTTTACTGCAACATGAGTACTTTTAATTTTGATACTTTAAGTACATTTAGCTGATAATACTTACATACTTTAGGTACATTTTTCAATGCAGGGCTTTACCATAATGTATTATGCAATGTTATTCTAAGTTATAACAATGCTGAAGAAGGTAATATGTACAATATGTACCAAAACATTGACCTAACAAGACTTAGGGCGCTGATTTCGTGCCAGCACAAAGCCAGTGGTAGAGCAGTCGTAAAGCAATTATTTCCTGATCTGAATTTTTCAGCATTTTTTCGCATTTTATAAAAACTCTAACATTGACATAAAAATGACATTCATTGCATTGTCTGGGAACCATGAATGTCTGTACCAAATAGATGTTTCACAAAAAAAAATGTAAACATGTCACCCACTGGTGGGGCTAGAGAAAAGTCAGGGGATCACCAAAGTCATTAGGATTCATCCTCTGGAGAAGTAGAATATCTGTAAAGAATTTTACAGCAATACATCTAATATTTAATTCATTATTGTTATTATTATTATTATTATTATTAGAATAAATTATGAACCATGATCGTAATGCAGGGCCATTTGAGTTTTCACCATATTAAGTGGTTTCCTTGTCTGCAACAATGAAAGTTTTAGCTGAGGCGAAGGGGAAGTTGTGGAATAGCCAAACATTTATGTGTCATGCTGTGAAAGAAAATGCCATCATACTTCCTCTGTGATCTCATGAAGTAAGTGAAATAGTGTTCGCCATTTGTCTTTATTATGTACATACAAACATGAAATGCCATAAATACCCACACGATAAACACTTCTCTTTTCACTATATTTTCTTTTCTAAAAATCATCTCATATTAGCACTTTGTTCCAGCGCCACAGAGTCCTTTTTGGGGAAAACCAACAAATAGAGAATGGTCATATGTGTGACCATTGTGTCACTCATCTCCCCATATGCTAACCCAATGTGATATTCACATATAGTTTCTATTCCTCTATAGTCTAAGAAGAGATGACCACAAAAGGATATTTTTATATCATAACTTTCCAGCAATGGTGGAATGTAACAAAGTACATTGACTCAAGTACTATATTTAAGTACAAATTAAAGGTACTTCTACTTCACATGAGTATATCCATTTTATGCAACTTTATACTTCCAATCCACTATATATCAGAGACAAATATTGTACTTCTCACTCCACCACATTTGTCTAACAACTTATTTATAATTTTCCCTTTCAGAAGAATAACAAAATAATTTAAATAAAAATGAGTTAAAGAAATAATTTAAATAAAGTTCTTATACTCTTGACAGACATGACATTGTCTCCCGTCAATCAGCACATTAAGTGAGGCAACGATTGAAGAGTTCAATGTTTCAAACCGCAAGATTAGTTCTACAATTCAGAAGTTACTCCATACTGCCTGCAGCTTTGTGACAGGAGCAGTGACGTACGGGCAGATGTGTTTGGTCATGTTGAATATCAGGCTTCAGCATCAAGGAAGTGTTTGGCACATTGCCTGACGTTTATTCGGGAATGACAAAGGCATGAGCCAGAAATGACAGCTTTGAGTTTAATGAATGGTTTGGAATAATGTGATTCTAATCTCGGATATGCATCATGGTTTTACATTTTTTAAAATGTCTCTATTTGTGATTACATTTATTGTGCATTTATTATAGCTCTACCATCAATTTAGTAGATTGTACCTTGTTTGCAAAATAAATTGAAAACAAAACTTTAAAATGATACACCACGTTTCTCTTTCTCTTTTTAAATACGAATACATGCATTAACAACTTCTGAGAAGCATGTTACATTATTGAACTTCAACAGCAATGAACATGGCAGTGCATGCAGCTAAGTGTTTGGAAATGCTAGTTATTGTTGTTTTAGTAGCTGTCCAGCTGTTGACAGTTACAGTTGTAGTTGCTCGCGCAAGTACACAATTACACAAAGCTCATGAAGGGACTCTTGGTACAACAAATTCCTTCTCCTTAATATTTGAGATGACAAAACCTGAACGTTCATCAGTCGCTCATTCACAGATTGCATGTAATTGTTCACTTTATCACAAGTCATCTGTGAATCACTTGTTGGTATAGAAAATTCTGGTGTGAGCAGTGGTGCAACACACTTGTAACAGCCACGTCTAATGTACAAAGAATTTATCTCAAGAGCTCTTGTCACATCAACCACTTTATTACAGATTTTTAGTCACTGTATTTTTCCAAATGGTAACTCGCCGTTGGTGACAAATGTTGACCCGCGAACCCCCTTGAAAAATCAGCGGAGTCAGCCACATCATATTCATGGTGAAAAATTCCCACTATGCTGCTGACAGTCCCAGCTTGCGCAACCTGCCTGAGACAAGGAAATGACTCATTTCCACCTTCCCTTATAAAAGGAGAGACTCTTCTCTTCAGCACTATATTCAAACAGCAGAGTGAGAAGACAGCTGAACCAAAGAAAAAGTAAAGGAGCGGAAGAACTAAATAGAAGAAGAATTCAGTGGAACAAAAAAAACTCCTTCTTCAACTTTCACCTTCAGGCTTCATCAGACAGCTCTCTGAAAGACATTCTTAAACTTAGTGTTAATTGTTGCAGAATTTGTAAAAGACAAAATGATGAGCTGCAGAGTCATTGTCACATCTATTGTGGTGCTCCTGGCCTTCCTGGCCGCAAGTGAAGGTACGTTTTTTTTTGGCTATTCAATAATTAAATGCATGCCCATTATAGGCATTACCCTATATCAAGTTACTCCATATTCAGCTTTGCATTTGAACGGTCACTGCCGTCTTCTTTTTCTCAATGCATCAAGAGTTGTCAAACACTTTGTGACCACATGCGTGTCATTTCTCCTAACAGGGAGCCTGGGCGTGGAGCTGCACTGCCACTGCATCCAGACAGAGAGCAGACCCATCGGCCACCACATCGACAAGGTGGAGCTGATTCCTGCCAACTCCCATTGCGACGAAACGGAGATCATGTAAGACCTCATTTCAAAGCCTTCATTCCATCTAGATAGCGATGGTGTTGATACTTTGAGGTTTCGGCATTTTTCAGTTGTCGGCTTCACCAACTTGTTCTGACTGTATCTCTGTTTCTTGCTTGGTGTTGCAGTGCCACTCTGAAAAACACAGGCCATGAGGTTTGCCTGGACCCCAAAGCTCCCTGGGTGAAGAGAGTGATTAAGAGGATCATGTCCAAGTAAGTACAGGTCAATCATACAGTACAAGGGCACACGAGTCTAGTTTCGTGATTTAACTGGATAATGTAACAGCAAGTGACAGAGTTCACTTTGTATGCAAAAAATGTATTCTTATTTTCTGTTTCTTTTCTCTGCAGCAGAAGACGCTGAACAGACCGGGAGAATTGTGCTTCATGAGTCTGAGACGTTTAAAGGCGAATGAAAAGTTACCAAAAAGTGTTTGTTCACTCATCTCAGTTCACCACAAGATGATCGCTTGATGCCCCAATCAAGTGTTAAATGACAATATCATTTAATAATCTTCCAAAGAAAGTTATGTTTGTATCAAACATGTTATTTATTCACAAGTCTGTGCTCGTTTGTATGGCACTTGTGTGTGTTGTAGCCAAATGCTCTCTGATGTCTCTTGGCTGCTCCTTTATTTTTGCAAAACTGCATAACTGTTGTCTTATCTATAACTTATATTTTCAACATATTTATTCATGTATTTATGGAAAGTTAATATTTTTCACAACCTATTGATTCATTAAAATGTTTACATGAAATTGGAAATGATATGTTTTTGTTTTTTCTTTCTTACATATTATTAATTTGTCTTTCCTGCTTTATGTCCCTTGCAATGATGTACTCATGAGATGAGTTTTAACATCTGATAAGTGATATCTTCTTTTAGAATATTCCTTAAATGTAAACATGAAAATGAATGCATGGATTTTGATGAATTACTCATAATTCTTTTTAAGAAGAAAAAGAAAAAAAATTCACTGGTATTTTACAGTTTTCCTCGTCTTCTCGGAAAGTAAACTTAAGATGCTTGGGGTTTGGCTGTTGGCCTGAAAAAATAAGACATTGACATATGTCAATTTGGGCTCTACATTTTATAGACTAAATGATTAATACCATAAGCAAAATAATATTCAAAGTAATCGATAATTGTTCGTTTCAGCTTTACTCAAAAAACCCAGTTTGTAATGCAATTAAAAACAATGGAACTTTAAAATATGTACTACCCATACCTGAACCTGGATCACATCACCAGGCTTATTCTTTTTTTACAGACTTGAAAAAGGTCTCTCCAGAGCCACAGAAGACATTGGGCTGGTGGAATGGCTCTTCAGAGGAATAGGAGGAAATAATAATGGTAACAGCTACTGACAGAACAAGATTAAAGTTAAAGTTAAAGTTAAATTGTGTGTATTTTCTCCAACCGTATGCCTTGTATGATAACTAAGTAGCCCACCAGCTTTACTTTTACATGCTAAGAAATGAATCTCACGCAACAAATAAACAACTACAATTCTAAGAAAACACGCAATAAACTGACCATTGACACAGTTTGTTACCGCCTTGAATTTGCAATAACTTAATTTAATGCTCAAACGATACACCTTGTTAGCCCCTGGCACCAGAACTTATTGTGTTCCTGGTAAATGTCATTTATAAAAAACGGTTTTCTCTCCAGAACGGGGGAATTAAAAAAGGCTCTGTTGATAATATTGACAACAATACAATAACACTATTATGATTAATATAATAATAATGAGAATAAAATAATAATAATAATAATATATTCTTCTTCTTCATTGTTTGTTATTGGCCAGTGTGAGAATGCAGGCAAAGGGGCGGGACTGAGCGCACAGCCGGGGGTAGGTGCGGTAGTGCGGTGTCTGATGCGCGCAGAGAGACGACCCTCACATCGCTGCACTGACACGCACCAGAGAAACCGGAATGCACACAAAATGCTGCGTCTACGAGCTGTGACAAGCCGCTGCATGTGAAGAAGAAAAAAATAAATAAATAAAGAACCAGCTGACGACAACGCCGGAAGCTCTCTCGACCAGGTTGAAGCACTCGCGCAGGCAGTGCATTTGCCGCAGAAATCATCCCATCAGAGCTCCCGCCGATGTGCTTCAGCTGTGCATGAATCCCTCAGTTTGGCTTGCAGGTCCAGGACAAAACCGGGCGGTGTTGACGACTGAGAGTGGTGGATACTGTGTGTGAGTGCTACTTATCCGCGTCTCCGCACACCCATTGGCACTTCCTTCAGGATGGCGTTAACGATCTGCACGAGATTTACCGATGAATATCAGCTGTTCGAGGAGCTGGGGAAGTAAGGAAGCATGTTTGTTTTTTTTGTTTTTTTTTATCATCTGGCATCATCTCTATATGAAATGTCAGCCTGTTATGCAATAGGCCGCTTGGCTTAGGGACTCGGATTCCGGGCTCTGTGTGTTTGTGCGTTTTTGTGTATAAGTGTAAGTGTGTGTGTGTGTGTGTGTGCGCGTGCGTTGCTGGTAGTGTAGCCATAAACCTGTCATGCAGGGGGGGGGCTAAATCGTGTATCTTGCGGGTCTGTGCAAGGGCATCCTATTTGTTTTAATCCCTCATTTGATGCCCTGCTTACGTTTTGTTTTTACGAGAGAAGATGTCGCGAACCGAGCGCGTCGTCGTTTGCCTCCACGCTGTGCAGCCACAGATGTTGCATTTCGACCTTTGGGGTTCCACAGGAGGGCGAGAAGCTCCCATGTTGTCAACTGAACCGGGCTGAAAAGCGCCGGGGTGTGTTAAATGGTGATATTTGGTAACTCATCCCCTCCCTCTCTACCTCCATCTCCACAAATCCTCCTCCTCCTCCTCCTCCTCCTCCTCCCGCGTGACAGAAATACACACTCGGTAATGCGACAGCAGACCATGGAGTTGACGATGACACATTCCCCAGCCAAGCACCGAGCTGCGGTCAATTATCAGACACAGGCAGGGAATTCCTCACCCCTGAGAGAGGGAGGCAGAGAGATCCACGTGTGTGGACGTGTATGTGCACCTGAATGGTCATGACCTGCAGTCAGTGTACACAGTCCCAGATATGTGAAGCCAAGGCAGAGAGAGAGAGAGAGAGAGCTAGACATGTACTCCCAGTTACCCCAGTGTCTCTCACTTAACATTCTAACTGGAGGAGTCTACATCACCCTCCTAATGGAAGCCTGTGTTTCTAGTGAAGAAGAAGAAATCTCCTCTTCAGCCTCAGCCCCCTGCCTTTATGTGCCTATGCTGTGTTCATCTTACACCATCTGTCATTAATAATGCAGCCACAATGCTTTTATAGTACCTTTTAACTCACCTGATCCCTTTACTGTGAGCAGCACCATTTCCCCCCAAAGCTGACATACAGTAGACTAATGAAATGAAAATATCATACTGTTTTTGAACAAATGCCTGGATATTTTCATTATTTCAATTATCCCGACATGATTATTTCAGCAGGTATTTACACAGTCCTGTACACGCTGTTAGGTAAAAAGTACAAAAGTTAGTCAACCTAAAAAGATCAATATGTACCGATGATTTCAGAAAAACAATATCATTTAAAGTTTCAGCCGTTAAAGGACCATTCTGTACCAGTGTGTTTGCAAGTGTTATCCCCTTAACTACATCAATCAGTCATGTACATTTTTTGCCTTTTTTCAAATGCGCGCTAATCTTTTTGGATGTATATTTCCTACCAGTCTGTTTTAAATGAGAATTTGATAGGAGACCCTTAAACTTGCTGACGTTGTGTGATCCGGACCAGTGAAGATTAAATCTGCATTTGTTACATTATCGTTGAGTGGTTATGCAGTTTAATTGTAGGTTGATATAAAAAAAAGACTGCACTGTGTTTCTCAATAACATTATTGTAACAAATATGTATAGCAAATACGTTTTCATCGTTGTCAAGCCTTTTTACGTTGTTACATAATGAGATGGTCCAAGCCAGTCAGCTAACTTGCCTTTTCTTCACTTTCAAATCCAAAAGTACAGTTACTTTTAGCGTGCAGCTACTTTTCTACCACGTTGCACTGTACAAGACTCAGTTTACAGACACAGTTAGCAGCACATGTGCTTCACAGTGCCATTCTATGCAACTACGCTGGATTGTCAAGTACAATTCTTATATAACATGTTATGCTTTGATCATTTCCTTTAACAAATCCGCTATAAATTAGAGGTAAGCTTTAGTGGCAAGCTGCTAACTCCAGAGGATGTTAGATAACATGTTTATGGTACACATCCTGCTCTATACTCGGCAGTGACGACATAGCTTCAGTTATTCCTTATATCGTTCCACTGATTTAACCAAATCATATACAATTGTGCAGAAGCATCATGCCACAGTTGTCAGCCATTAGAAGTACAGTAAGTGAAAGAACAGGGTTTATTTGAGGTAATGAATATTCTCGGCTTTGTCTCTCCAGTGTCTGCATTCAAGTGCGCCTAACTGTTTGTGATACCTCTGATGTTGTCTTGAGCTAGACAGGATGAGAACAGATTTTATTTGAAAGAAAAGGCGTGCACAGACAGAGATGGAGGCTGAATAGCAAAGCGGCCTGCAAGGCTGCAGAGCCGAGCAGAGCTGAGGCGGACGTCTCCATGGCTGCATTTAGAGATGAGAGATGCAGCACTCTGCTCTTCTCCTCCCTCAAATATAGCTGACCTAGTTTTTTGATCTTCATACATGTGCCTGAAACACCAGCACAACACATGGCTTAAGCAATAGAAGGCTGGTAGGCACGTTCGTTGGTGCGGAGGGTCTTGTGTACCGAGGAGGACAGTGTGTACTGTAGATATGGGGGTGTGAGTGTGTTTGTGCGAGTAGCTGCACAGATACCGCGTCCAATGCTTTTGTGCAATTTAATGTTGAAAATGTGACCGTAAAACTTCATTCTTAGCTCAGCCCTGTTTGTTATTTCTCACATATGACATCTGAAGGCTGCTTCATAGAGCAAAACGATCAGTAAAAGGCCACATTATGCATCGTTTCAGAGTGCAATCCACGTATACACAGCTGCTGTAAATATGGACAGCTTTAACGTTGCGCATGCATTTGTTATGATTACATTACTTATGAATGATCAAAAACTAACAAGTCGACAACTTTGCTAACACAGCCAAACATCAAGCGAGTGCAACGACACAAGACATAGCGAGTTACATAGTCCGAGAGCAGGCGTTCGGGATTGGGAGTGGGACTGACAAAGGCACCATTCTTCCTATGACAAGTCAGTGTAGCCTCAAAATGATTTTGAAGCTCATTTTAAGGTAAAATAGTTCCATAATGTTGCTTTAAATCAGGCTTATTTCAGTACATTTAGCTTATTTTCTGCAAATCCTGCAGCTTAGCCTGAAACACCAAATCAAATCAGTCGGAAGTATTTTGTTCACTTTCTTCGTGAGCTAACTCAAGCCAGGTTTCGCACACTAAGCCCCGCTTTTCTAAGTCTTCGTTTTGAAATAAAAAATGTGAATCACTAACTATTTCTGTGGGTGTCTTCATTTCAGGGGCGCATTCTCTGTGGTCAGGAGGTGTGTAAAGATCTCCTCTGGACAGGAATATGCTGCAAAAATTATCAACACCAAGAAGCTTTCTGCCAGAGGTAGGAAACACAAACATGTTCAGAAACACACAAACATACACATACGGAAAACACACAACACGCATGAGCAGAAAAAAAACATGCCCCAAAGTGTCACTGAGTTACGTGTGGGTGAGCTGTGAACTTTGCTGCCTCCGAAACAAGCTTTGGGGCTCTGAGAGGGAGGGTGAGCGAGTGAAAGTCAATGAGTGAGAGACAGACCGACAGGCACACAGGGGCAGGAACTCATCTGGATTTGTGTTGGTTAAGTTTTCTGTGTCAAATATATCAAGTAAATGCTGCAGCTGTGTTTGCCCGCTTGCACTTTTTGTGCTGTGTGGTACATATTCTCCTTCCTTTTTGTGTTATTCATAGGTCCTTTGGTTTCTATGTAAATGTTGTCACATACAACCTTGTGTGTGTGTGTGTGTGTGTGTTTGTGTGTGCGCGTGTGCGTGTGTTCTGTATTGATTCAGGGCTCTAGCTGGTCTTGTCGTCCCAGGGGCAGATCTCTTGCGAAGCCGACCCAGTTCTTTCACATCCGTCACTGTAATTGTAGCCGCTGGCCTGGTTGCCTCGGGCTTGGGGCACACACACAAAATGGCACACACACTCACACGTAACGTGCACGCGCGGACACACACACGTGACCCAGGAACCGCCAACAGCATATTCGTGATTACTAACCAATGGTGTGTTGCACATTTGCCGTTCCTGCTTTTCTTCAGCCAATAGTGTGTTTTGTCACAGCTTGCTTGGCTGTGATAACCAATGACTGCTGTCATACCACACATGTAGTAGTGAGCTGAGAGCCATCTAACTAACATTTTATTTGTAATAGCTTATCGGAAATGACCTTGGCTGTTGCCTAGTTTAATTGTGTTGATGCAAATTTCTGTTTTTTAAAACAAAGTGTTGTATGTGTGTATTATCAAGCACCCCCCCCACCTTTGCAGTATTTTACCTTTCATTCATTTCCAGCAGCTCCCTCCTCCTCAGCATCCTTCCTCTCCACGTTCTCTTTTGCATTTACTCTTCTTCCCTATTTTGCATTTTCTTTTTCTCCTTCTTTATATCTTTTCCTCTAATTTTTTGATATACAAGACGATGTAATACTTCTCACCAGGTACTACGACCCCGCCCCCTCCTTCCTGCACATCTTCTCCTCGAATACCTCACCATCTACCCCAACCCTCAATCCTCTGTCACATCATTTCTTTTCTCTCCTTTTCTTCGCTTCCTTTCACGCGGCTTCTCTCTTCTTTCTGCTTCCCTCACCGATCCCTCGCTCTCTCCCGCGTTCGCTCTCTCTTCTGCCCATGTTGACCCTGCAGCTTTCTGAGTGCAGTGTTGGTAATAGACACCTTGGCAGACGGATCAGTGTCTCACCACTTGCATGCTGGGACAGATTTTCCAAAAATACTGCAAAGGGTTATCATATGCATAAAGATCTGCGGGTGTGCACAAACACACACTCACTCTCTCTCTTTCACAATTTCCTCTGCGTGTGTGTTTGTGTGTTTAGAGGTTTACATACCAGGCATGCTGGCGTGTCAGATATGGTCTTACCCTCTTTCTGCGATAAGCCCTAGAATTGCAACTCTGATTCCCTTCTCTCTGGCAGGATCATGACCTCCCCCCAACCCCACTCAACCACTGTGTGTGTGTGTGCGTTTGCCTATGCAAGTGCATGCACGAGTATATAAAATTGAAAAGGGTTTAGGAAAGGATTGGTGGCTGAAAAGCGGGCAGATCAAGACACTGTGTGTGTGTGTGTGTGTGTGTGTGTGTGTGTGTGTG
>CALSCE010010695.1:11589598-11602653 GCA_943593645.1 Bovichtus variegatus
ACACGTGTGTGGTGGGCCTATAGGACCAGTGAAAGTCCTGCAAGCTGCAATCCTGATTATGCAGTGTTTCATTAAGATCAGCAGATGAGCCTGTGAATGAGAGGAAGCAGTGGAGAGAGAGCGGGACAGAAAAGGATAGGAAGCAGAGGGAGAGAGACGGATAATCAGAGAAAAAAAGAGAGAACAGAAAGTCAACATTTAACTAGTGTGTGTGTGTTTGTGTGTGTGTAATTTTGTATCCCTCACAGCAGTTGGATATTTGTCCTCTCCCTTCATGCATGCGTCAGTGTCCTGTCACTATGACTCTGTCTTCTATCTTTTGTCACTTTGTATTTGCTTGTGATGTGCTGCGTGTGTGTGTACGTGGGCAAGTGTGCAGTTGCTTGTGTGTGTGTTGGTGCACATGATTGTAGCCTCATTGCCTACTGTGTGTGTGACCCTTTCAGCTTGTCTTAACAGTTTGGTAGGTTTGGTTTGAACCCATTACAATAAAAAAAAAAAGGCTTGCTTGTCTCGCTGCGAAAATATTTTATTGCAATATGCGAGTAATAAGCAGATTGGGTAAAGAAAAAGGGGGCTGCATTTACAAGGAGGGAGGAATGAAAAGATTTAGTACTATGTGTTTGATACGTTGACCCGTTTCTTCCTTTTTCTCTCATTTTTGTCTTATTTGAATTCTCAATCTTAATTTATTGGAAGTGTACCTTGTAGATTAAGTCCCATCACTTCTGCAGAAACTGCGTTATCGTTCCTCCTGGCTTGACGTCGATCCGTAACTGACCCTCCTTCATAGTGGACCGTTTCTGTGGTAACAGGGGTGTGCTGTTATTTTTATGTTATGTGGAGGTGTCATGGTAACAGCGATGATAGCTGTTGCTGAGGTGTAAGCCAGTCTGCCTCAGTGGTATATATATATATATATATATATATATATATGTTTTTATGTGTGCATGTTTTCTCTTTGCATATCGTTTCTCATGTAGTTTTCACTCATTAAGCAAGATAAAGATTTGTCTTCCCTCCTTCCCTCTCTTATGGTCTTTATTCCCGTCTTTCTCCGGTGTCACTGTGATTCTGTTTCGCCTCGCTCCGAAGTGAAAGGAAGGAGGAGAGAGCGAGGATGTGATTGTGGGAGACTCGAGATAGGGGGAGAGACAGAGAGATAGGAGGGAGGGAAAGGAAGGAGGGATCAGTGGGTAGAAGGGGGGATCACATGACTCACTGGGTGCTAAAAATAAATGTTGGTCATTCTCTCACTCTCGGTGTCTATCTCAAACACACACAGTATTGAAAATATTCCTTCTTTTAAAGGGGGCTAGGTTTTTGGTGTCGATGCTTACCTGTCTAGCGTACCAGACTGAAACTGAGACTGAAACATACCATGTGTGTTTTTGAGCATCCATTTGTGCATGTTTGTATATGTGTGTGTGTGTGTAAATGAAATATTTTAGTCTAAAGAAGTCTTGTTGCGATTTTCTGCACCGTTAAAGAGTGCAATAGTTAAACCTGCAATTCGAGGTTTTGGCCACTTGGAATGAAATTAGCTCACATTTAGTACAATGTTACGTTTTGACTGATTTTAAAAGATTGACAAAATGATTTTGTTACTTGCTTACGAGACTTCACTGAGGTTTAAGCCACATCTCATGGCCTTTGTCAGCAGATAGTTTGCTCAATTTTTTATTTAATTTTTTTAATTTATTTTAATACTTAGTTGCCAAGTGCTTAGTAGACATAATGACAACTGAGCAAACTTCATCCACCGATGAAGGTCATGAGATTTTAAAACGTCAAAATCATACAGAGTGGTGTTTCTTTCTTGACAAAACTGAATTTGGCCACTGGATACAGTAGATAGTAATAAATAGCATCGAGATGCAAAGAGCGCACTAACCAGACAACAGCCTAGGGTTTCATTTACAGATTATTAGGTAAAGTTATATACATTTCTGTTGACAGTTTCGGCTGCCAAACTCAGCAGTCACCAGTAAAAACGGTAATGTTAATTATGTAAGCGACAGTCACAATTGCAGCTCTTGCATTCTTAAAATGTCAGGATTTCAATATGAAAACGATTGATTGTTCAGCCAAGAAAGAACCCACATGACTAACAAGGGCAATGGACTCTGTAGGAAGCGAGGGCGTTCTTAATTACAGAGAGCTGCATCTCCTTCTGTCTTTTCCTTTCCCTCTCTGCCTCTGTCCTTTTCAACCTTTGTTTTTTTTTTTATCTGTTTGATTTACCCTTTCCGGCTAACGATTCTCTGCTGTCTGTCCTCGCTACTCTTCTTCCTTCCTTCCACATTCCCTGGTAGTATTGCTTTAGTCTGGTCTACCTCCTTAAGTGCTTTGAACCAAGAAACAGGTGTGAAACAGAGTGATATAACAAATTGATAGAGGCCACAGATAATAATGACAATTATTATTTTTTCCAGCAGAACCGTATTAAAACTGGAGTATGAGCACTTAGGGAGGTATTAAAGTGAAATCCACATTAAAACCCTTAATTGTTGCATTTCTGTTCATTTCTCATTACAGCTAAATAGATGGAGAAATGGATATAGCACTGCTGCCACACATTTGCAAACATTTTTCCATTTCTAAAACAGTAACTGTAAATATCACATTTTGTTGTCAGTACAAGTTTTTCTTTCCACAAGTCCCAATCCTGCACCGATCTTCCAAAATCTTGCAGAACAAAATCAGAAGCAGAGGAGGCAGATATACCAATATTTCTGTCAAGCAGTAGCAGCAGTAGGCGTGGAATGCAGTACAGCTACAAAACATCTAGCTCATTACATTAACACTATTGCCCCCCCCCCCCCCCCACCGCTAAGTAAAAGGGAAAAGCTCAATGGAAAGTTCAGGCATGTTCTGTTGGAAGGCATTGTGGATAAATGCAGCAACAATTTCACTCCGGCAGATGTAGAAAATGTGAAATTTTAAGAGCAGCAATAGTGTGTTCTTGAGCTTTGGCTTGTATGTTTATACTGTTTCAAAGTTTGCATGGAAAGTTACATAGACGACAGACGGCACCCGTGCTTTTATTACAGTCCGTTAACCAGATTACCATGAATGATCGTTTGTAATATGATTGTGTGTACGGTTAGTTGTTTGATAACTTGACGCTGCTAATGTTCTTTAGCAGCACCTCATACATCCTACATGGGTGATATCATGTAGCCTTTATCACAATGTAAGAATTCACTGTACAGTACGGCTTCATTGCTGCATTTAAATCCTCAGCTTTTGTGTCAATATACAGCACGCGATTATACACAGAATGTAATGTGTCAGTATGTGTCCAGACAACCAACCCTCAGATTAAACCCCTTTTTACATATTAGTCTAATGTGCGTGCGGCTAAGATAAAGGCAGCCATTACCATATGTTAAGAGCTCCTAGCAATACTCCGGGGGCAGCTTTATCTCTGACACCAGCCACCTTTTGTTTCTCCTCAGAAGAGAAAGCAAGGGAGTTTTCAGTCTCATAATTCTCCCTCTATTGGGAACCAGCGGAGGGCGACGGGTGTCTTGGCATCCTGGATGGTTTCATTAAACCCTCGGGTTCTGCGGGGGGTAGAATGGGACCGTATGGATGAGGACTACTTAGCCGCTGTCCGCAGAGGATGTTACATTTAACCCACTACATCTTTTTTAATTAAAACTCTTAATTAATCCAGTGCAGAGCAATTCCAGCACCCTGTTGTGGTGTGTGTGGTGGGTCGATTTGTGTGTGTATTAGGGATAGGACTTGAACTAAGGTTCATTTTCATTATTGATGGAATTATTGATTGTTTTAAAAAGGGATTCATCGAATTATGCCCAGCATAAATTCCCAGAATATGTTTTGAAACTGATACGTATACTTTACAGTTGCCCCTTTTCCTAGAAATTATGTTTATAGAACTAACTTCCCATTTATGTAGTTGCTGTCTTGATTATGTTCAGAGGCGATGTGTATTTGAGAACTACTACATTTACTCTACGTAGCACAGAAGTTACAGGGAGGCTGTTGGGGTGGAGGATCAGAGACCAACTCGAATCTAGTCAATGGTTAGATATAGGTGACACTTTGGTTAAGGTGAGTGAAGATCTTGCTTTATTTATTAATAAATACTTTGGTTTAATACAGAAACGTTGCAGTTTATTTATTTATTACCGTCCTTCGACAGCCACAGATACAGAACTTTTTTTTGTCAGAGAATTTGATTTATTGATTGAGGTCGGGATGTAAAACAGCAAAGGTTTCCGTTCATTTTTCCTGCAGAAACAAATGTCTTCCTCTTCACAGATGTTGCTAAGTGTTTCACTCCGTTCGAAGTCACTCCGTATTATACAGTTCACGCTGCCACTACTATCCACTTAATTAACCTACCATTTAACAGCAAAGTCGACAGTAAAAGGCATTTACTGTAGGTCTACATGTCGTGCCTGGAAAAAGTAGTACCAAATCAAGGTATGTAATCCCAATCATACGTTATGTCCATACATTTCAACTAGTAATATTAGTTATCAGAAAGAGAAATTGCAACCATTTGATAAACGTGAGACCAAAAAAAAAAAAAAACATTTTCCTGGTGTGTGGAGGGAATTTCTGCTTGACGATAGTATGTGGGTCTCATTGCTACAAGAGAGCAGAAATGAAATGACCACCATAACTTTGTCAAACAAGAGTGAAGATACAACACAAGGTGAGAGGTGAACACAACTCCAGAGCCACACGTGCTGGCCTCGTTGTCCGTCTCTTGTTTTTTGTGTGTTTGACTGCCTCTCTCTGTCAGGTGTTTGTTCTGTCTCCATTTCTGTCTCTGGCTTCTTTTTCCTCTCGCTTTCTATGTCTGCCTGTGTCTGTCCCTAAATCTGGTAGTTTTCGACTAACAGGATGTCGAACTACAAAAGGCAAAGAAAACACACAAACACAGAGCTGTACACTCTGCTGCAGTGCGGTTGCAGACGCGACACATGAGAAACTGACAGAGAAATACGCCGCACTGGAGAGAGACAGAGGGGGAAATAGAAGAGAGTTTGGTGGAGTCTGGTTGGGAAATGTTGGAGTTTGTTTTCTTGAAAAGTTGCAGACAAATTGTCCATACTCTGTAAATTATTTCCATCAGCAAACGGCTCACTGAATCAGTAATACTCCTGTTTTCAGAGTTAAGTGGTAGCTCTCTTCCTGCCTGTAAAGTGCATAAAAGACCACAAAAAACGACAGATTCTTTGATTCAGTTTCTACACATACAGATCAGAAGAAAAGTTTTGCAGCAGGAAAAGCCAGGATAGGAGGATGATTCAAAACGAAACCAAGAAACCAAGCAAATTGAATGTATAAAGTGAGAGGAAGTATTCATGTGAATCACAAGGTACATATACGCCTGACATTTAGACAGCAAGGATTGGACCCAAAAGGTAGACAGCTGGAGGCAACCGGATGACTTCAGTGATTAATTGTAAATAACTTACAGGCAGAGAGTCCAAATGGCAGCACGTCTGGCAGGCAGGTAACAAGAACTGTATTGCAATTATCACAACAAAGGAACAACAGGAACAAAGGATCTGGGCCGGTATATGTGGAGCTTGAGCTAATCAGAAGAAGGAAAGTGAAGCAGTTGAGTGATTGGGTGATGCAGGGTTAGGAGATGGGTGGGGAAGGCAATGCAGAGCACATGAGAGAAGAGGGAACATGTGTGTAGATGGGTGTGATGGTGAAAGGAGGGAAAGTCCGACGCCATTTGGAGGATGGATTGAAAACGGCAATGAAGAGGCCTTGATATAAGCCTGAGGAAGTGGGAATGTGTCTGAAGAAGAGAGGCAGAGAGTTCAGTGTGTCACTGAAAAAAAGGGAACCAATAGGAAGTAATAGAGTAATGACTCAGCAAAGAAATGCAGTTCCACTTATTTACTTATTCCACTATGTTTTCCTTGCAGATAGTGACTTGGTTACTTTGGCCTTTACATTTCTATGAAACTTTAACATTAAAAGGTAAGATAAAAGGATTGTCTCGAAAGAGTTTGCGTTACTCTTGTCAATGTCAGTAGAATCTTAGATAATTCTTAAGTAATACATAAGTAGTCAAGTAGTTTAATTCAGTTATCTCAAAATTGTAGATGGAGACAAAAGAGACACAAAGGAAGCTCCACTTACGTCAAGCTCGCTGTCGGCGAACCAACAGAGATGTAAATAAGTGGACAGTCCTTAATATGGTACATAGTGTGATATCCTAATCTGGGCAGGACAGATGCTACATACTTGCAATGCTGATGCCACAATAGATTGTTTTAGACAAGATGGTTTATGATGCGACAATTGCAAGACATCAGTGTCCTACAGACAGCAAAGCAGCTGACAGAGACACAGCACACCAGCGTCCCTACACCACTATGTTCCCTTCACATCAAACTACGCTCAAATGAGAGATGTGTGTTCATTCAGAATTTGTCCTTTTTTTTTTTTTTTTTATGTCTAGCATCTATAATATAGCGATTATATAATTACCACAGAAGATTATTAGACGGTTTTGTGATTACATAAAAGACCATCATCAAAAACACTGTTTTATGATTGTTTCGTGGCACTAACAAATAATGTGATATGACATGTCTTGGCATAAAAGTAGAATAAGAATAAAAGACCCAACTTTCAACATGTTTACCTTTTTATTAAAAAAAAGTGAAAGAAAATCATTTTGCAGATAACGTCTAAATCACCAACCGTCATGGTCTTACTTTGTATATGAATAGTCATTCACTGCCTTGCAGAGTAACATACATACAGACATTCAGACACGCAGCTTAGATCTGGCCTGAAAGATAACAGCTGACTGGGGTAGCTTCACATTTGTCTGCACAACGGCTTCACAATATGCAGAAATGCTGCTGTCAGTTCTAACTATGTAAGCAAAAAATCCTCTCACCAGTAGCTGTGGCAGTAGGGCTCAAGCTTGTGCACGCACACACACACACACACACACACAGGTACATGAAGTATTGTTAAGCATTTTTGTCAGCCAGTCAGAACTCATTGTCGTCAGTCTGAGTCTTTTTGAGAGTGAGGCAGATTTCAGAGTTGACTGCAGCAGAAAATTATTCAGGGGAAGGTGTAAAATGTGATTTTCTAGTCCATTCAAAACTAAAAATGCTTTGACAGGCTAACATACAGACAATCAAACCTCTACTCACACACATGGGTCCAATCTAGTCATTTCTATGTCTTTGAAGTTTGCACAGGAAGAACTTGCAGACCCCACGTAGAAAGGACCGTGGCAAACCAAGCATCCTTCTTATTATGACGCAGCAGTGCTAAAACCTGTGCAGACCTCAACCAAACGGCAAAGTTATTGACATGTTGTCCACTACTGTGCCATTTTATTAATTCAAGATCGTGTCTGTAGTATCGTGTTCTGTTCGGCAGTAAGTCTCTAACAGAGCCAGGACACTAGAATTGTTAAGTTTCACAGCAAAAGTTGCATTTCTACCCTTTGCTAATGCATGTCCACAGTTTGTGCTCTGCGTGTTATGGGTTAAACAGTTTGATGTTACAGAGGACATGTGTTCAAAAAAACACGCCTTTTATAAAGTGTGTAGGCTCCTGAATTAGTTACTTTAGCTTTTCCTGTCTGTAGTTTGATAGTTGTGTGTGAACTCTCGATGTCGGCCATTTGCATGCAAGGCTGGTTCCACTGCAGAGGAGAGGAGAGGAGAGGCCTGACGCTCTGATTGGAGCAGGAGTTGCTAGACAACAGATGTCCAGCCGGCTGGGAGGTGGACTACCTGTGGAGGGGAGAGGGAGAGGGAGAGGGGAAGAGAGAGGGAGAGAGAGGGAGAGCAAGAGAGGGAGGGAGAGAGAGAGAGACTATTATTATCATGTGAAATGTACAAATTGTTATGTTTTATGATTTTTTTTTTTTATTTGTCAGTGGCTGATAGATGATTTAGCAACAGAAAATGGCCGATGATGTTCATAATATATGAACAAAGTTACTACCTCCCAGGTAATGCTCTAAATTGTGCCCGTAAAGTTTTCTTTTTCTTTTTACGGTCGATTCAATGGGCAAAATTCAAAAGGGTCGGCCAAACATTGCGCCCACAAGACTACATCTGAATAGGAAAGTACACCAAGTAACGTCACCAAAGGATACAAGAGGAAAATATCAAAATCTTTATTTTTTTGGTGTATGGCGATGTATTTTATGTGGGCTGCCAGATATATTTTACTGCACGTAGGAGAAGGACAGGGGGCTAAATGTGGACCATGCAGTCTAAATTCAGCAGAGTGTTGTATGCTTTCTAGTAATTTGGTCTGCTGTAGAATGCTGTCATGATGGATTATGAAGTTGAGCCATTATATAAGCCAGTGAGGAAGTTTTGAAATGAAGACTGGGTATCTGACTGTTAACATACAATAACAAAAGAGTGTGACTCATTATTGATGTCTTTACAAAAGATTATATATGTATTATGTACATTATTATCTATACAAACATGTTGTATTAATTATAGTATGAAAAAGAGAACGCATGTACTTCATCAATGCAAGGCAATTTGACGCCGCTAGACAAAAAGAAAAAAAGATTGATGTATAACCAAAAACAAAAATCTTAAAGTGACGTAAAAATATAATGCGAGATGAAGAAAACTGAGGTTAATCATATTATTCTTTTCCAGTCAACAAAGGAAAGACAGAGTGTGTGTGTGTGTGTGTGTGTGTGTGTGAGACTGAAAGAGAGCCAATGAGATTATGTGTCATTCAGTAACATGGTAAGACTGAGGATGTGATGGAGAGATAAGTGACCTTGCTCAGGGTCCTGCTAATAATGAAATAATGGCTGAAATGCCCTTGTTTCTGGCTCTGCCTGTCAGGATGCCTGTCTGCCTCTCTGCTGGTCTGCTCGCCTGTGAAGCTGGCAGTATACTGCAAACCAAATGGAAATTTTGGCTTGTTCTCACAGGCGGACTTGCGATCACACAAAAGAGCAGCACTGGGGTCCGTGCGTTGCCTCTTGTCACCCCTAAAGGTGGTTTACACTACCATGTGATTAATTGTGGTCTAACTTTTTGCCTTGGGGGGCACATTTCCTGTTAATCCGCTGTTTATTTAAACCTTTGCGTGCGACCTCTCCAACTTAAGTTGATGGTTCATCATTTAAAGCATTGTGTTGAATGCCGTTGAGACTGTAAAGCCCGTTAAGGCACATTTATTATTTATGATATTGGGCTATAAAGTTGACTTGAATTGTTTTAGTAGATCATGAAACTGACTGGCACACATCTACCTCTTCGCCCATCGTGTAGGGAGTTAGTGAACGCACCATCTCATTTTCTGCCTGTTTTTGTGCTTGGAACCAACCAGGGAAGGTTTTAAATCAACTTCTTCCTCCTGTATTTTTAGCTTTAACTATAGCGCAGCCACAGCTCATCCTGTATTTGTTTTGCGTTTCACTGTTGGGATTTTATTCTGGCTTCATCTCTTTCACTGCGCCTGATAAACTCCACCCTCTGGTAAGGATGAACAGTCTTTCAGTCACAGTGAACATACTGTACTGTACTGGCATTTTTTTATTTATTTGTTTACCAAGCATTGGAGAGGACCCCGAGTTCCATTTCGTTTAAAGTATACTACGGCCGCTTAGTTTGTCTATTTGTCTGCTTGTCGCTTCCTCTAGATGCCCTACACCGACACACACAAAGAGATACCTGCATCTATAATGAGAACAAGCTGCCTGGTGTTCTTTGTTGGTCTTTGCCTCTGATCTGCACTGAGTCCACAGTTTCCATAGCATCAAGAAAAGAGCAGAGGCAGGAGACACGGATGAGAGTGAAAAATAGGCGTCCTATTTTAATTGTAGAAAAAAAAAAGTTGAACCCGCTGCTCTTCTTTCTCTCCCTCACTTTCTCTCTCCCTCTCTTGCTCTGGCGCTCTGTGTCCCGAGGCAGAGCTGAAATGGGTCGCCTCAACGCCGTGCTGCAACACTCATTATAACGACTGCTGCTCTCACTCAGTTCTTCCGAATCAGAGTCACTGGACTTTGGTGTCTTCTGAAAAGGGAGATTTGTGGGTCACTTTTTGTTTTTTTCAAAGTCAGATGAAATCAGTCTGGTCTCATAGAGGAGATATGTGAGATTCTCTCTAGGAACCGAATACCCGTTGTCCTTTCTGTCTCTCGCTGAAGACAGTGTCGTGTTCAGCCCATGAAATTTGGTCGTTTTTCTGTCGGCAAGCACGCATGCAATATAGACAAAAAATAAAGCAGGATATACTGTATTTAAGTTAAATATCCACTGCTGAAAAAAGGTATCAATCCCTCATGGTGTGTTTAGGTTGAAATAGACACAAGGAACATTTAAGGGTGTTTCGGCTTATTGCTTTGGTTTACCGGCCTGCAACTTTTGCTGCGCTCGCGTCAATCTTGGTGTTGTTTGTGGCTGCAGCAGGCACTTGTTTGCAGTTCCAGTTCCAGTCGTAGTAAGCAACTCGCTGGTGAACATAGTGGAGTTGGAAATAGACCAAAAACAAAGTGAATATTGGACTTGCATTCAGCAGGTGGCCAGATACACAACTCCAAAACATGATTGCCATATCAACTTTATAGGTTCTAACTT
Organism: Bovichtus variegatus; assembly: GCA_943593645.1. Lineage (NCBI taxonomy): Eukaryota > Metazoa > Chordata > Actinopteri > Perciformes > Bovichtidae > Bovichtus > Bovichtus variegatus. The sequence continues at coordinate 11,600,197 of CALSCE010010695.1, forward strand.
TATGACAGTGATGTGTTCATAGTTTCTTGTATGCTGCCTCAAAGTGGCCATAAAAACAGTTATTATAGGTATTATGGTCCGTTTTTGGCTAATGAAATAGCTGGCCAATCGAGGTACTTCATAATGCGATGGATACATAATCCAGTAATGCAGCGACAATATTGTCATTTAGCAACTCATTGATGCATAAAGTCATAAAGTGGGACACATTTAGAATGTTTATGTTTACAGCTATGAAAGGGTCTTCACATCACCCAAGCCCTGTCTGCTGTAAGTGAACAAAGAAATGTTAAGAGCAAGAAAACCCCCTAATGATCTTCACGTTTAGATTTAGATTTTGGCCTTAGGTGATGTTAAATTAAATTTCATTTGTATCCTTGCAAGTTTATTTTGTTCTCTGGGCAGCAAAATGAACCTGCAAGCAGGAGCTCATATTAGGCCGGACACCGGAGGTCAACATGAATCCACTGTGGCTGCTCACTCTGTTTGTTGTCCACTGTCGTCTGCCCTGTTTGTTCAACATAACCAAGCACATATCAGGTCACATTACTTTTGTCAAGCATTTCAGCTCTAATAAGGAAAGGAACAGGGCTGTCACAAAGCCAACACACACACACACACACACACACACATACATGCAGAAGTGTGGATGTCACGTACACAATCACACGCTGACAACGATGCCCAAACACTGCGCAGTGTCGTCCACTGAATGAAAACTTGCAGGCGACTTCATGTTCGATGACTCTCAAAGCCAATCATAGCTGGGAACATTCAAAAATAACCTGTCTCTGTTTCTCCCCGTCTTTGTGTCTCCTCTGTTTTTCTTTTAGATCATCAAAAGCTGGAGAGAGAGGCGAGGATTTGTCGTTTACTAAAGCACCCCAACATCGGTGAGCTGCGAGTCCACGATCTTAAAACATGCACACGCACACAAGCACACGCACCGATACAAACGAAAACACACATGTTTTGTTCAGGTCTCTGGTGAATCCTGCTATGGCTGTGTGTGTGTATGTGTGTGTGTGTGTGTGTGTGTGTGTGTACACAGGTATCTAATGATGTATCTGTGAGCTCTCCCAGCTGAATCATCATAAAGACACAAGGGCCCTACTCCCTCTCTCTAAACCACTGACCCTTTACACTCTTTCCTCCTCATTATGCCTCTTATAGAACCTGTCTCTCCTCTTTTGTTCTTTTCACGCTCATCCAGTCATCCACTTTCTTTTCTTCGCTGTCATTATTTCAGATTTCCTACATCAGTTCTGCACCACAGCTGCCAATCCAGTCAGTTTTCCAAGATAGCTTCTGCTCTTATAAAGTTTGAGGACAACTTTGATTGAACATTTTGACTGCCTGGCTTTTTTTAAACTTAAAAAAGCAGGGGAAAAAAAAGAAAAAGTATCAGGTGCTAAATGCTCAGTGGGCATTGATGGCATTGTTGACTTCCTGTTTCAAATATTTGTATTGAGCAAAAGAAGACGATGCATAAAGTATATTGTTGTGTCAATGATCGTTTCCATTTATATGAAAACAATTTAAAAATGATATTAATGTACATTCACAGATAGAAAACAGATGATATAAAAGACATACGATTGCATTTTGAGATTGGAACAGTACATTATTTAATACTATGTATGCTCTTAAAACATCAGAGATGCAAGGATCAAGGACCAAAGTGGAAGCCAGTCCGCAATATTTATTTTCTCATATTAAATATTTAAACATTTGAATGGATTTGGATGGAAAACAAAACATTCACTCACCATTTTGAAGGATGTAGTTAATATTAATCCAAGTGCTAGTTCAGATGTCAAAAAACAACGATGTACAAATGGCACAAGCCTAATTGTGCGAGTACAGGTTTGTTACCTGTGTTCGATTTCCCGCTCTAAATCCAAGCAGTTCATAGCCGAGGCTTTCTTATCTGTAAATAGCAATGTAACCCACAGTATAATGTGAAGTTATTTATAGGACTCATTTGTTCTCAAATATTTCACCTAATCACAGTGATTGTGCGGATGGCAACTGTGATAAGAAACTTTTTGAGAATGTATTCCCTCATAACAGCATGAATCATCACATTAAGTGGAGGTAGAATATATTATGCTTTGCAAACTCATTTAACTTGATTTACACTTAGTACTTAACACTGCTCCTTTGCATATTACCACTGTATTTCTGATATACCTGACAACTAACAACCTAACTCTGAGGCACTGCAGCGCACAGGATTAGGAGTATTGGTACTTAGTATTTGTTGGTACTTTATATTTATTTCTATTTCACTTTCTTTTTTTTCCTTTTCTGTCCTGTGTCTGTGTTTTTGTTTAATCTCCTCTACAGTTCGACTCCATGACAGCATATCAGAAGAGGGTTTCCACTATCTGGTGTTTGATCTGTGAGTCACACACACACACACACACACACACACACACACACACACACACACAC
>CALSCE010010695.1:11602663-11628785 GCA_943593645.1 Bovichtus variegatus
AAAAAACAATGAATGATTGTTTCACATCAATACAGAGGGACAGGAACATGGGCACTATTGTTTTCTCTGTCTTTCCCTAGGGTGACAGGAGGAGAGCTGTTCGAGGACATCGTAGCCAGGGAGTACTACAGTGAGGCTGATGCAAGGTAACACACACACACACACACGCTCACACGCTCACTGCTGAGCACAGCAGCCCTTATGCATCTCTGTCTGTTACTGGTGTGGGTGTGTGTATACTATATTTGTGTGTTTCACATATGGTCTTCTCAAAGGTGTGATACAGCTGCCTTGTCTCTGAGGCACCTCATGGAGTTATTTATAAAGGTGATTAACGACATATAGCCTGCGGTATTAATCATACACAGCCTACCTTACACTGCCAGCTTTGTGTTGAAATACTTCCTCCCCAGAGGGAAGAGGAAGGGAAAGGTAGAGTGTGTGTGTGTGTGTATCTGCGTTTCCTTGTCATAGACGCTGTATAATTTGAGTTTGTCTGTATAATGTAATACATCAAATCTTGTGAAAAATGACTTGCCTTCATGTGACTTAATGTCACCGTCAAGAAAACAGCATCACACATAAGAAGCCTAATGAGAGGGACATATGATACATTGTTATTGGACTGTTTCCTCTTCTCGTGCCCTCAATTAATTTGCCTCATGTACTCTCTCTGCCTCTGCTTCCATTTGTTCCGTCACAATCCTGTGCTTGTTCATTACTCTCCTGCCATCAGCCACTGCATACAGCAGATCCTCGAGAGTGTCCATCACTGCCATGTTAATGGGATCGTCCACAGAGATCTGAAGGTTTGTATGACCGCTGCCACGGCTGCAGCCATGTTCAGTCCTGAATCTGTACAACAGATGGCAACTTTCAGAAAGGCCCAGTGACTCCGCTCACAGTCCCTACCCTGTGCGTCCACTTGCCTTTTCTTCACAATCTGGTTGTTTACATAACAGTGAAATCGATAATTCTCTTATCATGTGAGAGGAAAAATGTCATCGTAAAGATTTTTTTATTTGTCACATTATTCCATTCTTCCTGGGAAGAAGCCCTAAAAGCTTTGAAGAATTAATTAAACTGATTTGACCTTGACCTCAGCTTTGAAATCGGCTGCAATTGTGATGTGCAGAATAAGATTAAAACCTACCAAACTGCAAAGGCTTAAGGCTCATATTGTAGAATCTTGTTGAGTATATATTCTGGGCTTAATATCCGTCCTGTCAATGTCAAGAATAAGGATCCTCCTCTATTACTACCCCTGATGTTGCAGAGAGCATGCTAGCATCTTTAAGTGTGTGTATGTGATTGTGTAGTACTCCACGTGAGTACTCTATGGTGACAGGAATAGGAGCAATCAAAAGCCAGAACCTCAGGAGTGATCACCATTTGCATAATTATGTACAAATTATGTTGAGATTTGAAAGATTTTCCAAGGTCATGAATATTCTAATCATAGTCCGTATTCTCATAACCTCCCAAGAGCAGTTTTATGTGAAGGGGAAAGGGAAGATAATGCGAGAGAGCTCTCTTGAACATGTTCAAATGTGAACGTGTAACTGTACCGTAAGGAACATAGGGTAAAAGAAAAATCCGAATAGACTTTCTTTAAGAGGGGAGACGTCTTTTTCTGGAGTCGTGTTAAGTTTTCAAATACTTCATAATCAGGAGGATTTATTCATCATTATGTAAATGATTATGTAGATGCTGTCCAGTTGTCAGTAAGTGTCCTGTTAAGTCATATGTCTGCCATAAACTGACTGCTCACAGGCTGTCTGTGTTTAGAATCTCTAAATGTTAGGAAATGTATTATTCATTAGAGCACACTGTCTAACTGGCCTTAGGTTAGCAAAGACCTTTCTGCACCTGTGTCTGTCTGTGTCTGTGTCTGTGTGTGTGTGTGTGTGTCTGTGTGCGCGTGTGTGTTTGAGGGCGTGTTTGCACGTGTGCCTGCATATATTTATGATTGTGCTAAACTATGTTAGTTTGCGGTGTGTGTTTGTCGGTACCCACATGTGGCTGAGTCACTTGTTTTTACACCCACGTCTCCTGTTACACCACACCTCCCTCCTGTATCCTTCTCCCTGCAGTGTGCACTTTGTTCCCGCTCATGGATTTTTAACAGTGGATTGATGTTTTTGTGGACGAGCACATCACGTCTGCTACCAATTCACTCTCTCAGAATCCATGAGACTTGGGGAGCAAGTCCACAGCTCCAGTGTTGAAAATGTCCTTTGTCACGTAGAGATTTGGTCCCGTGCACATTTATGTTTCTCTGTCATTTGTGTGGCAGAAAGGGAGTTGCCTCAGACACTGATTTAAGAGCAGTTTAGCATCGTTGACCCCTAATAGTTTGGATTAGGATTTGGTTTGGCTAATCTGATTTTAGATCTGTGTCTGTGGGCGGCTTGTTCCCAGAGCGTGTGACCTCTCACCTCTAACCTGTTTGACTCCGCCCCCCCCAGCCTGAGAACCTTCTATTGGCCAGTAAGCTGAAGGGGGCGGCGGTCAAGTTGGCTGACTTTGGGCTGGCTATCGAGGTGCAGGGGGACCAGCAGGCATGGTTTGGTGAGTATTCATCCATCCATTTTTCAACCTGAATCAGTTAGTCAATCAAGCAACCAACCAGTCGATCAATCAATCACTCATTTAGTTGAGAAACAGCCTAGTCACTGAAATGCCCACTCCTGCCTACCATTCCACATCTCCTCCCTTCCTCCATATCACTCCTCCAGGTTTTGCCGGCACCCCGGGCTACTTGTCTCCGGAGGTTCTGAGGAAAGACCCATATGGGAAGCCGGTGGACATGTGGGCCTGTGGTAAATAACATTCAAATTCTCTCAGTGCAGCTGTTTGAATGAACTTGACGCTGGAGCTAAAGCCTCCATGGCTTTGTCTGACCTGGTCAGGTGTGTGCAGAAGAGTGTTCCGCAAACACTGCAGCTTCATGTTGTTTCAACGGATTACTAGTAATGAGTAATATTTGTTTTTTCAGTATACAGTACTACACTATATTGGTGTTTTCTGTTAACATGCTTAACTTACCATGTCATTTCCTTTTAAGGTGTGATTTTATACATTCTGCTGGTGGGCTACCCTCCCTTCTGGGATGAGGACCAGCACCGTCTTTACCAACAAATCAAGGCTGGAGCTTATGATGTAAATGCTCACACACATACAGTAAAACTTGGAATGTCGTTAACAACAACAACGACGTTTGAGCAAATGAAAAACGTGATAAACCTCATCATCATCATGTCACTGCAACCTTAATCTTTACTAAAATGACAGACAAGGTGCACCATGTTGTGAAGTTCCTCACCTAAATTAGGGAACAGAATACAATGACGATGTAGTTACCATTAGCTATTTCTTTTTACATTACCATTAGGCAGGGGCATTTTTAAATGTCAGCAAACAGACTTACTTTTATACATGATTTTGTAATTTATGGCAAATACAAAATGCTTCCATACGTTTCCTCTCAGACGGCTCGATGTCATGACTACATTCAGCATGGCTCGCTGGTGTCCTCCACTGTCAATTTAGAATGTAGACGTCTTTATACATTAACCTCCATTCCATTAAAGAAAAAACACAGTTTGATCTCATCTGACTCAGCTAGAAAATGTTTGACAAGAGGTCAATTGTAAAAGGAACCTAATCTTTATTGTCTACCTTACAGAGGACATAGCATAATCGATTATGATTATGATCAATTAGATTTTTAAATTCTAACTTAAAACCTGTGCTGAAGAATACAAGAGATGACCTGGATCGATTTTCTTGTCTACTAATTTCCTTAGCCGAGGGGCATCAATTCAGCTAAAAAATAATGTTAAAATTAAAAGTGAATACTCATATTTACTCCAGTTTTGGTTCCCTGTTTTCCTCTGAAGATGATTGTTTTACAAATGTTCTCTCTGCTCACTTGTTTTTCTAGTTTTGCTTGTCCTATCCTTTGCCTTGCAATAAATAAATATCTGATGATGCTGTATTTTGTCCCTATTAGCTTTGTAATGGTCATTTAACACTCTATTGTTTTTTTGACCAGTTCCCATCCCCTGAGTGGGACACTGTAACTCCTGAGGCCAAAGATCTGATCAACAAGATGTTAACCATCAACCCCAGTAAACGCATCACTGCCACAGAGGCCCTCAAACATCCCTGGATCTGCGTATGTGTCACACACACAACTAACAGAAATAAAGACCCACACACTGATAATGATGACCAAACTGCTCTGTAGCATCAGTAATGCTGTCAGATCCAACTTGTACCAACACCCAAAGTCTCATTGCCCACACATGCACATGCATACATTCCTCCCATCTATTGTTTCCATTCTCTCTTAATCCTTAAATCCTCTCATCTTCTTCCTGCAGCAACGGTCCACTGTAGCTTCCATGATGCACAGGCAGGAGACGGTGGAGTGCCTGAAGAAATTCAACGCCAGGAGGAAACTCAAGGTGAGTCTGCTGGCAATTCTTCATGTTTCTATTTATACAGAACAATCCATCCAGGCCCCCCCCTCCTTGTCTTCCTCACTCAAGACTTTACAGGGTAACTTAGAAATGATGATTTCTTCTCTAAAACCTTCGAGTTTCCCTTTTGCTGTGTTCCTTTTTCTTATAATCAATATTCCTATATCTGTCTCTTCCTTCCTTTCTTCTTTTTTTCCTTCCTTCTATTCTATAACTGCAGGGAGCCATATTGACCACTTTGCTGGTCACAAGAAACTTCTCAGGTATGTCTCTCTCAGCCTAGTGTCCAAGACCTGGCTACATCTATTAAACGAAAGACATTTATCTTAAAAGGACAGGAGGGTTGAAATACTTCTCTTCCTTTAATATTGGTGGTAGTTTGGTTAGATTTGCTATGAAAACTCCACCTTCTAGGAATGAGGAGAACAGATTAGAGACACTACAAAGTAGGTAAAAAATGTGCATTCAATCTTTAACTTTAATATAGAATAGAGGCTTTTAAACCTATTTTTGAATGCCTTTGGTCTGTTTTTTTTAAACAGAAAAAAGATGATTTTGGCACAAAGGTGCCCGCTGGTAAACAAAGCCACCTCTGTTTATCTCTCTAACTGTTGCTATTTCACTTTATCTTGATTTTGCGCTCTATCATACCTTTTTGCATGCATTTCCTTTGACCTATGTCTATTTTTTTTTTCAGGCTCTTACTAGCCTGCTTTCTCTCTTCATTTTACAATACAATGCATTAGTGCATTTGTGTCTCTTTATTCATCATTTTCTTCTTTTTTCAAATTTCTTTCCTTATTTTGTTTGGATTGTGGTTTCCATTTGAGGTAAGATTTTTTTTTTGAATGGCAGGGCAATATGCGGGTTTGGGCCCAACTAAATAGTTGTGATGTTTAGGCCTTACTTACTCTTTTAATATCCAATCACATATGCATGAGGATGAGGTGTTTGGTATTCAAAAGAACAAAATAGAACCTCATGCTTGCAAAAGTGCCAGTATGAGATCCGAATTACATTTTGACAAGTAGACAGCATGTATTTTGAAATGCAATCGAGTGTTTGGATTATTTTTAATACCATGATGAGAGCAGAGTGGTGGCATTGTATGTGTGGGTGCTAGTGGTTAAGTGCATGCGTATGTGTACAAATGTCACTAGAGAATGCTGTGTGGGCCTGTTGGAGATAGGTAGATTACCCCCTTTCATCACTTGCTAAATGCACACCCAATCAACCACCTACCCTTCAGCACTTCACATAGGAATTAGTATGTAGCAGGAGAGCAACCTTGCATAAATGAAGATGCCATTCTGAGCATCTGTTGCATTGCATTATGGATCTTGCAGTTGGATTTTGCACCTGGAGTTTGAAGATAAGCACAATTGACTGATATGCTTGCTGCATGTTAGTGTAGCCTCAGGCTCAGGTTTGTGAACTCTCATGCTGAAGTTTTGTCTCTTTCTTTCCTTCTACAGCAGCCAAGAGTTTGCTGAACAAGAAGGCAGATGGCGTTAAGGTGAGTGGCTTTGGACAGTGAAGAAAATGCTTTTGTTACAATAACATAACGTTCAGTATCTGAGGAGCCTTCCGAAGAATTATTTTGCACTGTGCACTTCAGCACATTATCACTCAGGGACAGTCAATCCAAGCAGTGGGAAATGCTTGTTATTTCTTAGCTCTAACTTACAGTCCCTTCAATGTATGGTTGGACCAGTACTTGTTTAAATTCATATTGATAGAAAGTTTAAAGTTGGTGGAGGTTCTGTTTGCATAGTTTCCTATTTTGATATTGGTCGGCCATTGAATAAATGTTTTCTTACCTGTTGGTTGCTACCCTATTAGACAGTGTGGGTAGTCAAAAATAGATTTAAACTGCTGTCTCCTCATCTCCCCTATGTTGTTACTGACAGCCTCCTTTGTATTCTCCCAAGTCTAGCAGTTTAGAATTCAATCAACATTGGCTACATATTAAGAAATGTGCTTTTTAGAAACATAAGCAGTTTCCCTCTGACTACTTTTAATATTTTTCCCCACCTTTCCGCTAGGGCTGGGTGCTAATTTGATACGATACATTGTCTTTCAATGGAATCGTATCGTGATGAAATTATATATATCGAGATATCGTGGTACGCAATTACGTCGTCTACATTGATAATAACAAGCACATTATAACTCAAATTTCTCAGAAAATGTGATGTGAAATATTTTGAGGGAATATCGTTTGAAGATTGCAGTTTTGTTTTTAGATCACACTTGACATGACCACTCAGGTCAATGCGATTAACAAACTTAGACTGGAGTTAAATCAAACTATTGTCTCAATCTGATTACTCTGTATTTCTGTGCATGCATGTAAACATAGTCAATGTACAGCTAGATATATTTGTTTTTTCTCTATAATTTCACTCGAAACTGTGATGTTCATTTTGCACTAAAGTATTACATTCACACAGGAGTATACACAAAAAGGCTTTACTGTGTGGTTTTTACATATAGACTAATGTTATATAGTGATATATTGAGATTTTGCTAAGCCCTACCTTCAGCACAGACTAGTTTAACTGACCTCTTATGCTTCAGTTCAAGTGGAGCTTTTCCTCAATACACTTGCCCTCCTACATAAGTGCACTTTGTAAAATACACAGATTTCATAAAGACATCTTGGTTGGGATCAATGTCACACTCAGTAACATCACATCTTTGGGACACATGAGTTGGGATGATCTCTTTGGAATAGACCGTAGCCAGAGAGTGTGTGTGTGTGTGTGTGTGTGTATACGTGTGTGTGCACAAATGTGTCTGAAAAGTGTGTACGTGTGTCATGTCCCCTTTACACTGCAGGTCAACAACAAAGCCAACACAGTGACCAGTCCTAAAGACTCTGGCCCTGCCCCTGCGCTGGTATAAACACACAACTTCTCCTACACCTGCACCTTCATCCACAAAACATCTAACACCTCCTTTCCTCACACCCCACTGTGGAGGAGATACAGGTTCACCCTTTCACACTGGCTCAGATCATTTCCTGTTTGATCGCAGCCTTGCTTGATAAGATGTAAATTCTTAACCAGGTGTATAAGAATAAAGAAACTTTAACGTTTGAAACAGATGTCGAGCTGAACTTAGGCTATCCCGGAATGAAATAGTGTGTAAAAGCTTTTGTGACTGTGCAGCATGTCCCGGCTCCAGCATATTTAATACAGCTAACCATGAAAAATATACTATTCATAATTCAGATGGATGTGTTCATTCATTCATCTGAATTAGCAGAGCATGCGTGGAGCATACAGAGCTTGGCCAGTTTGGATTTGCTGGTTCTGTATATTGTTAATGTAGCGGAAACAGTAAGCCTCTACACACACATTTGGACTGGGCTTTGACCAGTGCATTTTTCAATCTTTATGTTTGGGGGAACCTCTACCTCAACCCTCAGTTTTGCATTAGATGTATTCTGCAAGAACCCCTCCTCTCTCCTTCTCCTTTACACACCTACACAATGCATGTGCTCCCGTCATGTCGTGAAATGTACTTTAGTGCTTTCAGTTTTGCATTTGATTGTAAAAGTAGCAAGAATGTATAGGGTTTGCTGCTCATATAGAGTAGTTGGGAGTGTGAGGATGTCGCCTCCTTAGGTCCGTTATGATGCTACATTCCCAAGTGATTTGGCTGCCACTCATTGGCTTGCGCATGGTGTCTGCTGACTGGCTGTCTACGTCAGGCCACATGACTGTTGCTCTGCATGATGTCAAAGGCTTTCTGTCCCCCCATTTGCTGTCGAGATGATTACGTATATGAACACAGGCACATGGCCTCTTTCTCTCCCTTTCTCTATCCTCCTTTCTCTCTTCATCGTAATGTACACGCACACACACACGCACACACACACGCAGGCTGCCTATGCTTATGTTATAATCTAGTGTAATCAGTGGGAGTGATTAAAAGGACTGAGCGGGTCATCACGATCGATTCTTCAAAAGCCCAGACATTTAATTACCAAGGCAGGACAATGTAGTGGGCTGATGAGAGAAAAGCAGACACAAAAAAAGACATTGAGCAACAATATCGTGCAGGAAGAGAGAAAAAAAGCACGAAGAAAGAAAAACAAGTAGAAACGAAGTAGTAATCAAGAAAGGTTTAGGATGCATTGTGATAAATATATGTATAGAAAATTGCATGTATGTATGAACAGACAGACAGACAGAGATAGTGTAGATGTATATATATACTTAGTGTACATATATATGTATATATACTGTATATATTCAAATTTTGAAAAGACACACAAACACATTTCCTTTAACGGTTTCTATGCCATCATACCTTTTCTGTCCCTCCTATAGTTATTTCTTCCCACAATTTCTCCGTAATATGTTCTCTTTAGGAACCGCAGACAACTGTGATCCACAACCCCGTGGATGGAAATAAGGTATAACAATAAAACCATCACTTTCATTGTTGTCTGCCCCTGTACTTTAAGTCTTTTCATTTTCCAATTTCAATTAATAACAGAAGCGTCTCCCTCCACCAACTGTAAAAAGCCCTTATCTTGTGCTCTTATAAGATCAACTGTTAATAAGTTATGTCCATCTGGGCGTCCTGGTGACCTCGGGGTTTAAGACCCTAACCATGTAATCTGAATTAAACCCAGCCGGGGACTTTTGTTGCATGTCATCCCTCCTCTCGCATCTCTTGTTTCCTTTCAGATATATTGCGATGTAAAAATAAAGACAAAAATTCCCCCGTAAATACTCTAATAGTATAGCAAGAAGTATTTGCGAGAACATTTAATTATTCTTTTTTCAAAACTCATTGATATTACAAATAATTTAATTGTACTATGTGATTATCGATACATGCATTATATATACAAACTCTGTAGGTTGTCATTCTTTGTCAGGAGTCCATTGAGAGCGCCAACACCACCATTGAGGATGAGGATGTGAAAGGTAGGAAGACGTGTTTTTGATTGACCTTCTTACAGTCTTCACCTACGCTGCGCTGTTACAACAGTCGGTCCTCACTGTTTCACTCCTTCATATGTTTTTCTTCACTCTGTTTGCGACGCAGTTAAAATATACAGCAAGTTAACAACTGCAACCCCCCGCTCCCTCCACCCCCCCCCCCCCCCCCCTCTGGCTGTCAACTCCTCTCGCAAAATGCAGTCCGCCCTGTTCTTTTTCCGTCCTGCCCTCCCTCGCATCCTCAATTTTCTCCCATCTTGAACACAGCTTGCTTTTTCAGTTTTTTTTTTGCGTACCTTCTTTTGTTTTCACTGTTACTAAATGTTTCTCTTTTCTACTTTTTTCTTTTCCTTCATGCATTGTTGACATTTTCCCCCCTTAATTCATATCCTGCCTTTGACCATACACACGTATATACATACGTACATACATACGTACGTACATACTTACGTACGTATTTACTTATCTTTGTAACATCTCCCATCCAACACACGTCGAAATCCAATCACACACCCACCCATGCAACCACTGACAGCCCTTCGTCTGGGCAGCTTAGTGAGCGGTATCTTGAGCTCTAAGAGCCGTTCATCACAGATGTCTGACTCAAGACTGACTCCCACTTCCTCAGTTCAGAGTAAGTCCCTCCGCCGGGGGGTTGGGGGATGCCCTGATTTGTTCCCCTCCTGTTACCCAGTCATCACTGGAGAAATAAATATTTGTGTCTCAAATGCTGTGTTCCTGATGTTCAAATAATTCCCATGGTTTAGATGAGTGGGTTTTTTCTTCATTCTTACTAATCGCTTCTCCAGTGAAATAAAACCTCTGTTTTCGACCCCTAAATATCTGCTCCTTCCATTCCATTTATTCTTCTGAATTCGAATTGGAAGAAGATGCTCTCCTGCTGAATATTTAGTTTTTTGTAGACACAGATGCTCTTCTCACTCCTCTATTTGCCCTCTGTTCTGACTTACCCAAACATTGACTCTCACAGTAAAAAGCTGACTCACACACACACACACACACACACACACACACACACACACACACAGTGTTGAAGCTCATGGCTGTGAAGGCAATGGAGCTGAAGTACTGATTTATATATTTCTTTACTATCTAACATGTTATTTTGTTGCACAAATTAAGTTTTTTTTTTTTTTTTTTTAATATCCCCCAGCCTGCACCAATAACAATAAAGGTAACTGTCAACATTACTTAGTTGAAACTGCTTTTGTTCCGAAGACTTGCATCTGAGCATTGGTTTTGTCTTTGTTCATTTTGATCTTTGTTGGTTGAAAGGAATCGTGTCATCTTGCATTTTCTTGCCTAATGTCACTATTAGTCATGGGAGGCTTTCTTGTTGTTTTGTTACTCAGATATGAAATAACAAAACATTTGTGAAATACTTTTGTTGAGCGCCTTCCATTTCTAATAACTTTGAAACCCTGCTAATTCGTAGACTAGAACCCATTTGAACCTGATTTGATGTCAATTTCTTTTATCTGCACTCAGACCGACATTTGCCTGAAATCAAGTAACAACTAGCAATTTTTACATCAGTTTGTGTAGTTAATAATGTTCTGTGATCTTATTGCTGTAGCTCGCAAACAGGAAATTATCAAAGTCACTGAGCAGTTGATTGAGTCCATCAACAATGGAGACTTTGAGTCCTATGCGTAAGTTTCTTTCTTTCTAAATTTGTACATTTGTAACAATTAAATGGCTATACTGACTTGCTTACGTCCTTTTGCTGATTCTGTATGCTTTTTTTTTTTTTTTTGGTGTAACAGGAAGATTTGTGATCCTGGTCTAACTTCCTTTGAGCCTGAGGCCCTCGGCAACTTGGTGGAAGGACATGACTTCCATCGCTTTTACTTTGAGAATGGTAAAACATTTATCATGACTTTGGCAAAAAAAAACTAATTATAGCAGCATCATCAGGCCAATTGTATGTTGTCTGAAACTGTCACATTTGACAAAATTGATAAATAAAATTGCTCGTTAGAGTAGAACAGAATCTTACAGTTGAGAGGGAATTATCACGATGTCTGCTAATTCTACTGTTGTCACAGCACTGGAAATTTATCATAACCGTGGGTCTGGGGTTGCTCCAAAAGCTGCAAGTAGCCAGCTGGCTCCGCACCCAAAGACTCTACACACTGAGAAAGAAAATGTGGCCTTTGGAAGGATTAACGCTTGTGTATTATTCATTCACATTAATTTGTTGAAGTTTTTCCAGCTGCTCTGGAGATTTTAAGCAAGAGACATTTATTATAAACATTCTTGCTTAGATTGGCATGATGTGCTGAATGATCTAATGCATCAGTTGTTTGTTCTGACGCACTGTGGGGAAAACTTCCTGTTTGGTACTCAGTGGGGAGAACTTGTTTGCTAAATGTCTTGGCAACTATGGAGCCCAAAATACACCCTATATATCAATTCATGACAAAATGAAGTAAACTTGAAGAAGCCTAAGACTAAACATTTTGTTCAGCGAGGTTTTATCCCGCAATGTAATGTTTAGGCAGACCATTCACTACAATAACAGACAGGTCAAAAGCATAATCAGTTGATGGGAAGCAGGTGTGCAGACATAATCCAGTGGCCAGGTGAGGTAGAGCCAAGCAAAATTTGTTTTATTGCATCAAATTAATTAGTATGGTTAAACGAATATAGAATGCCAACATTTGTATTGATACATATTTTTGAAAGATCCCCAACACAGTGAAAGTGGTATTCAGCATGTTGTTTTTATGAAAGAGTGTCTACTCATTAGTGGGTTTGGGCTATTGTAGAACTTGTTTGCTCAAGGCAAACAGTTGTACTGCAACTATGGAACCAAACATACACATTATACATTAATTCATGACCAAATCAAACCGCAATGTGTACTAAAATCACAATTCTTTTCAGCGAGGTTTTGTCCCACAATGTAACGTGCAGGCAGAACATCAACAACTAACTAGAGTAGCTCACACACTACAACAACTTCCCTCTCACAGGAGCCATAGATATACAGTAAATGCAGCATAATGCACCAATAAGCACTTGTGGAGGCAGCTCACAATAATCATAATCGCATAATCAGTTGATGGGAAGCAGGTGTGCACGGAAATCACTGAGACGAAATCAAATGAATTGGTAGGGTTACAACAATAGGCTATAGAATGCAAAAATTTATATCAATATTTTCAAAATAAAGAAGATCCCCAAACACAGAGAAAGTGGCATTGAGCATGCTATGTGTATGAAAGAGAGTGTATATAGTGCATTAGTGGGTATGACCTAAATTGTTTCTTCTATATCAACATTTAGTCCCGTCAGTTTAAAGTTCATGTTTGCTGCTACACTACAAAGGCATGGCTGTGGTTATGGAATAACCTTGGAGCAAAAAATCACTAATGAATAATGACTGCTATAAATGGCAGAATGTCCTCAGTCAGTGTAAAAATAGTTCAGATAAACCAGATATGTCCTAGAAACCTCAATCACTTGGCGAGCCTGTGCTTGTCCACTGTCCAACGTCAACGTATGGAGACTTTTAGTTCCTCTTGCTTTCATAGCACTTAGTATCCCCTCTAAGGTAGGGTCAGTGTTTATACAGCTCTATTAAACCAAAGCGACAGGATGATATCTATTTAATATGTGTTACTCAATGACATTTAACCAGGTCTCTCTTGAGAATGAGACCCTGTGTCTCAATGAGATTACCTGTACGAATAAAGGTAAAATTTGTTCCCTGTAATCAGCCATTTTGTCTCCCTTTTAGCGCTGTCCAAAGGGAACAAGCCAGTGCACACCATCCTCTTGAACCCACATGTGCACCTAATTGGGGAAAATGCAGCGTGTATTGCCTATATACGACTGACCCAGTACATGGATACCAACGGCATGCCCCGCACCATGCAGTCTGAGGAGACCCGTGTGTGGCACCGCCGCGATGGCAAGTGGCAGAACATCCACTTCCACCGTTCGGGCTCGCCCAGCATCCCCTCCCAGTAAGAGACCGTAAGAAACAGACAGCAGAAACCTTGATTAAAGAGAAAGCACCTGAAAATCTTGTTTTCGCTGACCTTGAGTGTTTAAAATTCTCACCTTGCTACAGTGTAGCAGGTATTCCCACCCCACACCCAACCACATCCTTAAATTATTGGTCAAAGCAGGTGCAACAGACTTGAAACTTTCAGCCATAGAGGGCAGTGAAATACTGCTTTTCAGCCTAGTATTTGAAGTAGCTAACCACATTTCTGTCATTTATGAAGGCTTTTCATTTCTAGCTGACAACCATAGATTTTGTTGGTTGGAACGACGACTATCGCCAGCAGATTTTGCTGCTAGCTAACTTAAACTAATGCTAGCATTAGCGATAGCACTAAAACTTGTGATTTTGATGAACTGAACAGAGTTTTTAATGTTTCCTGTTGACTCGAGAATGAGAACCTGTAAAAGTGTTGATGGCCTACATTATTAAAATGTTTTGCCATGGAAAGGCAAAAAAAAATAGACGGCACCCTCCAAATTCTAGAGCTAAGGAGTAAGTACAGCGCTTCAACATGTGGAGAAATACAAAGCTTGGGAGTTTGGAGGAGTTGAGCAACTGTCAGTTGAAAAGGTAGGGCATTTAAGAGCCTTGAATTCCATTACATAATAATAATAATAATAGCTCTGTTCCATTAATAGGCCCCGACTTCTGTCCAGGAAAACTTTGGGCGAAGTTATGCAGAGAATTACCTGAGGTTACCGAATATGAACAAAGATGAATCATAAAAGTCTGATTTGTATAACTGAGGTATAATTAGGTTAAATGACATCAGGGTGGACAATAGGTGTGTAAGGGTTTTTCCCAGTGAGTAATACAGGTGAGCCAGCATGCTCAATGGTATTGTGTCCACGCATTATGATGCTAATAAGCAGACCTGTGCGTTCCCGCTGTTATATGTCCTAATATGGGCTGTGAAGAAATGTCCACCCGTCTGATTATTTCTTTATGTAGTAAACTTTGCCATTGCTCTGTGTACCCTCTCAGTATACATTGACATGTGTGTTCTCTCTCTCTCTCTCTCTCTCTCGCTCTCTCTCTCTCTCTCTCTCGTTCTCTCTCGCTCGCTCTCTCGCTCTCGCTCTCTCGCTCTCGCTCTCTCTTTTTCCGCAGTTAATGGAATATCAACATTTGGTCCAAAAAAAAATAAATCCCATCAGCAAATCTAGTAGGGCAGCCAACTAGCCAACCCATGACTGATATCTGACCTTTGACCCTTCTATAAGGACATGACATTGCAGGATACAAGTATTAATACATTTTACTGTTATGGCATTTTATTAATGGACATCATTCAAAACCACCACCGGGTGGCTGCACACTGTATTTGGACATTATGAAAAGAGCATATTGACATTTTTTTGTTTGTTTTTTAAGATGTTTTGGTATGCATTTTAAATATAAAATAGAGATGTTTAAAAATCTACTACTGTAACCTCTCCCAAAAATTAGTTCTGTATTTTTATGTGTATTTATGTGTGTGCAATACAGAAACATTTGGAAGATCAGAATGTTAAAATTGAGCTTGCTTTAGTTCTGGTGATGTATATACATTGTGATTGTTGATAAAAACAAACATTGAAATTGCTATTCTTGCTATCAGAGGAATTAAGAGTTTACGTAAAATCCAGTTTATGAGCTACATTTATGTTTGCTATGAGCTAAGTCATAATGTTTGAATTGTCCGATTTCAACCTATAATACTAATTTAAATGTAAAGAAAAGCAGAGCAGCTTACACTTTGCATCGAGATATGTTTGCCTTTATATCAGTGAAATAAGAAATAAGAGAATGTAGCATATATGTAATATATGAAAATTCAAGACTATCGTGTAGTGCATGGGGGGGATTATTGTAAGTAAGATCATATGAAACTAATATCTTCTGTTTGATTTGTGAATCACTGACTTGTTTGTTTGCATTTGTTAATGTTGTGCATCAGTCCTGTCCCAAATGTTTCTTATGTCCTCCAGTATCATTGAACTGTTGTAAAAACAAGAACACAGTTATGGTTCAAATCCAGCGTAAATATCAAACCTCATATCTAAGAGGAGGAAAAATAAACTCCTGGTTGCAGAAGCACCCCTTACATTTTGTATAAAAATGAGATGAAAACAAACTCATTTTTCATATTGTTTGTATTTGTATTGTATGACTGTATGTAGGGTTTCTCTTATTTTATTCTTGTCATTTCCAGTGTGTTACTTAGCCAATTGCACAGAGAAGTTGGAGATGATGAAGATAGAGCAAAGGCACTTTAGTCTCTACCTTTAGTCAGGCTAAGTGTTAACCTGACGGTTGGGCTAATAGGTCTGGAAGTGTCATACAAGCATTGGATTGAAGATCGTTGCAGTCAGACAAGAGATGGTAAGACAGCAGTGAAGGAGTCAAATGAGAGTTGGACTGTAATAAATGTTGGGATGTCTTCCTTGACGATCAGTGCTTCTACCAACCAGTGGTCTCCTTACCACTGCGGGACAATGCCAGTGTCTTCGTCATCCTTACTGTTTGCTCTTTTCAATTGGTTGGGCTCTTCTTTTGTAAGGGGGAAATATGATAAACATTTCTTTTGACGAAACGTATGATGTCAATGCAATGCACCACTCCTTATATGGTGTGAACCTGTTGCCAGCACGGCAAAGGATGGCTTAAAATGTTCAAGAAATAAATAAATCAGCTAAAAGGTGTGATAATGAATGAGTTTTAACTTCTTTTGTGTTGCCCGGTTGGTCAATGTTCCCCTAGTGCGGAGGTGGAGGGCAGCTGCTGACGTGTTTCAGACTTTGACGTTCATTCATTGATTTATTTCTTTGTGATCTTTGCTCTTTCCTCACACACTTTTGGGATATAGAGCCATGATATATATATCCAAAAGGATTTTATATAGATATGCATACACAAACACACAGATAACATCAATAGCAGCTATCAATAGCTCCTCTAAACTAGCTATGGCCTGAATCATTAAACATTTGTAGTGACAATAAGGTAAGTGGGGGCACATCTGGGTTACATACATGTTGAAAAAAGGGGCTACTTTTAAAAGTGTAAACATATAGGCATAATTATGCCTTAAAATGGAGGATTTCACAACGGCCTGTGCATGTTGTGTCTATGTTTCCCCCCCCACTGACATGGCTGCTGCCTTGTTCATATCAAGTGACATTTCACAAGTAAGTGATTTGAGTGTCTTAATAGATGTAGAACATCCAGCCTTATGGAATGGTTGGAATTAAATTGATTATAATGCATTCTGTCTTTTTATGCTTTCAAATTGTGACTCTGCATAATTTAACCATAATAATTCAATTCTGTTATTGAATCTGTCATTTCCATACACATGTTCATATTGGTGTTAACAAAAACCTGTTGCTGAGATTCTTCCGCTATTGCACTACCTTTGAGGCTCAACTGGGGGCAGCACCAGGGCACACACATGGTATTGTATCTTCAAGTTAGCAACTGACACAGTACCGTACAAACTGTACACGAGGGATAACAAGATACAACACTATACATTAGTAGATTTTTTTATTCTCTATCAGCCATAGACACACTGCAGCCATTTTGTTTTTGTCTTTTTGAATTTTGATACAGTAATACATGCCCTTATAGATATTTATATATGCATTGTATATGTATATAACTGTCATCACAGAAAAGGGATGCTGATTCTTCAAAATTAAAAGCATACCTGTCACAGTGAACTTCCACTAGTTTGCATTTGACATTTTTCTAAATCACAAAGTAAACAGTGATAGTGAAATAAATACATTACATGTTGTAGATACATACAGTAGCGATGCTCAGAGCTGTGAATAATGGTATGGTTAAGCTCTCAACCTGCCTCATTGCGTGTGTGCCTTGTGTATCATTATCTTGTATTTATCATCTGAGCTGCGAAACTGAAACTATGTCTGTGGCTAAAATATACTATACCTCATTTCCTGTGCACAAAAAGCATGAAGCTGCTCCCTCGTGACATTCAGGAGTGCAAATGCAGTTTGTAAAATGTTTACTTTTCTACGCTGACAAAAACCGACACACACTCTTTTACTACACTCGGACCCATTCACGCACAAACACACAGCACACAACTGCCAACAACTGGCCCAACACTTGTTGTAAAGATAAACTAATAAAGTCTAAAATGAAATAAAGCAGAAACACCTGATCACCTTACCACAGATGTCATATCAGACGAGTGACTCCCAAACAGCTGTGATGATCTTATTCACCAGTGGCAAACCAAGATTAAATAAGCTATCTATACTTACTAGTAAACTAAACTCAAAACCAAAAATAAACTAAGACATCTTCAAAAAAAACTGAGTTTAAAATCAGCCTTAAATAATTCTGACAATACCCTCTCTTTATCTCACACTCGAACATACAGTACACAGTACAACCTCCCTCAGACATTCACCATTCATACAGTATGAGTCAAGATCAACAATTTAAGAGAAAAGGCCCAAAAAACAAATGAAATGAAACATAACAACACGGAAAGAAAGACACATACAGAAGGGAAAGAGACGCAGAAGGGCAATCCATAGAACTACAAAGCAGTCAAAGCTAGGATCATAATGACGGATGTTGATTAGTCATGCCTTCTCTACTTTACATTAGTGATTATTAATTCCTAGGCTACTGATGTCAGTAATGTCTATATTATAGATAATATATAATTGCCAAAGACAGATTACACATAGCCTACACGAAACACAGCAGCAGCAGTAAAATTCAGTGTCGATACAGTCTGGTTTTCTCTGTGTGACATCTTGACCACCTGAATCAAAAAGAGCAGAGAGGCTAGAACAGTGAGTGAGACAGTTTATAAGTAAGGAATATCTGAGAAACTCTGGTTGTGAGAGGCAGTGCAGTGTGAGAGATATTGTCTTTCAGTCCAAGCACCTACTCAAAGAGTAGTACCAGTATGTCGCAGGCAAAGTGTTCTTTACCTTCAGGAGGTTTTCTGAGTTAGTTGATGTGAAAAGTATTCCCCTGTTTTCTTTGTGTTTTTTTCGTTTTTGTTTGTTGCTCTACCACAGCATCAAGACAAAAATATAAATTCTGACATGGTAAGTAAAATGAATCAGGAAAACAACAGAAGGCTTTCTTTGGTCACAAAAAAGGCAAAGCAACATCAGAACGTGAAAAGAAAATCCTGAAAACATGATAACAGCCAGGGAAGAAAACAAAGTGTGAACAAAAGGTCCTCTTCCAGGACTTAAATGGGAAGACAGTGGTAGCTTTGAGGTGCCGTGGTGCACACTGGGATTGCATGTGGCGAATGCATAGGATTAGGGCGAGACTTTAGCATGGGCAGAGCCAGGGAGCGGGAGGGAGTGTTACACATTCTTCTACTCTTCGTCCTCTTCTTCGTCCTCATCATTGTCCTCCTTTTTTTCTTTGTAGTAGCGGTGAAAGAGTTTGTGGAGATGCTGCTGGAGGTCATGTGTTTTTGACCCTTTTCTGGGGTTGTCCACTTGCTCTAGAAGGACCTGTTTGCGCTGCCCAGCCTCCTTCACCACTGTTCGTCTGTGGGTGCGACCTTTACGCATGTGGGCCCTAGCGAGGGATCAAGGAGGGAGAGGAAACAAACACAGAAATACAGGTCAGCATCATCAAAAAATGAATGAATTGAAGAAACAGATGTTGCTACACTGGAAAGATATGTTATGGGAGAGAAACAACACACCCAAAAATCAAATCATGCTTTGTAAATCCAGCATTCAATTGTGATCACGTGCACAGCATAGCTACTTTATAGCTGCAGAAACCTTGTCCTCTCTGAGAGCCTAACAGTGGAACACTACATAACAGTACACAGTAAAAACAAGAAATAATGATAGAAATGACATATCTCACCATATCTTCATTGTATGAAATCTGTCTTTGATTTAGACAGAATATAAATATTATACAGTACACTACTGACTAAGTGGTTAATGATAGCCACATTAGCAAACATTAGTCAATATTAGTAGAACTGACAAACCTACAGCACTTCACACTCACGAAAAACAAGTAGTCACACACACACACGCACACACACACACTCCAGCTCTCACACACCTCCTGACCACAGTTCCATCTTCTTTGACAGTCTCTCTCTCTACCACATGAGGGAGCTCTGTCCTGCTAAAACCACTTATATAACCTAGTGCCTGGTGGCATGAAACGGAGAGAACAGAATTCACTTAATTTGGAAGGATTTAATTGTGAAAACAAAAAAGAGAGACTTGGTGTCTCTCCATACGCACGCACGCAAGCTACTTAAGCACAATAACGTTGACAAGGTTAATCAACAAACCTGTTTGAAGTCGTCTTGGGCCGAGGGGAGGTCAGAGGCCAAAGACGGATCACCCTGGTGTGTCATTTTCCTTTCACCCTCCACCACCATTGTCCTTTCCCCGCGACTGACCTTCCAACCTTCAGCTGTCTCCGGACTCAAACCCTCACATTCAGCAAACGTTACCTAAGTCAGAAGAAAACGTTATTAGTTTGTTATTTGATTGCCTTTTACATACTACTACTAATATGAATATTGCCGCATCTGATATTTTCTGTTAAATAGAGATTTTGAAGACTACTGTAATGAACACACACATAATACACAGTACACGCACCTCTGTGTGGTCTCCCTCACTCTTTAGTACAGTCCGCTTCACCACCTTAGAGTATCCAGCTCCCTCTGCCATACTGAAGAACTCCTGTGGACCTCCTTCTGATGACACCTCTTCACGCTCCACACCGTCCACGGAAACACACTTGCGAATTATTTTACGCGTAACCTGAGGAAGATCACGTGTTTAGAGACCATTAGGTGGTGAAGTATTTGTTTAAAGGAAAAGGTAACCAACCACATTCCAGAAAGTAAGGTTGTCTGCCTCTGAATGAAATGGAGAAACTATTGAACAAAGAGCCTTTGGTATTGCTGCACACAAATCACAAACTGGCTTTGTTAAGCTTTACTGGAGGTTGTTACTGCCACTTTAAATACTGCCATGTGATATGCGAATGAGAGCTTATATAAAATCTTGCTTTACCTTTTTGACAACAATGTGTCCATTTTCATCCTTGTACTTTTCTTCCATCACTGACTGAGTGGGGAGGTCAGGCATTTCATCAGCCTATAAAGGAAACAAGACAAACAATAATCAGGAATGCTAACTTGGGTCAGTGTAATGTTTATGCGTTTATTTATCCACTTCAAACATAAGACGTTACAGAAAAATAGGAGAACAAACAT
Organism: Bovichtus variegatus; assembly: GCA_943593645.1. Lineage (NCBI taxonomy): Eukaryota > Metazoa > Chordata > Actinopteri > Perciformes > Bovichtidae > Bovichtus > Bovichtus variegatus. Next base: position 11,623,403 of record CALSCE010010695.1, read on the forward strand.
ACATTTTAGTAATTTGGTGAGAAAATAGGGACTTTGAGAGACAGGAAACAAACTTGCATTTGTCAAAAAAACAATGACAAAGAAGTGCTCACAGCAGCATAAAACACCTCCAAGAGGTTCAGCCATTTCTGCAAATCAAGTAGCAGGATTCTAAACCCTAAATAAATCTTCAAAAACATATTTTTCACGCATTTTGATTAAAGTTAGACAGTAAACATTTTAACTTGACAATGAAGACCTAGCCTTTTTAAAGTTGCAATCTGAAAGTCACACCCTCCATGCTCACAAAACCTCATCGATCATGCTAAATCAGATACCTGAATGACAACTCTCCTTCGCACTATTCTGGTGGTCAAAAATTCATCATCTGAACTTTCTGACATTGATCCAAGCTCTGCAGTGATCTCCTGACCAAGCAACACAAATCCATTAACATTTAATAGATGACAATATATTACTGCTATGTTTGCAGCAAAGCAAGCAATAAAGTGTATTACAGAGTGATATGGTGCACTTTCTGTTGATGTTGAGTATTTAGTATTGAGTATTCATTTTCATATCTTACATTGGAAAGTACAACATGGCAGTCTGTAAGTTGGTGAAACCTTTGCAAAACATACCATGCTTTCACTTAATTAAATAAAAAATGTATGAAATGCTGATGAGAAAACATGTAGCTTATGTTATTACTGTGAGTGATACAGCCAGTTACCAGTTACAGGCAGCACAGTGACATGCTGAGTTAGGACTGGTTAAATCTAAAATACAAATAAAATAAGGGTTAAGAGGAGTTTTCGATCCCATCCATGTGGCCAGAGGGTTAGCAGTCATTCCTCTCTGAAGAAAATATAATATTTGGTTAAGCTCAGCACTGGGAAAAAGCTTGCAGGTTGGGGTGGTTTACCAAACCTCATCTTACCCTTGTCAGAGATTTGTCAGTATCATCAAATGCCCCAATTTCAAAGACAAGAAGCGGTTGTGAAGCCTCACACAAGGTGAATTCTTCATCCGATAATTCTTCATTCTCTTCGTCTAAATTATAAAGAGGCTCATGGACAAAAGAAGCATCCTCATAATCTTCACTTCCAGAGTACAACAGGACTCTTCGGTTCACCTTTTCTAACACTTTAGGATGCCTGAGATGGGGTTCCTGGGGCTGATCTCCATTTGACCCGGTACTTGTCTCAGTTTCATAAGGCTCAGTCTCTGAGTAATCTGATGCAGCCTGTATGCAGTCAAAGAAAGGCTCTGGGTCAGAGTATTCAAAGGTTGGGCTGTCTGCACCACTATTCACAACTTCTGCATATTCTGGAGGCATGTGGGTATAGATGGTTGAGGTAGATGAGATTTCTGCATACCCAGGTGGGATGCTGTACTCCTCATCAGAGGTTAATGAAGTTGTGTCTGCTCTAGGTTTAACTGGAGTGGGCTGGGAGGCAAACAACTCAGGGTCTACTGGAGTCAGAGATTCTTCTGAATGCTCTCCACTGGTCCTTGCCCTATCCTCATCTGAAGATGACTCCGAGTTCCCTGGGGAGGGGTATGGCCTATCCTCATCTGAGGATGTCTCCAAATTCCCAGGGGAGGGGTATGTCGCCAGTTCCTCAAAGCAAAAAAGTCTTGCAGATGTAACAGGCTCCCGAGTCAAATCAGAAAGGGACTGAGAAGAGACATCTTCAGTCTGAATGTCTTCAACAAAAGTTGCCTCCAATAAATGTGGAAGTTGATCTTGGATACTCTGTGTTGATATTTCGTCTGTCACACCCATTGAGTCTTTAGAGGATGTAGCTGATTGAAGTTCTTCTTGACTTTGAAGAATGTCAGTTGTAGAATCTTCCTCAGAAAGTTGAGCCAGATGTTCCTCAGGTATGTCAGATGGACTCGTTGCAGCTACTTTGGGGAAAGACACTGAGGAAAATGTCTCGGTAGCATTTTCCTCATATGCGCTGGACTGGAATATGTCCACAAGAAAACTTGAGTTCAGTGATTCCATCACTTCACAAAATCTTTGGGGAGATTCTGGAGTTGAAAGGGGCTCAGTAAGGGATACAGGACTATCTTCACGATTCCCAAGGCTTGATAGTGCAACTGTCTCAGAGGATTTTGTTAAATCGGGAGTGACTGAGACTACTTCAGGTTCATCTTGAATGGGTGTCTGGAAATGTGCAGACCCTGTGACTGCTACATTTGTGTAGTTAGTATCTTCTGCAAGCTGTATAGCAGATGGCATGCTGACTCTTAGGTTATCACTATCTTCTGTATGGCACTGATTTTCAGGTGAAAGGTCTTCAAACTCGTACATTTGATCAACTTCAGGGCTTTCATCACTGAATTCTGACAGAAGTGGGTCATGTGTTTCTGGACTAAATTTAAGTTTCATCTCCTGGAGATCTGACAGCAGCTGGTCAAGCGGAGGGGATCCAGACTTTGGTGATGTTGGAGTAGACTCTGAGGACATGAGAATTTGGTCATCTGGACTTTCTTGAGGTGTTTGACAGAGTAAGTCTGGGGTTGCTGAGCTAGATTTAGCTAAGCCAGACTTTTCACTTTCTTTGGGGAATCTCAGTTTTTCATCTTTTTCCTGTGGTGAGCTACTTTGGTTGGTAAATGTGATGTCAGATTGTGTTTCACTTAGGTCAAAGGTACCTGGAAGTGCTAATTCTAGTTTTTCAGTGGAAAGTGTGTTTGCATCATGTGCCAAGGACGGTGTTTCGGTTGTAAAGACCCGACTCTGTCCTAAATGAAAAAACATTGGTTTTGAAGATTCTGAAACATTTGTCCTGGAAGATGCTGTTGACACCTGCAAGAAATGATAAAATGGGATGGGATAAATAAATATGATTTGTGATTTATTTTGGTCATGAAATGATTTGTTCAATGAAGCATGCATTTGTCAATGACAGGCTCTATGAGAGCAGTATCTCAAATGAGGAAATTCAATTGTAGCCCACTTGCGTTTAGGTCGTTGCAGTAGTATCTTATATATGTTAATAACATTTATCTTACAGACCACATACAATTTAAAATGCATTACATACATGTAATGACTGATTAAGATGCTGCAAAATCAAGATGTTTTACAGAAAGTCTTGATAATAGCATGTTTGGAGATATTACATTGAGAACATTACTGACAACACAATATCATTTTACAATAATAAAAGCAGGGCACAAGTGAACTTTAGTCAAAAACAGGATTTGGTATAACATGTAGGTGGACATGCAACATTTTACACTCTTTCGATATGTCATGAGGGCACAGTCATATTAGGAAACATTACAGGTACTAATTGAGGAGTATGTCTTTGTGATCTGTTTTTATTTTTTGTTATGAAAACAGTGGGAGCCTGTGCATAACAGACAGTACATGCCTCTAGCTGTGGCAAGTACATCTGTTAGTTAGATGTTTTATGGCTGTTAAGCGAAGATCTAAGTAGCGCTATGCAACTTATTGCAACTACAGTTTATTGAAATATTAGAAAAAATAAATAACATATCTGGCACCTTAAGGTATAATTAAGGCACTTGAATCTCCTTAGGCTTGAGTCAGATCAGGCATTTTAAAGAAAAGTCCATTGGTTAGTTCATTATCTATGTAGCTTATGAGAATGTTCCATACCAGGACAAGACGCTCATGTCACTAAGACAGGGTCACTCTGTAATTTCCATTAGTTGGGCTTCACTGAAAGATCACTTCTTCTGCTCTAATGCAAACATGCCACAGGAAGATAGCGATGCTTCTGGGTGTTATTAGTAAAAGCGTAGGGCAAGAGTTCTATATTCACACTTTATGTATTGCCATACTTTTGAAAGCAATGCAACACTGCATTCACTGCTGAGCAAGAGCTTGTGCTGTCTTACCGACACCAAGGAACTTTTGCTCTTTTCCTCGGTCGTGGATTTTCTTTTCATGTCCTTGGAAAACAAATCTTGGGCTTGTGTCATCTTTAATTGTGATTCAGGCTCTGTCCGTTTATGTGTGTGCACAAGTGATCTTTGTTTCACTGATTCTATCTTTGATTGAGTTTGTTCATGGAAAGCCTCCTCAAGCCAGACAGCATGATGACATTCAAAAAAAAATTCTACAGATGGCATGTGACTCAAGCAAAACTGGCTAATCCTGTGTGATTTGAAATGATCTAGTCTAGGTTCTTTTCTGTCCAGGGAGGAAGCATGACAAAAAAAGACTGGTCATTTGTGTTTGAGGAGGAAGCTATGGGTCCTGTCTCAACTGTTCCAGTTGGTGGCATCAGCATTTCAGGATGTGTTACTGTAAGATCAAGTACTGTTGAGTGGGATACTGAGGAATTCTGTATTAGTTTGGAGTCTCGTATGATGCTTTCAAATTGACAAGATTTGTCTGGGCTATGTGGCTCAGTAATGCTGACTGTTAAGTCTTCAAATTTGTTTTGATCACAAGCCTTCTCAGAAAATGTATCAACTGAATCTTCAAAGAAATCAACTTTATCGCAGACATATTTTTCTTCATAAACTGGATCATGTATGTGTGCAATAGAAAAGTTAGAAAAATGTTGTTCTGGAAACCTGGTGGAGATTTTGTCATGTTTTTCTAGTGTACCACTGCAAGACTGTGTTTCCAGGGTAGATTGACATAATCTTATTTCACAGCAAGAACATGTTCCTTTATAGATTGGATCATACAAATGTGACATTAAATTGTTAACAAAAGGCCTATGTCTTACCCTGTAGTCGTACCCTTAGTATAAATTGTGGAATCTGATGAAATGCATTGTTTTAAGGTTTGAGGGAGGTCAGTTTTTTCAAGTTTGAGGTAGGTACATTTTTTCTTTGAGTCAAGTACTGAAGCAGAGTTTTCAGCAGACATTGGTTTGATTTCAGAGAAAAAGTAGTCGAGGGAAGTATGTATTTTCGTCAAGCAAAAAAAGTGCTTGTTTATCAAGTCTAATGTCTTGCACAGCATCTGCATATGTTGGAGGTCTTGCAACAGAAATCAGATGACAAGCAGGTGCAGTTACACCAGTAAATTTTGTTTCAAATGGTGAAATTACAGAATCTGGTGAATCTGTTCTGTTGTCGCCAAACACTTCCTCTTGACAAGATCCAGAATAGTCAACATCTGACAGTGATGAAAGAGGTGATACTGGTTTACTTTCAGATTACTGTAAGTAATAGTTACAATGTTGACTATTCATTTGGCCAAATGTCATGTGGGGACACAAAAAAAACTGCTCCACTGACGCCAGAGATTCTGGGGATGATGATCTAGAGTCTAACAACCAGTATTGCAGGAGTGAAAAGTCAAAGTTGGAACAAACAGATTCTGGGGACAACAGCCTGTGACTAAATAACTCATCATGTTCAAATTCTGATAAAACTGACTGCGGGGACTCTGGTCTGATAC
>CALSCE010010695.1:11637682-11660725 GCA_943593645.1 Bovichtus variegatus
CCAAGTCACTACTGAGAAGTGAGAACATGCCTGACATATCCCTCTCAGTTGTAGACTGTTCATGGTGTATCTTTCTCTCGGTGCAAACTTCTTGGAATGATGTCTCCAATACAGTACTTTGTGTAAGTTCCTTGAGTTCAACCACACAAGTCTGTCCATGTGTCTCTCCACTTATATTATCCTCCACATCAGAACTAGCTACTCTTTGAATTGTATGTATTGTAATCATTTGCTCCTCACTAGAGGATTTGGGGATTTTGGTGAGAGTAACTTGTTCAACTTTCTCCTGTATAACATCCACTTCTGGAGGCCTACACGTCACTGGCCTGTCTTTAAGGTACTTGTCCAAGTCACTGTTAAGCAGTGTTAGCATGCCTGACATCTCTTTTACTTTTGTAGACAGCTGATTTGAAGCCCTTCCCTCTACCCACTCTTCATTCATTGGGAGTTCTTCAGTCATGGTTGCTAAAGTTTCTTTAAATTCCCCCGCCAATCCTTCACCTCTTCTTGTGACTTCATGTTCCACTGCTGCACAATCTGTTTCTTGTATTGTGCCATCCCGTGTCACTCCTTTATTTTCATCAGTGAAAGATGTGAACATTTTCAATTTCTCCTGCACATTATCATCTTCTATTTGTCGACTAGCAACAGGCATAGCCTCTAGATACTGATCCAAGTCATTGTTCATAACTGACAACATCCCTGAGGTATCTTCAACTTCTTTGGCTTCTTTAAATTCACTTTCCATTTTTTCACCACCCAATGTAATTGGATGTTCTTCTGTTGGCACATGATCTAGTTCTTGTGGTGTGTCACCCACTGTTGCTCCTTTATTTTCATCAGTGACAAATGCAAGACTTTCTTTATCTTTGTCCTTTGTTAAAATTATTTGTTCAAATTTCTCCTGAACAATATCCACGCTTGTCGGCTGAAGTGCCACAGGACTAGCTTTTAGATACTGATCTAAGTCCCTGTTCATTAAGGACAACATCCCTGACATATCTTTTACTGCAGTGGATGATTGGCTAGATGTGTTCCTCTCAATGTGGACTTCTTGAAGTTGTCGTGGCTCCTCGATCTCGACCTCTGTTACTTCAGTGTCAGTTTGTCCAAAGAACGCTTTGCTTCCATGATCAATCATCTTGTTATCTCTGCTTGCTTCAAGAAATCTCTCCTCCTGTGAAGATATGATATATGTGTCTTCTCTCATAGTAGAGTAAGTGAGCATTTCATTGGTACTTTGATGTGTCACTGTGAGTCCTTCATAATACTCGCTCTCCCCTGAGCTGGAATGACGTGTCCTAATAGCAACACCTGTGTTTGAGGAATCAGCCATACCTTCATGCTTTGGATTCTCAGGACTTAGATAATCATCGTTCATTTGATTCTCAGTAGGAGAAGCACCTTCCACAAAATAACTTTTCATACAGGGACTAGAGATGAATGCTGGATTTGTACTAGACTTAGCCATAGTTTCCTCCTCAGGTGCCTCCATCTGATCGCTTACATCTTCAGCTGTTGGTGTCTGCTTGAAAAGCTGGTACTCCGGACTTTCTTCTAGCTCAGCCTTTATATCAGCACTGAAGTCCTCAGAATGTCTGCGATCAGGACTGATCTGCATGTCTTCAGATAAACTCCTTCTGGTGCTTATGTTTGGTTCTTCTAACTGCATCCTGCCCCGGCTCTTCCCTGACAACTCTGGCTCTTTTCTCTGAGGGCTAACCCTTCCATCATCAAACTGAATTGTATCATCAATTTCTACTGTCTCTCCAAAAAAAGCAATATCTGAAATTAGCTGTAATTCCTCAGAGTTATCTCTCTTTATGGTTACTGATTGAGCCTCTAAATCCAATGTTCCACCTATGTCGATATCTTTTTGGGGATGAAAAATTGTGAGTTTCTGTATTTGGGTTGGTGATTTTGTCTCCTGTGTGGAACTATGTTTAGTTGTCTTTATATCTTCAAGTCCTACCGATTGAGATATCAGTGTTGAAATACAAGACGAAGCAATGGCTTTGTGTTCATCCAGCCCAGCTTTAGTTTTTAAAGGGTCCCTCCCAGTCTGGAAGGCTTTCATAAGCTCCTTCACAGATGTGGTCTCTTTCTCTGATGCCTCTCTCTGTGGGCTAACGCTTCCATCATGACATTGAACTGTATCAGCAAATGTTACTGTCTTTCCAGAAGAAGAACTATCTGAAATGAACTGTGATTCATCAGTGTCATCTCTGATTAAGTCTATTTGGTCATGTTCCTTGATCTCACTCTGTTGATGGAACATTTTGAGGCTCTGAGTAGTTTGGGTTTGTGATTTTGGCTCCTGCATAGGACTTTGTTCAGTCCTTTGTATTTCTTCAGAATCTCCTGATTCAGATGTCAATGTTGAAATGCAAGAAGCCACATCTTTGTATTCATAAAGCTCAGCTTTAGTTTTTGAGGGATCATGTCCAGTCTGGAATGCTTTCATTAGCTCCTTAACAGACATCTCCTTCTCTGACAACTCTGGTTCCTCTCTCTGTGGGCTAACACTTCCATCATCACATTGAACTGTGTCAGAAAATGTTACTGTCTTTCCATAATGAGCACTATCAGAAAGTAAATGTGATTCCTCATAGTTATCTCTGCTTAAGCTTACAGGTCGATCCTCCAAGTCTGTTGAGTAACTTTTCTTGACATCACTATGTTTGTGGAAAATTGTGAGATTCTGAGTTTGAGTTTGTGATTTTGACTCCTGTACAGAACCTTGTTCAGTTGTTCGTATCTCCTCAGAATCTCCTGATTCAGATATCAAGGTTGAAATACAAGAAGAAGCAACAGCTTTGTGTTCAAAAAGCCCAGCTTTAGTTTTTGAGGGATCCTGCCCAGTCTGGAACGCTTTCATGAGCTCCTTCACAGAAATGGTCTCCTTCTTGGACAACTCTGATGGCTCTCTCTGTGGGCTAATGCTTCCATCATCACATTGAACTGTATCAGCAAATTTGACTGTCTTTCCAAAAGAAGCACTATGTGAAATGAACTGTGTTTCCTCAGCGTTATCTGTAATTAGGCTAACAGGTTGATCGTCTAAGTGTGTTTGGTCACATTTCTTGACTTCACTCTCTTGATAGAAAGTGGTGAGGATCTGAGTTTGAGTTTGTGATTTTGACTCCTGCATAGGAATTTGTCCTGTCCTCTGTATCTGATCACAATCTCCTGATTCAGATGCCAATGTTGAAATACAAGAAGATGCCACTGCTTTGTGCTCAAAAAGGCCAGCTTTATTTTTTGAAGGGTCCTGTCCAGTCTGAAATGCGCTCATCAGTTCCTTAACAGACATAGTCTCCTCTAATCTCTCTGTCTGAGATCTAGGGGATTTAGGGGACTTGGGAAGTCTGGGAAGCTCTGGCATGTCTTCCTTATTCTTTCTTGTGGCAATAGAAGATTTTTCCTGTGGAATTAGTTCCTGATATTTGTTTTGCACCTCCTCCTCTTCAACTTTGTCCTGTAAAGCTTTAACTCTGTTCTTTATTGATCCTATAGGTGTCTCAACCACTGAAGGAGAAGCTGGAGGATCCATAACTGTGGTGGGTACAAAGACACTCTCCCTAAGAACAACATCGCCATCTAAAGACTCCTCAGAGCTCATCCTTTCCAGCTCACCCTCAGAGCTGCTACATCCAGAACGCTCTCTGTCCCTAAGTTTCTTCCTAATAGGTTTCTTGATATCTGGGGGACGCTGTTTGCCGTCACGTTTTACAATAACCTGTTCAAATCTATCTTGGACAAGGTTTTCTTGAGAAGCACATGTCACTACCGGACTCTGCTCCAGGTATTCGTCCATGTCGATGCTGAGGTGTGAGACCATGCCTGTCATGTCTCTGACCTCCATGGCAGACCTACTTGAAGTCTTCCCCTCAATGCAAATCTCCTGTAAGACTGGTTCCTCGACAGGGGGATTATTCAGTTCAACAGTCTTAGTCTCATTGAGTGAACCCCATGTCTCTTTTTTAGCATAATCTCGTTGTACTCCCTGTCCACTATCATTTATGCCACCTCTTTGAATCCCTCCAACCTTTTCCAGCCTGTCTTTGGACACAATGGTCAAAGGCTCCTTTTCCTCCAACTCTCTAGCTCCAACTCTCTCTGCATATATTAAGTTCTCCATTTGTTCTGCAGTCAAATTAGCAGACATTTTGACGTCCGATATGTCTGAGAGAAGGTCCGGGCTTGCAAGGGTTGCGGGATCGAGAGGTTGGTTAGTTCTTAGGGAGAATGTCTCAGTTGATTCAGACTCATCATCTTCAATTAAAAAAGTTTCATAACCAAAAAGGGTAAAGAACATAAGGGACAAATGAAGTGGGGAAGAGAGACATCAGAAAACTGTGATCAAGACAATGCCATCAAAAATCCATCTTCAATTCAGAGTAAGGAGAGGAATGACAGGGCAGAGGATAAGGAAGCCTCGAAAAGGAGACCAAAAAGAAGATGACAAAGTGATCCAGAAGAGTTTGGAAGGGAGAAGAGCAGCAACAGCATAAGCAAAGCCAGGAGGAGTAACAAAACAGGTAGATTATGGACCAGAAGAATATCAATCTAATTTGTTTGACTACATATTCAAAACGTTTGCACAAAACATACAAAAAGAACCAAAGGGAACAGATAAATCTACATATGGAACAAAGGGACAGGAAGGAAGGATAACAGACAAACAAAACTTCTCAAGATTGTTGCTGACATGAAGAGTCATGTCTGCCTACAAATTAAAGTTTTGAAACATATAAAATATAATAAACTTTGAATACAGAAATAAAAGGGTTTTTAGTAAGAAGAGCTGTGAGGTGAGTAATTAATGTCAGTTATCATGTATCATGTGGAATTTTGTTTGACCTGTTTTGAAGTTTTACAATAATTGGTATTTGTAAGCAATGTAAAGTACTGAAATTATTTAACTTAAAAAAATGGCAAAATATTGTATAGTAAAATATATAATTTTTCAAAATGTATTTTAAAAAGATATGTGCATTTTCCGTGGTATTAAATATCAGGTTCAAATTTGTAAATTATGTTATATATAGTAATTTACTCTGTTTTGTGACCATATGAACTATTAGTTCACATACAGAAAATAAGTAGTGACGTAAAATAACAATTATGTAAAAATGTGAATAAGAAATTGATTGTAATGAAACTCAATGAACGAATGAAATGAACTCAGGACATTTGGTAAATGAAAGTAGTTAAAGTAAAAAAAAGATGAGCAAAATTCATATAAAATGAGTGATAATAGTAAAAATAAACCAGCAATAAATCTACACACTTTAAAAAAGAACAAACAAAATGATGTTGTTTCTTAGTTATTTCTGTACAGAACAACAGTTTTTCAGCATGCCACTGGTAAAAATGTTACATGAATGTTACGTGAGAAAATAATTGGTCAAAATTAATATTCTTATATTATTTCCACAAAACATAATTATTCATATTATATGAAATTCTATCCTTAGAAATCAGGGCACATTTGAGTGGATTTGAGTAAAAAAATATTATTTTGACCTTGAAAATCATACAGAAAATGTTATGGGTGGGAGAAAGTCAGTGGGTTTTGGAGTGAGGGGAATGCAGAGTACATCAGCCATAGCATAGCTGCCAGTAACAAACATGTTACTATGCACAGTGTTAGTAGAGCAAAATAAGAGAGCAGGTGTTAATCCAAATAGAAAGTAACATATATCAATCAGTGCCTCTCTTAGCATATACAGAAGATCATATTTCTAAACTAATAACTACAACCTTTATGACCAGTAATCTTATGTTAATCAAGTGATGTGACTCCAATTCAGACTGTGTTGGACTGGAAAAATAAATATACAATATATTGATGTACAAATGATATAATGCCACCGTCAGTACAAACACCAGCCATTGAAAATGGACTGTAAAATGTCTCAAATACATAATTCTATTTCTAAAAGATTTGTGTAATTGACAATATCACACAATTATAAAACGTTTAACTCTCTAACATGAGACACAAAACAACAGAGTTCTGCTTACATTTCTTATCACTCCTTTCACTCTGCAAAAAAAAAGATCAACAAAGCATAGTTAGCTTCAACCTAATTATCATATTATTCTTTCTTTGTTGTAGTACTGTATCAAGTAAACTGTATTCACCTCATCATCTGCATCTTGATCTGAATCAGACTCCTAAAGAGATGAATAAAACAAAGAAAAAGCAAACAATGCAGTTACTGCAACTAAAAATAGTGTACTATTTTTATATAAATACAAACTGAGATATATTCAAACTGACCTTTGAGTATGTTGGGAGAGTGATGTTAAGGTTGCAGATAGCATTGTGGTTAAGAGTACGATATGTGCGGGGTTCCTTGGTGAAGGACAAGCGACCACATGGCTCCTGTGCTGTGTCTCTAATCTGTCCACGAATTAAACAACAATTCAGTACATTAATAACATATATTTTCAAATAAATATATCTTCATATTTGAATCTCTGAGTAAATAAGTACACATTTCAGACATTTTAATCAAATGTGTAGTCATACTTTGATGAAGAGGGCCAGTCTGTTCTCTTTGAAGGCAAAAAAGCTGAACACATGGTGCTGTCCACTCTTGGTAAGAGGCACCAGGTTTCCAAAGCAGTCAGCAAATATGGGTTTTCCCTCCAGCACCTGAGTGTGGATATGAGAGCCGTTTTCATGATTGAAACAAACCATTAAGGTCCTCAAATCTCAAACATTGTTGTCAGAATTTTTAAATAACATGAATTGTATTAATAACAACCAGTTTGTATGCTGCGTGTGCACTAACCTCTTTCTAGTGTCCCCTAAGATACCCACTTCACTTAACTTCACTCTACACTTTCCATTAAACTTTTTCCATAATCTGCTTCATTCCTTATTTATACCTCTGAAATGTGGCTACAGACTAATTCAGCATTACTTCTCTCGTTTCTCGTCTCATCCCCCTTTAGATGGACCCTTTCACAAACGGTTCCCTCTGCTAATGTATTCCCCATCATCACACTGCACCTCAACATCTCGGCTACGGGCAACTTCAGTGAAGTTCTCTTGCTGCTCTAGCGTCTTGTCCATCTTGTCGTCCGTCATGCAAAAGCAGCGCAAGCGGGCCTCTATGGGATCCAGTGTCTTAGCAAAAATGACAAACTTGGCCATGTATGGAACACAGATGATCTCTCTGTACAGCTGAGAGCCAAAACTAACAGACTCCTGGATCTGTCTGCAGTCTATCAGCCAGAACCTAGGGATATATAGGACACATTTAGTCACACCACCCACATAAAGGAAAGGAGTATATCAGCTCAAAGTGTTAAGCTTCTATGCGAAGGACACTCCCATATTTAAAAACGTAAAAAGATTTTACCTCGCTGACACATTTGTGGTAAAGGACACACATTGGTTAACAAAGGTGAGAGGTGTGGAGCCGGTGATGTCCTCCCATTGAGCAGGAGTGGTTCCACCTGAAACACAGACCCATGATTTGTTACCCAACCTGTCACGGTTGTCGACACATTTTATTTAGGCGACAGAAAATGTATAGAAAAGAAAAATAATGAACGGATTTCTTGACCCAAGCATGCGTTGATGGAAAAAAGCCCAAATCACGTATTACATTGCATTAGAAGATATTAAGTTCTCGATGTGACATTTTAAGGATTTGTTTTGACTACCCTACATTACAGCGAGGGGTAGCTGATAATGCGCTGTGATGTGTTCATTTTTTATTGTTCGCTGATGTTGATGATGATCGATTATCCCCCATATTTACCTGTAATGCTGCAAAGCAAACGTAAGGTGGGGGTCTCTCCGCTGTATACTCCGCTTTGCCCGTCAGTATTGGAGGTTTTGGGAATAGGGATTGTCATGGTGATTGGTTTGTGGAACTTCCTCCTTCGTGGCTCCAATGTGACAATTGAGCTGAATGTGGCTTTGTTACCAAGAATCTTTCTCACCACCTCAACATCGATGGGCTGAGCCTGGGACAAGGTACAGAAAGTATCAACAGAACGTTGCCTTAACTGTGATCCTTTGATTCGTGTCTGATCAATAAATGCACTTCACGTACCTGTAGCCCAACTCTGATCTTCTTGGTGAGGGCTCCTTCAGGGAAGACAGCCTGGACCTGTGGCACAAGAGTGCTACTGAGGACCCCGCCCTCTGGTCCAATCAAATGACTGTCCTGCTTTATCCGTGACACCACCGCAAAATACTGTGGGAAGTCTCGGGTGATGATGCGGCATATTCTTTTCTTTTCAAGCTCCTCAGGGGAATCAAGTTCTGTGAAGATCACATTTCAGGTTCAGGTTCAGGTGTAAGATTGTTTCAGTTTATCTTTCATTCATTACTTCCTCTACTTTCTGCTTCCCATTAGTATCCCAGCAGTGTAATCAAAATGCTTCACTACACAACTGTGGGCTGTGTTTATGGCTTATTGTGATCATCTTAAAGTTGTTTGTGATGTTGTGTTTTCATTTATTGTTTGCACCAAAAATGCTGTGATGTGAGATATCAGCCCTTATCAACAACCTTTGGTTATCATTACAGTCTAGTTAAGATCCCTTACTTTCATCCATGCCATTAAGTATCTGGTTAAGTTCCTCTTCAGTGAAGTCACAGTGGTGTTCCCTCCAGCTCTCCCCGGTCTCACTCCTCAGGATCACTAGCTCTCTCTCTGTTCCCCGCAGGGCTGCAAAATGGGGGATCTCCACAATCACAGGCCTAAAAGGGTGACAAGGTAAAGTCAAACACAAATTGGACTTAAAAGTACGTATGTGGTAACAGTTTGGCAGAAATAATATGATGTTTGGGTTGATTTATGCAAGAAAAGAAAGAAAAAAGAACACAAGATACAAATTTGAGTTTAAAAACATCAGGTGCCTTTCATGCCTAGTAAACCAAACATAATCATGAAAGAAAGAGTCATTTTGATAAATATTTAAAACACAAAGAGAAAATCAGGAGCAGAATCCAAATAGAAACAAGTCTGGGAATTGGGACAATAGACTGAGGAAAGAATGGGGATAACGCAACAGCAGGCACAAAAAAAATGGTTACTGAAAATATCACATCACTGAAAACCAAAAAAAAAATCGGTGGTGGAGACGGTGGAAAAATATGGGTGATTATGTGACCACTTCCAGGATGTTAGGGTATCCCCCAACCATGGTCCTACCCGAGGAACTTGGTTCCTGGAGGACCCAGCTGCAGGATGCGACTGACCAGGCTCTCACCCTCATTTAGAGGGGGCGGAGCTGTGGGAAGGTGGAGCTTACTGATCCATGGGCAGCACAGAGGGGGAATGAAGAAGAAAATATGAACACACCACACAACAGTGTAAACACACTCACACAAGCAAATAGACACAAACAAACTCGGACACACGTATAGGACACACACACACATACACACACACACACACACACATTAAAACACACACTTACCCCAGGAACTGGGATCCAGTGGGCCCCACTTCAATGATGCGACCAGCCAGCCCCTCACCCTCCACCATGGGGGGCATAGAGGCCAGACGGTGTCTCTTCACCAGCCTGCATGTCACTCGCGTGGGTGCAGAACACTTTCTTGGTGGCACAATGATTCGCAGGCCATTGTGACGGCAACCACGCATGGCCCCGCCCCTGGCATCTACCATGAAGCTGACCAGGAAGCTGAAGAAAAGGGTCCGGCAAGAAATCCAATAAATGTTTTTTTTCTTTTTTTTAAGATTTGTGGTTAATAATTGCAATACTTCTGGCGCAGATCTTAAATCTGTTGACTATCAGCCACCATGCAGAGAAAGCAACTGACATTACAGTAAGAAGGAACCGTTTGCATGACACCATTCAGTACTTATATTTCAACAAGCACATCTCAGCAGATAATAATAATTCATTCCAGCTTGTTCTCTTTCCAGTTCATTCCACTCAAAATTTAATTTGCAAGCCAGGCGAGCAAGGAGAAGGGAATTGAATAAGATTCTTTCTGGATAATCTTATTTGTAAAGGAACAATGAGTATCAAATATTTGATATCTTCAGGCAAGCAAGTGCTTACAGTATAACGCAAGGTTTCTGTATACGACATGTTAACCTACGTTAACTTAAAGATGTCTGCACGTCCAGTGCGTTACTCCTGTTTGAGTAACATTTGCTGTTTTAAGAAATTACTGAGCCATTTTTAAATGGAACTATGTATTTGTGGACAGTAGGAGGAAATGGTCTTCGAGCTTTGTGCCAGAGGCAGGGTAGGGACTTCGGAAGACATGATTGATTTAGAAACTTTCATGAGATTTGTGGACAGTAAGAAAAAGCAGTAATATCAACCATACTCTGTTCAGAGTATGTTTTCAACCATACAAATTCAGATCCAGTGGTAATAAACGTCCCACTGTGCGATGTTATTCTCAACATACAGTGCTATTATATTAGGTAGAACAATATAAATAGCATATAAGGTCTATGTATTGGCAGATGCTCAAGATTAAAAGGAGTCGGATTTGCATCAAGGATATAAAAAATTGGTTGGAACATCTCTAGTAAACAAAACCTGAACCCTAGAATTGTAAAGTCATGCATCATAAAATCATGCAGACAGATAGGATGGGAATGAGAAGATGATTTAATAGTGAATGAGAAACAAAGTACGGGCAAGGAGGAGAGAAGAAAGTACCCAAATTAAAGAATAAAGAGTATCACCTGCTGTTGTCATGGTCTAGGCACGAAGAAGAACGGCTAGAAGCAGAATACAACACACACACACACACACACACACAGACACAAAACAATCACAAACACAGCCAAGACAAGAGAGTGCACAAAGAGGCAACGAAACAATAAACGAAAAGAGAAAAAGACAATAAAGAATAGGTAAAAGTGAGGAAAAACCTGACCAGAGACAGAAAAAGACACAGCAGCAAAGATAAAAGAATAAAAATAGAGTAGAAAACACAGACGTGAAGGAGTGTAAATAATGTGAGGAAAAAAAATTAAATTGATTCGGAGATGACTCATACACTCCTGATAGTGAAAGATGGAGTCTCCATTTCAAGAATAAATTAACATCTTTAGTGTCACTTTTACACCAGTGAACAGTGTGTGTGTGTGTGTGTGTGTGTGTGTGTGTGTACCCAGAGTGTAGCAGACTGGAGGACAGCACCACATTATCAAGGTGCTCGGCCCCCCAGCTCAGACGGAAGGAGTCCTTATCGTGCTCTCTGGACAGTGCTGACACCTACAGACCGACAAGCAAGCCAGTTGGAGTCACAAAAACCAAAATATTTTCTTAATTATTCTCAACTAAGCATACCTTACGTAAGGTTATCTTAGAATTCAAAAACAACAAAATGACAGCCACACACTTTTTGTTTGCTTTGTCCTCACCTGATGGCTTGTCAGCATGTCTTCGATGATCATTCCCTCTCTCTGGTGGAAATTTTGGTGAATGGGAGTCTGCTGCGGCCTGTTGGAAAAGCAAGTTGGATTTCGCGAGTGTCTTTGTATGCATTTGTCTGTTTATATATTGGCATGTGCATCATCAACAGCAGTGGACGATGGTATGAGTGATGTGTCGTCACCTGCTTTACACTGTGTGTGTGTGCAGTGATTCATTACGCTTTTATGAAGTGTGAGTATTTATTTAGAGTGTTGTTCGGGACCTGTCCAGGTTGTGGCTCATGTAGCTGAAGCTGTCCAGGTAATGTCCTGGCAGAGAGTCATCTCCCAGCTCTCTGAGATCCTCCGCTCTCAGATACTCTCCTCCATCACCTGTCATAGTGTCCTCACCTGGGTAACAAAGATATGCCTTTTGGGTTATTGCATAGAGAAAAGATTAATCTTTGAGAAACTAAAATTGTCCACCTGGCCAGGAAGCTCTGGATCTTTTATGACTGCATTTATTTAAACATGTCCACAATCCTGCTGCTTGTCTTTTCCATCTCAGCTCATTGAATCCATGTGAGAACTTCCAGTCTCGGGCCAATTTCAACATACTCAGTGCAGTTTGAAACATGAGAACATTCTCTTCTTGCTTATTTTGACACGTTTCACCCCTCAGAACACACCATACTTACGGTACATGCATGAAAGCCCTGTAGTAGGACTCACAAATTCATCTGCAATTTGAGAGTGACAATAATTTGTGACACATGACGCTGCCACTATTTGCTTCTGAGCAGTGCTCGCAAATCGCTTTTGTGAAACGGGCCACTGGTTCTGAAGGCTTGACGGCCTTGAGGAAAATGTATTTTTGGATGTCAGCATTAATTAATCAGTTCATTCCTCAATTATCCATAACTAGCATAACTGTCGTGATCATATCCACAGCCCCACATATTTCAAGCAGTTAGTTTCCACCATTGCATTAAAACCTGAAACATAATCAACAAAGTTCTGATAACCCCCAATAAACAACAATGTATTAGATCAAGAAAAGTCCGCTTATGTACAATCAGGTATAGAAACTGCACAACAACAAAACTCAGCCATTAAGTGCACACACTCTCTACAGGCAGACTCTCTGGGGAAAACGGATTCGGAGTAAAGGTTTGGAGACAAGATACTCAAATACTCAAGATACTATCAACATGATCACACCGATTAGTTACAAAAACACAATACAAGTCCACACAAAGCTAGAGGAGCAGGGCAGACATTTTTGGAGTACCTTCCAGCTCCACAGACATCTCAGATAATGGCTCTTCTTCCAGCCTCAAAACTATGAAACATACAGCTTTAAGAACCACAGCTACAAAACTACATCACCCACAATACACAGGTCTTTATGACTAGGGAATAAAGGGAAAGAGAGCTAGCATGTTTTATCCAAGGTCAGTTTTGAGTTATAGTATCTGATGATAGGAGTAGCCTAAAATACGTTGGCAGTACGTTTGCCGTAAACAGTGAGTTCTTTGTTGTTTTTTTTTTCTCTGTTTAAAGTAACTCACCTTCTTCATCAGACACATCAAGGATCTCAGTCATGGTCTCAGGAACATTGAGCTTGTGTTTCTCTGTGACCGTCTGATGTGACCCCCATTCACAGTCATGGGAAAAGGCAACCAAAATAGAGAAAAGGTGAATTGGGTTTCCTGGAAAATTGACAACAAAACGTACTGGTTCCAGATCTGTCGTCCAAAAAGGTGGCTCACGCTTACCGTAGTAGTCGTGATGACCTCCTCAGTGACGACTTTCAGTGTGTCTACTACAGAGATGTAACCCAGACGTTTGGCAATAGACAGAGCAGTGTTTCCATTCTGACAGAAAAACAGAGAGTGTTTATGTGACACAAAAGAGACATTACTCATTTCATTTTTTTTTTTTTACAAAACATTGTTTAATAATGAGAAGTGAGTAAATCTTTTTTTCTCCTTACCACTGTAGTAGCATTGGGCTTGGCGCCATGTTGTAGCAACATATTGATAATGTGTGTATTCCCTTGTTGTGCTGCCTGGTGAAGCGGTGTGTATCCATTCTATAGAAAGAAAAATGGCATCACTGTAAAAACTAAAATAACAGAGACCACAACTGTATTTCGTCTTGTGCTTATTTTCGCAGTTTAAATTGGTCGGCGCTTCTACACTTCCAAGTATGAAATTTGAATTCTACCTTGGTTTTGGCGTTGACATTGGCACCTTGCTGTAACAGGAAGCTCACCATCTTGGCATTTCCATAGTGACAGGCGACTATCAGAGGAGTATAACCGAGCTGAAGAGGTAGTAAAGAGGATGAGATGATATATAGAGAAGAAATTGTTATTTCCAAATGCATTTGCTTTGTTGTACTTGGTTGTGGAGGAGCTGTGTACAACAACAAACAGTAATAGATATATAGACATTGCTATGCTTCCCTAAAACCAGCAGGTGGCAGATATGCTGCATTTGTATGTATGTTTTACTTGTTGTGATTTACTGGTAGGGACATTTTTCACATTGAAAAGCAGCCAGTAAACACAACCTCTGGCAGTAAACACACTTAAAATAAGCTACATCATACACCTGGAGGATTCACATTAATTAGCCAGTGTGTACAATTTCAGGATGTTCAAGGACTTCACCACAGAATAACAATAAAAATCCTCTTCATCATTCTTTCACCTTCATCACATGGTTAGTCACTAGTTTTTGTCGGTTCATGTCCTTGATTTCGTTTACGTGTACATTTGTGTGTGTGTGTTTGTACCTTAGTTTGCTGATCCATGTTGGCATCATGTTTGGCCAGTACTTCTGCTGCACTGACCCTGTCCTCTTGGGCTGCGAGATGCAGAGGCGTCAGTCCGGTCTGTAACAAACAAAGCACAGAGTTGCTTTACTGTCTCTGTGTCCGAGTGTGTAACTACTTAGCTGAAACACTTGATTTATAAATTATACATACGGTTATTGTTATGTCACTACAGAAAAACCTGTAACTCAATCCCTGTCGCATATGACAAATGGTTGTGAGATTAAAGACGATACGATTCTATGCTTATGTCCTGTGAAAATGTGAGAACTAGCGGTGCAACCCTTAGTAATAGATGTAGTGTCTAGTCAATATCTAAACAAGTGTCTGACAGAAGTATCAAAGCGTGTCTGTGTCAGCGTTTGTGTTTGACCTTGGTGGCTGTGTTGACGTGAGCTCCTTTGCCCAGCAGCAGGCTGGCCATCTCAGCGTGTCCTTCCTGGGCTGCCAGGTGTAGAGGGCTGACTCCCTGCTTGGTGAGAACGTTGGTCTCTGCTCCGTACTGCAGCAGCGCTAATGCAATGTTCGTCTGGTTCTTTTTGGCTGCAATATGGAGAGGAGTGTAGCCATTCTGGGAAGAGAGGATATTGAACAGTTACATGCAATAACAACATCCCTCTAAAGTATATGGGTACAATTCACCCAATCACTTTTTAAAGAGTTGCGGAAACAGCAGGTATTTGTGTTTTTTTCCAGTGCAGCTACTATCGAAACAAAATTCTGCGGAAAACAAAAAAACTGCTACAGCAGAATGCGTCACATGTTGTGAGAGTGTACTTTCTTTTTTCCCTTTGTCTAACCTTTGCAGTAGTATGAGGCGATGCCCCTTTATCCAGCAGCAGCAGAGCTACTTCTTGGTTGTCATAATGAGCTGCCACATGTAGCGGAGTCAGGCCATTCTGTAAGAGGAAGCATTCGATGATATTTGTGTAATGGAACAGTGTACCTTTATGATTTTGTTCTGTTTTGTCTTAGTGCTCACAACAGTTTTATTCTACTCTATAATGAGTCTATTTCAGACACACAAATTAGTTATAGTCAGTGCACTGTGCATCTCACTGCCCTCCAGGACCTTGTCTGTGCATTTGACTCTATACAATCTATTCAAATAATGCGTATAAAAAGAAAATCCTGATTTTCAGCTCACCTTGCCAGCATCATCTGGGAGAGCTTTGCGTTGGAGGAGAAGTTTTGCTACATCAAGGCTCCCATGCTTAGCAGCTACATGTAACGGAGTGAATCCTTTCTGTGGACGGAAAAGGGAAAAGTTTGCTTTAAACCTGCATGTCCAATTAGTTTTTTTTCAAGTGGATATGTAAGAATCTTCCATCATCTTGTTAGATCCGGCATTTCTCTGTCTCTGTGGATCATGTTCTGTCCTCTGCTCACCTTCGTGGCCAGAGAGTGTGAGGCTCCGGCCTCCAGCAGCACGGCAGCGGTCTCTACCTGGCCCTCCCTGGCTGAAATGTGGAGGGGAGTGTACCCGTTGGTGGTGGCAGCGTCTGGATGAGCCATGTGTTGCAGCAGCAACTGGACAATATCTGTTTTCCCCAAACGGGACGATATGTGGAGGGGAGTCTGGTTCTCCTGTGGTTGATGGAAGAAAAGGCAGAGAGACAGGTAAAAGATTGACATACAGCAGCCAGGGTTGAGGCAGGCGACATGACCCACGAGTCTGCGTATGCAACTCAGTGGATGAAATATTGCTTATTCGTGATAAACAGAAGAAAACAATGATTAACTCTGATGATGTGACAGATGACTCACCCTGGCTATGGCATCCACCAACGCTCCATTCCTCAGCAAACAGCGAACCACTTCCATCTGACCTGCTCGTGCTGCCATGTGGAGAGCTGTCTCGCCACGCTGATAGGCAAAGACAGAACATTTAGGAGCAATAAGAGGCTTTGCTGAATGAATCATCCAGGATTTCTGAGAGGCTGTTGCAAACTTATGGTTGAAAAAAATACTGAAAATACTGTTTACTTTACGCCAAACACTACTGACTACAGAGAGCTGAACAAGCTAGTTGTCTGCACTCACAATGTTACGGACGTCAGGAGATGCTCCATTCTGTAGCAGAAGTAAAACGATGTTGAGGTGGCCCATGAAGGCAGCTACATGGATGGGAGTCAGACCAGACTAGGAGAAAAGGGAGACAGTGAGAGTCACGAAGATGAGCACAAAATGCAAAGTTCCATATGGAATATTCTGTAGTGTTCTGTATTTACAAGCGCTGTTCTCAGACATTCCAAAGTGTCTCACCTCAGTAATGGCCTGAATGGAGGCTCCATATTTGACCAACAGTTCCATCACCTTCACCCGGTTCTTCTTACATGCGATATGGAGAGGAGTGAAACCATTCTGGTAGAGAGCGCAAAAGGAGAAATAAACAGATAAATACTATATTTAGGTATATCTGGAGGAAGAAATTTAGTTTTTATTTTCTTATTGGCCCATTATCTGATTCTTACAGGAGCATTTACATAATAAGTAATGAAGTAGTAAGGAATTGTATATTGGTAAATGACTGTACGACTACTTTTACATTATTGGCTAATGGTCTCACATCTTACTAAGGAGAACGGTGCCACGTTCCTATGTTCAATTTAATTTGACAGGTACTATAGGAATCAAAACCACTAATTCCCAAACCCCTATATTATCTTCTGCACACTCTTCCTGTTAATAACTAAGTTTGTGCATGTAGAGTTGTTATTTCCTGCGAAACCCTACCAGTGCTCGAATATTGGGATTGGCTTTCTTGTCCAGCAGAAGCTTGGTGACTCTGTAGTGGCCGCAGTGAGCTGCGACGTGTAGCGCTGTGAGGTAGTCCAGTGTGACATCATCAACAGGCGCCTTGTGCTGCAGCAGGAGTTTGACACACTCTACGTGGTCTCCCTGGGCTGACATGTGCAGTGGGGACAGTCCGTTCTGCGTAAGGACAACATTGAAAATGCATGGGTGGATGCAAATGGTCAGAAAAAGCAGTCCAATGAAGAAAGAGATGGCAGCGATGACAAGTAAAAGGAGGAAAAAGCTCAGGTACAATATATTAAGTGCTTTACAACTTAAATACTACTAAAAGCCTGAGTTTTTTCTTTTTTGATGGTAGCACAACTGTGTGCTGGGGCGAAACATTTTTAGTAGTAGAAAAAAATTCTAGGCCATGCTGATCTATTAATGCCGCAGCCATACACTACCTTAGTTCTGGCTAAGATGGGAGCCCCTCTCTCCAGCAGAATTTCCAATGCTGGGTCATGTCCACTCCTGGCTGCACAGTGCAGAGGGGTCAGCCCATCCTGCGGGACAATCGCACATGCACAGAAAAAGGCGCAGACCAATAAATATACACAAAGTTAGACATTGATCCAGTTTGTCTGTTTCGACAAAAGAGGCAATTGACAAGTGGTTTGCAGACTACTAAGCAGCCATTAGAGGGTGGCTGCAGAATTGTGACTATTTAATAAAAGCTGAAGTCCAGACTTTAAATGAGGCTCACCCTGGTTTTAGCATCTATCTGACCCCCTCGGTCCAACAGCAGGGCCACCATGTTGGTGTTTCCTCTCTTGGAGGCCACATGGAGAGGCGTTATCCCATTCTGACAAGGCAGGGAAGGAAACAAAGGAAAGTTAACTTTAGCACAAATACTCTTCAATTTACACAGCAAAAATATTATTTATGGTCGTGATTGGGAGCTGACATTATTTAAATCCCATTCCAATACCACATCACACAGAATGTCCCACAATCTGTTTTGATAATAGTTTGCATGGTTTAAATCTTTCTGTTTCTGAGTTGAGGGCAATGACAGACAGTTACATCACTAACTGTCCAACTGCATCTAAAGAAACTGAAACTGCCGTCATGGACCAATCTCAAGAAAGCAATGCAGCTGAAAACATGCAAGAATAAATGCAACCTTTGACAGGCACAGGGGAAATTCAGTTAATAAAGGCTAAGATTAAAAGGTAAAGGTATATGGTATATGGATAATAGTAGACACACTGCTCTGCAAGCTTCAAAGTGAAAACACAAACGTCAAGTTGTATTAAACAGCAGTACAGAAAATGTATTGATTTGTTAAGTGGAAATGGGGCGATACCCTGGCTGTGAAGTCCACAGCAGCTCCTCTGTTCAGCAACAGGGTGGAGACATTCACGTTACCATAGTGAGCCGCAATGTGCAGAGGGGTAAACCCGCTCTGTTTGAGACGGACAAGGAGAGAGGAGGGAAGGAGAGAGTGAGAGGGAAAGGGAAATAGGTTGGAGGACACAAAAAGGAAGAAACAGAAGATTTGTTGAAACAGCGGGTGAGGAAAATGGAGAACAGCTGCAAAAGAAGATCAAAGTAAGGTAAAAATGAGACGGAAGACAGAAAGAATAAAACGAAACAAAAGAAAGAAATAATAAAATAAATAATACATGAGAGCAAGAAAGAATAGAAGAAAGTAAGAAAGACAGAAAAAATGACAGAAAGAAAGGATATAAAAAAAAGCAAGAACATAAGAATAAAAGAAAGAACAAAGGAAAGATTGAAAGAATAAAAGAAAGCAAGAACGATCAGATTTGTCTGTGGCAGATACAGGAAAGAAACCTGACACTACTGAAGCAGTATTACGATGAGGCAGCATGCTCAAAAAAGAAACTACACACATTTGTGGAAGAAGAAGCTTAAAAAAAAAAATTGACACACCCCAAAATAGCACAGGCAATACATAATGCATGCAAAAACCATGTAAGTCTGCCATGCTTGCTGAACAAATGGTGAATAAATCAAAGCACTTTGATTTTTGAATACCAAAAAGTGAAAAGTAATGAACATTAAAAAAAAATCAAAAACTTAAAATATACGATGCGCTACGTGTATCTGCTTGGACGGACAAATGGACATTTATATACGAGCCATATATATAAATATCTACAGTACACAGCAGGTGCAAGCGTGTTCACTCCTTACCTTCCCATTCTGATAGACATGATGCAATTTAAGAAAAAGAGTTAACTTAAAGATCAACAACGTGTTTCAGAGAGGAAAAACAATGCTATCGACGTGCTTTAAAGTACACATGCTGTAGGTTATGCAGAGAAGAAGCAGTAAATAAAGAAGGGAACTTTAACGCTTTCAGTGTTTCAGTCAAGTATCGACATCTTTAACGCTAAGACATTTTAAAGAGTAATTCATTCACTCAAAACGAAAGAGAAATGGAAAACAAATAACCTATAATTAAAATGTAACAAACTAACATTCTCTGGGATCTATTAATACAACGCAATGTATTTTACTGTAAGCCATGCAGCGCTACACAGTACGGCTTAGTCAGCTGCATGCATTCATATTAATGGTACGTAAGTCTGACATGCTGTCCTCGCTATATGAGGGAAAGTTCAGACAAAAGAGCTGAAAGAGACGGTCAGAAGTGACAAAAAGGAATTAAATGAAGAGGTGAGAGAGTCTGTATACCTCCGTGGTTCTATTGACCATCATCTGGTTAGGACGCATTGAGAGAGAGAGAGAGAGAGAGAGAGAGAGAAAGGGGGAATAGGATGTAGGGTTTTTAGGGAAAAGGGGCTCATCACAACATTCACATTAAAACACACACAGGGTATGTTTACATGGTCACACAAATAAGTAAACAATAGGCAAGGACCGGGAAGCAAACAACAAACCATTCTGAGAGACGCTCTGTCCATTAATATCGTCGTGTTCCTAAATGGCAGGCAACTAATCGATAAAATTAATGAAACTGTCAAGATGAAAAATCATCCATTCAGTCAGATGCATTATCACACACTTAATCCTGCTTCCTGCTCCCCCCCGCATTTTGTAATTACACTCTCCCCCTGCTTTCTGTTCCTACTCTCCCTTCGTCTGTCGCTCCATTCCAGCCTGACACCCCCCCCCCCCCCCCCCTCTCCCCCCCCCATCAATTTCTTCCCCCCCGACGCGCTCCCTCACCTTAGACTGGACGTCGGCGTTGTGGTCGTTCTGGAGCAGCAGCGCGGCGGACTTTGTGTCGTCTTTGCGGGCCGCGATGTGCAGGGCCGGGAGGCGGACCTTGCCCTTGGTGTCGTGCTCCAACAGCAGGGAGACCACTGAGTTGTGGCCCTGCTGGAGAGCGATGGCCAGTGGTGTGAAGCCATCCTGGAGGAGGAGAGACGGATAAAGAAGACAAATGAATACAAATCAATTTAGAGAACAGGAAAGGGAAATGGGGGGGGGGGGGGGGGGGGGCAATTATTTACCTCTGTTGCGATGCTTTGGTTCCCTTCATTTTCCAACATGTATCGCACTACCTCCAAGTGATTCTCCTGGGCTGCCATGTAGAGTGGAGTGAAGCCATTCTGTAGCATACGGTCCACACACACACACACATATAATGTAAGATCATATTCATGGCGTCGGTTTTACGCACGTTTTCATGCGTCACTTAACAGCTTTTGATCATTGAGAGGTTTCTCACCTGTGACTGAGAGTTGACATCCGCTCCCCTCTTCACCAGTAATCTGACTACTTCTTTTTGTCCGGCCAATGCGGCAATATGAAGGGCAGTGTTTCCTTTCTGCAGAGAAAAGGAAAAAAAAAACAGGGTTACGGCCACCTGCCAAGTGTGCATCCTGTGTGTGTGTACAAACGCCTTGAAGATTAGAGCTGCTTGAAAGGTGTGATGGACACAGAAACATCTATAAATGTCCACTCCTTAAAAATCTAATTATGGGAATTGATTATACATACATGTCTTACATCTGTTTATATGTTCAGGACTTACTGACTGATTATTATCAGAGGCTCAATTAATGTCATTCCAAGGTCATTGGCAGCAGGGCGGAAGATTCTTTGCCGGCTGTTTACTGTTAAAGCTGACACATTAGACATCTACAGAGTCACATGAGGAAGCTTGTCTCACTTCCAGCCCTGTGTCTCCTTCCAGTAAAGGTTGAATATCTAATAATGTTCCACTGCGACCTCTGTCAAAGCTAAAGACCGGACAAAACTCGTTTAAAAAAATTTTGACTACTACCAGTGACTCCCATTTATATAATGTACTATAAACATATTTCTAAATGCGATATAATCTGCTGATAGGACTGTATAAATATAGTTACAAGCACTCATAAATATTCATAATGCTTTATAAGAATGATCACAACGACATATATGATCAAGTATCATGATACTCCAGAAATTGCTGGTCACTCACAAACCTTTTTTTTTTGCCAGCCCATGTCTATAATGCATTATAAACATCATACATGATGTATTATATGGTTTTACTGCAGAGTACATGATTGTAATGCATTATATGGCACTATAAAACGATTATAATGCATTAAAACTATGGGAATTATAATACACTATGGTCCTTGCAAAAACAAAGTTAATGAGTGACCAGCACTTATGAAGTATTATGATATTATGATAGACATGGGCGTCATGGAAAATGTTACCAAAATGTTTGCTATCATTTCAATGTAAATTAAAAGAGGAATCCATGAGGTATTTATGTTGGACTTGTTGGAGAACGGCTGGTTATTGTGAATATCTAAAGTTATGAAATTAAACCCTTCTCACGTGACGTTATCCCTCTTAAATCACCCGCAGGTCGGCCACCGCCATTGCGAATCAAGTTTCATAGTTCAAGAGAGAAGCAGTAATTTACGTCGACACTTTACAACTGACACCACTACATATTACTTACATTCATGCGCATTCCTTCCCATCATCTCCCCCTTTTTTTTCTTTCTGTCACCCAGCTATCACTATCATCTCTCCCTCTTTTCTTTTTTTCACATGCCCCCCCCCCCCCCATGTATGGTTAAAGATCAAACTGTGATATGTTTGTATCTGAAAAAGTTGCTAAAAACATAATAACTAACTAACATAATATGAATATGTGCATGCACCTTGGTGGGAGAGTCAACAGGCGCTCCTCTCTCCATCAGTTCCTCCACTAAATCCTTGTGTCCCTCCTTTGCTGCCAGATGTAGTGCGTTCAGACCATTCTGGAGAAAAAAAAAACCCAAAAAGAAAACATCAACACAAGACTTCAAGAAAACAAGTGTGGTAAAGTGATTAGCGCATAACTGAGTGGTGCTCATGGGATTTCATTACAAGTATGCCTACTACGTTTGTGAAGCCTAGAGTATAATGTTAAGTTGCTGAAGTCTTCAACTTCATACTGTTACTACTGTACTAGTTATTTCTGTGCTGTATCATTTAGGAAAAAAATATGGCCGATTTTCCCGTCAGACAGGTTGGATGTGAGCCTTACATGAGAGGGTTGTGCTCCATCAACCAGAGCTACAGGTTAGGAGCAGCACAAGAGGAGGAGAGGAGAGGGTTTCCCACTGACAGGCAATCGCAGCTCATGTGTTCATACAACGCGCAGGCACAAACATATTTCCTCTGAGACAGACATATGCACAAAAGAATGATTCACCTCATCCTCATCTTCTTCCATTCTGCGCCGTGTCTCTCTGAAACTTAGAGAGTCTCTTAAACCGTGATCTCGTTTTTATCCTTCAGGATCGTTTTTCTAATTTTTTATCTTTCGCCTCCTTTAATGGGGCTTGAAACTGGATTGACGGAGCTCTGACCATCAACAGCGCTCCTCTGCCTCCCTCCTCTATCCCCCTTGTTTAAATCCAAGCTTCTGGGTCTGTCTGCCTTCTTCTGCCCCCTCGCAGGCTCTGTCAGATGGGTTACAGAGAAAAACTTCCTCCTGGCTCACTTTCTTCAAGCTCTTCTTGGCGCTGATGTAAAAGAGGAGTTGTTATGCTGCTTACACCTCTATCATTGACTCCTTCCTTCTCTCGTGCAC
>CALSCE010010695.1:11665725-11724971 GCA_943593645.1 Bovichtus variegatus
GTGTGTGTGTGTGTGTGTGTGTGTGTGTGTGCACGTGCATGCATGTGAGAGTTACTGTGTGTATGTGAGCTACAGCCACAGGAAAGTGTTTATTGTGTAAGGGGTTTAGTGAGGCAGCATGTCCACAGCCAGCTGACAGCCACAGCTACTCTCCTTTTCATATCGCTATAAAAATGCCCTCTACCCTGAGGGAAAGGGGGACACAAGAAAATAAATTGAAAAGGTTAATGGGTGAGGAGGGGGATGGGATGGATTTGAGGGGGGAGAGCAGGAGAAAACGGGGTGGAAATGAGATGACTATTATAGCCATTTGTGTAGAATAGTCCAGTGTTGGTGCCCTCCAGTGGTAGTATCATAAAAGGTAACCCCCATGGATCTGTGGGAAACTGAAATAAATGGGCTGAAAGCATTTTTCTTTGACCAACCGCATGGCAGAAATGAAATCAATCTTGTGTGTCATAGTTAACCCTCCCATCTGTTGATGTGTGTCGTTAAGAGAACAGACCTTACATTGGAGCGGGTATGAAGACATTTCCTAGTGTTGTGTGCAAAAGCGGTTTGATTTCTGCTACAAAAGCTGCTAAAAAGCAGAAGACCGTTCGGTACATGCAGAGGACACAAAAATGAAAAAAAGTTGATCAAGTGAATTAAAACCATGGAGAAAAGCATTTGCAAAGAAGAGAAAGGAGAATGGGGAGATGGGGTGTACTTGGGTACAGGCTGTCCTTCAGTGAGCAAGCAGAGAAGACAGGACACACCACTCGGTCCAGAGGGAGATTTGTGAGCAGTGAGCACTGAACGGTGGCTCCCAGTCACCTGCGAGTTGCAGGCTTCCCCCTGCGTGGTACGATAGTGGGC
This sequence comes from Bovichtus variegatus, assembly GCA_943593645.1. Classification (NCBI taxonomy): domain Eukaryota; kingdom Metazoa; phylum Chordata; class Actinopteri; order Perciformes; family Bovichtidae; genus Bovichtus; species Bovichtus variegatus. The sequence goes on from CALSCE010010695.1 coordinate 11,666,584, forward strand.
CGGTCTGAATCTCAACTGCACTGCACCGGCAGTACTGGTGTCTGATGGAATATGTTTTGACAGCCCGTGCGTGCGCGTGCGCGTGCGTGTGTGTGTGTGTGTGTGTGTGTGTGTCCACCACCAGCAAACTGGTGTCAAGGTCTCTCTCTGTCAATGCAGCTAATGTTAGGAGTTTGAAATTTCAGCACCAGGGACAGGGGCACTATCTCACGCCTCTATTTCTGTTCACACATTTTGCCTGACATGTTTCCACAGGCTCTGAAAACAAACAAACAAACAATAACAACATCAGCTGCATCTCTTTCTACTGGTAGTCATGAATGAGACAGATCTGCTGAATCACTCCACACTGGTAATGCTGTATACAGCCCGAATGCTTCATTCAGTTCCATAATGCTGCGGTTTGAACATTTCCGCGGACGTGCTCTGCTCCTCTAGCACTCCCTGCTGGCGGAACAGAGAATAAGGCTACAGAGCTTTGGTTTCACGCAAAAAAATAGAAGAAACAACCGGACATTAATACAGAGATGATAACTGTTAAAATAAAAATAAAAGAAACTAAATAAATAAAGATTCTTCAGATCCATATTCATTTTCTAGGACTGTTAATCCATTTTTTTTAAAATATTATCAATATTAAATCAGGATTCATAATAGTGCTCATCATATATGTATATTACTATACATATAGTTAAGCTTAAAGTGTAACTGTGCTAAACAAAAGACTACAACAGAATCTTGAAATGACTTATTTTTCCAAGTCCTGTCTTTATGTCCCAGTCATTTAGTACTTGACAATTGTTGGACGTGGTCTTTTTGTGTTTTAGGCTAAATCTTGCTTCCTACAAAAGATTAAATATGTGTATATTAAATAACTCCTCTAACCTTTTAAAGTCCTGAAAATCAAGTAAAACACGCAGAAAATCTTCCCCATAACAGACAGTATATACTGTACAATGCAAGCACATCTACACTTCTAAAAGTGACAACAACTGTGCTGTACTTCTTGAGTTTCAGCTTCACCAGACACAATCTATACTCTTATTGATCAGCATGTAAGTTGAGCCTGAAACACTGTTGTTACAGTAATATTGTTACAGTTGTGTGTTTGTGCACCGTATGTCTTTATTTATACCATTCTACTAACTTTTCAGTTTCTATGCATCAGCATAGTTAATCAATGATCTCTATCGATCATTTCCATTACGTGTGCAAGATAATGAGGATTAGGAGAATACATTATAAACTAAAATGTGTGTGTGTGTGTGTGTGTGTGCGTGCGTGTGTCCATTTAGGAGTCAGATTACATTGAGAGGGTGCTCCAAAGAGAGTTGATGTGAGCTCTTGTTTCTATTGTTTTAGTGGATCTCCTAGGTTGGGAGGGGTTAATGGTCTGCTTTTCATTTTATAGATCCAAAAGGCTATTATACGGCCCATTAGGACTCTATGATAGACAGATACGGGAGACACAGAGACCAGAACACATATCCCTGCACGTGCCTGTTCATGTACATTAAATAGTAAGTGGATGTGTACAGTATGTTGGTGTGTACGTTACCATGTATTTCATCACTTAATCACACACACCAAATTAATATAACCAATAACCATTTCAAATTCACGATTATTCCCATAGTCTTTTGTGTTTGATTTTCCAACAACATACATTGAGAATGAAATACTTCTGTCTTCAGTGCTTGCTCTCAATTCCATTGTCAAGCAAAATAAATGCAACTTTTACAAAATAAATAAGTCTTCGCTATGATGGATTGCCTATTCGCCTATTTGCTTGTCGCCGCAAGTTTATTTTCATATCATACACATCATGAACTCAAATGAACCAGTGGCTGCCTGGGAAGTGGGAGAAAAGCATTCATCAATTCTATGACATGCTTTGGGACACAGTTAGCTGTAATGTAAAGTACATCCTTTGTGGTAAAAAAGCTCAAACATACAAAACCACTGACTCATCTCTGTGCCCCTGGGAGCCTCCATCTTAGCTATTTTTTGCTGTTATTTCTGTGATTATTTTGGATGTTGCTGCTGCTGTTGTTGTAGTTTGTGATTTGTCTACCTGCTAATGGAGCTATAGTCCTGAGTTCTGCCAATGGCGAGTGTCTGGAAGATGTAATGCATCTGAGATTTAACGCAGAGGATCTTTCTGTTTCAGATGACTCATTTAGACTTCTAGAAGCCCATACATTTTTTATGACCACAATTTTCAACCCCCACCCAACTGCTGCTCACTGAGAAATGCTAGTTTGCATTAGTGCTTACATCTATTAGGTTTAAGCAACGCATTAGGCCTATGTTAACCTGGTAAGTGAGTGTGTGAGCCACTGAAGGGTCTTCTTGGGAGTAATACAGCCGAAGGCTTAAATCTAAATCACCAGCAACGACTGGACTAGAGGCAGTACAGTGGACTGGAAGGCCAAACCAAAGAGACCAAACCACTCTCTATGTTTTTATATATATTTCCATTACTATCAACACAAATGCATCACTGAATGAGTTCATCTAAGGGTCGCTAGATGTTGGTCAAGATAAAGCTCCTGCACAGACGACAAAAAAACAAAGAAAACAATGCCAACTTCTCACACGCTCTACAACACAGGCTCTTTTAAGAGAAAATACAGGTCTGAATAGTTAAGTTAACTTGACTTATCTGTTCTTACAGAGATGTTAAGGCTTAAAAATAATAGTTTCCAGGAGCAGCGCCTAGAGAGAAATAGTTCCAGTACATAACTCCCCGTAAATCCACAACTTGTCGTTTTTTACATTTCAGTTTGTGCACAGATTTAACAAATGAAATATCATGCATACTTTGAGCATATAAGATGCTGGTACACTAACTGTAGGCACACAGTATTTCCCAAAATGTCTGACTATTCATTTAAAGAGTAGAATGCGCTTTTAGTAGATTTCTTAGCCCATCACAGTCAGCCGTGGTAAATCACAGCTGCAGCCTTTCCTTCACATTACTTTATTTCATGGCTTCATGATAACGACAGCACATCCACAAGTCTGAAGATTTGGAGGTAGTTGTGTATAAATCATTGAACTGTAAACTGTATGTTCAAATTCCAATAAAAAAGGTTTAAAATGTAAGTGGTGAGTTTGTGCTCACCAAAAAGAAGGAAGAAACAGTCTAAACAGGAAGACTGCAGCAACTTTAAATGCTTTAATTCACACAATTTTGCACTTAAAAAGTTGACCGTGCTACTGTATATGTAGGCGAGTGTAAATATTGGTCACGTCTAAATTGGCAGTCTATAAATGACGTCTGCCTTGCTTGTAAAGAGTGAACAAAACACGGAGCAGACACAATAACAGATCGACTCACAGATATGATTTAAATGTCAAGTCATTTTGCAGCCTCTTTTACTGCTTAAGAAAGGTCAGTCATAAAGTACGGAACACGCATGCACTCTCTCTCTCTCTCTCTCTCTCTCTCTCCTCTGTTTCTCACAAAACCAGATCACATACAGTCAAATCTAATAGCAAGTGCGCACAGCAGACAGTCAAGAATCGGACCACACCCAAATGTAGTGAGTAATGACACCGAGACATTGGTGGAGGGGGGCGATGGGAGTGGAATGAGAAGAGAGGGCTGATAGAGACACACTGTAGACGGCATGTATAACCTTGATACACGCCACGTGATACACCCGGAGCGTGAGACGACTGGAGGGAGAGAAAGTCAAGACGACCACGCCCTGTTGTAACTGAAGCGGTACCACGTCTACACACCAACAGACACACAAATAGAAACTGATTTGTGACTTGGCTGATTTACCAGTAACATGACTTGCTCCAATCAGCCTTCAGTGTTGCTAGTATACTAACAACCCCCCCCACTTCCACAGACAGGCATTGAACCTACAGGCAGACAGCAGCGCCACATTAACTGATTGCTTGCAGCTTTGTGCTACATTAGACCACAGCCTTCGACATCTTTTTTTCAAAGCAAACTGAGGACTCGAGAATAATCTAGAAATGCAACCGACGGCAGGTTTATGAGGTGGTATAATATCTAAAAGCTGCGTCAGTAAAATGCAACGCTGCAACCACAACCAATATCCACTGCTTCTCTGTGATACTCTGAGGTATTAGGCCTGCCCCATCTTAGTCGACTAACTGATGTTTAGGTCTTCTTTAGCTGATTATAAACATTTTGTATGCTTCTTTCATGCTGAATGACATATTTCCAAGAAACTTAAGAGCACATCTCTGGTAAACACGATATTTTAAAGTGGTCCTTTTGCATGATTCTTTGTGGAAAACGCAGTTTCAATGATCTGTCGATCACAAAATCGTGCGAGTGTGAGTCGACAAAGAATGTCTTTAGTCTAGGACAACCCTAGTTAGTTTGATACCCAATGCATTCGAAATGGCCGTCATATTCATTAAAGGCTTTCCCTTTTTTCCTCTTTAAAGTGCTGCCAAAGTCCCTTGGGAACACATGACGTCAGTTTTCCGTTCCTGTTAATGAGATGAGAGAGCGGCCCAGAGGGTACTGGAAAATAAACTACCGTGTTCCAGTCAAACTGACATCCCACTGCAGATGCTATCAATGCTAAGTAATACCAATATCCTGGTATCAGGGGGTTATGGCCTTTAGATTAAAAGTGTGTGAAGAAGCATGTAATTTACCAGATCACAGGAGCACTTTTTCCGGGCACAGGATCTGGTAGATGTGCATGCAGGCTATAGTTCAGAACAGTACAACACAAAAGTACTCAGATACCCACTTAGCTGGAATTGCAAGAACAAATAAAATTATGTAGGAGTTACAGATTTCTTGCCAAAATACACTAAATTGACTTCTTTTTTGGCACATTGTGTCTAGATATGAGACAAAACTGAATTGGCCAGTGAGCAACAACTGCCCATTTTTGTATAACTTATCTTTACATCTGACTATTCTTCATCTCCAGACCACATCACAGAGAGCCACAGCACTCAAATGTTTCATGTATTAGCAGTACACAAAGAAACCGTCTTTGACCCCCTGTTCATTTGTTAGCATTGCTAAAATGTTGGCAGAATGTATTTCCATCCGATGGCTGATCTCATCCAACATCAGATGATAAAGGGTATTGAGGCAGAAACGGATTTCACCTCAAAGTTGAATGTATGATGATGAATAATGAAGCGTGTGACCTAAAAATTTGCAGCGGCCCACAGTCATACCGGGAATGCTGAGGGATGCTGTCAGACGAAGGGAGAGAGAGAGAGAGAGAGAGAAATAACTGGGCGCATACAATTAGTCAGACAAACAGACATAAAATACCACTATGAGAGAGAGAGAGAGAGAGAGAGAAAATGATTCAGACTAAATAGAACAGCTGTGAGTTTAATTATAAACATTTAATTAGCAATCTCAATTTTTTTGTTCTATTTTGAGCTAAAAAAACAAACAAGATGACATCATAAAAATCCCTGGATTAAAAACATGAGAGTGTGGGCATTAAACAGGCATTGAGGTGGTTTAAAAAGGTGAACTACACTCTTCTAATCGTCCAACTGCAGTAGTTAAAAATTGCATTGCACCATCTTCCTCAGCATGTGGCAAAAGCAGTCTGCAGTTCTGCAGGTATAAACGTACGCGTGTCTGTTTGTCTGTGAGCCACGCTATTCTCAAAAACACAGCGAAAGGCTTTGATGCGTTTTCCTGTGAGAAAACCTTCACTTACTCAACACAAACATGGCGAGTGGAGCGAGAGAGAGAGAGAGAGAGCGAGCACGTTGACATGAAGGTGTTTGAGATGAGCTTCTGAGAAGTCCATTGATTACCAACCACGCCCTTCTCTCTCCCTCTTTCTGACGGGAAACAGAGTTATAAGGCCGTAATGAATAATTAACGTCTAAATCCATCCCACTGCCCCCGGTCCAAAAACACCTGCCCTCTGTAGAGCGTGACTGGCAAAGGATGCATCTGGATGCAAGAGAAAATCCTTCAACATCCTTCCTTTCCTGAGGATGCATTTCAATGATCTATCTTCTATTCATTTTTGTTTGTCCCTTTTTGACTTTGTCTGTGCTCTTTTGATTAACAGGCCTTCACCTAAACAAGAAAAGCACGATGGCGCTGATTACGATGACGAACTATGACTCATGAAGTGATGCCATCTCTGCCCTTCAAACATCCATCAGGGTGAAATAGGGCAGTGGGGGAGATGGGTGTCAGATATGACTTGGCCACCCCCTAGTTATGAGGTATCATGACTGCCAAGAACGACAGCCCAGTGTCAGTTTGCCGTTTGTACCCAAATATAGACATGCTGATGGTCCATATGGATTTTGGATCCGCGACAGAAATACCAATGCTTTTCTCACTACCCTATCACCATTACATAACATGGAAACCCATATAAAACCCAGAGATAACATCATATGACTTGCTGCTTGTATGTTGCATCATAGGCGGTCCACAAAAGGGGCTTCTTGGTATTTGGAGGCCAAATATAGTCACTCTCTGAGGTGAGTTTATCCATGTGGGATGTGACTATTTCTGTCAATTCTTCAGGTCAACTTTGTACAAGACGTAGTTCCCGAACATTAGAGAGAAGATCATAGCTGAAATGATTAGTTGATTAATGGATTAGTCGATAAACAGAAACATATTATTTTCATCATTTGATAATTATAGATTTACTTTTTTAAACAGAAATGCCAAGAAATTCCTGGTTCCAGCTCCTCAAACGTGAGGATCTGCTGCTTCTCTGTGTTTTATGTAATTGATAATCGAATGTCTTTAGGGTTGATTGAACAAAACGAGACATTTGAGAAACAATTTATAGACAAACAAATAATTGAATAAATCGAGGAAAGAATCTGCAAATGAACCGACAATGACAGTAATCTGTCGAGGCAGTCCTGAAGAAGAGAACAACAGAGCTGAAATGATTAGCCAATTATTTGAGTAAGTCATTCAGTAAAAAAAAAAACTACAGTTTTGATAATCAACTAATCATTTAAGTTAGTTATTAAGTTATACCAAACTTTCCTGTAAAGTGATTAGATTATATCAGAAACCAAAGACTGCATGCCAACAACAAATGTTACTCAGTGGGTTTTGTTTTGTCAAAAGTGCTTCTTAAGACATTGTGACACGCCTTGAACTAACAATCAAGTGTTACTGATGATGACGTTGCTATATATATATATATATAGAAAGTGTACTGGACATGCATATCTTGCTTAATCGCGCCTAACTAAAGTAGACAACAATTCAGTACCAAGCAGGTAGTATTTCACAGGAAACAGTGATTCATTCTTAAGGACTTTTTGTAAACATCAGTGGAGGTACTGGATTGGTTGATCCTTGTGGTCACTTATAACCAGAAGTGCTCTAACGGCTCTGGTAAATGCAGCTTTGTAATGCTGTTTGTGTAGGTGTGTTTGGGTGGTTTGTACATACACATACACATGTATAACTGCACCCACAGAGACCCCAGTTGGTTAAACATTTGAGTTGGACACCATGCAATGGAAGACAGCTCTGGCTATGTGCGTGTGCGTGTGTGTGTGTGTGTGGCTGTAGCTGTTCATAGGTAATGTAATGAAGGCCACGGCTCCATTAGGACTCCCTTCCTGCAGAATCCCATCATACCACTCCCAGTGGAAAAAGAGAGATAGACAGATAGGCAGGCAAATACAGAGAGGCAGAAGAGACACAGACAGAGAGGCAAAAAAAAGAAAAAAGAAAGAGATGAAAATGTCAAAGGCTGCAGTGAAATCTGACCTCCTGGCACATCAGGATCTTAGTGTAGGGACCATGTTGGGAAGGAGTGTGTGGCGGACAGGGCGAAGGGAGGGAGGTGTTTTGGAAGGAAACAAGAGATAAATAGGAATGGAAGCCAAGACGAGAAGGAAACAACTAGGGTAAGAGTCAAAGCCCCGTTTGAAGGCAGTGAGAGGAAGTGAAGCTCTGGAGGAGGGAAGATGGATGGCGAGCTAAATAGAAAGCGGGGAAGATATGTGGTTTCGGGAAAAGCTGTAAAATGAAGGGAGAGAGGGGATGATACACAAAGCTGGGTGTGAAAAAGGTCAAATTTGTCCAGTCCTAACAACAACTCATCTCTAGATCAACCCTGTCTCCAACACAATAACATTTACCATCTCACAATTACAAACAAACTAAACTACATCCTCAATTACGTTTTGAGGGAAACGTATCGTCTCCCGGAGTACGGTCGCAGATTTAAAACACGTTGTTAACGTTATAAATTGAGACAAAACAAAACAAAAACGCTACAAAACTACTCGGTCATGTTAAGGCAACACAACTATTTGGTTATGTTTAGTAAAAGACTGTGGTTTGGCTTGAAAATAAGTATGTTTGTTATGTTATTTAAGCTACGGAAATGAATTCAAAAAGGTCGACGTTGACCGTCTTGTTTCTCAAGGGACACAAACACCGGTTTCCTGGGTGAAAGCCCGGTTTTTTTTTGACTAACCCATCCACCCCGACCTCCTCCGCATCTTCCGCAGACTTTGATTGGAAACATACTCGCGTGTATGATACGCCAAAGAACGAATGCAATCCGAGAGGAAATATGTTTCCCTCCTTTTTTATATCCTGATCTGGATACAAAACAAGAACATTTAAAATACAGACATTTGGAGTCTGGAGGTTGAAAGATTTCAATTACTAATGCCAAACTGCAGTGGACAAAAAAAAATCCAGATCTGAATAATCTCTGCAAACTGAGCTCTCTTAGTATCCACTATTCAACCACAGGAAAGTGAACTGGCACAGGCAGAGGGTTGACGAATAATGACGCAGTCTCTTTATTGTTCAGATAGAGGGGAAAGTAGTCTGCGGGAAGCAATCGCTCAGCAGCAGCCTAGAGCGTAAGTGTAAGAGTGCAAATGCCCAGTGACACAGGTTCAGTGAGCACACAGACATGGACACACAGCCACTTGGCGCAGAAGAAGCTATGTTTCTCCGGGACAATCACGAGAGAGACAGGCAGTATTTTTAGACCGGCGAGTAAGAGCCTCACATCACGCTGTGTCCCTTTGTCGTTTTTCTCTTGTCGCCTCGCATGCGTAGATCTGTTCTTGCTGTATTGAGCTCAACAATACGTTTCATCAGGTATAGCTGCATTTCACCTATCAATTCCCGTTTTTCAAATCCATCACAGAGCCTCAACCAGTTTACAGAATCAATTCCACTTTCCACTTAACCTCAATTGGCATCCATACATATAGTTATTTGCAGCATTTTGAGGAAACACCATCCTGTTTACTCAGGGTCATTTAGAGACATTGCTGTGGATAATTTTCATTGTTAGGTATTTTCTGTCAAAAGGTAGGAAACAGTAAAAACTATCTATAGCAAGGTTTGTGGATTATCCTAAGAAACCAGGTTATTGTTTCTGGAAATACATTTCTGCTGACGCTTTCTGTGGTGTTCAACAAATCTACAGGGCTAGATGCAACTACACACTGAGAAGAAGGTAGATAAACTGTACCTTTTGGAGTACAATCGCTACCATTAGCTTATAAAACAGGCGGACACATTTAACATTAGCTATCAAAAAAAAAATACCTTTAAAGCTCTGTTAAGCAATAGTTTTCATATTAACAATGACTGAAATGACTACATGAAATGTGAAATGTGTAACGCGACCCTCAACCAACTCTACGGCTCTTTAAAGCCCTCTAGCCTCCTAGCTCAGTGCTGTTGTTTTACTGCACGCACATTGACTTGGATGGATGAGAAGAGCAAAAAAAGCTTTAATTTAAGGGGTAAATAGGATGCCTTCAAGCTAAAGTGCAACTGTGCTCCCATGTCAAAAGCTGCCAAAGAGAAGCTCACGACTGAGGAGACGTGCTTATCCGAGATCAGCTGATGGAAGTACACACTGGTATGTACTTAAGAGATGCTGTAGGACCTGCCTACATGTGGATACAGATCTCAGTTGAGGTAACAGTTGTGCGCAAAGATTGGCTTTAGGAGTGACTTCTTTCACCAGTTTAGTCTCCAAAAAACGCCTGGACACTTAAATCCAGCAATAAAACGTTTTTTTTGGGGTAAAAAAGGAGAGGATAAACAGACACACATGCACACGTTGAGCTCAAGTTCTATACTTCAGAGATCTATGACTAATCAGCTCATCTTCTTTCTGTGTATTTAAAAAAGAAAAGAAAACAACCAAAAGGAAATTAGTATTTAGATTCCCTCCGTTGTATGTTCACTTAACCATGGACACACCGACACCTGTTTAAGATTTCTCAATGCTGAAAATACAACTCTAGACTGCATATGAATATGTGAGCTAACTGGCCCCACCCTAAAAGAAGACACTAAAGTGTGTGTCTATGTGCGTGTGTGTAGTTGTGTGTGTACATAGCACTACAGTCCATTACTGAAATCACATTAGCCTGAGAGTGCACTAAGACAGGAAACAACCATCTACCATCTCCTGACTCACTTTCACTGAATAAACAAACATTACACGATCAGACCTCGATGGTAACATTCATGTTCTTGTTTATGCCACACGTTTATGACACAGTCTCAGCAAGACATGTATGTGATGAAGCTGTGTTGTTGAGGAAAGGAGAGGGGAGGAGGAAGAAGAACAAGAGGCTTAGTAATGCCACAATTTCAGTCCACAAGGACAGAAAGACTTACTGGCAAAACAGCCCAACCCAGGACTGGCCTGAGGGAGAACGCGCACACGCACACGCACACACACACACACACACACACACAGACACACACACTTTACCCAGCAATGCGTTATGCTAAAGTAGTAGACTTTGTATACAGTGTGTGGCGAATATGTGAGAACACATAGAGCACAGTACTCAAATAAACTACGCGCCATAGCCTGTCTTTTTTTTTTTTTTTTTTTTTTTGCGTATAGGTTACATTGAACAACTCCTTCAGAAGTCCCTATCAGGGATGCTCACCCTCTGACCAGTAAAGCACAACATGGTCCATGTGAACAGTAATCCTCCAGTGAAGTTGTAAACATTGCTCACTGCAGCTTGAAATAGTGACTAGTGGAGACAGTGCAAGTGTGGTGGTGTTTATTTTGACGGCCATAACAACTGGCCTATTTTGGTATCATCACACTCCCCTGACTCCAAGTCACTTATCAAAACGGATGCTATTCTTCTCTGCCTGAGATGTTTGCTCCTATTAGTGGCCAATTCAAACACACTTGCAACATCTGAGAAAAATCTGTCAGATCACGAGCGCCGAGGTGCTCAGAGAGCACGGCAACGCCTTTTGCCTGCTCTCCCTAAGCGCACAGCATCAGCAGCGGTTTGGGCTGCTCTTTACACGGCTGACTGGGCCAGTCAATGCAGAAGAGCAGGCTGCGGACAGACACCCACCTGCCGTATACGGTTCTGGTGCAGCGGTGGTGGAGGTCCACCCTCCGGGGACGTGTTGCTCGAAGAGGCCATTTTCAAGTCACGGTCGGAGCTGCCTCCCCTGGAGAGACTTCCTTCAGGGCTGCTTGACATCCTGTCTCGGGCTGGCTGCTGCTGGGGGGTCCTTTTGCCGGTGCAAGGTGGATTTGTGCGGGCCTTAGAGTCCACAAGGCTCGGCAGGGCCCGGGATCATTTCTGTGGCGTAACACACAGTCTGTTATGAAACGTGACAAAATACAATACAGTGATTCTTCCAGAATGTAAAAGCAAAAAACGAGCGCTCCCTCCGTCCAGGGATGCTGCCGGTGTGTTGCTGTAGCCTGGCTGCGTGTGTGTGTATGTGTGTGGAGATGTGAACGCGCCTCAGATGCGCTTCCCCGAAACTCCGCAGGATCTATGATACCTTCAGGGACAGTCGGGAACTTCGCACGCGCATCTTGATGAGGTTAATCGATCAGAAGAAAAATGTCATTTTTCCGACACCACAGTTGGTGAAATACGATCTGTACGGGGTGAGGAGCAATAGTAGAAGTCATTTGAAATTATGGTATGATTGGTTTATGGTATGGGACTAATTAGATTAATAGCATGCCTATGTGTTTACTTTTCGTCTTCGTTTAGTCGTGTTATTTTTTAACATACTACACCACTTAAAACAGCGATCACACTGCCACAGCACATTTCCGATTGTTTCAATAGCACTGAGAAAAAAATGCTCTGCGTCAATTGACCCCTGTAACAAAAAGCAGACCTATAACAAAAACATTTTATGACTACGGCATTTTCTACTAATGGCACATGAATGCACCAAGAAGCAGCAGTGCGCTCCTGTTTTGCTTTTTGTCAACCCCCCCCCCGTCGGGTGCTTCTGCAGCAGCAAGTTAACAGTGTGGTCCATGATTAAATGAAAACTGTAAGATTGTTTGCACAAATATGAAATCATCAAAGCCCCAGGCACATTGGGCTGGGCTTACATAATGTGAGCTCCGTCTTAGTTTTCTTACGCCCCCACCGTGGCCTGTGTATCCTCACTGTGCTACACATTTAATGGAGGTTGACAGGGCAAAATCAATAACAATGTCTTGTATACATAAAAAAAAAAAAAATAGCAGGCAGGACTCGTTTGGAGGAGGGCGAGGAGGAAAAGAAAGGGTGTAATAAATCATGTTAAACAGACACACAAACGTGTCACTGGTCTTTCAAGACTTCAGTGAGGTTGACAGTGAATTAACATTATTGCAAGTCATACGTTATTTTAATTTACCTTCTCTTTAAATTGCAAAGTAAAAAAAATTATAATTAGGTTGTTATGGCTGTTAGAAATAGGTAGATGCAGGCAATTTCATAGTGGTTGGCCCCACCAGCCATGACTACTTTGGGTCTTCTGCCACTGTAATGGTTTCATTTTGGAGATGTACTGTAATATGTCTGGTGTAAGACAGCACCAAACTGCATCAGTGAGCATCCAAAACCAAATAAAACATATATGACTTAATGGTCATGAATCAGTGAGTGAAGCACAGAGAACAGAGGCCACATTTTGAAACGTAGCCTTAGAAAACAGCAACAGAAAGTAATCACTTTGGACGGCAGTATAACATATAATCTGTCTTTAGTCATTCTTCGATTTGGTCAAGAAAGACATACATTTCAATGGTTAGCACAGGAATATTAGCTGCAAAGACTTTATCATACCACCTGGTTTTGCTAGTCATCCTCAGAGACTTCCTGGGCAAGGCTAGATTACCAAACAGGCAAAGAGGGCAACTGGCCAGGGGCCAGAAACTCTAGGGACCCCAAATGCCCTTGGTTCTCTGTGTGCCAGTTGCTAATTTAATACCTTACAAAAGTGTACCACTAATGTAAAATATCCAGTGGGTCCTCCATTATGATGTAGTCTTTAGGCCCTGTTTTATAACTTAGAGGGGTCTGTGTTGCATTCGCCTAAAGTTGTGTTTCATCAAAATCTGGGGCCATCTATAGTGAGGTTTGTGTGTGTGCACGGTAGAAGAACTGTGTGTGCACTTGATGTGAACTGGAAGGCATCCAGTTCACATCAACAGCAACACCAATGGGCCCACAAACAAGTTAATCTGGCCATGCCCCGGAGGGTCCTGTATGATGCAACTCATTGCTAATTATGCTATTGCAGTTTCCCTTTTTCATACAACATGACTCTAGAAATAGCAGTTCCATTTTAAGTACCACATCACAAGTAACCAGATCAAGGAAAGACTGAATATTACTATAAGACATGATGACTTAACCTGTATAGTAGGAATGTTTCACAAGCATATGTGAAGATGCTTTTTTTTTTTTTTTTAATGCAATACTGCCCTCTGTTTCCACTACATGGTATAACTCAAAACACAATACTGTCTGAAAAAGCCATGTTTTATAAGATGATCCAAATCTAAAAATGAAAAGGTAGAGTATACACTTTGAATACAACAATCGGACAGGTAATATTATAAAAAAATACTTTATTAGACATCTAACTTTTACGGACAAGATTATCATTGAACTGGTTCCAATCAATGAACACCAGAAAAACTGAAAAACCACCAAGAAACATTAACAATAATAACAAACAACAGAGGACAAGGACACATGGTGGGAAAAAAAGCTTATAAAGAGCTAGAGCTGAAATGTGTACTTCTGAGTCTTTTTTTTTTTTTAATGTGCGGAGAGTTGGTCCAGGTTGTCGTGGCTGCGGCTGGAGAGGTGGGCCTCCACAATTTCCCCAAACAAATTCCTTTTGAGGAGGCTGTAGGCCATGGGCAGAAGTTGCCTGATAACCTTGTGGAAATACTGGAGAGAGTCATAAAACCAAAGATTAATAATGCATTTCTTTCAACTACAATGTTCGTGGTTTTTCAACATTCAAGCCTTTACATGGCCTAGAGCAGTGGCAACAAAAACATTTGGGCTTTTAAATCCCTAAAAAATTATAGAAATTTGCATGGCAGAAATGCATTTCTCCATCTGCCATATCTGTTTAAATCTGACCTTGCCACACTCATTTATCCTGAGACCCATTGGAAGAATACTGAACCCTAACAAAGCTATTAGGCAATGCTTTGTGACGAGTTTTAACTTAATTCCTGCAAACCCAGGTGCACCTAAAACAATCTCACAAGACGCTGAGGAAGCACTGCGCAGAATTGACAATGCTAAAAATGAATTGAAGAGATTCATTCACGAAAAACATGCATTTAACAAGCAAGAAAGTAACCGTATATTAGTTGTTTGAATATTTTTATACGGTATATGTAAGAAAATGGTCAGGAAGCAGAAAGGCTGTGGGTGCAATAAAGTCGAATCTCTGATTGTGAGTGTCAAAGGGCTTTTATGCACCACTTTATCAGACTCACATGGGATCCGTAACAGAAGAGGTCCATTCCTAGTTCATATCCCATGCCGTAGTCACACTCATCGTTGGCAAACTGCACGAACGTGACCATCTCCTGGAGAGGTCCAAAGGCTTTGACGCGCTCTTCATCATTCCGGGCTTCAGCAATAGCCCTGAGTATCTTCTTGAGACCGGCTGGATATATAGAGGAGAGAAAAATATGTATCAAATAATCACTCATAGGTTACATACCTGGAATTATACACTTTAATGTTTTAAGTCTCAAAAACGTCAATGTTTATTACTATATATACAGTTTATAAGCTCACCATCTGTTTCTGGTAGTTCTCTGTAGCCTACGTCATTCTTGTCTACAGGTACGACGATGCCGGCACCGTGGAACGTCTTGGTGACCACCTATGGCGTAACCAGAGGTTAAGAGATTACCTGCTGGTGTCACCTTGGATCACGACACTTTAGTCAATCACAATCTTTTTTGTTTGTTTTGAAGACGTGGCTGCAACCACTTTAGAATGATTCACCCACATTTTTGTGAAATGATAGTGTTGTGTGACGTGGTGGGGTTGGCAATGTGTCCTAAAACGTAATACGTTTATCCACTTTGACTACACCAAGGAGGTTCCTTGAAACCAATATGGATTCCAAATGCGAGGGGTACAACCTGTAGGTGTCTACTGTACATAGTATTAAATTGATACGCTGCATTAGTTTGAATGTACAGTCCTAGCAACAGAGCAACGTACGAGGTGGAAATTAGGAGTGTTGCTAGTTAGTTCTTAAAGCAATAGACCGTAGATTAAAAAAAAAAAAAACACAGTTTGCTCCATTGTGCAAGTTACCTTCTTGTCCCTCTGCTTCATGCCTTTGGTCTTCTGCTCGAGAGACAAGCCCAGCGTCTCTGCCCTGTCTCTCAGCTGTGCCTCCAAACTTTCCAAAGCTTCTCCCCCTGCTTTCTTGCTGCCTCTCTCTTTCCTCCTCCTCAACAGATACAGGCTGATGGAGGAGGGAACAAAGCGATCAACAGTTGGGAAGATGACATGTACGGAAGTAGAAAGACACTGATCTGAGCAAGCAATAAGTGTTTGACAGAGTTTTGTGTGGCTGACATATATTCATGTGTAACAGAATTAAATGTGCTTGATCAGTGTGTTTAACTTGTTGCAATTTAAATCATGAGCGACACAATTTAAACGTAACAGCCAATCCCAGATGGATAAAATGTCCACTTCTTTTTTTTCTTCTAATGACTCAGAGCTCATACTTTATGGGATACATTCTATGGTTTCTGTCATTTTGAAATTCAAACTTTCTTTAAGTCATCACAAGTATAGGAAATGTTTCTGTATGGCGAAGAGGTGGTGGTTAGTACTCACAAGACAGCGGCAAAAACATTGTCCCCCATCTGTGCGATAGTGCAGCCTTTCTTGGCTTCATTTTCCCCAACAAACGCAGGGAGGGAGTCTGGAGTGTCCCTGGTGGATTTTAGGAACAATAACATTTAGTAAAGCAGAACGAACCGTGCTCATTTAGATATAGTTATCACTGTTTCTGCATCATCTACCTCTCACTAGCTAGATTGTGTTATTTCTCTGTACCGAGTATAGTAACTGTGAGAAGGCTAAGTCAAAGTCTCTGTCCTGGAAGCTAAAGCCTCGTCATAAAAAGCAATTACGCTGACTCAGCACAGATCTAACACCTTCACAGACTTTAGATGGCAACAAGTTGTGCGTTCTATACCTGTAGTAGCCGATGTGAAGCTGTCGGTCTTCACTCCCCAGAAGGATGGTCTGAAACTCTGGTGGGTCGTATAAATACCTCCAGTGAAGGTGGAAGTTAGGCTGAGGATTCTTGGCGTTTTTGTGGGCTCCTGCCAGGATGTCAAAGGGACCAACCAGCTGCAAACCCAGTGCGTCTTTCAGTGCACCTATATAGATTAGGATGAATAAAAAAAAAACAATATATTGATACAGAACACTTGAGTGCACTTGCAACAAATGAGGCTTTTATGGATAGTTTTGATACTTATATTGATACATCTTGTATATATATATACACACCGTTTTCTTTTCTACATTTTTGTGGAAAAGAAGAATACAATATATAAAACCAAAGAAAGCTCAAATTCTTCCAGTCTCTATTCTTCCCTTTACCTTGGTTTTATCTTACAAAACACAAAGCATCCAGTAGTATATTTGCACAGGAAATCAGTCACATGGGACAAAGACGGAGAACATCCAGCACATGCCCCTGAGAGGCGGCTCAAAATGTTCTCTGTGAATTCAAGTTTTAAGCTAAAAGCTTTGGGTAGTGTGCAATGTCTTCGACTTTGTCCTTTATAGGTGATTTCCAATTCCAATTTTTTTTTATTTTTTTTTATAAATGCTATGTGTGCAGACATATGATTATGTTGAAAATCCTAAAGATGGTTATCATCTTGCTGAACAATGAAGAACAGCATAACTTTGGAGAAGAGAAAAATGAACAATTGCAACAGCCTTATGGATTATTAAACTGGAAATATTTCATAGCCGTCTGGTTTCACCTCACATTTTGAGAGTTCATGTTTTTCTATGTTCCTTCCTTATCTTTATCTCATCTTTAATACATTGTCCGACTGTTGGTCACATAAAATCCGCAGTTTTCAGATGTCGCTTTCGGAAGTGGAAACTTGCAATGAGGATTTGCTAGAATGTTTCGACTCTTATATGTTTTGTCAAAACAGCAAAGCCGTTTAGAAGACTACCACGGACTGGCAGCACTTATAACCAACACACAGTTAGTGTAGAGAGCATACCACGGGGGCTGTCAGGACAAAGCTCCTTGCAGAAGTCCCAGAAGTGGTACAGATCGTCTGGCATTTGAAGCTTGTACAGTTGCACCATCTCATCGCGTTGCTCTGAATCCACCTTTGACAATGGCAGGGCTTTGGATTCATCAGCACGGGCTTTCTTCAACTCACCATTGCCTGTACCCGACTCCTAAAGAAATGTATTGTAGGAAAAACAACTATGACGTTATACACCGAGTTGCCAGTTTATTTGGTACACCAAGCTGCACAGAATGTATTTCAATACAACAGCCCTGCAATAACACGATCATCTGTCCCAGTAGGACCACTGGGGAGTATGACCTTCACTCAATTTGGTTAATCACTTGTTATCCCTTTGTGTATCGAGTTTCAGTATCAGCTCCTGCAGGGGTAAGAACACTACCTTAAGAGGGTTCACACACCAGTATAGCTACATACACATGTTGCTGCTATTTGATGGCAAGTCTTATTGTCAAGGGGGTTGTTAATAGGGAGGATTGTGTTTTTAAAAATATTTCTTAAATAAGAAAAACGTTGTGTTTTTTTCTTTTTTTTTCTTCCAAATGAAACACCTCAGTATAGCACAATCAAACTCAACAGCATTCACAAAAATGACCATCAGAGTGAATCGACACAACTGTAGAACAGATCCAACAAAAAGTGATCTTTATAACCTCTCGAGGCAGGATTCAATGCAGGGTTGTTGACTGAACTGCATTGCATATGGTCCCCCTCGCCCTTATTAAGTGTTCACTCATCTGCATGTTGTGCCCGCCACACTGGGAGATGTGGAGAGCCTCTTCCACAAGGTGAGGAATCTAAACCTTTGCCCACCAATGTTAGCACTGAGGGCACTGATTTATGTCCTTTGTGGGATCAAACCACGAATCAAATCCACACATACACACACAGACACACGCGCGTTTCCAAACAGCAGACTAGCCTACACACGTTACCAAGCTAAAGCGCTCTGTTGTGCTCCATGACCCAGCGCTGCTGATTTGTGTAATGCAACGGACATCGAAACGTTATGTGGTAAACGGGTGTGCAGCTGGCCGTGAACGCCACTGAACAAGCGGCTCTGCAGTACCAGGCAGCGGTGGTGCTGCTGCCATGTTGTCGTCTGACCGCTGCAGACAGCGTGCCAAACAGTTCTGCCCATAGCGTTCAACAGAAGTTGCTTTGTCGCCATTAAAAACCACGCGCAGCACAGCTCCTTGCCACGTGAAACCGCCTTTGGAACGGACATCTCTGCAGCCCAAGAGAGTGGGTCAAAGACATTGTTATATTACCTGACTGGATTTGGGTTTTCTTTTTGCGCGCCCTGTCATTTTCTTCCTCTCTTGTCTCTCCGTCGGCGTCTTCTTCTGCGGGTCGGAATCGGCAGCAACAGCGCCGCGTCAGTTAAAGCGCATCACTGCCCCCCAGAGGCTGGGCTTGGTAACTACAGCCCCGAACCCAATGTCACAAACGGGTCGCTGAGCTTACATTGGAGGTTGATACTAATCGACCCATCCATACAGCTAAAAATATAGCCATATTTCAATTACAGTCAAGTTAACTGAGAGTCTGTAGAATTTTCTCTGTCACGTCATTTGGAAGGCTTTCAAGTATCGGCCACAAAGGACATGGTGATGTGTGCAACAAAATCAGTACAAGAGTGCATTTATAGATAATGCTCTGGGCTTTTCTGGCACAAAGACTACATTTATTCATTATAATTTGATCATTTGAATTAAAAATGTACTAATTACTATTCGTGCCAAGTAGGCATAGAATGCTCAGAAATTCAGAAAACAGAGAAGGTATCTAACTTTCAGTGGTGATACAAATTGATAAATGTATAAGGCTTTATAAACAACACTGGTCCTACAGGGTGACAAAAACACCTTTCAGGATCACATGCAATAATGTACACGAGGGATCATTCTGTGCAGCCACAGATAGTTTTGATGTCTACTTGGCCAAAAAGCTCTGCACATAAGGAATTGCAACTATACAGTAATGCTTTACATGACAAACAAATACAGATAGTATGGAAATGATTAGGCTATTTTCTCAGCTTGTGTAGCTTCAATTCTTTAAAAATAATGTAACAGATGAATGTAACTTATGTGAGACCGGGTTTGACATTGGCCTTGCTACACAATATGTTCTCAGTCAGGTGTTTAACAACTGGACAACAGCATTGCTTATATGTGTCGAGATTGTTGTATATTAACACATTAAGAAGTCAAAAGCTCTGATGTGGCACTACGCTGATATTTACTCAAGATGTGTCCAAGAGAGGATGGAGGACAAACAGGTGGGTAAAATTCCTTTTGTGTCTTCATCCTCAGTCCAGTGCTCTATTCTTCTGTCTGCGTCTCTTCCTCATTGTTTTCATGTGTTTGCAGGGTGACGCAACTGCTATTTTCACAGTCTCCTTCCTCTGCTTCCCCAGCCAGATGCATCCAGTGTTCTCTGTTCTTCTTACAACCGTTTAGCAGTGGGGAGCAGGTGTCAAACAGTCTTGATACAGCCTGAGGAAGGCAGAGATAGACAGTGTGATGTTTGGAGTAATGGAACAGTGGACATTAGAGGATAAGAGAATAGAACAGCATTAAAGACAATGTGGTGGTTTTCTTTTGCTTACAAACATGCACATATATGCATGCATTGTGCCACACGCAGAAGTAAACACACATGCAACACCTGCAGATATAGCATACCTTGTACAGTGGATAGCAGATGTCATCAATGTATTCAACTTGCATGTATGGCAGCCGAGTGCTGTTTTCCCTGTTCATGATGTCCTGGTGAGAAAAGAGTGTAAACTGGCTGTTAAATTAGGACTATTTATATAGGCCAGATCAATTGTAGTGGTTCAACATATTATTGGGCAGTAAAATATTGCATAAGAAATGACCCATGATGCCACTGTGACTAAAGTACCATTACCTAAGACATTCCCCTTGAAAGAAACACAAATCAATGTGTTTTAATAGCAAAAAGAAGGTTTGTGTTGAGCTAGGTAGGTGTGATGCTTTTTTAAAAACAACCTTAAGTTACATAAGTTCAACAATGAGAAATTTAACTAGGACAAAAAAACATGCCTGAAGGACTCTTCAACATGAAAAAAAGGCTGCATTAGGGAGGGAAAAAAAACATTTTGTTACTAACGTGATTCTTATTTTACCAAAAAGAAGAGTGTGAAAACATATTTGATAGTTATGATAAATTACACTGATTTAAAAAAAATGTAACAAAACAAAATCCTGCTAGTAAGACTTACAATGGGTTTGATTTTGAACTCTTTTTTCTCTTTGTCCCCTTGTGCAAAGAACTCCATGGTAACCAAGTTGGCAATCTGTTTTGGAGGATGAGTGAGGTCAGGGTTGGGATTAACTCAAAATGAATGAATGATGACGATAAAGTGGGAAGTGTTTAGAAAAAAACTCTTTTATGAGACGTACCCGTTTTTGTTCAGGCCAAGGCTTTGTGATAGCAGAGAGGTCACTAGCTGTCATCAACATCGACCTGTGGGGTGAATTAAAAAAATGATAATAATTGTATTTATATAGCCCCTTTTAAAAACCGAGTTTACAAAGCACTTTGACAGACAAAGCAAAGCAAAGATACACAACTGAAACTCAAACAGTGAGGCCAAACAAAAGGCAAGACAACATTAAGGTCTTTGGAGCAGAAGGGCCGTACCTGAGGATCTAAGGCTCACATGGGGTCAACATTTCTGCTATGTAGCATGGGACAAGACCCAGACGGCCTTTAAAAAATTCAATAAAAGCTTAAATTCTAAAACAAACAGGGAGCCAATGGATACAAGCCAGCGTGAGGGGAAGTAAAAAACCAGTAGACAAGTCTTGAGAAGATAAAAGCATGAATGGCTTACTAAACGTAATATCTTAAAGGAACAGCCCCTTGCCCATCATATATATTAATATCATATATCCCTGATTCTAAGCTATTTGTTTCTCACCTCAGTAAGTCTCTTTTATTCTCACTCTTCCAGCTCACACTGCTATCCTTGGCAAGAGTAAAGAACTCTTTTCTTCTCCTACAAAAGACAAGCATTAAAAGGGTCACAATGCTTCAATCTATTCAAGCTATTTGACATTTTCTGTTTTTAACATACTCCATGTAGACGTTCAGGTCAGTTGCAAGGATTGCCCTTTTCAGCATGTGTAGTAGAGCTCTGTGGTCCTCTGCAGAGAGGCCGCTGAGAATCTGATTCCCCTGGGGGAGGACGGGAGACACAGCGACTTAGTAAGAGAGTGAAGTAAAGTGAAGACTTCGACTCAGTCAATAATAATAATAATAATAATAATAATGAATTTAATTTACAAAGCACACTTTAAAGTTCAGCGAAATCTCAAGGTGTGAAAACAAGCGATCTGTTACGAGAACAAAGATTGTGTGAGATTTTGCAGCATTTCTCCAGGAGAATATCTGGCGACGTTATATCTTTTCAGGGTACGCCATACTACATCGCTTTTGAAGAAACACAAGAATCACATTTTTAATTTGTCTAACAATGATGATATTCCAAGTATTGAAATTCTATACAAACAATCAATATTTATAACAAATATCAAATAGTATACCAGTTTATCATTCAACTAATTGCATTACATTTTAATGTATTTTTATAGAATGTATTTTAAAACCTTTGCTATGACACATAGAGACTGGAGACAGTCTATACTACAGACAGTAGTATATTAGGGTTTACAAGTGGTTGGATATAATAAAACGGGAAAAGATTGTGTGCATACACAGGTGACTCATAGGTCGAGAAAAAGAGGTGGGTCAAAATGAATAAAAAAGATGGAAGGATGAGGTCTTACAGTGTTGTTTAGGATGAAGATGCACAGGTTGTAGTGGTGGTTTTCAAGGGAAGAGTGTCCATATAGCTGAGCTAAAGGCTGTTGACTCCTGAGAGAGAGAGAGAGAAAAAATATATATATTGGCTGAATATAAGAAGGCAGTGACTGACAATTGAAAGCATAACCAGTAAAACTGGATAAATATATATCAATTAAAAATATACATAGCCATAGGTAAGACTACTTTTTACATAGAGAATTAACTGAACTTGAAAGAAGGGAAAGTAGTGTTTACCTTTCTATGTACGAGTTACTGACTCCTCTGTGGTCAATATCATGATTCAGAGAGGCTATCATCAGTGCTAAGATCTCCAGACGGGAAAAAATAGTCTGAAATACAAACAGAAAGAGATGGACAAACAGAAAGAGATGGACAGAGAGAGAGAGAGAGAGAGAGAGAGAGAGAGAGAGAGAGAGAGAGAGAGAGAGAGAGAGAGAGAGAGAGAGAGAGTAAATCTCTTTAACAGAGATTCTGTAGTTAGTGTAGAAAAGCAAATTTAAGTTGCACCTTTCACCCCCACCAAACTGACGAATAAAGAGCTACAGCTTTTAACATTTCAATGAAGAACACTTGCATGAATACCTGCAAATCAAATGCCACAGTTTACTGTCAACTTATTGTCATTCCCACTCTTAACTACTACAACAACCCACTATCACATTCAATATGCAAAACAGGATTAAGTGGACAGTTTCACAACACTATGATAAAATGTCCCTCTTAATGATGTAAAGAGAGAGAGACTGTAATAAGTGAGACACTTAAGTGGAGATTTAGGCTGGTGTGTGATCCCTATGGGAAGCAGTTAAGAGGTTTTTGGGCAAGTCTGAAATGAATCCTCTTTTGAATAAGTAAGAGTGCTCTGTACTGGAGAAACCCTGCAGTCCTTGCAACATTAGAACTTAGCTTAACTTAAGAACCAAAAACAGATGACACTCAGTAGAAATTCATCCACATGGGGCGACTGTCAAGAGATGACAGCTCCACATAGTCGATTGTCACCGAAATGCATACAATTTTCAAGACCTTAGTCACCTCATGAGATGCGTACATTTTCTGTATTTACATCAGTCTTGAGAAATACCTAAATTATTGCCACTTTTTGAAAAACATTTAGCCAATATGCTAGTTTGGCTACATATAAGTTTCGGTAGTGACAGCCATTGTAAATGGACTGCATTTATATAGTGCTTTTCCAATCTTTGTGATCACTCAAAGTGCTTTACAACACATCAGCATTCACCCATTCACACACACTCACACAGAGTCAGAGGATACCATGCAAGGTGCCACATGCTCATCAGAGATAACTACTCACACACTGTTGGCCATTGGGAGCAATTTGGGGTTCAGTATCTTGCTCCAGGACACTTTTACATGCTGATCATAGAGGCCGAGGATTGAACCACTGACCCTCTGACTAGTGGACGACCACTCCACCTCCTGAGCCACAGCTGTCCATTGTACTTGCACAGGAGCAAAAACAGGGATGAACTAACCTGGAGTTGTTCTGTGGCCATGAGCATAGCAAACATGCTTTGAGCAGTGCTCAGTGCATGGTTCCAGTTGTGATAAGGCACGTTGTTCCTGTAACCACGTTTCACAGTCAGCACCCACTGGCAGAGACTCTGGAGGAAAGTAGAAGAACAGACATAGAAGTAGAAGAAATAATTGAAAATCAAAACCATTTTCATAGAGGCTCATTTGGATACTCTCTATCATGAAACCTGATTATTATCAGGTCAATTACCTTGTAATCAATGTTAAAGTCCTGCACCAAATTGAGGTCCAGAAACATACGAATGGTGGCCTGAGTGGTCCGGTCTTCTGACAGACCAAACTCCGAGAAATGGAAGTTTAGAATATGCAATGATTCAACCGAAGGAATAGTGGCTTCCTGAAAACAGATTGCAAAAAAAGCCATGGATTGCAGGTCTTCTGAATAATACGCTAGACTGGATTTATAGAAAGTGTTCATTTCTATCAAAGAAAGTTAAGAATCACCTGCAATGCTTGGATTTCCTGCTCTGCTGCGGTGATGTGGTAAGCGAGAACCTGTGAGAAGAGAGAACATTTTAAGTTGCAAACACCTGAACGGGTTTACTTGGCTGCGCGCTCAAGAGGTGTGCAGAACAACTGGGTTACCCACCTCCTGTGTGACCTCTATACTGGCCCTCCGCTCCTCAGTGATCAGCACAGCCTGAGCATACTGCAGAGCCAGGCCGCAGTACACAGCCAGGTCCTCCAGCAGGCGCTCATCGTACCTGTTGAAGGCTTCCACCTCATCTGTGTCCCTGCTCCTTTTGTTCGTCAGCTGGCACACCGCTATGTGACAATAAAGAAAGGGATAGAGGACAGTTTGTACAACATGAGAAATAAGTTTTAAGAAGCGTTTAATTAAACCCTAACCCTAACCAAGAAGTCTTAATCACACAACTCGCAAACAGCTGACTTCCCTTTAGCTGGTAGTCAACGGCAAACAACATTTTATGCCGAGCATGAATGACTGTACCTCTGTTTTTTTTTAGACAATGCAAGTTTAGTAAGTCACATGAGGAAGCTTAGAGTTTGTGATAGGATACCATGAGTGCAACTGAGACTGTAATGACCATTGCCATTCAAAAGAGACTTACCAATAACATTTTCAGACTGTTCATTTCTTACGGGGCAGCAGATCAGACTCTTTATTGTTTCCTGAGAAGTCTCCGACATCTTAAATGTTTCCATAGAAACCAGAGTTCGAAGGGCATGTGATGGGTCTATATCGCTGACGTCACGCTCCCTGAAAAAATGATATGGAACTATTTACACTATGTCTGATGTAATAAGTACTACAGAATCTTTCTCAAGCAACAGGCCGGACCTTCTGTAGATCTGGCAGGTTGATCCAAGCTCCTCACACTCCAGGTGAATCACTCTGGAGAATGAATCCTGAAATAGAAGAAGTGAATGAACCTGAAATACCACCAGAGGAACAGAAAACACAGGTACAGAGATATGATTTGATGCTTACTTTTCTAAACATGCAAAAAAGGTATCAAACAAGATAATGCACCTGGTCTTTCGTGACTGAGGTTTGCTCACTGGGGATGAAGATCGTGCAGTACTGAGCATGTGTGAAGGGCATGATGGTGGCAGCCATCTTACTTAGCAGAACTTCAAAGGAACGGTGCTCCTTTGACAACACCTGTGCCATCTCTATCAAAGCCTGACACACGCACGCACACACACACACACACATATATACATAGATAGATTACATAGACATACATTCATTCATAGACATACATAGATTTCATATTGTTCTCTGGTGGTGTTACCTGACTGCGTTTGGCCTCCTGTCTTGAGCTTTCATACAGCTGGACATTATCCAGGACCATCCCCAACACATCCATATGATTCGACAGTACCTGGCCAATAAAATTAAACTCAAACTTACCTCAGACAGGTATTAGTCACTTCTTAATACAATGTGTACATTTATATATCGTTAGCATTAAAATGTAAGACATACATTCATAGCATAGCAAGTAATACACAAAGACAAGAGCTCTAACATCTGCTGCCCTGTAGTAACAGGCCCAAACCTCCCGTCCCTCACCTTTTCATCCATGTTGGTAAAAACAGAAACTGATCCATCGCAGCCATTTCTCTTGTTGATCATTACGACTACACCTACCACCTGTCCACAAGAAGAAAACATGCTTTATCGTTATCCAATTTATGTTATAAACTCTCTTACATCACACTGAACGCTCCATACCACTGTGTTTATACATTTAACCAGCTTAAGCATGGTATATCTTGAAATAAATGACTAAAAAAGGTACCTCTCCCCTGTGGTTCTTGATGGGGACACTCAGAACAGTGCTGATCTTTGATGATTGATCGCCACCTAAGTCGAATCTGGGGTCCTGAGGAGGTAACCAACGAACACTAAGTAAGTATAACACTTGCACACAAGCACATCACTTATTTATACCTAATTGCAACACATTTGTCAAAAATGCTTTGCATCATTGTGTGAATTAAGATCTTTATGTAGTATGGCAGCGGCAAACTTTTTCACCAAACTTGACTGTATTCATACCGCTGTTCATCGGCTTTGAAAGCTTTAGCCAGGAATACCCACGCTTCTCAGTAACCTTGGTGTCCCCGGGTTATTAAGAACAAGCCATCCACACCCACGACTGACTGAGGATTATCTACTGCTTTCTAATTACGCTGGCGGTGACGACAAAGAGTAGTGGTTTGGGCATCTCCTGTAAGCCCTTAAGTGAGCTGTGCCATCTTTTCTCTTTGGCTTGGTGACCGTGTGTGTGTGTGTGTGTGTGCAACGGACAGTTTAGCGTAGTACATCACTGTCCCAATAGTCAGAGGTCAATCTGTCTCTAAAAGGATTAGAAGCATGTGCGTCATCTGGGATTCCCTTACACAGCCACGCAATAGCCATGTCATCGTCTAAAAACAGATTCATCAGCAAATGGCTGACTAATTTAATGTACAGTCCTCATGTCATTTAAAGGGGACACATTATGATCATTTTCAGTTTCATACTTTCTGATCTAGGCAACTCACACATTATTTCTTATTTCACAATTTGTGGATTGGTTGGCAGTGCATATGCCCAGATGTGTTTGCACTAGCACCGAAAAAAGTGAGTTTTTCATTATATGTCCCCTTTAAAATACCTGTGCCCTGGAACAAAACAACTTGAGTCGTGTGTAGAAACTTTACAACAAAATGATGACTGTCAGTTTGAAGGTTTACCCCTGATGCGTCTCTCAGGTTCATTGATGACCCTGTAGCCAGTGCACATCCCATGATACCCTTCACCAGCTCCAGGTGCGCATGGCTGTAGAGGTTGCCTTCGCTCAAGTACCCCAACGCTTTCAGGGCGATCACCTCCTCCAAGGTGTTCCTTCCACCAGAGTCTTTCTTCACCAACGAGAGGGAGCAACACTCGGCTGCCACCAGCTCCCCAGCATGCAGGACAGCCCCCTGGCAGAGCTCTGCCACAGAACCCATCCAGCTGAGACCTCCTCTCAGGAGCTCCATCATCCATGGACAGCACTCACCATGACCACAGGCTGCAGTATTTGTAGCAGTGGGATGCAGAGGATAAGGAGAGTGGGGTAAGTCAGGGGAGCAAGGGCAAACGGGAGAAAGTGGCTCGCAGGAAGAAAAAGATAAGCGTGAAGAAGAAGGACAGCGTGGAGAGTAGGGGCAGTGAGTCCAAACATCTGGACTGAAGTGATCCATGCACTCAGGGGGGGCACTGAGATTGGAGGCAAGGGGTTTGAGCCTGTCCATCAAGGAGGACACGTGTGAGCTGGTCAGTGGAGAGGAAGGTCTGCCATGATGAGCCTTCCAGAGCTGGTCAGAGCTACTCCTGGGAAACCTGGGCAGTGGAGATTCTGCCTGTGGACCACTGACCCTGAAGTCACAGACAAAACAGATTAGAAAAAAATCCCAAATCAGAAAATTAAGAATATGTTTGAGGAAAATACATAGAGTAGGCTACATCATACAGCGAACAATTTTTATTTATTTTTTTTACAGCTATGTATGACTTTTCCAATAAACTTATTAAGATATATCAGTTGGAAAGGGTTATAGTGTATAATCATTTACGCGGAAGCTCTGCGTAAAAAGTACGCCCTCGTGAAGTCGGAGTGGTCATCCAGCCATGCCTCCACTTGGTCGCTTTTCACACCGTCTCCAAACCTCCTGCTGCGCGTCTTGGAGCGTGGGCTCCACAGCGGCGAGAAGAACCAGCCCATGTCCCTCACCATCAGCGGCGCAGTCACTGTTTCCCTGCGGAAGGACTCCTCTGTCCCAGCGGCAGGAGATGTCCCGGGCGTCGCACTGTCAGGCTGCATGGTCTCCGGCGCTTCGGAGTTGAGACAGGGCATCCCCTCGCTCAAGTAGAGCGAAAAAAGATCGATTAAACTCGGTCTTTTGCCTGTTGAGTTATCTCGGATAAACACCTGCCATGGTGGAGTTCCATGAGTGAGTCAGACTAAGTCGCCGAGTGGAAGAGCCCGTGGAAACGATTGCGTCAAGGTAATCCCCTGACCTTTATTTAGCCGATCTGGCGCCGCACGGGTTCATTCATTAAAGGGAACCAATTTAAACTTCATTACAGAGTGAATGGATCGAGTCCAAGCACTGGCTTTGCTCCAGTATGAATGAGCTCATAGAGTCCCACCTGTCATAGTTTGCTAAGATTTTTAGGCTACCTGTAGAAAGTCAATTGTCAGCCTTTAACCTGTACACTAGAATTAAGTGACCTTATCATTATTCATTTCACTTATTTAACTTGGTTGCCCTTATCACTCACATACTGTGGATAATCTGCATAACAAAATATAATTTACCCGATTGTACTTAAATAAAATGAAATAATTGCTTTGCTTGTACTTAAATCAAATGAAATAATTGCTTTGCTTGATTTGATAATCACATGATTGAAGTCAACACATTGCTTTAAAGGTTTTCTTACCTTTTGGTGTATCAGTATTTCTGGTTTACTTCAGTGTTGCTGGCAACATAATGTAAGAAAGATGTCAGAACAATGTTTTTTTTGAGTGCTGTAACAGGAAAAGTGAAGAAAATACCCCACTCCAGTGATAAACAGCCTCTGAGATGGCTGGGGTAACACTGGAGAGAACCACAAAGAAATGAGGAATCATTTGTGTGTGAGCATTTAATTCCTCTTTAATGATTGCTCTATGGTGTAATTCAAGACTTTCCCTACATTTTATTCTGAATATTACCAGCGTTTACACACCACTCAGTGTCTAACTGCTCCCTCTGCTGGCCTCTTACTCCTTCATCATCTGCAGTGGGTGGGTCCACGAGTGACAGCTGGGCCCTGATTGGCTGCTCCAGGAGGAGGCTGCCATGACACAGTGGATGCTGCACGGAATCAGTTCCACAGCATCAGCAGGCAGCGGACCTCCATCCTCCTCATTATCCCTCTCTCTTTCTCTTTTTTCTCCTTTGCCTCTCCTCCTCTCACCACCATCCTTGCTCTCTCTTTTCTCTTCCTTCTCCTCCTCCTCGGACAGACACGCAGGCCTGCCCGGGCACTCTGCAGCAGAGGACGTTTACACGCCAGCAGGAATAGCAGCAGCAGCAGCAGCAGCAGGCGGACTGGTAGGTGTGCTGAGGCCTGTCTCCCTCCTGCAGCACAGGCAAGACATCGCATTCTCCTCTGATCTCTGTCAAGGACTATCTATTTAAGAAGTGTATGTGTGTGTGTGTGTGTGTGTGGGTGTGTGTGCATGTGAGAGCAGGGATCTGGTAAGTAAGCAGAGAGGACTACCACACCCTGGGAGCATTTACTACCACTGCCCAGAGAATGTTGCAGTAGATATTTTCACACTCGCATCCTCTTCATCCCGTACTTGTTTCTGTGTGCATACAGAAGGATTTTATATTCTCTCTTCCTCTGCCGGAGCGCTTGTTGTTTTTCCTCCACTGTACAGCTCTGGGATTTGCTTCAGCGTTGACTAGGCCTTGTGCGTCTGCACACGTGTGTCTTTTCTAATGAGTCTCTTGAATGTCTAACAAAGGTCACACCATTTGGCATGCTGTGTGCATGTCAGCCCGCCTAATGACAGCATTCCTCTTGTCTCTCCAACTACATCACCAGCCTTTCTGTCCATTTCTCCCTACCTCACATCTTCAACCTCACCACTTTCCTCCTCCCTGTCCTCCTGCATATTCTTATCCTCTCACTCCTTTTTCCTCTTCCTTAAAACCCCCCCTTTCTCCTCCCTCTCCATTCTCGTCTCCATCTCCTCTTTCACACGTCTTCTCCTTCCGGCTGGCTGGTTTTTCAGGATGCCTTGTTCCAGGCCACTCCGCTAGGCCCTAGCAGCATGGGCGCAGCCTGGGTGGGGAGAGAGAGCACGGATTGGACCCTTCCCCTCAGGACGGGCGCGCTGGCGGGTCACCCTCCCTCAGCTTCAGATGGGCGAAGACGCTGAGAGCCCCAAAATCAACCACACCTTCCTGCGAGACTACGTCACTGAAGGTAGAACAAGACGGCGTGTCATTGCTGTCTCGGTGGTGTCAGATAACATGCTGGTATCATTGAACGGATTCCTTTCAGCTTCATGGGTGAATTATCGTTGCACTGCTGAATATAAGGAATGGATGCTTACATTAATCACATCAGACACTTCATTGTTAGGACCTGTTTTAAATATTAGATAAGATTTTCTCATCGTACTCTCGTATGAATTTATACTTTGGAGTTGAAGGAGCTGGTAGAAGAAATAATGTTTGATGGTTATCTTCTTGTCCCATTGAGAATGTATCCATGTCAGGCCCAAGCATCATGAGTAAGAGTTATTCTGGTTTTATTGAACAAGATACTTTGTATTGAGCCAGTATTTCATTCCCTCTCCCCATCCACATTTCTCTTATTCCCCACCCCTCATTTCCCCTGTGCCTACTTAATTTCCTTTCCATTCTACCATGTCTTTATCTCTCCTTCACCCCTATGTCTTTTATTGTAACCGTTATTCTGCTTAATCGCCTCACATTTTCCCGTCATCCTCCAGCTGATGTCATCTCTACGGTGGAGTTTAACCAGACAGGGGACCTGCTGGCAACGGGGGATAAAGGTGGCCGAGTGGTCATCTTTCAGAGAGAGACTGAGGTCGGTTTGACATATAAAACTTGATATAATCACCTCATACTATTCCCAGGGCGTCCACAAACAGCATGCATTAATAGTTACTACCCACGCCGTTTCTGTCACTTTGTCCCATAGGGATGTTTTTTCTATTATTTCTTTTCTCATGCATGTTCTTTCAAAGCTGTGTTTTCTTCCTTATTTGCCCTGGACAGTCTAAAGGGGAGTCAGAGGAGGTGGGGGAGACGGGGGACTCTGGAGAGTACAATGTCTACAGCACGTTCCAGAGCCACGAGCCGGACTTTGACTACCTGAAGAGTCTGGAGATTGAAGAGAAAATCAACAAGATCAGATGGCTGCCACAGCAGAATGCAGCACATTTCCTCCTCTCCACCAATGGTGAGAAACCAGTGGCACCATGAGATAAACCAGTTCTCTAATTCCCAGTTAGGATGAAGCTTAACTAGTAGACCTGTGAACTGTCTGTTCTATGAGATATCAACCGTGAATATGCATGAAGATGACTGGCTTTGTCTTCTATTACCTAGGTGGGATAGTATAATATCAAGCCAGTCATCGGAGTCATATTTGTGGGCATAGTAGTGACACTGACCTGCAATTGTGAAAACCAAAGAATCTAATATGTGCTTAGGTGGTCTAGTGGTCAGGCTTTCAAATAGAACACCAGGAGTTTGTGAGTTCAATACCAGGCTGACACCATTGAGCTCCTGAGCAAGGCACTCAACCCCGAGTTTCTCCAGGGGACTGTCCCTGTAGCTAGTTCACTGTAAGTCGCTCTGGATAAGAGCATCTGCTAAATGACCTGTAATGTAATGTAACTTAATCAACTTCCTGTGATGTGCACATCTTTCTGCCTGTCACAGATAAGACCATTAAACTGTGGAAGGTGAGTGAGAGAGACAAGAGACCAGAGGGATACAATCTGAAAGATGAGGAGGGACGGCTCAAGGACATCTCTACCATCACCTCTCTGCAGGTGAACACACATGCAAGCCTGCACATTCTCACCTTTATTTTGGTCTGGTCATTTGACCCCTGACTCTAATGTCCTCTAATTCTTTCCTTCTATTTCTTAACCCCGCTCTCTTTCTTTCATCAATCCTCTCTATCTCTGTATCTAAAGGTGCCGGTGCTGAAACCCACAGATCTGATGGTAGAGGTTCGTCCCAGACGAGTGTTCTCCAACGGACATACCTACCATGTTAACTCCATCTCCGTCAACAGCGACGGGGAGACCTACCTGTCTGCTGATGACCTCCGCATCAATATGTGGCACCTGGGCATCACGGACCGCAGTTTCAGTATCCTTCCTCACAGTGATAATTTGTGCTGATTTGTGTGTGTAAAACATAATCTTTTACTTGAGGAGGGTGCGTCATTCTGACACTGATTGAAGGTACAAAGAGGGGACTATCTTTCACTGAAAGCATGAGTGAGTGTCATTACAATCAATTCTGCAGCAGCAATGTAAAAAATATAATAGGGTACGTTTTTAAGTAAAAATAAATTTCTGGACCAGGACTAAAAAGAGATTGAGCCTTTTCCTTCAGATTAAAGTTAAAATACTGTCATAATCAGTCAATAATATTTTTTGGGGATAATCACATTTTGATGGGAGCGAAATAAAACATTTTTGTCAGTGAATCTATGTATTTTAATACACTGTTAGAACAGTGGCACACTAAATGATATACTATAGGTTAGTGTTTGACATCACATGAATTTATTGTGTTGATATGCACAACATGCAAGCGTGTCAAAATGTATATACATATAAGTACATGTCTCTCTGATGCTCACGCACACAATTCCATCTCCTGAAATATACATACAGTTGAAATATACTTTACATTCCTACTCGTCTGAATTCATACTTGATTTATATTTAATCTAAACAGGCTATGACTATGTTTGGGATTATGTTTCGACTAGAGTGCCGTATTTTCAGCGCAGGCTGTAGTGTGTTGGACGGGGGAGCATTTGCTGATTTTCCCATTCAAATGGAAGCTGACCTAGAAAATCAAAGAAGCATCTATGGAAGAAGAGTTTAAATTATTCACTCAGCACTACACTTTCTACTGAACCACACAGGACTACCACAAATAGAACAGAGAGAGGAGCAGAGTGTGCTTGCATTTTGGGGGTTGGTTGGGGAGCGTTTATTTTTTTTGGGTTATGATTATGATCTAAGGGGAGAGCGTGGAGAACATGTTGGCACTGACAAAATGAAACATTCATTCAAAAACTGAACAGGATGTTGGGTGAATGTCTCACTCTGCCCTACTGTGTATGCGGTTCCTCCTGCATATCCTTCCTTTGGGGTTGTGCCTCATCGCTCTTTCCTGCAAAGAACGTATTTACATATATGACACCGTGTACATGGTCACCATTCTTTGTCTGACCTGGAAATCCTTTGCACCTCCCAAGGTGGTGATGTGGTGCCATCTCTGGTGGTGTTTAATCCCTAACAGACCTTTTTCTCAGATATCGTGGACATCAAACCAGCCAACATGGAGGATCTGACAGAGGTGATAACAGCAGCAGAGTTCCACCCTCACCACTGCCACTTGTTTGTGTACAGCAGCAGCAAGGGCACCCTGCGCCTCTGTGACATGAGAGCTTCCGCACTCTGTGACAGACACACCAAACGTGAGCGTTTTGTTGACAATGACGACATTTGGCGACATAGAATTGAACATACATTGGTCTCGCAAAACCAAATATGTAATTATACTTGGGAATAATCAATCACTCTGTCGTTGGTCAGTGTTTGAAGAACCTGAGGATCCAGGGAGCCGGTCCTTTTTCTCTGAGATCATTTCCTCCGTGTCGGACGTCAAGTTCAGCCACAGTGGACGTTACCTGCTGACCAGAGACTACCTCACCGCCAAGGTGTGGGACCTGAACATGGACAAGGGGCCCGTGGAGACGTACCAGGTAAGGTAGCACATCTGTGCCCCCGATCTGTGTCTCTTCCATGTCTCAGTCACAATCTGTATGACCTGTGCTGATTGAATGTATGCCCACCAATCCAGTGTTTGCTGTGTTGCTGATGAATATGACATCGAGACAGAATTTGAATACATGCAGTCCGTTGTAGATGTTGCACTTTGCTCGTGGAACAATCCACTGGACCACCATGTATAAGTCTGAATCCACCCTAGAAGCTAAGGTTGATTGTCTGCTTGATCCCAAGGTCCATGAATACCTGAGGAGTAAGCTGTGTTCCCTCTATGAAAACGACTGCATCTTTGACAAGTTTGAGTGCGTTTGGAACAGCTCAGACAGGTAAGTGGCAGAGATAAAAAGCAGCAAAGGATAGACAAAGTACAGTATATTTAAGTCCATTTGGAAGCAAAGGAGGGGGAGTGTGTTAGTGTGCGTCTGCTCGCAGCGATCCCCCTATATGCTCTGCCTCTGCCATTATCCGACGTTTAAATCAATCCCAGAGACGAGCTTTGCAGACGTCTAATCAATCCCTTTGTTTTCTTCCTTTCCACTCCCCTACCCGTCAGTTAACTGTGCTTTTCTTCTCTTCGCCATCTGCACTGCATGCACTTGCTCTTCTCAATATAACATCTCATTATGTCAATCTTTCCTCTCCTCAGCGTGATCATGACAGGGGCATACAACAGCTTCTTCCGGATGTTTGACAGAGAGACGGGTCGAGGCGTGACCCTGGAGGCTTGGCGAGAGAGCAGCAAGCCTCGGGCTGTGCTGCGGACCCGACGTGTGTACAGCGGCGGTAAGCGGCGCCGTGGAGATGTGGGCGTTGATAGCCTGGACTTTACCAAGAAAATTCTGCACATGGCTTGGCACCCATCTGAGAATATTATTGCTATAGCGGCCACTAACAACCTGTACATCTTCCAGGATCGTGTCAACCCTGAGACGCAGTTACAGTGACAGAGATGGGAATATGGACAAACACAAAAAGCGACCCAAATATATTTGGATGTCTTACAGACGTCATGGGGAGTG
Source organism: Bovichtus variegatus (assembly GCA_943593645.1). NCBI lineage: Eukaryota > Metazoa > Chordata > Actinopteri > Perciformes > Bovichtidae > Bovichtus > Bovichtus variegatus. The sequence continues at coordinate 11,701,699 of CALSCE010010695.1, forward strand.
GACAGCCTTTATGAGGAGATTAAGTCAAAACAAAGCTGTTTCACGACATACTGAGATGCAGCATCTGTTTGTGTTGAAAGGTTGGATAAATGATAGAATCAAAAGACTGTTAATGTGTTCGATCCCCAAGGAAGGTGTATAATCGTTCTTGTTCAACACTCAGATGAACTGACGTCTTTAGTACCCACCAGGACATGTTTTTGGTCCCACTACTCCCTCTTTTTGAAAATGTTTGTGTAAGCGCTCCACCGTAGGGGCAGTAAAAGAGGTGCGGGGACACCTCTCCATCTGCAACGACTCAGTGCTGTTGACCACACAATGTTACACTCCTCACTGATGTGCTCTGGTACCTTTTGACACAAAATGGAAGATAGGCGATTGGTAGCAACAGAAAGGGAATGAGATGACGGATTCCCGATTATTTTGCCATGCAGTGCATCTAAATCTAAGAATTGTGTTCACTATTGTGGAACATTAGGAGTGGTGTTATTGTACAGCTCCTCACAACAACATTTTTTTTTTTTTCCCCCCTTTGACAGCAGTAGCTGAACCTCTCCTTTAGAGCAGTGCTCTTGGAGATTTCATTCATAAATGCCACATAATCTTTGCCCTATTCACTTTGCAATAATAAGCACGAACAAAAACACAGTGCAGCAGTATTCCTGCTTTGAAACGTGAAGTCTTTTCACTGTTAGCTGTAAATATTCTGTGTTCATTTTTCTTTTCTTTTTTAAGGCGGTACCAATTTTGGTTCCAGAGAGCTAAAAGATGCATTTTGTTTGTCTGGTTAGTGCACTGCAGGGGAACCTGGGATCTAATGTATAGAAAGACTGCAGAATCACACTATTTCAGTTAAACACTTTGATGTAGGGGCTTTTTCTTGTAGCAGTACATAGATAGGTATTGCTGGCTGTGGCGAGGGAGGGGTAAATTGTGCACAAACCAACACTTACAGTTTTGTTTGTTGTGTATATTAAGCCCGTATTGGGTTTTGATTGATGCAATCTTGTCTAAAGTCTACATACCTACGTGGTAAATTACTGAAAATGAGAGAGAGATGAGACAGTGTGTTAACGTTTAGCTCTGTAACATTCTCAAATTGAGTCTGAACAGTGATTGAATCTAATAATGACAAAAGTAACATTTCTGTTGAGTCTTATGCTAATTTAAAATGAGCAGCGTTCATTTTGCATTGCATGAGCGCATATTGAAGAAGTATCTTACAATCAAGGTAAAGATGGAATCCAAGCACATTTGTTTATAAATGAAGCCCCTGATTCAGCTAATCAAAGTTTTGATGAGGGAGTTTGTGTCCAGTGTATTTGGAGATCAAAGGTTATTATCAGTGCAATAGCTCATTATGTACATTGCTCCAACATTCAAACAATGTCATGTGAATTTGTCGTATCACAGGTTGGTAATGTTATTATACCGCATACCTCACAGTGCCACATGCAACTCTGAGGTGAAAAGCCTAGGACGTACAGAAGTAAGGTGGTGTCTGTGTCGGACCGAATTCTGTGGCTTGGTCAAGATTGCATTGCTGACAGTGAAGTGCATTGTTTTCAAGTGACCTTGGCCCTGATGGGATCATCGTAAGTAGTCTGGATGTGTACGGTAGCAGGTAGAGTAACAGAAAAAGTGCAGAAGTGGAGGTTGCAACTTTTTCAAAAAAAAATACTCTGTCTGATAAATCAACAGCAGTTTCACTGTGTACATCTTAAACCCAGAGAAAAGAAGAACATTGTTAATATGTACGTTCCACTTGTCTGCTCCCTCCTCGCTTTTCCCCTCCTTCAGTTTCAAAATCACTGTTCACAAACATTTATGTTACAGCCTGTGGGCTAGCTACGATGTTTTGGTCGTCACTGTCCGCCAGTGTTGTTGAATGCAGACACGATATTGCACTGATTGGTTTAACGAAGTGTACAACACACCAAAATCCACAATGACAACCCACAAGAAAATGGTTTACATAGCGACAGGCCACCTGAAGCATTATATAAGTTCCAGGGCTCAGTCCTCCGATAGTGAGCTGTAGTTTAGAGCAGCTCAGTTGTAATCGCATCAGAACCACCACCACATGCAACCAGTGAGAGGGTTTGTGTTCAGGAGCACAGCAGCAGCAGCATGTTGCCATTATTCAATGCTACTAGCGTGTATAGCTATCATACTTTTAAAAAGGCAAATCTAACAATACAAAAAACATAACTCAAATGAGATGAATGAAAGGAATGTGCATTAATAAAATAATATGAAATCTGTGTGTTGGATCCTTTTATGTCTTTGTGTTTATATTTAATGGGGAACTATTTTTAATCATCACTGAAATACTTTCAGAATGTGAATCTGAATAAAAGAATACAAATTGGGGTTTTGTTTGAAAGACAAACACTTTAATAGTCATTGCACACTCCCATAAACTCCCATCACTAAACACAGATGGCACTCAAATTCACAGTATACTGGCTCAACATCAATGATTTTCATTCACAGGTAAGTAGAGGTTACAGTTTAATACTGTCAACATGTATGGCTTTTTTAATGCACAGTAAGTATTATATGCTGATAATCTGATCAGTTTGACAAAATGTCGCTGCCCTGTGAAAAAACGTGTATCGCACAGAAAAACAGCCTCATTTTCAGCTTTGAGACAGTATTTTGCAGATAATCTGATTTTAATAATTGCTTTTAAAAAGCTTTTTTGTTTTTTTAATCCGGAGAATTTGCTCGACCCATGGAGAAACACTTACTACTTCAGTTTATCTATACAGTGACGCAAAGTTAACAACATGTATTAGTCTTTATAAATGTGACAACATTATCACGGCATCAGGGCAATGTAAAGGCACTCTGTAGTGTAAGCAAAACTAATCATTTTAATTATTCACACTGTCCAATGTTTAGCTGGTATGTCTACAGTTGGAGATACCACCAAACATAAACTCTAGGATTTAATAGGCTCATTTAGTTTGAATTTATGTTTGTTTCCCAGAGGAATTACCTCAATGTAGACTGTGAAGACATTTAGAAGTCACCCCTCCCGGTTACTTAAATTCATTTGCTGCATCATCGGCCATGACATCTTTGCTGTGGCATTTTGGTGTGTGAGTGCGTAATACAAGCCATGAAACTGAGACTACAGCTGCATACTTTGACAAGTTTGCAGGCTTATAGACAGCCTCACTGCAAACATAAATAAAGCTGTAACAATGTTTTATGTTGGCTTTCCAAATGTCATTTAATGCGCATCATAGCTCAAGGTAAAGGAGAATCTGATAATCAATTCAAAATAAGATTAAGACCAGAATGTTTTAAGACCACAGAGCTAGAAAACTCTTGGCTAAGTGACTAAGCCAGAACATATATAATATGTAAAACATCCTACATAAATAAATAGCCAGATGTACATTAAAAATGCACACTCAAAGGTTCACACATACTGTACATGCAAACATATTCCCCATACATCTAAGACATTCCTTTAAAGCAGCAAAAGCAGCAGCAATATTGCTCTATCAAAGATACATTTGTGCAGACGAATGGACAGTATCTCTAGGCAGGAAGTGATCAGAACCCAACATCATCATTTTGCATCATCAAATTACAGGAATTTGTTCACTTCTTCAAAACAATACTGGGTGTTGCAAGATGAACTTTCTGAAAGCATGACCTTGGATACAAATAGAATAATACAATTTTTTTTGTCTTGGATTAGCGGGATTTGAAAACTCAAAGCGATTGTGACAAGTTGGTATCTGATCATTCTTGAACTGCTTTAGAGGTACATGAACTGAAATAGTAAACTATTTGTAAATTCATGCACTAACATGAAAAAGTTCCAATATAAAATCATTGCTCAGATGCTATCACCTTGTTGACTTATCAATACGTAAACATGAGCTGTAGATCAATGTTAGATCAAAGTGTAAACAATACCTTAAGTTACATTAGTAACATGATTACATCGCAAGAAAAAGACAGCATGGCTTCCTGAAGAGGATCGAGTGAGTCCTCATCACTTCAGCTTCACTGTCTTTCTCAGGTGTTGATCTTTGCGGACATAAAGGGAGAAAAGAAAAAATCAAATGCAAACTTCAGGGCTCTCATTGTGGTGCGCCTCCAGTCTCTCTCTATCTTCACCTGCCTGCCTCCAGTCAGCAGTGACGAAACACAGTCCAGACAGTGGATCGCCTTCAACTCGAAGGCCGGAGCTCTGGCTCCTAGACGGCCCTCCAGCTTTGTGCTGAATTCCACCATATTACCAGGATTTAGGTTTAGCAGAACTTGTTTGAACTCATGGCTGGCTATTAGGATTATATCCCTGGCTGGGTCCTCCACACTTCCATCCCAGAACATCCCTACTGTCACCTCAAAGAGGTGGCTGTCAAAGCGCTTGATATGGCAGGTGTGTTTGGCCATAGCCTTGATCTGACACAACTCTTCCTCTTCTTGCGTGCGGAGCAGCATGGGCAGTGAATAGGTAGCTGATGCAGACCCGGCTGCCAAATTGGCAGCTGTTATGTTTGCAACTGTAGCATTCTTTGGCTCACATTTGGGATACGTCTCTCCATACAGGCAGCGCAGCCAGTCTCCCATGAACACTGGCAACATGCTGATGACGGACTGTGCCCCGTTCTCTGTGTCGGCCACACGGACGTGCTTGAAACGGCCATTCCAGGTGACTCTGTGTCCGTGCAGGTGGCTACAGAAGAGCTGTGTCTGGGCCATGCCTTTAGTTTCCCAGGCAGGTGGCCCGCACACCTGGCTGTACTGTCTCCAACTCAGAGTGGAATTGTACAACTTCTGTCCCTCTGCATGGTACACATAGATAGAGAAGAACAGGATCACCATGGAGATACAGAGTAGGATGAGTTTGACTGGGCCGCGGTGGGTCAGTGAGTGGAAGACATCCAGAATAGACATGCTGAACCGCGTCCACAGCCGCAGGGTGACAGGGATTGCACAAACTACCAGGGTCACAATCACCTTCGTCAGTTCCAGTTCGAGGAACCACTTGAAGAGCTGGACGAGGAGCATGGCAGCGAGGCCAAAAGCCAGAACAGGCAGAGCAAACAGGAAGAGAAAGTAGGCCACACAGGTGCGCATCAGACCCACGGCAGAGGAACTCTGTAGGAGCACCACAGAGAACTCACACCACATGAAGCACACAAGGTATGGAACAAGGAAGCAGTAAATCCCTCTGAAACCACGCATCCTGGCCATGCTGAAAGTGAAAACAGACAGAAAGAAGAAGAAGAAAGAAAATAAATTGTTTTGTGGAGCATAAATCTATCAACTCATAGAAAAGGCGGGGTGGACTTTAAAGCCCACTCACACACAGTGTTTGAACTGGTGTTCAACAAACATCCAATAGCCCAAATGCTCCTGCTCACCTGAAGAACAGAGAGAAGAGGTAAACATACAGCAGGCAGGGGAGACTGAGCTTCAGCACCACTGACTCCCCTAGTGGCAGTGTGGCGAAGGTGCGCCCCAGGAAACGAAGCATTGTCATTTTCTCTGGCAGGAACTGGGTCAGGCAGCACAGAGATGACGCAACCTGGATCATTTGAAAAAAAGTACATACATAAACTAGATTTTTGTTTGTGCAGAACTTTTAAAAATTTGAGAAGTAATTACGGTGGTAATAATGTTGAATATACAGTGGAATTTGTAGTTAATAGGCTAAAACATGCAATACTGGGATTCTGATCATCTGATGTTATGCCAGTGTCGTGCGCTGTCTGACCTCTATGACCATCGCTCGACGTGCATACTTCGCAGCGGTGGGGCTGAGGCTCATGTAGCTGACAGCTGTGAAGAAAATGGCCACAGTGGAGAGCTCAGAACAGGGGATCCAGCCCTTGTCAGCTACAGGGAAGGAGAAAATGACGAAGAAAACAGACAGAATAAAATAGAGGTACGGTTCAAGGTTGTTCCAGCCAAAGTTGGTCTCTGCCTGCTCCACATCCAGGCCGGGTTCAAAACGTGTCAGCAGAGATGTCAGGGCTCTGAAGTTCTCCCAAGTCTGTGAAAGAAAAGGGAAAGAAAAATGTTAAGTCAAAGAAAGAAAAACATTGCTGAGAGTCATGGGCGGAATATGAGACAATGGGCCCCTCGGCACAAACAGGCTTGTAGTTGTTTTGTGCCTCTTTGTACTTATTTAGTGTATCTTTGTAATTGTTTTGCATGTCTTTGTGGCCTTTTTTTTTGTCTCTTTGAGGCCTTTTTGTGTCTCCTTGTGGTTGTTTTTGCCTGGTTTTGTACTTATGTTATGTCTCTTTGCAGTTACTTTGCGTGTCTTTGTAGTTGTTTTATGTTTCTTTGCGGTCCTTTTGTATCTCTTACTGTTCTGTACGTGTCTCTTCAAGTGACATTTTGCAGGTGAATGCCAGCGGGGCCCCTGAATCTTTAGGTCCCTGGGCCTTTGCCCATCCATGCTGACAGTAAAAAAAATAGGATTTTGAATATCCATAAATCGTTACAACTATTGCTGCCAATTTTGATTTTATGTTATTCCAACAGGTCAGATTTAATGTAAAATGGGTGTGCTTTATGACAGTAAGGAAAATGACTATATGACTTGACTGTGAGTTTCCCACTGGTATAATTTGTGAAAAGAGGGAAAGACAAATAGAAAACTTCCAACAGGTTCATCTACATCAGTAGAGTGAAAAACAAAAACAAATGCAAATACATAATCATCTTGTTGGCAACTACAATTACCTTGCTGCTTTGGAAAACACGCAAAGTGCAGATGATCATGGAGATGAAGGAGAGGTAGAAGACAAGCAAGGGGATTACAAAAGCAAACAAGTCAACTGTCAGGTTGCTGATGATGAAGAAGAAAATAAGTGCGTTGACGTGTTGCGTGGGGATGGCTGTGCTTAGCCACTGGACACCGGCCCGCGACGCCCAGTCCACCAGGTGCTGTTTCATCTCAATGATACCATGCAGCGGGTACTGCAGCATCTGAAGTGAAGAGAGACAGATATAAAGAGAGACTGGAGAAATTAAAATGCAAAAACCAGGAAAGAGAATTAAGAATTGTATAATTCAAGAGTAAAAACATCCACAACAAAAAAGGTACTCGACATAAAGTATATTTAATGAAGGATAATTCAAGGAATATAGAATGAAATGTAACATATATGATTACCATTAAACGTGATTTCATGTCCATGGCTTTTTTCATGGCCCCATTCTGCCCATTGTCCAGCATCATCCCACTTCGGCCAAAACTCCACGAACGTTTAAACGCCTTCTTGTAAGCTGATGGCACCAGCTCATCCTTCCGCTTTAAAAACACAATTGTTGAATAGTTACAATTCAAAAATGAAATGACATCTGGGTCTTTATGATGACAAATCATTTCTTTTTTTTTTTTTGCTGATTTGGTCTTTTACCTCCTCACGGCTGTGGTGGGGCGTTGGGCCTTCAGTCTTAGCCGTGACCTGGCTGTCATTTTGGGATGTAGAGGGGACAATACCTTGTGCATACTTTTTAGTCATCTCAACAAAGTCATCCAGGTCCACCAACTGAGTGGCTGAGAGGACACAAAGAAAGCAGTTATAGAAGAAAACACATTATATTCTCGGCTTGTGTGTGTCTGTCTCTCTGTCTGCAAACTTACACTCATTGTTGACCATGCTCTCCAGTACTTTCTGGGTCTGGCCTGAGGTTGGGACAGGACTCCTGCTAGCAGTGCCACCTACTGGTGAGGAATGACCACAACATCAGTGAGTGACAAACATTTCCCTGGAGGACTTCAAGTAACGTGATATTCTTCACCATGACAGCTGCAAATACTCAAATGATAAAGGGGAATATGAGATATTTTTAACCGTAATGGAAGCTATCATAACAACATGCTACAGCATTATGCGCAGTGTATTACACAAGGCTGGATTGCTGTCACCATTCAAAAAAGACTTGATATGGTGTCGATGTTGTTTTGTCCACATGGCTGTGATTGTGTGCATGCTTTATGTTTGATTTGCTTTTTTTTTTTTTTTTTTTTTTAAAAGAAAGGCCAAACAGAGGAAAAATTGTAGCTGAAGTAACAACCTTCTACAGGCTTATCAAAAAAAAGAAATAAATAACTCACCTAAAACAGAGATAAAAATAAAATAAAAAATAACTATGCAAAATTTAAATATCAATTAACATGCATAACCTTTATACGCCTTGTAAATTATGATTAGCCGCTAATAGCAATAAACAGCACTATGTTGAAAACAAAAAAAAATCAAATTAATAATTTGTCCATTCTGGATATAGATATGGACATGGATAATCACATGTACTCATCATATTTTAGCATCATAGGCTGCTAAGCTGCTATAGATAATGGCAGAAAAGGTTGAAGACACAATCTAAATTATTCAATACAAAATCTTTTTGTCATCAAAGTACTTTTGAGTCTCATTTTGTGTGTAGACAAAGACAGAGAATCAGTCAATAAGTACAAGTTCGTATTCAATAATTGGATTCCATGGTGTTTTGAAAGTACTGTCCTTGAGATGTACAATACATTTGTACGTTATTGATTTGGCACTTGGGTACCTGGCACTGCATTGACCTGGCTGACATTTTCCAGCATCTCCGCCACAGCCACCTTCTCCTTCCTCTCTGGATTGAGTTTCCAGTACATCATCATGGCTGCTTTACGTACAGCCAGCTCAAACCTGCTCTCGGTCGCCAACGTGCGCATTTCGGCCTCATTCTCTGGAGTGATTCCTAGTAGAAGATGTCAGACAAAGAACAGTTAAGGAACTACAAACACAAACCCAGTGTTTTGTGCTTTGTAACATTAACCTTTTTTCTGGATCCAACAGCGCTGCAGTTCTATCGCTGCACCTTTTCTTCCCTGTTTAGCTGCTTTAATCAGCCAAGTAACAGCCAGACAATTATTTAGCTTGGTGTCCTTCTCTTTAGCAAGAATCAAGTAGTGCTGACCCAGCTGAAACACAGAAGAGAGGAGATTAATTCAGCGTGTGTGGGCTTGTTCTAACTAAGTACAATCGCACAAAGTCCCCCAATAGTTTGGATAACCCCCAAGGCACACTGGTTTCACTATTTCTTTGGTAGAAAGTAGTTCCAATCAAAAAGTGCACCGTGAAGTTCATGGAACACGACAGATGACTACAGAACCCATAATTCCCTGTTGCTGTGGCCATCAGTGTCTCCGTCAACAACCGGGGGTAGCGGAGGCCCCAGAGGCATATCAAGTGACTGTTTTCTAATCTTAACCGTCATTTCATAGCTTTCTTCTCCCACAGTTATCATTGAATGTGCCTGTTTATAGGGGAATGAGATATATTCCTGTCAGGGTCTGCGTTAGATACAACAAGCATATCATTTCATAAACCTCCTTTAGTATCATGGATTTCAGGTTTGAAGTTCTTTAATGTCCTGTGCACAACAATTACAACAAACCAGTCTTAACTATGATATAAAGCTTGTCTATTATGGTATATGAGACATTATTGGAGAGTCTGACCCAGTCCTCACTGCATGCACATCCAACTACTGTCCTGATGTGGACACATACGTTCACACACACACACACACACACACACACACACACACACACACACACACACACACACACACACACACACAGTGGTTATTTATTTACACACCCTGTGCTTGGTATATCAAATACATGACATATAGCATGAGAAATATCAAGCCACATAAGAAGCCACTTAGGAATGTACCCTTTCAGAGCTGGTGGGTATTAAATGCAAATGCTTGGCTCATCTTCCACCTCCAGCCTCCTTCCTTCTGCCAGCACCTCTTTTCACATTTGTACTTGAAGGTGGCGAACGAGGAGTAAAGAGAGTGTGAACATTTCATTACTATTTGTACACATTCAGTGCAGTAATGGAATACACTGTATAATGATTTGTATGCTTGACAGTATTTTGGTGTATCATATTGAAAGCCTGGAATCATCTTCTAAGTGGCCAAAAATAGACACATGCTCACAACCAGACTGAGGCAACCAGAAGGACTGAAAAACAATGCCAAGTTCCAGTATGTGTGCATGGGCTTTAACTCACCCGGGTCTGGGCTCTGGCATCACCAGATTTGGCCTTCTCCTCCATCTGCTCCACGGATAAATCTTCCTCTGGTTCTTCATCTGGAGGAGACGAGAGGGGACATGTGATCAATCAAACTCTCTGGATCAATAGATTACATAATACCCTCACTTCTCAACTTGCATCGCAGTAGGACTGTAAGGAGCAGTGTGACACAGTGCTGATTTTTACACATACCGTGATCCCAGCCAGTGATGAACAAATACCGCCTGACATATAAGTTGTAACATGAGAATGAGAAGAAGTCAGAGGTGGAGAAGATGTGAGATTCTGTCTATCTATGCAGATATCCTGTGACAAGACGCCAGAGCTCCATCAACATCGTGCCAGGACACTATGTCACACCATTACTTGTTGATTGCATTTAGTTTCACAACTGTTACTGTCTCCCGGTGTCCTTTAAGCAAAGGGGTTCAGCTTCTTCGCCTGTATCCCTGTTCCAAATGTCACAGTCTCTTACGTAGGCCTACAGCTAAATATCTTTCTGATGCAACCAGTTTGTTGGTTTTACTTCCAGCAGCTCAGTTTGAATGAGTCATTTATAATATCAGTTTCAAATAAATCTATGGGCATTTCAGTAAGTGTAAAATGTAAATCGTTATCGTACATTGTTGACAAAAGGTTACTAGGTAACAACAGAGTGGACACATGTCACAAGACAAAGAGGCTTGAGACATTACTAGCAGGTCTGTGAGACTGTACCTGCTAATGTCAGCATGCTAACATGCTCACAAGACAATGCTAACATTTGCATCTCAGCATGCTTACGTTTGCTAATTAGCGGTAAACATACAGCTGAGACTGATGGGAATGTAAGTGGTTTTGTAGGTATTTAGTCATAAGCCAATAAAGATGTTGACCTGATGATGGCGCAAAATGAAAAGTTGGGTCGACAAAAGCTTCACCAATGTTTTTTAAAAATCATCCTGAGGGAGGGGGACATGAATTTGTGCACAAAAATTCCATGGCATGAAATGTACTCAAAACCATAAATGTAAACCTCATGGTGACGCTAAATGAAAAGTCATTAGGATTCGTTGTCTGAGCACTACGAACGTCTGCACAAAATGTCACGACAATCCATTCCAAAGTTCCTGAGATCACTAAAAGCCAACAATGCCAAGCTGCTGGTGGTGCTAGACAAAAAGACAAGGGATCACCAAAGTTGGTAGGGTTAATCCCCCGGGGACCATGAACTTCTGCACAACATTTCACGGCAATCCATCCAATAGCTGTGGAGATATTTCAGTTTAGACCAAAGTGGGGATCGACCAACCATCATGACTAAAATGGTTCACCAAGGTATGTGATGCATGCATGTTAAAAGGGAAAGCAAGTAGCTGCCAAACTATTTGCATGCATGTTCACTACTTTTAACCTGCCAGTCATACAGTAACGAGGAGGAGGTAATGTATATGCGGAGACCTCGCTCTTTTTCTCTGCAAAATTTCTTTACACACATGATTATAGAAAATACCATTATTTTATGTAACTTTATGTATATTATATTCATTTCTGTTTTTTACGCAGTAATGCAAGCCACGGTGCTTCACAACACGAGATTATAATAACAAAGCAAAGATATAGAGATGTTTATCCAAGAGCAGGTTTACTCTGCTTCACATGCAAAGACATTCCAAAATACAGCATGACGCTTATCACTGCAACACAGCAATGGGTCTGTGGTCTGCAACTTCAGCCCTCAGGACCATTAAAACTCACAGTGTGTCCCTTACTCCCAGACTCAAAGCTAAAGCATTCTTACCGTCCTCTTCATTGTCTTCCTCCTCGGCCTTCCTAAGTCTTTCCTGTATTATCACCCGCTTGGCCAGGGAGGCAAAGGTGCGTTTAATGGGGTCGGTGGAAGCAGTCGCAGAGGAAGAAGTAGGGGAATCTGTAGGAGTGTTACAGGCCGAGCTAGCAGACGTAAAGGAGGCAGATGTGAGTTTGGAAAAGGATGACATTTTAGGGATTTGAGGGGTGGAGCAGTTAGGAGAGAAGGGTTTGGTGGAGACAGGTTTAGAGGGCGCAGCGGGACTTAAGGGCTTCGACCCCTCTGCGGAAGGATTGGAAGAGATGGTGTGAGCGGATGTTTGAGAGGAATAAGATAACTTTTTGGGTTCTGTAGTGGTCTCTGTCGAGGATGGAGATTTGGCGGGGTGGGAGTGAGCAGTAGAGAGGGTATTGGAGACGAAAGGAGGAGTCTGTATGGGGGATGGAAGAGAGGGTCCACCCACGACAGGGCATGGCCCCTGGGTGTTGGCAGCAGTTGGAGTTGATTGGGAATCAGTCTCCATATTTTCTGGAATAAGAAAAAGTGTGAGTAATTTATAATTTAGCTAATGACAACCATATACTGTAGCAAAAATAGGGCATTTCTAATAGTGAGTGACAAGTGAAGACACAGCTGTGGGGTTGACTCTGTGAACTCCCTGTCAGAGAAATTGGAGGACTGCATCCTCAGGATATTTTGCACCTAAAATTGACTTCCTAAAATGTAATCGTCGGTGAATCCCTGTTCTACACAATGCGAGTCAACATTGTGAAAGAAGAAATAAGTAGGACAATAGAATATCTGTCGCAAAAACACATGCAATCAAACGAAACAAAAGTTGGCAAATGAAAGCAGCAGCATTCTGTTAAGCTGATATTTTAACTTTGGATTGTGCTAAATGTGCGAGTATAGGCCGAAATGCTCAACACTTAACCTGCGCCAAGACAGAACTGATCTAAACAAAAGAAAGAAACCTTACTTGGTTATTAAACGAGCAGATTTCTTCGAGGTAAAAAGAGAATTGTCCACCTGAATTTAAAAGTTGTGTCTGTAGTCCATGCTGAGATCCATGCAGCTCCGCGCAACCAGAGACGCGCACTGACCGTGGCCAAACTCTCATGTGTCTTGTCCATAACACCACCACAACTTTACAGCCTGCCCTCTTGAAATAGACTCGCCCCTGATAGGCAGAAATAAATGGCCATCAAACAACCAACGTACCTGATTGGTTATTAGCTCGTTCTTGCTTCGTAAACGTGTGAGAGACATTTTTTCATTAATTTCTATCATCTTTTCAAAGTGTTCTCAACTGAATCACCTGTGTCTCTTTTTCTATCTTTAAAAAAAAAAAAAAAAAAAAAAAAAAGAAAGACTTTAGAGGAGTTGGGGGATTGATGTCTAATAAGACTGTATGCGTCGTTATTTCAACTAAACGGTAGCAGTATTTAAGTAGATTATGGGGTTACAGGTCAAAAGCTGTTGACCTACTCTTACTCCAGTCTGACTCTCTCCCATATGGCACCAGTGGGCAACACGAGTGACCACTGTGATGTGGGGATAATAGTAAGTTTACACATTATGATAATGGTACACTGGAGGACTGTCACTATTAGGGAATGACCTGTGGCCTAAGGCCCACACTTGCAACATTGCATACATCACTTTTAGCTATCCTAAAGAAAAGTCTGTAAAACATTTTTAAAGACCACATTTCATAATCAATGGGTCCTATACCCGCACAATGCTCATGGTTGGCACATGTGTTTACAGGTCTGGCAAAGAACTCACGCAACCTTCAAAGTTTCTTTCAAGCTTATCTCTTTGTTTTATTGGACTAGATTTGTCAAGAAGAAGTTTTTTTTAATGAATACATTACTATTCATAAAACATATGACTGTAGTGTGATTATTATTCATGATATATACTGTTATGGGGCTGAATAAGCATTCAACCCTGCAAATGAAACCTTAGTTGTTCTGTATATTTGTTCAGGCAATTTGAGTACAGATAAAGAAATTCTGCCAATGTTGCAATATTTCATAATTTCCCATACAAACTTACTAAAACAATTAAAACTCTTTATTTTCTGCATCAGAGGCCTCTGACAAAAACATCTGATATGTGAAAAAAAATTCTATATTTGAGCTTTACAACGTTATTAAGCACATGCTTTGTACCCTTATTATAAAGTGCTAATAATAATAACTATACCAATAACAATAACAATAATCATCATCATCATATCACATGCTTCTTAAATGTGTGGTATACACTGTACATGTATTCTACAGGCTGTTTTTAGGAGCAAGAGGCTACATGTGTTGTGATGCTGTTTCATGTAAAAGACAGCTCCCAGCTTCTCTCTCTATCTCTAAACTCTCTTTCTTCCTTTCCCAGAATCCCCATGGGCCGTCCGTGAGAAGGACAGTCTGTAGCTGCCTGGAACAAGACTGTCTGCTCACATTAGCAAACATCCCATGAGCATACAGGTCACTGATTTTCAGCCCATTGGAGATAAAATTCACCTGCTGCAGCCTTTCAGGTTGCATAAAACCACCCACCCCCCTATATGTAGTTAAAGGTGGAGGCTGTGATTCTGGGGAAAGGTTATTGATTTGAATTTAACACCGGACTTACTGTCCCTCTCGCTCCCACCGCCTGTCTCTTTATACAGCCATGTCTTTTGCCCTGCTGGGATAGTGTTGTGTGGCTGAAGCTTCATTCATAACATCGACTGACTTAGTTCTCCTGAAAGCACATAGGCACATTTAGCAATCTGCCTCTCCCTCCAGATGTGGGTTAAAGGATGACACATGGTGGTTGTAATCTGCTGATGGAGTGATCTGCTCACGCACAGCCCCCACTTTAAAAGGAAAGAGAGAGAGAGAGAGAGAGGGATGGAGAGACATGCTCTGCTTTTATTTGTTAAGTATGCTCTCATGTGTGGTCACTATAGGCTCTGTCAGAGCTAGGGCCTGAACTAGTTTACGCTGACACCCCACCAGCGGTGGAAAGTAACTATGTACATTTACTCAAGTACTGTACTTAAATACAATTTTGAGCTACTTGAGTATTATATATACTTGAGTATTTCCATTTAAGGCTACTTGATACTTTTACTCCTCTACATGTCAGAGAGATATATTGTAATATTTACTGTACTACATCTATCTGACAGCTTTAATTACTTTACAGATGCAGGTTATTATTACAAAAATATAACTTATTTAAAACAACTTAACCTATTAAAGATTAGGATACCCAGCAAGTGTATAAAGCTAAATAAATTAGCTCCATCTTTACCAGCTGCGACATCATTATTTACATTATTGCATCAATAATTATACTGCAGTGATGTGATAATGTAGGCTATATGATTCTGAAATGGGTCTTTCTGCACTTTTACTTTTGGTACTTTAAGTATATGTTGATGCTACTGCTTTTGTACTTTTAATTGAGTAGGATTTTGAATGCAGGACTTTTACTTGTAACAGAGTATTTCTACGCTGCGTTATTGTTACTTTTACTGAAGTAAAATATCTAAAGACTTTCCCCACCACTGCATCCCAACCACTCCCTAAACTGGAGCACTGCATCATTTCACTTGTTTATATTTGTGCGTGTGCTTTCTTCTTCATCATCCCCGGAGAGAGCTGCTTTTCACACTTTCACAGCATCGGAGCGCGCTCGAGGGGCGGGGGCTCTCCGTGACCCAGTTAGAGGTAAAACAAGCGAGGCTTCTTCTGTCTCCATCGCTTCAGATCGGGGGGAGTCTCCGTCTGCCGTGGAAGCCACAATGTCTGACTGCAGAAGGCAGTGGAACCGGGAGGATGAGCTACCGGTCTACCTGGCGGGGCCGATCACCAGCGGGCCGAACCAGAGGAAAACCTACGGTATGTTCAGCTCCGTGGAGGGGGCGTTTGAAAGCAAAACCCTAGACTTCGAGAACTACGCGGTGGGGAGGAAAGGGAGCCGCACCCCGAGAAACGGGAGCCGGGAGAGGGTCTTGGACGCTGGGGACCCCATCGGCAAGACGTCCAGCGAGGCCCGGGAGGGATCACTGACCAACTCGCCTGGTGACACAGACGATGTACAACCCGGTGTTGAGGTCAGATATTCATCGGGGAAGGAAAGCTCACCTGGGGAGGTAGGACGGAGGATTTTGCTCCTTGGCTTTTTCTTTCTCCGTCTGGGTTTTTGGTTGAAATTCTGATGGTTGTCTCACGTAGCCTGTTGACAGGTTTCACCATAAATGTGATTTATACATTAAATGCAGTAACAAAAACGCAGCTGGTTGCGAGCTGCTGGCCTATTTAGAGGAAGAACAATGGAGGCATGTAGTTGTATACTTTATTTTGTCAAGAGGCAAAAGGTGTTCGTTTCTTAAACAACCCCTCGGGAGTTGTCATTTTGAGACAAAGGCCTCAGTCTGCATAAATGATGAAGTTTTGGGCTGCATTGCAGTTGGGGCCATTTCAGTTTACGTCTTCGTAGCTCATAAATAATCTCCAAAAAGATGCAAATGTACGTCGACACAATGCAACTCCGCTCAGTCTGTGGTGCTGAACTGGACAGCGCCAGACAGCGTCCCTCGCTCTATTGTGTTTCTGCTCTCACGTGAGCTGTTTGTGTTGTTTATACACCGTCTTTCTCGGTGCCGTGAACGTCACCGGGCATACGCTCATCTTCCCTCAAGCGCGCATGCACCGGATGATCACCTGTCCCGTCGAGGTGCGCGCTCCACGCATTCCGACGCAGCCTTACGGCGGCGGATTCATCGCTGTCCATCTCACACACACGCGCAAACAATAACTAACTCACATCAGGGGAGACAAAGGGGCGCAGAGCGCAGCGCAGGGCGCCCGAGTCATCGCAACCCGCTTTTGAGTTGACTGCCAGCGGGCAGAGCGACCAAGAAAGCATGTCTGGGTCCAGTTACCAGGAGAAGAACAGCATCCGCCATCTGACGGTAAGAGACCCGGCCTGGTCAGCGGCGTTGGCCGGAGAAGCTCTCCGCTTGTATGCAAATCCCTGTTCCTTGAGAAGGGATTACATTCTTAGTGTGGAGGCAAAGAGAAGAAAGCTCTTCTACTGTGTCTCCAGTGTGAAAAAGCAAACCCAAGACAGAGGGGTGGAAGTCTGTGTCAAATCGAGCGTGTATTCTCGCTCACGGTTGGACAGTGTTGTGTAATCTCGCTGCCTGTCAGAGGGATTAACTCGGTTGGCGTGACAGTCAAACCAGGATTTGCACAGGACACAATGGTTTGCGTAAAACAACACAACAGGTGCGGGACTGGATTTGTGCAAAGATGCATCCTTTTCAGCTACATTTAAGCATGCATGCTGCAGAAAGTCTCCTCTTCACCTTTCCAGAGTATCATCAAGTACCAAATGAATCCAAAGGCATACAACTGATATAACTAAGCGTTACATTTCATGGTGGAGACAGAAAATAACACATCAAATGGTATTCAGATTCTTAATTTTGCAAGTATCCTTATTGGATAAAGATGCTGAGGATTCAACAAGGCTGTCAGCTGCTGTCATCTCCAACCATGGGCAATCACTGGTTACCATGGAGACATAACATCCTCCTAAAGCTGTTGCCAGGCAGGCACCCTCCATGGCGGTAGAGGGTGCGGACGTGTCGTAGTCTGAGGAAATAAAACATGCTCGTTTAACACTGTGCTTGTAAAGATTCCGTGTTTGATCGTACTTATAATCTCATCCCACATACGATTAATGCAAATAAAAGAGGCAGTTAAACTGCACTAATAATAGCTTTAGAGAGACACCACCCATGCACAGCACTTGTGTGGCTAGGCATTTCTTTCCACCCTCATCCGCTGCCCTCGATCATAATATTGCTATAAAGCCAACGATTACACAACTGATTGTACAATATATCAAAATGTTAGGGTTTATTTCCACCCTGTACCTCTCCCTCCCTCTCACTCTGTACTTCTCCCCTGCAGAGTGAAAGGCTGTTGATCAAAGGAGGACGGCTGGTCAATGATGACCAGTCTCTCTATGCAGATGTCTACGTTGAGGATGGGCTCATCAAGTGCGTATAAGGAACTAATTACATCATAAAAATACAGATTTGCAAATACTTTTGCAGTAGACAATGATGTCACTTCCTTATTTACTCTTTCACCTCCTCGTCTTCTACAAACCCCCCCTCCCTGTCATCTCTGCATGCACCTCCTCCTTCCTGTTCCTGCTTCTCGCCTCCCCCTTACCCACCCCTGTGTCTCATGTATCTGATCCTCGGCAGGCAGGTGGGGGAGAATCTGGTTGTACCGGGGGGTGTCAAGGTGATCGAGGCTAATGGCCTCATGGTGATACCAGGGGGGATTGATGCCAACACCTGTCTGATGAAGCCTTACCTGGGAACACAGCCTGCCGATGATTTCCTCCACGGCACCAAGGCTGCACTTGCTGGCGGTACCACCATGATCAGTGAGTTTGGATGCATCGAGACGCATCTGTCATTCACCACGTCATCGCTCGAGTGTTAATTACTATTATTATTTGCGTCTTTCCATCTTAACCTTTGACCCCTCCCGCCTTTCAGTCGACCATGTAACCCCAGAGCCAGGGGAGAGTCTGCTGGAGGCGTTTGAGTGCTGGCAGGAGGCTGCGGATAAGAAGGCATGTTGTGATTACTCCCTCCATGTAGACATCCCCCAGTGGAATGAGATCGTTAAAGATGAGTTGGAGCTGCTGGTGCAAGAGAAAGGTACATCGTTTTTTAACTTACTCCATAGTGTTTCGCAGCTGTGGTCATTGCTGTAATTCTTGTTTTATGCTTATCCCTATTTTGGACCCATTTCACGAGAACAATGGGGACAGATTTAGAAACAATTTGGCCCAGTGTTGAATCCTCTTATAGCGAAGGCACAGAAGTAATCCATTGTTCTCTATGGTGCTGTCTTGGTGGTAGTGTATAAATTCCGCTTGTAATCGGTTTTAAGTAAAAAATCACTTTTCTTTCGGGGCAGCTACAAAATAAGGCAGTAAATGAGCCAAGGTAGCTGCTTGTGTTACCAATCCCTTTTCTGAAGTAAAGTAGACAGTTGTAATTCCTGGCTTAGATGCTAGACATGCTCTGCATTCTCTGTACATCAGACAAGGTTGTGGATCAGTTTGTGTAGTTTGCAACCTGACGTTCATCTGGACTTTATTTATTGCATTTCACGGTACATCATTGTGGCTACACTCACACAATTTGTCTTTGTAATCCCTGCTGCTGAGTTTCCCTTTATTACCTTCTTGTTACGAATACATTCATCATTTCCAATGTTGCCAGGTGTCAACTCCTTCCAAGTGTACATGGCTTATAAGGACGTGTACCAGATGTCAGACTCTCAGGTATGTTTCATAGTCACTGATTGCACTAATCACTAACTGCATTAATGCGCTTATTACATAAAAAAAAAAATGTTTTAAATCTGTGACTTTATGTTTTTATTTCCGATCACTATTAATCCTTTCTTTGTTCTTTGGACTCATCCCTCCCTCAGCTGTATGAGGCGTTCACCTTCCTGAAGCAGTTGGGTGCTGTGGTGTTAGTTCACGCTGAAAATGGAGATCTGATTGCCCAGGTAAGTGCTACCTAATCTCCTCTACGTTTGTCTCCTAACTGGCAACCCATACCTCCGCTAACACCATCACAACCTGTCAGTCTTTAGCCTCCAGACACAGCAGTTTGCTGTGGTGAAATAACCCAACAGATATAATGGCTGAACTAAATCAATCTTCTACCTTTATAGTCTCTTGCAACCTCCACTGCAGTTGAGAGATATTCTTCTTACATAACTCTCGAGCTGAGAGAGAGAGAGGATTAATGCTGCTGCTGCTGAGTATGACAGGTTTTTCATAGGGAGCCATTGCTTTTGACCGGTATTATACTAATGATGATGATATAATGGTGATCAAGATTGAAGAGAATTAAGAGTGAAGGTGCTGTTAACGCTGACAGCAGTCATTAAAGTGGTAGTCGTGGTCACGGAGATGATGGTCCTGATTAAGGGGACATTTAAGGTGAAAACTATGATGTATGTGAAGATGAAGGAGGGTAATGAATAATAATTGGAGTGAAAAATTATGACATACTTGTTAACGTAACTGTAATAGAAATAGGGAGATGGATGAAGAAAAATATTTAGAAGTCTGAGCCTCTTGAGAGCAAACAATGAAACCAAAAAAATGATAAAAAAAAAAAAAAAAAAAGAACAAAGGAAGGGGGTGGGGATTTTGTTTTCATCCCAATTGTGCTTATCTCCAGGCTCACCACAGGGAATTGGCATTATAGGAATACAATGCACACTTTGTTTTTCTTTGATAGGATGATAGACCGTGAGATTTTTTTATTTTAACAGACATGAGATACCAGCAAAGGCACTAAAACGCAATTTGACAAGTACTGTATGTCATTGACAGCTATTGCAGTGGGTAGCAGGATAGTCATAATTCAACTGATTTCACGTGTGTTTCAGGAACAGAAAAAAATCCTCGGAATGGGAATCACCGGACCTGAAGGCCATCCTCTGAGTCGTCCTGAAGAGGTGATAGTCTTTCCATATACCCCATCCTCTAACGAGCCATTCATCCACCCACCCATTGGTTTGAATGTTGTCTTTACTCCCTCTCCATGCAGCTGGAGGCTGAGGCGGTGTTCCGTGCCATCACCCTTGGTAACCGTGTGAACTGTCCTGTCTACATCACCAAGGTGATGAGCAAGAGTGCAGCCGACACTATCGCCCAGGCCCGTAGGAAAGGTCAGCCTCGCTTTCTTTTTACTCCAAAAGTTCATGTGTCTGATTCTATTTCTAATGACTCTTCCACTGTCCGTGTACATCTCCCTTTCACATCCTGACTTGCACTCTCCCACTATCTTCCCATCCAGGTTCTGTAGTTTTTGGGGAGCCAATTACAGCCAGCCTGGTCACTGATGGCTCTCACTATTGGAGCAAGAACTGGGCCAAAGCGGCTGCTTATGTGACCTCTCCACCTTTAAGTCCTGACCCCACAACCCCAGACCACCTGAACACACTGCTGGCTTGGTACGTCTGAAATCTTTTTTTTTTTTTTTAGCAAACTTCTAATGCCAGGACCCAGTGTTTACTGTATGTAATGATAATGCTCTGAGAAGCCTGATCACATATGTAGCCTACAGTATATTTTATGTTTCAACTTCAATGTGACTTTAAAAAAACTTTTCTAATGAATGCATAGTTAGTGGCAGGGGAAGTGTTTAATTTAGCTTTAACCTCTACAGAAAGTGAAATGCAAAGCAGCTGGATGACACCAAAGGAGACACATGCAAGGATCCGACTCTCACTGTGTGCCCTTAGATATTAGTCCTGTGTTCATGCCACAAACACTCGCCAGTGTATTGCAAAATGTCAGGCCAGCTTCAGTGACAAAGAAAAACAGATGGAGAGAAGGGAGAAGGATACTGTGTGAGGAGAAGAGGTGCAGAAAGAAAAGGTGGTAGGAGAGACTTAATAATGGATAAAGGACTGCATAATCATTAGCAAGCAACTTTAACTGCAGTGCAGTTATTCTTTATACATGCATCCATACGTGTATACATTTACCTATAAATTATAAAAGTACATGCATACTATTATCAATGCATAAAGGCACAATATATTAAGTTGTTCAGTTGTTATTCTTGTGTATCATAAAGGGATAAAGTGCCCCAGACCAAACCCACCTCAGTGCTCACACTCACACACACACACACACACACACACACACACACACACACACAATGCACAGAACGTCCTGCTGTACACTTTTATCTGTCCCTGATTCCATAAATAGAACAGGAGCTAGAATCCTTCATCATCTGTTGCCTTGGCTACCAACTGCCTGCCTGCCTGCCTGCCTCCTCATCCTCTTCCCTCCTCCTCCTCCTCATCCTCCCTCCTCGTCCTCCCTTCCCCTCCCTCCTCCTCTGTGCTCCTCCACCCTTCGTCTGCACCTCCAGCTTCTCTAGGCGGGTCTGTGCTGTCACACCGGTGGCGCGATACTGCTGTGTCTTTGAGCTTCTGCTGAAGTGACAGGTTATATTTTT
The DNA here is from genome assembly GCA_943593645.1 of Bovichtus variegatus. Taxonomy (NCBI): domain Eukaryota; kingdom Metazoa; phylum Chordata; class Actinopteri; order Perciformes; family Bovichtidae; genus Bovichtus; species Bovichtus variegatus. The sequence goes on from CALSCE010010695.1 coordinate 11,723,666, forward strand.
AGGTTCTTTTTTTTTTTTTTTTCGGAGAGGTGAACAAAAGAACAACACTTTTCAATATTTCAACGAGTCCTGTTACTTCCATAACAAGCGCTCTCATGGCCATGGGGCAATGATCCCACAGTTCACAATCGTGAAGTGTGCACTGCAATTAACAAATGACTAAAAGGCCTCAAAATTACCCAAATCATGGCTTTTTATCCTCTTGTATACGAACGAGTAAAAGCAGAATATGTTCTTTTAAATATTGCAGTGTATCTTTGTGATGTGATCTAGTTGAGGCTTTATGGACTGGTCCTTCTCGATGGTTCAGCTGGCTGGCTCTTCTGCCGCAGGCCACTACATGACTTGTATTTTAACTCACACGCTCAATGAGGACACCCGATGGTTAAAAGTAGAAATGTCTGTCTTTATCACGATTGCTCGAATGTGATATATCGTCTTGAACTTGATTGTTCCAAATTGTTGTGCCGAATGTCTTTTAACGGACCACGTGATCACAAAGGTTGAGTTGTCTTCAATAGTTAAAGGCACATTCTCTTCATACAGTCTGCTTTACCAACATGCATCCAGGCCAAACAAGCCCACAATTCCAGGGTTGCAATACATTAATCACCAGAAAAAATAACAACAACATGTATAGTATAATCACTCACAGTACTGTCAGGGTTTAAGTCCCCCTACTCTCCTGCATTTAGCAAGGCCTGGGTTGGCTTTCAATTGAAATCACATGAAGCTGTGTGTGTGTGTTTTCTGTATTTCATTTGATGTTTAAGCCTTAAAAGAAAAAAAATGCACATTCTGTTTTGAATGCGTTTTGACAACAGCGTCTCAGCATTTAAAAAAGCGTGCCACAGACATATAGTGTTTTGCAGGTGGTGGAGTATAATTGAGAAAAAGAGTTCAAGGATTTTGGAAAATGTGGTCATTGAATGCATTTTGTGTGAAAGCAATGAAAGATGACTCACACAGTTTGGTCACAGAGTTTTGACAATGTGACTTCAGTTTTCACCCATGCAGGTTAGCGATTGAAACAGACTGTAATCACTTCAGTGTGAAGGGTATGTGGATCATTTCCTATCTTTTGTTTGCCCTGATTCAGTGGGGACCTCCAGGTTGTGGGCAGCGCTCACTGCGCGTACACCACTTCCCAGAAAGCATTCGGTAAAGATGACTTCACCCTGATCCCTGAGGGAACCAACGGAGTGGAGGAGAGAATGGGTTTCGTCTGGGACAAGGCCGTGGTGAGCAATGAGAACAAATGTGTGTGTGTGTGTGTGTGTGTGTGTGTGTGTGTGTGTGTGTGTGT
>CALSCE010010695.1:11724981-11774479 GCA_943593645.1 Bovichtus variegatus
GTGTGTGTGTGTGTGTGTGTGTGTGTGTGTGTGTGTGTGTGTGTGTGCGTCTTTTCTGTAGCTGTGACAGTGAGTTTTTATCCACCACTCTAAACATCCACTTCTCTCTCTCTCTCTCTCTCTCAGACCATGGGGAAAATGGACGAAAACCAGTTTGTGGCGGTCACGTCTACCAACGCTGCTAAAATCTTCAACCTGTACCCACGCAAGGGCCGGATAGCGGTGGGCTCCGACGCCGACATTGTCATCTGGGACCCTAACAGCGTCAAAACAATCACTGCCAAAGTCCAGCAGTCGGTGAGAGCAACAGAAAATAGAGGAAGGAGGAAAGGAAAGGAATGATGGCAACGAAAAGGGAAGACGGATACCTTTTAAACAGGATAATGCAACTGATGTTCAGTGATCTTCACATACTGCTTCAGTTGAGGGAGCAGGATCACATCAAGGACGGGAGGCAGGAGAGAGGCTGCACGAGAGAGGGGTTCATATGGGAGATGATAGAGTGTGAAATAGGATAAAAAAACCAAGAGACGGATCACAGGAGGTGAAGTTGGAATATAACATTCAGTCAAGCCTGGCATTACTGTGAGCAGTCCGATGCCACATTGCATGGGTGGGGTATAATCAGAATAGCACATTACCTGCATTACATTAGATAACAAAAACACAGTTTTTTAAAGGATATACAGTATGTTTAATGAAAGCTTGAATTCAATTTGGCTCGTGAGTATGGGATTTATCTCTAAAGGGTCCGTTCGCCCAAATCATACAAAAACCTTTTCTTATTGGACGGTTTTTGACCCTTTTCTTGACAACGACATTGAAATGTCAATAGAAAGTAGTTCCAGTGAAAGCTTTTCACAGTCAGGACTGTAGGTGTGATCAGGACACTGTTGTTTTAATCTTTTGATTTCCAAGACTAGAAAATTATTTCACCCCCTTTGTATTGGGGTACCATCAGAAATCTCAGTGACAAATATCTTTAAAACCCAGACATATAAAATGAAAAGTATCTGCATGGCGAGATGCACCACTAGTTAAATAAGGAAACATGTTATTTTTGTTTTGCAATTAAGGTGAACCCAGCCTTTAAATGTCAGGACAAACGATGCATTTAAACTCAGCAGAATGGCCCCGGAGAAGAACATTTTCCTTGAGCAATGCGACACCACACAGTGACGATATTAGACGGCGTTTAATGTATTCAGTCTGCTCTGCCACTCTCAAAGCCCCTAATCCAGACTGGTGCCGGCTTTAGGTTATAATCCCCCTTCACCCCTCACCCATTCCGTGTTACCATCTCTCTACCCATCCCCCTGTATTTAAACTATCGCTCCTCCTATATGCCCCAAGCCTCTCACTTATTCATCCCCCATCTTCTCAACTGCTGCATTTCATGTATTAAGCCTTCTGAAACAATGCCTGCTGAAATAGCCCAGTGGGCCAAGACAGTGCAGCGTATCAGTGCTCTGAATGGTGGGAGGTAATGAAAGAGCTGGCCTGTGTTCATCTGCTTAATTCCCCCTTTCTTGTACATTTATCCCTCTCCACACAGGCTTCAGAATACAACATCTTTGAGGGTCTGGAGTGCCGTGGGGGTCCAGTGCTGGTGTTGAGTCAAGGTCGAGTGGTTTATGAGGAAGGCAAGCTGCAGGTCCTGCAGGGCACCGGTCGATTTATTCCCCGCAAGCACTTCCCAGACTACGCTTACCAGCGCGTTAAAATGAGGAACCAGGTACAGCACATCGATCATTTTAAAGACGTTTCTACAGCAGGGTTCAAAATGTGACATTTAGAAATGATTTCCATTAAAAGATTAGATGAGCAGTCAGTTCCTTATAGTTGCACTATTCATTTTCTTAACTGTCTTTAAAATGACTTAAAACAATACATATTAAAAAGCACTAATAAATAACTGTCAGTAATAATAATAATAATAATAATAATAATAATATTATATAGTAATTTGGTTTTATGGCAACATTCTCATATATAATATACGTTACAACATATCAGACTTTGTCAGGCGTTGAATGATAAAATCCAAGACTTATTGGTGTTTTTACAGTTCACCAACCTTTTTTAAAGGACGAAGACAGGCATTCCATTATATTACATTAGTAAATATTTTTAAAAATAGGATCCAACAAACTAGAAAACTGAATCACAGAACAATCGCTAACTTTTTTTCCGGCCAACAGACAACCGTCACTTGCCATGCTTTAATTTTTGTTGTGCATCGTTATGGCAGGAAAACTGAGGAAATAATGTAGCTTTACATTTGGTGAGACGCTATAAGACAACTATTTGTCATAAAGTTATTAAAACAATTCAAATGTTTGGTAACATGCCCTGGTTTTACCATACTAAAACCACCTATGCTGGGGATATTACCAAATATATCAATATATCCACAGTAATCTGTACACTAACATTATATCATCATTTCCAACTTGGCTGATTACAGCAAAACAAATGAGCCAGCTAGTCATATATTATGATCATCACTGGCGTTATTATTATCATTACAGGCTTTGTGTTTGTGTCTCTTCGTGTTTTCTAGATGAAGAGTAAGCAGGCCGTTACTCGTGGGTTGTATGATGGCCCTGTGTATGACGTCATTCCTACCCCCAAATATATTACTCCTTCTCCATCAGCCAGAACTTCACCCACTTCTCACCAACCACCACCGATACGCAATCTCCACCAGTCTAACTTCAGCCTATCAGGTAACAGAAATAATATTTTTTATATTAGTTTTAAAATCCAATCCAGTGATACCTTTGATGTTTTTAATGTGTTAAATGGAGCATAAATATCTAAAAATGTTATAATATAATAATGTTATATATACTGAAGAGGTTTTGAATTAAAAAGATGTTTAAAAAATGTATTTACATTTTGATTACAATTAAATAGATTTCTTATATTTAAGTAAAGAAATCAAATATTTTGATTTTGTCTTTGTTTCCCAGGGTCACAGATTGATGACATCATCCCTCGTCGGTCTGGCCACCGCATTGTAGCACCGCCTGGTGGTCGCTCCAACATCACCAGCCTTGGTTGACTTGACTGTGCACAGTGTGTGGTTGTTGTGGGGTTTCACCTCCCGAGTGTGTGTGTGTATGACTGAGGGTGCGAGCACACTGGCATGAATGAATACCTTTGTATTTTTCGGTACAATAGTGACACACTCTTTATAGACCATTATGATTTCTATCAGTTTGCCTTGAGTCTGTGGTCACAGAGAATAAGCACGTTAATATTTACAATAAAAGAAGAGTGGGATTTACAATCAACCGAGTCATTCAAAAATACGGAAAACTCACAGGCTCACGATCGGGGGCACACACACACACACACACACACACACACACACACACACACAAATACAAGCACCCAAAATGTGAACCCAGTGTTACATCATAATGTTGTTATCTCCTTTCCTGTGAGCATGTCTTCCTCCTAATTCTTCCTCACATTCCCAAATACTTTGTGGATCTGCTCAGACATGGTGTTTCCTTCCACCCATCTGGTGGACAGCTGAACATTTCTCCTGCATCTGTTTCTCAACATCTTGGCAATGTTTGTTTTTATAATGTGGCTCAAGTGGATCAGTTATACATATTGCATGAACACGTCTTTAGATGTTGCACTACTTGTGGTTTATTGTCGCAATGAAGGAACACTTACAATCGTACTCAAGGCACATTTGCATCCAGCAACGCAGACATATTATTATACTGGTAAATGTATGCTTTGATCACATAAAGACATTCACTGTGGATAGAGCAAGCTGTTACTAGGTTCATTCTTTTTAACATCACTGTGAACTTCAATAAAAGCACCATCGCATACTGTATGCAAATGTGTCAATACTCTCCTATGAAATGTGACAGGATATGAAGCAGTTGAAACAAATAACACACCAGCTGTCCACTGCAAAATGAATTTCTAGATGGCTGTACCTACATAATACAGTTTCACTGTAAAGACTGATAGTTTTCTGCCAATCACTCACTTTGTTGTAGTGACATGCTGTAAAAAGGGCTTCATCTCCCATCCCCTCTATTTAAAACTTCACTGAGGATCTTTTTAAGCTGTTTTTAATTTTACTTGATTGATTCTGGATGTTTTCTTGGTATATTAAGTGTTTCTATGCCGCTCTGTGGTTGTCTGGTGTCTCCAATGGAACCACTAATGATCAATAAAGACTTGACTGTTGTCGAAAATGATGGTAAAACGAACATTCCTGAGATTTAGATACCGACTTAACATGACTGATATGATGTGTGCCACGGGTGTGTCTTTGTCTGCCGAATGTAGCTGGCACAAATCACTTGTGCCAATAAATTCTGTCAGGTTTTATTAGCAAGTGCTTCAGTTAGGATAATATGGGTTCAACACACTCCCCCTGAGACACGCACGCCATGCCAAAGGGAACTTATACCACATCCAGGTTAGAGGCAATCGCCTGATCCTAACCTCATCTAAAGAAAACTTTTAATTCCAGGTAATTCCACTCCGATACAGAACCCCTGTTGTGTTAATTTTGTCGCATTTTTTCTCTCTCTCAGCGAAAAGGGAATGTGGAAATCTGAAAGGTCACTAAGCCTTGCAAAAATACCTTACAACCTTTGAATATGAAGTGGACGAAGACACATTTTCCTTATTAATCCTTTGTTATGGTAAAAGTATAATCAGGTGATTTTTTGAGGGTCACACATGAAATGCGTCTGATTAGTCCCCAGGAATCAATTCTTATTTTACAAGGGAACATGTGTCAAAAGCATTGAAAAAGTTTGTGACGACAACAAGGATAAAAGGTGAACCCTTTATAAATTGAAAGCTACAGGCAGCCTGCACTGTTGGTGGCCTGTGCCATCAGGTTTCAGTGCAATTGCAGGCTCCCTGTAGCTTTCAATTCACATTAGAGTGGGTTGATTTAGACACATGTAAATAACAGTAATACAACCAAAACACCCGTATACATATTGGCAGGAGAAAAACGGAAGTGAAAACACAAAATACATTCTACTTAGAAAAGGAAGGAGCACACAAATGACTAAAACCACAAATCTGAGATTACACTATGTATGAAATTAACATTTTTCATGGATCAGGATTGAATGTAGGCTGCAATGACATTATAAAATATTTGTTGCAATAAATTTAGTTCTGTGGGAAGATGATAAAAGAAAAACGGAAGACGGATAAAATGTTAAATAGAACACATGAAGGGAAATTAAACGGATGTTCTGAAATGATCTTCAAATACTGCATCAGCTGAGGGAGCAGAAGCACATAAAAGGAGCCAGGAAAAAGGGTTTCATGCAGGCTGTAATGACGTTGTAAAATATAGGGCAATGAATTTAGGTCTGTTTATAGCCTCAATTCAGTAATTCATTCTGACAAATTGCATTGAAAAATGCTTCAATGAAATTCCTTGGAATTTGAACAGAACAAGAAGCGGAGAGGCAGCGATTGTACTTACAGTATAAATATTAAGGGGGATATGTGTAATGACCTAAGGTTGATCGGTGCTTACAAAGCTCATGTTAAGAATTTGTTTTATTTGACACACGTTTGTCTTCACAGTTGTACTGTTATGTGCAGATGTGAAGTGTAAGGCTGGCAGTTTTTCAGTTTGACCCTCTGTTCAACACTTGAGAAAGACGTCTCACTCTCTAACTGCCATACTGCCTGCATGACGCTTGCAGTACAAATTGAGACATTTTGCAGTTTTACTGTATTAAAATTGTACTAGCGACAGCTCCGGAGACTATTAAAGTGTATCTTCTAATAGGGCTTGTATAAGCTTAGCTTAGCATAAGCAATCAGCATTAGCGATTATCATAAGCAATTCACAGACTGCTAGTGCTAATGGCTATCATAAATGGTCAGTTAGAGCCCAGCGATTCCTGTGCTGTAATTTCTATACTTTCTTCTGTGACATGAACTGTGTATTTAGACGGTGTACAAGTTAACAATATTGCTAAGTTAGTAGACAGGCAGTGAGCAGAGTTAAACCTATGGAAAGTTGGTCAGGAGTGGAAAACATTAGGCTTGTTGTTTTACCGGCCAGCAGAGATAAGCAGGTAACAGGGCCAGTTAGGCCAGCCTGTAAAAGCAGTTTAAGGGATAATATAAGCTTTGTGATCAAAAATACATTATAACGAGACATATATCACTAAACTTTTAATCTCGTTATATACTGTAGTTGTTAGGTTGTTATCATCTCGAAGGTGCTTTCACTTTCAGTGTTTCACAACACTGTATATAATTAATTACGCTGCATCTGTACTATATCGACACCCATCTGTGGTCCCAAAGGAATGCTTCCCTTTATTGTGGTCCCTGACAACAACAGCTAATTTACTTCACTTAATTTTCACGTTTCATCTGGCAGAGATTGGCAGCACTTGTTCTTAAGTGTTTTCTCAAAGGAACGCTTTGGTAAACAAGTTTGTTCAAAATTGGTGTTTTTATTTATTTACACTCTTCATGCGACAGTTGCAAAGATATTATCATATCACATCAAAATGCAATCTTTCTTAAACTGTGAATCACAAAGATTTTCCACATTTGTAATGGTTGATACCAGCCAGAAAAGAAATACATATGAAAATAACTACGCCCCCCTATCCATTATCCAGGTCCCTTACCGCCCCCATCAAATAAAATGTAGGCTTATTGTCTCCTCTGAATTTTAATGTTGATTATTATTCTTAGTATTTATTATTTATATTACATATTGATTATATTAATTTTGTATTTAAATTCTTATATTATTTCTTATTATTATTATGTTATTATAAAAACTCAAATTATCTGGGATTGAAGTGACATAACATTTCTAAATAATAATAAAAAATATTAAAATAATTGTTTGTTGTTTTTACCTTCAATTGCCCTAATACGCCATGTACCCAGGGAACAAAAAAAGCCATGTAAATACAACATCCAAGCTTTATTCATGAAAAAAAATTAGCATTTTTTCACATTCAAGCTTTTTTCAAGAAAATTAAGGTTTTTTTCTCAGCAAGGCTTTTTTCATGAAAATTACCTCTTTTTTTTTTACTTCAAGCTTTTTCTGTGAAAATTAAGTATTTTGACATCCAAGCTTTATTCAGGAAAATTAAGTTTTTTTTCACATCCAAGCCTTTTACATCAGGGGTTCTCAAAACGCACACAAAATCACTATCGCGTCAGATTTTTCATTTAATTTTCTTTTAACTGACGCGGTCTTGAGCCATTGATCCATCTTATCAGTTGACGCTCAAATTGGCCGCGCAGATCATTTATGACGTTAAGATCATAAAACTAACCCACGTAGCTACGTAGCTATGCTACATCTATCCTACACTCTATACTAGTAATTTTGAGAAACAATTTGAGAAACACTTTTAAACTTATAATATATTAATTTAAAATGTGACATTTTACCAATATACTCACGGACCACTAGGGGTCACTCACAGACCACTCGGGCGGCTGTGGCTCAGGAGGTGGAGTGGTCATCCTCCAGGCAGAGGGTTGGTGGTTCAATCCCCGGCTTCTGCAGTCAGCATGTCAATGTGTCCTTGGACAAGATACTGAACCCCAAATTGCTCCCGATGGCCAACAGTGTGTGAGTGTGTGGATGGTTATCACTGAGCATGTGCCACCTTGTACAGTAGCCTCTGACTCTGTATGAATGTGTGTGAATGTGTGTGAATGGGTGAATGCTGATGTGTTGTAAAGAGCTTTGAGTAATTGCAAAGATTGGAAAAGCACTTTATAAATGCAGTCCATTCCATTCTTTGAGAGACTGCTATAAAACAAACGCCCCCCTTTTCAAAAATATTGCTTCCAGCGCCCCCCCGACGCTCTCTGAATGCCCCCTGGGGGGCGCTACCGCCCCCGTTGAGAACCCCTGCTCTAATGCATAGCTGAGTAGCACAGTTTGACATTTCTGCTAATTTACTATTCTACTATTTATAACACATTGTTTATGTGAAAAGAGCATTTTCTGGTTTGTACTCCAGGTGAACTGAGTCCAGACAACATCACCTTCACAAAGACCCACAGAGACCTACATTCTGCCGCTGCCATCTGCACTGGGAGAAAACCAAAGGGAGGTTTTGTTTTCTGTAGCTAGTCATGAAATCACAGAAATGGAAAACAAAGTCTCTGTGTGTGTGTTTAGGGTATACAGAAGTATGAACAGATGCCATAACAATCCAGATAATTCCCATCCCTTGAAAGGAACGGCTGATGTTTGGGAATAACAGAAAGTCCACTGCATCCAGGCAAATTACTAAACCAGCTGTGCTGTTCTTCTACAGCTGACGTTCCCTCAAGTACCTGCTGTGCATACTGTATCTGAGCTGCATCCAGCTACTATACAATAAACAAGACTTTCTTCTGAATGCACCCACATTGTGAATAAGATCCAATCAAAAACTAACAATAAAGTTGTAATTTAGTTGTAATTTGTAATGTCTATTGGACTTCAATAGTTATTTAATGGATTTGAAAATGTCCCCGCTGTGGAACTAATAAAGGATTATCTTATCTTATTTGATAGTCATTTCAAGGGAATATAACACAGAACATTAATCTTTGACTGTAAACAGTACATTTCTGGTTTATTTTAGAGACAATTAGCTCTTAGAGCTGTTACTATAATTATATTATCTGTTGTATTGTAGATTGATGTTCTTTGTCCCAACATCATTCCTTCTATAACGACTAACTGTGTTCGACTTAATTGGCCTAATGATGAAAGATTATGGACTCACTTTACCTGGTACATTTTAAAGTATTTTTCATAGCAGGCTGAACCAAATTCCTTTTGCTCTGAAATTGAAATCAACAGGGGGACCTCTAACACGCTGCATGATATGCAGGCTGTAACATTCCCTTTTGTCCAGTGGGTGTCCATGTTGAGCTTTGTTAAAAGGTCACTCCTGTTCTTCAGGCAGGCCTACAGTAGATTGATGAAGATTCGTGACACGTTTACAAATTTTACTGGCTTTTTTAACTCGACCTAGGTGAACCTAACTTGTCCGACACGGCAAGACTCTCACTAAATGCTCTCAAGGATGACCAATTTATATCAAGGTTTGAAAAGGAGACGCTTTGTATTTCTATTGTCAAATGTTGATCAAGGTGAATTATGCCAAAAGCAAACCATCACTCATACCCCTGAATTAAAAATATTGTTACAGGTTTCAAATGCACAGCCTTGGGTTTCCTAATTCCCCACACACAAATCACTACTGTCACAACTGCAGCATGAACCTGTCACTTATCTAGACAGCAAACTTTCTCAATTATCAGTTGAACCACACAATAGCTGAGTATCTGTGCACTCTTTGAGAAAACCACGAGAGGGATATTTGGGCTCTACGAAGACAGCAGCTGTCAACTATCTGCCAATCAGCAGATGAGACACACCTCTGCAATCACTTCAAACAGCAAATCACACATCAGCACCTGCAGGTAATCAGCTACACACATACATCCATACGGGTCTTTGTTGCTTTATGGGGACCACATTCTCAGGTTTATCTGTGAGGACAGAGAATCACATCGCAACTGGTAAATGCCAGAAACTAAATAAACAAATATATGACGCAGAGCTGGAGGTCAATGGGGGACATGGTCAAATGGAAAATGAATTCCTTCTAATTGTTTTGAATTACAGTTTCTCATTTTCATAAAAGTATAAATTCCAAATTCACATTTTCCATTGACACCTTTACACTAAACTGGCACCCTCATCATGGTAAAAATGTGCATTTCTGGAAATCTAACACTGTTTGGATATATGACTACTAGTGAGCACATTTTGATGTCCCAAAACCCCAGCACCATTACATAGAAACTTAGCAGGCATATATGGCAACCTGGGCTGGTTCCATTAGTCCCTTGAAAAAAAAAAAAAAGGTAAAATTAAATGCTTGAAATAAAATTGAATCAAGTCTTGATATAGGCATGCTGACAAACATGACACTGCATGTTAATTTGTTCTTCAACGTGAACATTTAATTTCCTACATATATTCCACACAAGTGCCTTTACAATGAAAAAACACCTCCTTAATAGAAAATGAAGCCTCTTCAAAAATGCCTCTACAATATTAAATAAACACCTCTTAGATAATAAACAAATGGCCCTTTGATAATGAGGAAATGTGTTTGAAGGGGTTTTGATTTTAAAACATGAGCCATTAAACAAAATAAAGCCTGCTGGCATTATTGTTAGGCAAGCATAAACTTTTGCACAAATAGCTCTAAGATCTGGCCTGATGCAGGGAACCTAGTGGAAAGGTTTTCTCTCTGGCCAGATCTCAAAATCCTCCTCAATTAGAAAAGTTAAGACCTCAAAGACCAGCGTTTCTGGCAGACACTATCTCCTGTGATCAGGTTTGCATTAAGTCGAGGAAGGATTCAGCATGCCCTGGGTGTGCAACTCTCCACCTCTCTTGAGCCCTGAAGAAAGAGCATTGTCACACCCTGATTGGCCAACAGGGGAAATGCACCAAGCCGCTGTCAATTCTTAATTAGGAGCCAGTCTCCACAATCCTGCACAACAGGTGATCTGCGTAACCCTCCAACCAACTCGGGGGAATTGTGACATTCAGCTAAAATGAATTGGGGACTGCCACATCATTGGTGATTAGCCTGCATTAACATAATCAACATCACAAACCTAACAACATTGTAACAGCGGAACCTAATTTTAATTAGGCCTATACATATTTCACACATTAAAGTAAAAGCAGTGTCACTATTTAGTCTGGAATTAATGGTGAAAAGAAGAGCAAGCCAAAAGTACATTTCTGTGACAGAATCTTTCACAGTCAACACTGTTTCTCACCTCATAAAGATTTAAGAATATGTGGATAGCTAAGTTTTTATTGCAACACTTTTTCTTTTTTTCTTTGTGCAGCTGTAGGCTGATACATATGAGATGTGCTTTCATATAAAATGTGATTGTATAGGTGTTATTTTGTGCTATTTTACAAAGAATACTGATGGCACAGCTTTGATGAATTCAAGCTGATGTGACCATGAAAAGATGAAGAGACATAAATGACAGCCTACAGAGGAATACAGGGATCAAATCTCACATCAACCGGCTGCGTATTAGGGAGAAATAATGTTTACAGCTCTGCTGCAAGGCTTTCCTGAGCAGAGGAACACAGCATTGACAGTGTTTATCGCGTCTGCAAGGCTTTATACACAGCTGTAGTGATGCTGAATGTTTGGAAGGTTGCTATAGATGTTAACTTACAGGGCATCAGAAAACATATTACACGATTATATCTTTTCACTTTGAAGCCATGAGCCCTCTCTTTCGCCATGTAAAGGAAAATTCTAAGGCAATTTACTGCAGCTCACTTTCAGTCAGAAAAGGAGTTTGCTTAAGCCCCTGAAAGCATCAGACAACTCCAAAGACCATTTGATATACTGGACAGTGTGTGAGGGGGTTAACATTCTCAATTTACTTTACCAGGCACCTCCCTCGCAACATTTTCCTCTATCTTTATAAAATCCATAAAATGCACATCCACTGGGTCTATCCCTGGAATTTAATTAAGAGTTCAAAGAAACTGACATCCTTGCCTTTGCGGTGTAGACAACTCCTTGTCCATTTATCTCTTGAAACGATGTGATTTATTTACAAAGCCTTTCATGGTCGGCACTTATACGAGATGACTTACGACGAGGAGTTGATTGATATGATACCTGATGCTTTTGATGTTTCAAAAAAGGTTGCTAATACCTTTTATTGTTGGTTTAAATGATTTTTTTTTTATGTGTGTTTTTATGACTTTATTACAGGCAGCAGACAATTGGTCTTGCAGGGATGGTGACGTCTGGACTGTTCTTTCCTGAAGACCTAATACTGTGGCTAGTAATTCATAATTGTCGGTTCAAAACAGACTTTTATTAGATGTGACACATGCTGGCATTTTAATGCAAATGATATATACTAATTGCAAATAATGAGGATACGCAATTATATGGAAGCCGTTAATTTCAACTAAACCCCACCAGCTTAGAAAAACACAATTCAACTATTTCAAACCTTTCCTCAAAACAATACAATTCATGCAACCTGCGATGTGAATATTAAGTTGGAATTGTTTGAAAAATCTAATTAGTAGGCGGGAGTGGATCTGCATTAAGCGAAAGGCCTGTGGACGAGTACAAAGTGCAAAGTGAAAACGCTGTAGATTTTGCTTCTTGGTAGATAATAGGTAATTGCACATTAAAATATGTTTGGTTTGCTGGTAGTCTCTGTAGTGTGGGTTTTGCTGTACATGAAATGAATGATTACCCTGCTTATTAACCATTCAAATATGTTATCCCTATATGGTTGATGCATGCAGCATAACATCCAAACCAGCCACAGCTCCCTCAATCATTCTCAGATTTACACTTCTGAATTACACCTAGAGTAAATGTATTATCCACTTATTATCCATTTTTATATATCTGATATGACATATATTGTGAAATAAAAAGAGACCTTTTTACTCATGAATGATTATTTTCCAGATTGCTATAAATTAAACGGACAGGTGTATCCTCCAGCTGTCAGCTCAAAAGAAATGGTCTGGATTGAACATGCAAAGAAACGTATTTATAGCTCTTCAATATTGGTTGTAGTTTTTAAAGTATTTTTAGATAACTGATGTCTTCTCCTTTTTGCTTTTCTTGTTCTATGCTTCCCTATGACCAAAATGCATTTGAAACAAAGGAGAACCGCTCATAACATGCTACAGAATGATCACGTGCACTGCCAGAAACCTCAAGTAATACTGATTCATGGCCACATGGTGTCAGTGTTGCTGAACAAAAGAAAATACAGACTGCGGGACTTTTTTTTGACATTTTTAGTCCTTCACACTAATCTTTGCGGCAGGTAACACCTCCGAACCATTTTCTGATAAGTCTAAGTCGACATTGCCCTCTACATTTGAAAAGTTTTCCTGCTGTAGGATCCAGTTCAGAAAATTCGCCTTTCGAAGATAAACTTGATGGATTGTGACACATTTGAGTGATATTCTAGAAATATATTATAGTCAGCACATGCATCAGCCGCGTGCAAATTGACATGTTGAAATAAGAGTATCAAGGTGTCACTTTGCTAAATAGAAGGATGTTGCTTCTGTGGGTTCGGCATTAAAACTGTGTAAAAAAAAAACGAGCTACACATTTCATTCTTGACCTTGGAAACAGAAGATGTAAATACGACCTCCACTCAGACGCTTGGTCTGGAGCTTTTAACTGTATCACATGGTCTTCATTAGCAGATGAAGTTGGTTCAGTTGTCATGGAAGTGTCAGTTTGTACAGCTACACTCAAAAGCTCCTGAAAAAGCGAGCAAGTTGACCTTGAGCAGAGTTTTGCCGACTAGTCCAATACCACTTTCTAATAAGGCACCCTTAGATCACTTGCAATTACAAATGTCAGATATTAATAACACATTTTTTCAACTATCCATCAAGTCTGCAGTTGAATATGCTAATAGATTGATAATAAATAGGTTGGAGTCCAGGCGCCTGTAGATCTTTCACAGAAGTGGTCGAAAAGTTCATGCTGGCTTGACGATTTTCCACAACCTGGCAAACTAAAATATCTTCTTATTAGTGGGTTATAACATTTCTATAAAACATTATTTAATAATTTATTAACCATTATAAACCCTGTGCAAATGGTGTTTGTTTTTGTTTTAACGAGTTCCCCAAGTGTGAGGAGATGCTACCAAAAACCGCTCATCTCAAATTGATATTCTTGAGGTAAGTATTTAGTTTGGAGTAGTTAGAAGTGTCCCACAACAATAGTAGTCACTGTGTGAAACAATTTTCCAAAAGTTAACAGACAGACAGGAGTGTTTGAAGTTTTTAATGTCAAAGTCAAACTTTTACACGATTCATCTTCATACCAAACCATTCGTCGACAGCTCCTCTTCTTCCTCGTCATAGCAAATGCAATTAGTTCATTATGTAATTACAGGAAGGGAGCAGCAAAAAAACAGAGCCAGCCCCATAAGAAAGGAAAACAAAGAAGAAGAAAATAAAAATAACAGTTTTTTTTCTAATTTTTTTCTCAAGTGCAGATTTGAAGACCTTAGGCATGCCATTGTCTGTTATGGTTTCCAGTTGTCTGTTCTACAGTGTAGTTTTATCTGTACATGGCTATAAGGGTAACAGCACGAGGGGGATGACAGGTACATGATGTGCGCTGAAGTGTCCGTTTTTAAAAATGTCCCGATTAGTAGGTTATAGATCTCACATGTTACGCTCTTCTCTGTATGTCTCCCCTCTCTGTTTTGCAGTAGACTGAAAGATATTCATGTTTAAACGTGCAGTATAAAAAAAAAAAGATACACACCCACACAGATTCATGTACAGTAAGTTCCCTTAAATCTGGATGGGAGGGTCTGAAAGGTGCTATAAGGGAACTGCCATAAAACAGCAGTTTGAAGAAATATCTGCCTCTTTGAAGATGCAGGGCTGTGGTCAAGAGTCTCTTTCCCAAAACTCACAAACTGGACGTTAGTTCTTCAAGACCTTTCTGGCCTTCAAGGGGTTGGAGACAAACTTATCTCAACTCTTTCTCCCAGAGAAAGAGCATGTGTCCTTCTGTCGCTCAGTGTATGCTCGGATTGTTTTCACCAATCCCTTTTCAACGCAAACTATCCATGAACAGATTAACTCCATGCGCTACGCCTTGAGTTCCTCAGCACAGTCCATTAATAACAGAGCTCAGTAAACAGCCATGTTGGGGATTTGGGGGTAATGAAGGCTTAGGGAGTAAGTACATCAGTGGCCTAAAACAAGCTAAAGGGAGTCGGTCACAGAGTTGTAAAGTTCAAGGTATATACAGGTATACAAAGTGTAATCACGGACATGGAGCACACCCATTTCTCAGGACGATTACCGTTGTAAAATTAATGTACAGGACTCACTACTTCACTGTTTCCACACGTTGAGTTACCTTTCAGTGAGGGGACAGTCAAGCAGCTACAGTGTGTGGCAAAAACCACATGTAGTTAGTTAACAAGTTGAACATTGTCGCACATCTTACCTGAGTGTTGCTCTCCTTTCTGACTAACTCTATGCTCTACAAGGACCTGCAAACTAAATTGTAGCACATCAAGCACAAGCATGTCTCCTTCGCCTCATCTGATCCATAACCACCAGAAAAAAAATGAAGAGACACAGTTACTGGCAATTTCCAGCAGTGTTACATTCACCAATCCAGACATTAATGAGATCAGTGCAGATCAAGGGAGGAGAAGAGAGGAGAAAAGAAACTCATTAAGACCACAGGGACGACCTAACCCTATTATTCCTATCACGCCACTGAACCACACACTGATGATGGGAATTAAGATGTGCTGGCCCCGATCCACACCCACTCTTCAGCCCAGTGCAGCAGAGTGTGTCTGGAGTCGTGCGGTAGCTGCTAGAAGGACGAATGTGAAGGAGTCTGTTATCTGTGTAGTTCAGCACAGCAGTATGGGCGTGTTCAGGTCGGCACTGTGCGGTGAAAAGAGCGCAGCAGAACTCTGCGCTGCCACTACATGGTGTTCTTTTTTTGTTACAGCCTGCGGCACACCTTGTGCCAACTTCAGGCCATGGCAACTGAGAGAAGGGCCCAAGGTTACCCTAAACTTGCTTCACGACAAAGTAGGAACAGTTTAATCCACTGCAACTAACTCCCTTGCTGCCATCATTATCTCCATTTCCCCGTAAGCACACACATATAATACAGATGTATCCAAATAGGCGTGGTATCCAAAAGGCGTGTGGTTTACAAAAAAGAGAGAAAAAAAGTTATTATCTTTCTTTCATGCAGAGTCCTTTTTTCTTTTCATTTTTTTTTTCTTACAGAAATTTGGTTTTTCTATGATTCCTACTTACAGTATCATTACATACAGTAGATGACATGTCTGAAATTCCCTTTAATGTAGCCTACCACACATCAGTCAG
The DNA here is from genome assembly GCA_943593645.1 of Bovichtus variegatus. Lineage (NCBI taxonomy): Eukaryota > Metazoa > Chordata > Actinopteri > Perciformes > Bovichtidae > Bovichtus > Bovichtus variegatus. The sequence continues at coordinate 11,740,979 of CALSCE010010695.1, forward strand.
AGAGATGAGTAATTATTTAAATACATTTCATGTTTAAATAGTGTCTGGGGGGAGCAGGCAAAATGCTACAGCTAGTTCAATGAGAGGCAATATGTTAAAAAAGTATGATAAAGAGCACATACACACATAGTGCATATGAATTGCGCATTGCGCAAATCTTAACATGGGTTTGTGTCTCTACTTATGTTTTAATATGCTGTATGTGTGTGTGTGTGTGTGTGTGTGTGTGTGTGTGCCTAATGTTTTTTCTGTATGAAAGTTAATGTAAGTTATTATATACTTTATGTTACATGGCCACTGAATCATGTCATAAACTGTGGCCCGATGCATGTTCACATTCTGTAAATGCACCGAATGAGTCTGTGTTTACATGCTTAGGTCTGTGTGTGTGTAAGTGCGTGCATGCGTGCATGTGTATAGATGTGTGCATGTGTGTGTGGGAAAGAACATTTATGATACATGAACACTGTTAGGATACTGTAGGTGTGTAGTGAACTCAGCACCTCAGTCTACTCTGAAAAGATGGACAGTAGCAGAGCGATAACACTGCCGTCTTATCAAATACACACATACAATATATACATACAGACTGGGTGTGAAGGCAAAATGATAAACACATATTTTCACACACGCCGGAATTCTGTGGCACTACTGACACTATGAGAACCTTGTATTCTGAATGGTTACATTTGATTACTGTAAAAAAAAAAAAAGTCTTTTCACATTGTTGCAGTTTGTTCTGAATGTTTTTAAAGATACCTGATTTTAGAGATCAGCACATTTTTTTCTACCGTGTAACTGTACAGTGACCACACTCTTGTCAGTCCTTTGATACTGTTTATGACTTGTTAAGGTTCTCACAAGATTAGCAGTTTGATTGGTTAATATCCCCGTCTTGTGTTACAACAGAGTTGATTAGGCATGAGGAAGTTTGATTGGTTTGAATTGGATCCAAATAACTCAATCAAAGACCCGTTACTTCTTTTCATCTATTTTGACTGGATAAGACCTCGGTGGTTTTTCAGCAGATGGTTCACCAGATGAGTCCAAATCTTGCCTGCTGTAGCCTCAGTGAAAGTTTTTATATGCACCGAGGCATTTGTAGCATCAGGATTTACTCAGTCTCAATCTCTCTTCTTCACACAGATCCCTCTGTGGCAGAGGGTCAGGCATGCATTGGATTCAGCTAAAAAGAAGACGAGAAGAAGTTGTCCTCCTCCACATGGACATAATAGGATTTTTGCCTGTAGGCAAACTTTCAGTAGTAGTTAAAAAAGACTTTTCCTTTTCCTTTTTTTTTTCCTTTTTATTTTTTAGAAAGTACTCCTGGTCAGAGCTCTCTGAAGAGTTAATCCATTCACTTGCTTAAGTTTAGGTGCCTATAAATAATAGTCAGAATCCAAAAGTTCCAATTTGATATACGGCTTTTGGGAAACATCTTTTTCTTAACCCTCCCTGTTTTTCAGAAAATGGAGTGGTGTGGTGATGATTGCTCCATTGCAAGGCTGTCACAGGTAGACCTCTCGGCGTGACAACGTGAGGCAGGACGTGGTCTTGTAGTCCCCTCCTGTCCGCGTCAGTGGTATCACCTCAGGCGGGTTCTGGCCTTCTCCTCCTTCTTCATCTTGCTGGCGCCTCCCGAAGCCTGCACTGCTAAACGTGTCGTAGGATGCCGAAGTCATCTTGCGGTTCAGAAGGTTGCGGTTGTGATCGCCCATGTTCCTGTTGCGGTCGCCACTCCCCAGGGTGCCGAGAGGATCCCCGTTGGCTAAGGGCAATCTCTGACCTTCTCCGCCAACCACCACCCCGGGTTCTGAGCTCCCTGCACTGCCAGCGCTCTCACTGTCACTCTCGTGGTCGTCACCACGGAGATTGTTATTATCGTCTCCGGGGGCGAAGGTGGAGAGCCGTGGGGGGTCGCTGCCGTGGCGCTGACGCTGGCGAGGCGAAGTGCGGACGGGCATCCAACAAGTGTCAGAGTGGCCGAACTCATCACACTCCCTGGTACACTTTCCTGTCAGAGCTACGTCTGGCAGCTGTCTGGCATCTGGACACAGGAAAGAGATAACAAAAAGAGTAATTAATGGAGGGAAAGAAGACTGCTGCAATTATAAGGCACGTGTCCAAACCACTAGGACACTAAATAGGAAATGAAATAAGAAAAGAAAGCACATGGATAGAGTAAAACAAAAAAATGCTGTTTGAGCAAAATGGAAATTGCTGACTTCAAAAGAATGATTAAAAAGATTCCAGCTGCGCTCAGCATTACAGAAAAGGTGAAAGGTGAGGTCAGAACAAACAATTATCGTGGCCAAATGGAAGACATTTCTCTGAATTCTTTTGTTACAAATCTATATTTCTTTGCATGCAAGGAAAAGATTAAGTTATATATCGACCCTAATACATCCCATGAGAGTTGGTTCAAAAGATTAGTGAGGCCATCAGAGGTGCTGAAGAACAAGGGAAAGTGTCAAAGGTTTTGGTTATTATCTGTGTAAACAAGCCATTTATGAATCAATACTGCCATCATATTAATTAGAGACAGGACTTATAACGATGATAGATTGAGGTAAATGGGACTTTGTCAATTACAGAAATTCTGCACTTGTCATGTTAGAAAAACAGCAAAGTAATACTTTCCAAAGATAAAAAGGTTTTAGTGTACGCACATCCAAAAATAGTTTACAGGTGCCGGATCAACAAATAAAACCATGACAAGAACCACATTAAAAAATCCACACAGTGTAATAAAAGCACATCAATTTTAAATTTGCAACGTTTGCGATCTCATAGAGATCTTCGGCGGGCAGTTAAATCACCACCGCAAAGCGGGAAAAGCAACATATCGGTCACAAACACATTCATCACTAAGGTGATTGTGATCTGCATGATTGAGAGTCAATCTACGCTCAAGTTGGACCAATCTGAACAGAGCTGAACGACGCTGTCTGATACTCCCACATGGGGGACTTTCAATACAGTATACATATCTAGTCTTTGATTTTTGCCAAATACGTACATTCCATCCACATCTAATGAGTAACTGAAAACATTTATTCAATGTCTGATTATCTAAATTCTACAATACTTGAATTAAGCACCGCATTAAATATTTCTCTTGCATTCTAAAAACTAATTCCAGTTTTGCTGCCGACGTAAAGCCGCAGCAGTACATTCATGGGCAACCAAACAAACACATCATTATGCAGTATAATTATAACCAACACAACCAATTATCTGTTCAATTCCTCTCTCCATGTGACCGTGAAGGAAACTTATTAAACGCCACAATATCCTCAAGATTTCACACATTGGTAAAAAAGCAGCATTCAACCCCAGAAGTTCATGGTCATTTGACCTTGGTGTGTTGCTTTGGTTGTTCCAGCTCTTGCATGACCATATCCAGAGAAAAGAGGGAAAATAGATAGAATAAAAAAAAAACGTTTATATGTCTCTCCTTCCTTGATAAAGACCCGGAAGAAAAAGGTAAAAACACAATTATTTGATGAATGGCAAAATTTGGGCTGCTGACTGAAGGCAAGGCCATTGATGAGCGCCTGGCACACCATACTGCTTTTCTAAAAAAGCTCTTCACATAACACACACACGCCTTCACACAAACATCTGCAGCCCCTGCATACACACACAGGACAATTGCTTTATTCTATAAAACACATTCCTATCACATGAGGAGAGGAAAGGCTACTGAAACCTTGACACAAAGTCAAGTTTTCAAAGTGTTTGACTGTGTGTGTGGGTGTGTGTGGGTGTGTGTGTGTGGGTGTCTGTGTGATTGAGAGTGTGTGTATAATAAAAACATACCTAAGACTTTCACAGAATACAGAGACAGAATCTGAAAGTAAATGTATCTGTATCTAATATACCGCAAGTCTGAATGAGTTCAATGCATTTTTGGCAGTTTACTGTGCGATATGTGTGTGTGTGTGTGTGTGTGTGTGGCAGCTCTGACCATTCTCCACATGCTCCTCCTCCCCCACACTGCCCTCCGGTGTGGTCCGCTCGTAGCCCTCCTCGGGCAGCGGCAGGGCTCCCAGGCGCGGCCCTGATGAACTCTTGCTGCTCGGCGTCTCCGAGTCCTCCAGGCCACTGTCATAGCAACCGCCGTCCTGGGGCTGGCTGACTACAGAGAAGGTCACCCGGCGAAGGGTCCCCTGCAGAGAACACACACACACAATATGGGATTAATCATCCTGGATTCCTAATCTGAGATTCTTAATCTGGGGATTAGGCTGGTGGGCAGGGGTGTGCAAAAACATATTGAGATTATCCGATCGTGTTCGCTTTGATTATGAGTTTAGGAGCTACAATGCAGGGTAATAGTCATCAACCAATCACGGTAGTCTTTCAAAGTTTCCGGTTGGCGCTTAATCTCAGTTAAGATTAATGCTGCTGCACATGGGTGATGTTTACAAACCACTGGCCGGCCTGGAGACACTTATTTTTCATCTGGATTGGTGCCCAGTAGTAGCAGCTGGGTAATATTAAATCCATTCTCAAAAATACTTACTTGTTCTTCTATTACAAATAAGTGAAGAATGTTAAATGAAAAAATCTGGGGATATTTTATATTTCTATTATTGTCAACTAGGGGTGTTGCGATATACCGGTATTGATGATAACCGTGATATTTAAAAAATGAAATATCGATATTGTGTTAATAATACACATAGGATAATATTATACAAATAATCCAGAGAGACAAAACGTGGAATAAACAAAGTTCAAGATGAATTTCACTGCTAGCATTATTATTATTTTCCATTTTCTTATACAGTAGATATCGCAAAAATATCGTTATCTTGTAGTAGTGAAAATCTGATGAAGCTCCATCTATCGTTGTCCATTCAACAAATCAATGAGTCACACCATTGCAATGGGTGACATGTTCCTTTATAGCGAATAACATGGGTACTATCATTTATTTTAAGTCAATCCTAATGACATCGCCCTGCTGTGTATACAGGATGGTTATGTGTATAAATACTCACTAGTTGACCAAATGTGTATTAATTCGCAGCTTAAAAAAGCTCCCAACAACAACACTATTTATTACATTATGATGATTGAATCTTTTCTCAAAACTTATTCATATTATAGCCTGTTTTGAAAGATTTACATCTCCAGAATGAACGAATGGGCTTTGGGCTGAGAGCCACAGGCCGGGAGGGGAGTTGGAAACTACTGAGAGGCGGATTAATGCATTGTTGGTTTTAGTCTTTTCATTGGATTTGCTAACAACAAAAAATTCAGACCATCATCAGCCTTATCCTTTCAGCTCAGTTGACTGTTTTTTGTTTTTAGTTTATAATTATTGTTTACCCTTTAGCAACCTTTTTTTTTTTTTTAAGTTAATTGGGATCTGAAAAAATGAAATAAATAAAAGTAGTAGTACTTTTATTTGCGAGAGCTTGAAGTGTAACAACGAGGCTTTGAAAAGCAGACTGCACCCAACACTGTTAGCACAAACCAACAGGCCATCCACCACTGACAAATCTTCCAATCCTGCAGTGGAAGTGGTGGTGATTCAGTAACGAATCACATCATTCACTCAAACGGAGCATCACACCTGCTGCGATTTCAACGCACAAATCACCCCAGTCTCGTTAGCAGACCAGTTTGGAGAGGAAAAAAAAAAAAAAGACTGTAATAAGTCCATGCTGAGAGAATATCAGAGGGAGTTAAATGACTCCGTCTGGCCTGAAGGGATCACTCTGCAACAGGAAGCCCATTTCTATACAACACTCCTCCTATCTCCTCTCATACTCATTTATCTCTTCGCAAAATTACAACCCTTTCAATTTAGATCTGCTTTGAAACATGCAGCGTATAGCAAAGTGAGGGAACAGAGGGGAGACGCAGATTAGGGCGGGAAAACTTCAGATGGGAATGCCGCCTGAGGATAATATTTAGCGAAACGGATGGACGGCTGGCAGAAAACTGAACAGATTCTTTTTTTTTTTTTTTTTTTTTACCAAACACCCAAAATAAAATGGAAAATTTAAACATTTCACCTAATGAACATGCAAGACAAGAGAGGGGAACGCAGCTTAATTAATTAAAGCAGTAGGGGGAAATTAAAAGAGCACTTGTTTCTCCCGCTATTCTCAAAACACTTAGATGAAAAAGGGATGAGAGAAAGTGACTCAGACAGCAAAGATCGTGAGCACAAGCCAGACTGAGGAAGATATATTAGATTCTAATGGAAAACAGCAGTTCTTGGAATCTCAGTGGTTCATCTTAACTCTCCACAGAGAGAGCAATGTATTTTTAGCGCATTAGTTTAGATGAAGCAGTCCAACCTCTTTTACACTCGTTCAGAGTAGGGGCAATGGCACAGAGAGGAAAAAGTGGATTTATAGTATAGTATTATTGGCCAGAGAGGTCATGGGTGCGTTCATTTTGTAATCTCACCGTAATAACTTCTTTGTGATGTCAACATTGAAAACAATTCCTTTATTTCTTGACTTAACAGGCTGTCACAACTGTTTTCTTAGGATCGTAACACAATAATAAGTGAAATGTTTCAGTACTTTGTGTACCAAAACCCTAACCCTAACCATAACCATTAATGGTACATTACACTTCTACTCCACGACATCTCACAGACGAATAATGTACTTTTTACTCCCTTACATTTGACACTTTTAGTTACTAGTTACTTTGCAGATTTAAAATATTCATACAAAAAACAAAGCGACTGATAAATTATTATATTATTGTAGTACGACTTTGAATGCAGGTCTTTTAATTGTAACATTAAGTATTTTTACTACTTTTACTTCAGTAAACGATCTGAGCACTTGTTCCGCCACTGTGCTGAGCAGATATAATGGTAACCATGTTCACTGTATAAATGCATCTAAGCACAATGCACAAAGTACAATGTACAGCTGAGGCTGAAGGGGATATCACTAGTATTAATACTAAACAGATTGAATGTTGGCATGATGGCACTAGCATGGCTTGAAGCAGTCTTGATTTTATACACATCACATATTGTATATACATATGCACTTGATTGACACAGAAGGAGCGAGTTACTACTACTGGAGGCCTGCTGCTGGCTGCTTGTTGGTGTGTGTGTGTGTGTGTGTGTGTCTGTATGTGTGTGTGTGTGTGTATGTGTGTGTGTGTTCTACAGAATTCATCTGTTCAGCCATGATTCCATCTAATTCAATTTCCCTCTAACCCTCTTTCTGCCCAGAGCTGCCCCCTTTCATTCCTTCATCCTGATAATTTTATTTTCTATTTCTCTCCTCTATCCTCCCTTCCTTCAGAAGATCCTGCAGTCAACTCTGCTTTTCACAGATGTAACTCTCCCTCTTTACCCCCCCCCCCCCCCCCCCCCCCTCAACCACCCCCACCTCCTCCCTCGTCTCTTCTTCTCTTGGCCGTCAGCTTTATGATGTACCGATCGATGATGTGTCCTTGACCTCGTTATGAGTCCCTCTCCCCTTCCCCACAGCAGACTTTATTGACCCATAACTCCACTACACTCCCTAACCCCCTTTTCCCCTCTTTTTCTATCGTCCTCCGTCTTCTCTATCTCAAAGTCTTCAGCTCATTGACAAACCTCTCTTCTATTCTTTTGCCAAATTCCATATTTTGGCATATTTTAGTCATTAAATTAAACTAATTGCAGTCTACACATTCTGTCTCTGTCTCCCTGCCCTCTCTATCATTGTTGGCTCATTTTTTATTTGAAATCTCTACTACTCCATACATTTTCGATCAATATGTTTTGTTTTTCTAAGCTTTTTACATCTTGTCTTCTTTGCTCATACCTTAAAATTATAAAATTTTATTTCCTGTCTGCTTTACCAGCTTCTACTGTAACAAAAAAAAAAAAAAAAAAAAAACTCTGCAGCACAAGTGCCCCTTGATGTTTTCCAACCTGACTCACAAGAGACAAAGCATGTTTGTGCGTGTATGTGTGCATGCGTTCTATTATTTGGCTCAGCAATTGCAATAAAATCTGATTACTCACCACCCCGGATATCAACTGAATGTCGACACACATTTATACATGTGAGCACAACACACGCACTTTCAAACACAGACGCATACGGATGAATTGGCTAAGGTCCAGTGTGGCCTATGAATTCATGCCTGATGGAATATTAATTGAGTTTGACGGAGGACATAAAAAACCTTCCCCTTAATCTGACACGGGCCATTACAGTTCAATACTGACATGGGAGCTTCACCCATTTGCAAGGCGCGCAGTGTGTTTGAGTGGGTGTGTTGAGTGTGTTTGCGCCTGCGTGTGTACACAATGCAACTGTACTGTACAGGCATATATGCATCCTAAAACAATATGGCAGTTACTGTAAGTTTTTTTTTCTGGCAGACGGGTATGTATCAAGCAGATGCATGATGGGTCTGAACTCAGAATAAACTTATCCTTCGGAATCTTGCAGCTCTGAAGGAGCGGTGAAAAAAAAAAAATCTCCTAATATAGCTTTCATTTCAGGGCAAGACTGTGTTGTGCATTTGCTTATGCGCATGAGTGAGACTTCGCACCTTTATGTTTGTGTTTTATGGCCGTGTATGAGTGTGAGACTTTCAAATCCTGCAAGATGTGTTATGTCAGCTTGTGAGAATACACGTGTGTGTGTGTGTGTGTGTGTGTGTGTGTGCGTGCGTGCATGCGTGTGTTTGTAGTGTAAGGAGGTGCATGTGTGTGTGCGTGCACAGGTTGGCTCAGTCATCAAGGTAATTAGTGTGTAAACCTCCTTGCTGTCGGTTCAAAGAGAATTAACGAGCTCTAGTTAATTAACAGTCTCCCTCTCTTCTCGTTACATGTGTCTGCATATTCAACACGTGTGCATTTGCGTGTGTATGTGCAACATCTGCCCATCTGACTGCTTGTGCACGTGTGAGCACATTTGGATGCGAGTGTGTGTTTGTGTTTGCCTGCTACACTCTGGTCTGCATAATGAATTGACAGGATGCGGCTTATGCATAAACCAAAACTACAAATATGGTTGTAGGACTAAAGCCACATTTCCCTTTTGCTCTCTGCTCAGTCTCATTTATTTTTGACATCATCTAGGTACTGAGGAGAGACCCCGTGTAATGGCTGATTGTATTATGCAGTTTGCTACGTATACATTACATTGTTTAGTTCCTCTTTAGTACATAACAAGTATTTTGTTTCATTTTGTTGTTGTTGTTTCATCCATTCACTAAAGTCACGTTGGATGTCATGCTTAATCCATAGCTACCCCCATAGACCAAATGTATATCCGATTTTAGATATACCACAACATACTGTATACTTTACAGTCAATATTCAGCATACTAAACGCGGACCAAGTACACTTATAATAATTCATTTTCTGCTCAAAATTTAATTGACGTTTGACTGATATGACTTATTGAGGCTTATACCAAACATTTTTCACGATCAATATCCACTGACAGTGTGGGGTATCTTTTATCTTCTGGATTGATATTTGAAAGAGTGGATAAAGCCAAATTAGTTAATCAAGGCTGTTCAATAATTACATTTGGACGAAGCAGCTCTTAGATTTTAATTAGATAAGAGATGTGTTTTTTCTTTCCTGTTTGTTTTTCGGAAAAATGTATCAGACGGTGGCAGAAAGAATGTTCATCAGTTACGACGCCGTTCGCTATTTTGATGCACAACGGGATAGATGATATTTTCACATTCTTCACCCACATTACTCCTGCATGTTTGCATTTGTTACTGTGGTGAAATATGAAACAGGAGGCAGAAAAGATATTTTCTTCTTCCTGATGGTTATGTTTTTGTGTTCAAACAGGCAGAAACCGGACAGTTTTATGAGCCAGATGTCAATCAAACAGACACCTGACATCCAATTTGTAATCACTCCCTCCAGACACCTGGAATTTTCCTAACTCTGACTGAGGGGTGTAGCTTTGCGTGTTAATATCCCTGCCAGTTGCCTGTCACTGGTGATTTCAGCCTGTGGACACATGAAATTTAATGCCAAGCATCAATATTTCTAAATGTGATTATTTTCACGCAAGAATTAGGATTGACCCTCATGGGATACTGAAAGTCTCAATTAAAAGGCCAAATTTATGGAATTCTTTAATTGGCTTAGCAGCTCTAGTGGGCAGGATGACCTCTTAAATGATTAGTGCAACCCTGGCATTAAAACATAAAATGTGTATTTTTCACAGAATTCAGAGCATATCTATGATTGGGGGATTACCTCCACACGGCTCTTTACATGGCGATTGCTAATCCGCCGGCTAGCAGCTAACAGTGCTAACAGCAAAAAAACAGTGCAGCTAAGAGCAACAGCGCTGACAGCGTAGCCTGAGGGGGAGCCACAGAGTGGGCGCTACGCTACCGCAGCGATGGCGTGGGTTCGCTGCTGTGTTAATGCTCCGAATGCCGTAGAACCTTTCATACGTGAATAAATGTTTAGAACATTTTCATGTAGTTTTCGGGAAATCTCAACTGTACTGGACGAGCAGACATCTGATATTCAATGCAAGATCAATACCAACAGTCCTACATCACTATTTATATCATCAAATGATTACGCCTCACCCTGTTCCTCATAATGTGCTAGCTTATTTACTACCTGAAAAATAATGGAGCTGATAAAATGTCAGTCTTCTGCATATTACAGCTATAACTGGGCAGAATGTGTAAGGTGATATTGCACTTTGCTACCACAACACACAATGAAAACTAATATGCTTCTGTTGACACCACATGGGTATAGTCCCAGACTTCATATCTGGAATGCTGATCAGTCAAAATGACCTTTGCCTTTGCTCTCTTGTTTTGCCTCCGTTTGGAAATCATGTTGTGCTAATGCAGCCAGCAAATGAGCATGTGCTCCTACTGTGGAGAGAGTGGAGCGAGTGTTGGAATGAATAAGTAAACTCAAGAAATGCAAGATTATTACAAGTCAAACATTACTGATGAACGTTTGCAATGACTGTTTTTCTATTTCAATTGTTGGACCTTTTTAACTTTGCACGATCAAACTGCCACGTAAAGATGCTTCGTGTGGCGACACCAGCTACATGGATCGATTCACACCATTGTCGTATTTTCCAAGAGAAAGGTCTACTGATGGCATGTTTCATTACTTGCACTTCCTTTAACAATTTCCCTTGCCACTCTTTACTATTGTTTTCTATCATTTTAATCGTGTTACCATTTAGATTCTCATATACACTCCAGATGTATTCCATTATTATCTAACTGCATTTTTTACAAGGACCAAATGTGCGAAAAATCACATGAATATTGTCTTGGGTGTTTTTAGCTCATCTACATAAATGGCGAACATTTTGTTCCATTACTTTTCCTCTGTGTTTTATCACAGTACCAATGAGGCCAATTAATGAAACTTAACGTTAACTTTGACTAAGCGATCGAGTTGACTGGTCAAATGTCTCTGTCCTCAGGTTACATTTGCTAAAAAACCTCTGAAACGTTTGCTGGAAAATATACAGTATTGAAAACCTTTTGCTGTCGAGTGTTAAGTTATACATCAAAGGCAGAGAGGGGGAGCAGCAGTGAAATATGCTGACAGAAAGCATCTCGCAAGGGGCTGTGTGAACAGGGCAGATGTGTTAACAATTCATTTGACGATGATATATTTACACTGGTAATTTAAATATAGAACTGATCTAAAACAGTACTCAAGATTATTTTGCCGTAACGTGGGGTGTCTTGGAATGTGGGTTCCTGAGGCTATGCTGAAAACAGCAGACGTGCTGTTTATACTGTGGACACATTAGGTCAAGCAGACAGGTAAAGACAAGTGTCGGGAGGCCAACAGGGGGAGAGCGGGCGACAGATGATGAATAAAACAACCGATGTATGGGTGAATGAGCAAAACAAATAAAGACAAAGGCAGGACTGTTAACCAGCATGTGTGGCAGGGTACACATGTTCTGAGAAGAAAGGGACCGACTTGTACACACCCTTGACCACAGATTGCCTGAAGTAGAGATGAGGAGACAAAGAGAGCGGTTTAGGGGAGAGAGGGCGGACTGTTGTGGTATTTGCAGAATGCAGAAAATGGTTTGGAGCAGGTTGAAACTCGGCACAGGGAGGAATGACGCGATATGAGCAGCATTTCTTCAGCTGTCTGACGCGCAGATGTTCACGAGCAAAGGTGCCTTGTTACCATAACACACGCAGCTTCCATGCAGATACCGTAAATCCACACATCAGGCACACCTGCTTGCAATGCTCGTACTTGCAGGTGTGCATGTACACATACACACACACATACACACACACACTCACTCACACATTTATAACTATGCAGTATGTTGCAGTGGGACCACCTCTGCAGTAAGAGCAATCCTCCCTTCTCCATGCTGCTGCTCTCCCCTATATTTTTTTCCCTCCCATATTTCTCTGCTTCCTCTCACCCCTCGTTCACTCTCCCTCTCATTTCCCCTTTGTCGGCTTTCCTCTCCTCTTTCCCCATTCATCCCTCTTATTCTGCAGTCCACCCCCCTTCCCTTCTCTCTTTCCTCTGTCTCAGTCTCTCTCTCTCTCTCTCTCCTTCTCTCTCTTCCTCTCTCTCTCTTCCTCTCTCTCTCTCTCTCTCCATTACTCCCTCTAGAAGCAGGTGATGTAGAAGGGTGCTCAGCAGTATCTGACTATCAGGCCTGACTCTGTGAGAGGAATGATAATCACTGTGCTGCACTGCAGAGAGAGAGAAAGACGAGAGGGAGCAGGGGAGAGACAGGGAGAGAGAAGAGGGAGGGAAAGGGGGCATGAGGTAAAGGGAAAGGGGGGCAAGTGCGGCAGTAGAAAAGAGGGGGCAAAATAAAGCAGGGAGGGGGTGAGAGGAGAAGGGCAAGAGAGTGAAACAAAGAGAAAAAAGCAAGAACGACAAAGAGAGAAAGAAAGAAAGAAAGAAAGAAAGAAAGAAAGAAAGAAAGAAAGAGAGGATTACAGACATTGAGCACTGCTTTTGTAACATATACCTCCTCTGTGTCATGCACCCTCTTTTGCTCTAACACAAACACCTTTTCCACCTCCACTTCCCCCATCTTTACCCTCCTGCATACACACTCACACACCTCCAACAACACCACCCCTAACACCACAATAGCTTGTAGTACAGCAGCCCTGCGGTATAAGGGAGAGCCTTAGCCTTGTGTCTGAGCGCCAGAGAACATTAACTGCAGCAGCGAGGTCATCTGATCGGCACTATGCGGTCCCCCTCTCTCTCCTTACTCCTCTTCACACTGCTGCAGTCTGCTACCGGCCCCCCAGTGGCCACCGGCGGAACTACCGGCCATGCTGCCTCCCGCAACGCCTGTCCCGAGAAACAGTTTTTGCAACAATGTATGTATGTAATTTGCCGAAGCCCGCTGTTCAGAAATCACTCTCTCTTACTGGGAACAATCAAAGCAAGAACCTTGCGGCTACTGCTCATTATCATTTTCCTAACTAGTTTCTGCGAGTGTGTGGGTATTTGCTTTGTGGGTACGTTGTGTGTGTGTGTTTTTGTGGAGGGACACAGTAAAAAGAGACTGCTTCACCGCATGCGGGTCTACTGCATCGCCATCCACCACAGCTTTGTTACCATCAAGCTGTCCACTCTGGCAATGAGCTTTCTCCCTGTCTCCATCTGGGCTCTCCACCCTGCAGATACACATTGCAAATCACTGACTCTATTCACAGCATCGGGCCTTTGAAATGTTTATCCTTTTGTGTAGCCGTGGCTGTCTATAGGGGGAAAAACAAAACAGAAACAAGAAGCTCACAGAGTGAGATGTTAAGCGAGGCTTACCGGACAAATGCCCATGATTCAGATTAGCTCCTTTGTTGGTGTGTGTGCGTGTGTGTGTGTGTGTCTGTGATCGTGATGTTCATCGTTTTCCACTGCTAGTCTCTAAAACAGTCATCTCTCTTAATATCCATGACAGCGGCCATTGTTTAGAAAGATGCAAACAGGATGGTGGTGTACAACTGGCCTTCTGTGTGCGCGCGTGAGTAAGAGAGACCATACATATGTATGCCTGCTATTTAGATGGCATTTTACTGCCTATTCTGTGTGTATATGTGTGTGTGTGTGTGTGGACCATTATACTAATAGTATGCGTGTTAGGAACAGGCTTTTCCCACCCACTGCTATTGTCCATTAAGGTTGACCAGAGGAGAGTGAACAATGGCTTCACTGTGGGGGCCAGTGTATGAAATAGTAAAAGTGAGGATGAGGCTAACGATACGTAGTCTCACAACACACACACACACACACACACACACACACACACACACACAGAGAGAGAGAGAAACACAACCTCCCTGTTGAGAGTGATTAGGAGTGCTGCTGTGAACAATAGACAGAGTCAATAAAGGACCTCGGAGACAACCGGATACAAGCGCAAGGTCTCTATTCCTCCACTCCCCCCCCTCCTCCTCCACCTCCGTTTCCTCCCCCATATTTTCTCTTTCTCTGCATCCTGCTGTACACTTTCTCCTCTTTCTGTATCCCGCTTTCCTCTTCTTTTATTACCAAAAAAAACTGCTCCACTTTTCAAACTATTTTATTTATCATATCTGACCCCTGCTTGCTCTGCATCTCTCATATTAAATCCCTCTCTCTCTCGCTCATATTCTCTCCCTCTCTCTCTCCCTCTCTTTCTCTCCATCCCTCTCTCTCCCTCCCTTTCTCTCTCCCTCCCTTTCTCTCTCTCTCTCTCCCTCCCTCCCTCTCTCTCTCTCCCTCTCACGCTTATACCCAGTCTCCTTTGTGGCGCTCCTGTCTTTTGTAAAATGGGCAGACGGGCTGAGCTGACAGAGGCTGACATGGTGGAACGCCACGGCAAACTGAAATCCATCCTGTCAGTTTAATATCAGTGTCACTCATTTTACAAGGTTAAAGATAACTTTCCCTAATGTGCTGTCTGACGCAAAGAAACATACACCACATACACCACATAGGCCTTGCCACACATACACATTGACAAACGCACATGTAGGCTATAAAGTACGCTCAAATATGCGTATTCTGCACTCCAGGGGAAGACTGCATTAACTCACCCACCTACATGACCTAAAATGGTAATACAGCATATCTGTGTATGAAAATTGGATATATTTATGTGTGTGTGTGTGTGTGTGTGAGTGAACCCCATCTCAGCCCTATCACCCCCGTGACAGACACAGTGCCACAGAAATGTCTTGGGGCGCCTCGCCCAATGTCTTGACAATAGTCTCAGTGTGTGTGAGTGACAGAGAGTGACTCGGGGACACAGAGGGCGCGTTATACTGGGTAGACGACACGCACGCACACACACATACGCTGACACACACACACACACATTAAAGAGGGAAGACAGTGCACTCTTTCTCTCCCTCTGCGCTATTTCTCATTCCCTCTCTCCCTGACGCAGAGACTCAATCATTCTCACACTCTGTCTCCTTTGACGCAGAGGAAAAACATAAAACAAGTGCTCCCTCTCTCTCTCTCTCTCTCTCTTTTTCTGTGTGTGTGTGTGTGTGTGCGTGCGCGAGCGCAGACTGTATAATTAATACGGCTTTCATTTTCTTTGAGCTATGAAGTATGCTTTTGGTATGCAAACAGACTTCTTGTATGTGAGGGTACGTAAGTGTGTGTGTGATTGCGTGTGTGTGTGTGTGTGTGTGTGTGTGTCTCTGCTGTTCGATACACCAGAGACTAAGTGCAGAGTCGGGCCATTGAGCGGAAGGAGAAGGAAGGAGGAGAGTTAATGAGAGAGCAGGGTAGATTCCAGCCCGCTCCCATCGATAACCTCACACCACACTTCAAGCATAAATGTGCACTGGCTCCATTTTTGCAATCCCCTTTGAAAATTATGGTTCAGTATTAGGGTTAAGAAACAACTTCAGTGAAGTCATATCCAGCAGAGTTCCAGAGAGCTGAGCCTTTGCTGTGGGAGTCGGCCTGGTGATTATGCGACTCCTGGCATTAAAAATGGTTTAAAAATGCAAATTATTCCACAGCTACTGCAGTAAAGTAGTTAAGCTGCAGCTCAAAACATGTTTGTTGCATACTTAAACTACAGGTAAACACTGCACTAATCACTTATAATGAGTGAATGCATATTCACTTGTATATAATATGTCTACCTCAGCTGATAGCAGTTGAGTTTTCGTTGAGCAAATAACTGATCAGTTGGATAATCATTTCAATTCTAAACTACTGCTCTTGCTTAGTGTTGCTCTACTGTAAAAACGATGCATCGCCAATGTGTTGATTTTGCAAAAACTATAAGACACATTGTGACATGTCTTATTCATTGTGAGATAATCCAATGAATTTAAAAGCTTATGAAGTGAAAAAGGAGATTTTTCAACTCATTAATCCTCAACGTTATCTGAAAACCAAGATATATGGTTCTGATAGGACAAAATCAACAAGACCTCCAATGTATATAAAACGTCCATGACTTAACTCTTTGTAGCGAAAAGCTCCAATCTGTGAATGGAGCTCTTTACAAGTAGCTAACGTCTACACTAAATTGGTTTCCTAACAATCCAGATCTGAGACTCACATCCTACATAAAGCCCCATATGGGAGTAGGCAATGAATTATTAAACCATCCATAATAATCATGCCATGTGAGAATAACACCGCTTTGTAAAAGTCACGCAGAGCCATTTTTCCTGCAGCAGCGACTCAACACACACATGAAAATAACACCAGCTTCTTTGATATTCAATTAGTAGTTTAGTCAATAATTTGAAATTCAACGTTTGATCACCCTTGAAACCACACTGCTGCTGCTGCTGCTTTAAATGTGGCCAAGCAGCACACTTGACGTCTGCCTTTTTAGAAAAACGAGAAAAAAAAAAGGGGGGAAAAAAGAAATACCCGTGGAGAGCATGTTGAGGTGAAATCGTCGATTCAACAAATTTTTGATGGAAGGCTCCCTGCGACGGCTCTGCTGGATTTAAAAGGCCCGTCGTCAGCAAAGGCCGGCATTAAGAAACACTCTCACACATCTAATTCTAATCAAAGCCTGCTCTTTTAAACAGCCGTGAAAGCTTTCATGTTAACACGATACCGCGACCAAAGCTTTATTCGCGCTTTTAAAAGCAACTGACCGGTCAATGAGAGCGTGTGTGTGCCTGCACCTGACAATGTGCCATATCTGTGTCGACACACTCTATCCTTGCTTCTCATCTTACCGGTGATACTGTGTGTGACTCCCCCAACCGTGCATAAATTGCCAGTGATCCCCACTTACACTGTGCACGCCTGTGTGTATGTATGCATGAATGCGCACAGGGATGTTTATATTTTCCTAGCCATCTCAGGTTTTGTCGGCTCAGATGTGAGCATTCTTTTATCCAGCCAATTAGAGGTTGCCATTTCATCCCCATGGAAACCTGTTTGGGGCTCTAATTGGCAGAAAGATTTGCATGACTTTGATTACAATTTGGGTGTGTGTGTGTGTGTGTGTGTGTGTGTGTGTGTGTTACGTTTTCGCGCATGTCTGTGAATCTGCGTTAACGTTGAATAGGAGTGTGTTGTTTTTGTTTTTGTTGGTTTCAATTCCCTTTTTTTCTCAAGTGCTGTTAGCTGCCATCTTCTTAATATCTCTGGATTTGTGAAACAGGAGAACACAGCCTTTTAAATAATGCATGTCTGACTTGTACCTGCGCAGTGTTGACCCATTAACATCCAGCTTTACTGCAATGCCGTGCAATCACTGTGCCATATTAGAAGGAATCTATTGATTAAAAGTGCAGTTTTAATCCATCAAAGTTCAGTTTGTTTTGGTTTGCGGGTGTCCGTATGTATTAGACGCAGGTATTAGAACCTCGTGTTATCTTACATTCAGGTATTATGGATGATGGTGGTAGTTGAAGTAATTCATTTGTAATGGCCACAGGAGAGAGTTAGAAGCAGTGCGGCGTGAGCGTCTTGATTATGTAGTCCGTGTGAGTTTGTGTGCGTGTCAAACAGGTCAAACTATTTTAATGCCTCTGTTTGAAGGCACCGGGGGGATTTCTCTCCAGCGGCTTGACCGGCTACTTCTTGTAGTTCAGTTCTACCTTTCTCTCGGTGAATATGTGTGTGCATGTGCAGGTGGCTGTCTCTTATCTGGTCTATTTCTGACACGAACAGGCAAGTGGATCAAAACACACACACACACACACCAACACACACATACATACATGCACACATACATTGAAAGTGGTATAATATGGGGCATCGCTGCAGGCAGAGGCCAGCCCACTCAGATTTATGTAACTTCTTCGATAGGGCAGGTGGAAAGCTCTCATTCTCTCACACACATATACTCACACCAAAATAGCCCGAAGACTTTGAGCTGGCTTTACTCGCAGAGTGAAGACCCCCCCCTCCCCCCCTCCACTCCTTTCCTGTCTTCTTCTAACCCTAGACCCAGATACCTCATTTCTATCTTTTTCATTTCATCTCCTTCTTCATTCTCTCCATCAGCTTTCCACCCTTAGGCGATACCTAAGAACACATTTTCATCTTGTAGCTTCACATCTCCCCCTACCACTCACTGAAGAGTCATCTTTTACCCCCAGTTGCCTTACTTTTCCTCATCTCCCCAACACCACCACCATCCCCTTTTTTTTCCTAAGCCATGGGTACTGACCAGGAATTTCTTTTCTCCTCTTCCACTCATTTTTTGTCAACTCTTCTCCCCCTTTCTCTTACTCTATCTCCGTCTTGATCTTCCGATTTATCTATCTTCCACCAACAATTCTAAAACAGATGGCTACACCATGCCTGGGGCAGAAACATTGGCTTTGGACTACAGCACTACCAGGGCTGGTCTTTTACACACACACAAGATCTAATAAGCTGATATCCGGCAAGAAAAGTGCTCTGATTCGCCAGTAGCAAAAATGCATTAACCATATTGCACAGCGCGGAAATTCACACCTTAGGCTTATTCCTTGGTAGCATGCTTAATTTTATCCAATCAGAAAAAATGAAAAGCAAAGATTAAAGCTGACTTTAAATATGGTGTAAAACAGAGCGAGAAGGGGAGAGGAAAATTGAGAGGGGTTGTTAAGAGCCATTTGTAAAAATGTAAAGAAACTATTAAGTGTTATTAAAAAAAAGTTTGGAACCATTAAAAAACACATTTTGAAAAGATGGATCCAGATGGAGAGTGATGAAAAGAGATGAAACCACTTAGGGAGAACAGAGAGATCAATCAGAGGGAAGACAGACGGAAGAGGGTGTGTGTGTGTGTGTGTGTGTGTGTGCGTGTGCGTGGTGGGAGGGGGGAGCAGACAGACATTGGGGATGGAGGGTTGGAAAAAGACACTTTTTTATTGGATGAGTTACAGAGCAATGAGTTTAGAAGCAGACAGTGAAGGCGACTGGTCTGTGGAATATTCAATCATTCATAATGGTGCGCTTGAAAATTGAGTCTTTTTTCCATGTCATCTTACTTTTGAAAGTTTGTATATTCGCAAAAAAATGTCCTCCCTAACATTCAGATCTAACATTTGTTGTTGCTTTTTGTTGTTTGTGTATTTTGCGCCCATTGTGTTAGTCATGTCACCCAATGTATTAAGTTCTGTCTTGTCAGGTCTCACGCGTCACTAAATAAAAAAATGAAAAATAAAGTTTTTATTTTAAGGTCTGCATGCACTTGTGTGCTTGATTGTGTAAGTCCGCACATTAGTTTCCTGCCTGTATACTCTCTTGCAAATGTGTGCGTTCAGTTCTCAATGTCTTTTAGCTTCATTTTACAACTTAAGCTCGCAGACTTCTGACTGCTTATCTTTTAAAGACAACAGAAAGCAGAGGACATTAAGCAGTTTGCAATGAGCTGCTAAACCACCAATGTAGATCCCATGTAGATATCTAACTAATGATGTCACAGAACCAGGCAAATGTCCTGACCATTTATTCAAAAACACCCTAAACATGTGACTAACACATCCACCTATAACAGAGGGAAGTACCGTAATTTCCGGACTATTCAGCGTTTCTGAATGTAAGCCGCACCCACTGAATTTTTAAAAAATATGTATTTTGTACATAAATAAGCCGCACATGTCTATAAGCCGCAGGTGACTACCGGTACATTGAAACAAATGAACTTTACACAGGCTTTAACGAAACACGGCTTGGAACAAAAATAAATAGGCTTTTAAACGCCTTCAACTTGAAAGCTGCATCATATGCCTTTCTCCGTGTCTTTGCCATGATGAGGGTGACAACATGACCGTAATCAGAATCGTGACCATTCATAATGTCCGCTGTTCATAATGTCCGCTGTTCATAATGTCCGCTGCTGAAGACATTCCAAGAACTAATAATGCAATTGAAGGTTGACATAATGTTTTTAGAGGTTCATTTGGTACACTGAATGAAACACCGAGAAATTTCGTAAAAAAGTTAATTACCGTAATGAATGGGAAGTTTGAGCGCGCTCGATTTACGTCACATTATGTGACGGTGCTCAGTTTTTTGGCGACATGAAGCTTGTGAAAGCGGGAAAAATCCATAAATTAGCCGCGTCATTGTATAAACCGCGAGGTTCAAAGTGTGGGAAAAAAGTAGCGGCTTATAGTCCGGAAATTACGGTAAGTCAACAATTATGCGTACTGCTACATTAAGCGTCAATCAGTTTTCACACTTCTATGTCTTACACTTTTTGTGTGGACAACATCACAAATACCTTTGAGGAGAGACTGTCCAAAAGTGTGGACACTTATTTTTCTAAATTTTTTAACAGGGAGGGAGGGGGGACAGATCTGGACAGCGCCATGGATTTATCGATACACAGCACAGTTAGGCTACTGATATGTCAGAGCCATGGTCGGGTCCATAGACTCTAACTTGCACAGACTTCAGTCAGATGAAGGATCAATGAGTCAGGCAGATTAGACCAACATGGTCAACTAAACAAACCCTCTGCCCCGGCACTGTCTCTGCTAAACGGGGATGGATTGAAAGGGTGGCAGGCTAACAAGGGGGATGGCATTCCCACTCACATGAGATTCATAAAGTGTTCCTTGAGAGGGATCTGGGAGACATTGCGATACAGCCTCACACAATTACACAATACAAAACACGCTTTGGCCTTTAGACGGATCGGATGAGAATTTTGTACGACCCGGTTTGCTTCAGGCATACAGAACCCTTCGGAGGTGGAGAGAGCACTCGTGTAATTTTATACCGCACAGCTTGAAAGATTAAGCTTGAAGCCATATCGGCGAATGCACATACTCACAAGTTTACAGACAGAAACCTTAACGCTCATTATGATTTAGGCCTGCAAGCACAGACCTGAATGTATAAACTTTCAGAAAAGAGTTTACGGCGAATGAACTTAAATGTACACGGATGTACAACTAAAATAACAAGCGCTAAACTTTTTGCTTTCAGCCCCTAATGAACATAATGAAGCTGATAATATGTTAATCCACTGTTCAATAAAAATCACTCACATACTGCCCTCTGCGCTGACACCTGGAACATCCGCTGGCAAGGTAAACCCATTCAAATCACTGCAGTTTGATTCAATGGGAGTTGATTCAATCCGACTGGGAGCCACGCAATTTAAATTATTTAATTGAGTTGAGTTGGACTGAGTCCAATTCAGTTCAATTCAAAACCCATTCAATTCAATTTAATTCAACCCGACTCAATACCACTTAATGCAATGAAGATTCTTTTGTGTAGGTGGATAAAACCAGTCACAGAGTTACTAAGCTGTCTTGAATCCCTGTCTAGTGTGAGAAAGAGAGCTTTTGTTTAGCAATATTGGGTAAAATTGCTCAACCCACAGACAGCCATTAAGGTAATGCTGGAAGGCAGATGAGCTGAATGCAGAACTGTTCAATACAGAGCAGAGTCTTCAAGAAGCAAATAAAAGGAAGCATCTCAGCGAGGGGCTTGCTATGTAGGTCTTTGTGTGTGTTGGAGTGTGTGTCAGGGAGTTAAGAGAGAGTGTGTTTGTAAGCCTCTACGGATGTGTGTGATTCTAGGAGACAGAGTGTGCCTGGGCTTGTGCATGTGACGCGATCCGGAGGGAATGGAAGAAGAAACTGATGTAAGAGCCGGAAAACTTTCCTCTCCGCTCGTGTGTCATCATATTCTTATCAGAGTTCGTCTGCTTGCGGTGAAAAGTGTATATGCATAAGGATCTGGGAGGGTGTGTAATTATGTGCTATTATGTACACAGAAGAGCGTGTTTCACTGGGCATGTCTGTGTGTGTTAAAATCACACGTCTGACAGTGTCTGCTGTGAGTGTCTTCGCCCCAGCTTGTCTGCGCGTGTGTGCGCGTGTGTCGGAATGATATTCCCACATTCCTGCCATTTCACAGAGAGCTTGAAACAAAAGCTGAAGGGAGGAGTTGTTAACACAGTAACATTATCAGCCGAACAGCCTGTCTGTATTATCTTGTGTGGTAAACAGCCAAGACAGACAGGGGACTTCCAATCACATTCCAGCTTTGGGTGACCTTGATGTGTGAGGAAACAGACAAATTCTCTCCCTCTGCCTACCGCAATCTCACTCCCTCTGATTCTCCCCTCGCTTTGTCTTTCTGGCTTTGTCATGAGCTCACACACATAGAAACACACCCACACACATCTTTGATTTCATACATTTTTGAGGACATTCCACTGACTTTCATTCCACGAGTCCTAAAACTTACTTTAACCCTCGCCACTGGATGCTTCCCCTCGCCTTTACCCTAACCTGAATGCTACTATGATCCCCCTAAACCTTTCATGTGAGGATGACAAAAAATAGAATTTCCAAAGTCTCATCTTCTTCCAACTGAGGACATTTGAAGTTGCACATCTACTCTTGGTCGCATAGTGAATGCAGCATGTCTCGCCACAGCAACAATAGCTGCAGTCGCACTTTCTACACTCAGCTGCAGCCCTTCTGCGCAATCGAAAAAAAGATTTCGACAGCGCTCAAAACCTAATACGCAATCAGTGTTGCTCATACGCAATTCAGAATAAAATAGGAGGTAAAACGTTTGCTTCAAGATGCGGCTAAAAACAAGTCCAGTGTAGAGATAGAGTGTTGTGTTGTAGAGTGCGGCGCTTTCACGTCTACCATATTTGTTGCAGTTTGAATTAAAGCTCACAGAAGTTCCATAGCGAGGTCACCTTCATGACAATTGAGCAAACGTCAATCCACTGAGGAAGACTGTGAGATGCGACCTTGAGTTAAGATTTTCTTCTCTAACTCGAACAGATTCTGTGGCTGAGGATGTGTGACAGTAATGCGAATATTAATACGATTATCCAAACAGATTTACAGGATTTTTTTTCGTCTGCTGATCCTAGCCCATGTGAAATGATCCATCTCCTACATAGTTAGCAAAAGATTATTAGGTGAACATAGTTGCATAAATGCAAGGTTTTTTTTTTTTTTTTTTGCGACCAAGTTGGAATTGAAAACGTTGCGAAACTTAAATTGCGACTATATTTAAGGGTTTCTTTGTGACCACCAGAGAGGATGAATAGAGACAAACGTTGCAACAAAGCGCAACATGACTTATGGTCAGTTACCAGAATGAATGTTTTATTTTTATTTTTTTCAGTGGGCCCACACATCAGTCACAAAACAGTCAGTCAAAGTGATTTCATGTTCTTACGTCTAACACACAAAGGACTCAAACTAAAAAGGCACCGATGTGTCATTTAAAAAAAAAAGTTTTCTCCCTGGACCAATGGAACTTTAAACAGCATATTTGCAAAGTGTCCATATGATCCCGGTCAAGTGGAAAATCAATATTTACAGGGTAATCGTGTCCTCCACCTCAACAGCCGAGCATCTAACACAAACACACATCCGTCTCCATTTTCCCATAATGTTTGAACCTTTCTTCATCTCCTCTCATCATCATTTATACCTCTCTCGCTCTCTCTCTCTCTGGCTCATATTCTCTCTCTGATGCTCCCTGACTCTCACCTCCTCCCTGCTCCCTCTCCTCATTCTTTGTCTCCAGGTCAGTAGATCAGTTTTCAGTCTGGCTCGTCGGGTGATCCCCGCTTTGGTTACCTCGTCCTTCTCACCTCTCGCTTACCCCCACCTCCTCACCCGCCCGCCTACTTACCCCGTGAGCATATGGTCGGCTGAGTGACCTGAACTCGCGGTGGCTTTTAATAAGTACATCAGTGCGTTGGCATCATCATGACAGGGGTCACGGGTCGATTACAGTGTGTGCGTGTGTAACAGAGAGAAGGAGGGAGGGGAGTGTGTGTGAGTGTGTGTGTGTGTTTCTGTTGTTGTTTCTCGTTGACAGTGCCTTCACCCCCATGACCCTCATGCACGCTGCATGACATCACAGGAGGTGTATGTGTGGATGCGTTCATGTTGCGAGCCTGACTGCATGGAGGGGTGAGTGTGAGTCCATGACAGACGCTCATCATATTTAATCCTGGAGGGATTTCGTTGAAATGAAAAGCTGCTTTTCAATTTTATAATCCTGTAGTCCTAATCTCTCCGCCAGCGCCTGTCCATACAGTCCAATTAGATGGACAACACAAGCCAGATGAGTCATATTGACTACAAAGTTATCTACATAGCCTGTCCTTGCGGTTTTAAAAACACTGTGGCACCCCGTGATGTTAGAGCCCAACGCTGACCTTCACCAAGCGTCGCGATACTGTGCAATGCAAAAAAAAAAAAAAAAAAAAAAAAAAAAACTGCGCTGTCAACCCACCTGTTTTACTGCAGTCTTGGCCTTGTTAACGGTGCATTGATTAGACTTTGGATGTGTGTGTGTGTGTGTGTGTGTGTGTGTGTGTCTGGTTCGATTCAGTCGTTGTGGCACCGTGCTGACACCCGCCCCCGCACACAAGCTGGGTCCAGAGAGAGAAAGTGCTCACTACAGTAAAAGAAGAAGTCGCACTAGTGCAAAGCGCTGAGTCGATTCATTCTCAGAGGTCAGTGAGGCGCATGGAAGATGCAGAGGTTGGGTGTTTAGATTTATGACCACGCATATGGCAAAGAAAGTGGGAGAGCGACAGAAGAGGAACGAGGGGGAACGAGTCGAAAGGGGAGTTAAAACAAGAAGGAAAAGTGATTTTGTCAGGAAAGCTAATTCAGATGCGTCGCTAAAAAAAAAAAAGGAAAATGAAAGAACAAAACTGAAACAGAAATGCTGAGATGAAACGACCAGGATGACCTTTGTTGTGGTTGATTGAGGACAACAGACAGGGAAAACTGTTTTGCGGTGGATTGTGTGTTGTGTGTGTGTGGTAGCGGTTAGAGGGTAGAACGAGGCCACTTTGCCCATATTGACTGCAGTGCCATGTGACTGCTGTGATCATTAATGTGTCCTGATGCCAACGGGTATCCTGATGACCCACATCTCAGCGGTCCACTCTCACTCTCTGGCTGCCACCCAAACCAGACCGCTCTGTCTCTCTCGCTCGCTCTCCCTGCCTCTCCCCACTTGGAAGCACATCCTCCAACCTTCTCTTTTACACGTTCTCCATCAGCGTCGAGGCCGGGTGTCGAACCGCAACACTTTTCTGGTACCGACCGAAATGTGTACCGTTTTAAAATCACAATGTTGCTTATTTTAGACCATTTATTCATTGTCCAACCTTGTATTAGACGACACCACAGATGAGAGCTTTAGCTTCTTTTGTTAAATGAAGCGAAAAACCTTGCTGTAAGGAGAGAGACAAAGTAAGGTATTTAAAAAAAGTAGCATTTTTGTTTTCTTTACTGAAACTCGGGTATTATAATGGCGCTAACATGAAAAAATATCAGATGATACACAAACACATACACACTTTTCTCCTCTTTCGTTTTATTGGCTCACACAGCCCTATTACTGCTCCTCTCTGACTTGCACATATCTTTACCCGTCTTTTCCCATTCAGCTAGTGAAGGGAATTCAGGCTCTTTTTTAGTGAGCCAGATCATTTCAGCTCAGCAATAAGAGCCGGCTCTTCCAGCTCCCAAACTGCTCTTCATTTAGTACCTCTTCTGGCTTTTATAATTCAGCCGGGGCGACCGGCACAACATACAGCAGTCTCAAGCAGTGCTTGGCTTTTTATGTTAGTAACAAAGTGAGATGTTTCCGCATCATGTTTAACAAATACATTATGAGATCATTGTATTATTTTTGTCTTGTATTCATTTAAAAAAAAAAAAAAAGAAGCAAAGTTAAAGAGAAATTGTACGGGAGCCGGCTTCCATTGTTCAGTTAAGATTGAAGGCACTGGCTGGATTACATTTCACTGAAATTGTACCTTATACGATTTCATCAGACACATAAAATCGATTGATTGATTGAAAGGAGCCGGCTCATGGAGCTGACTCGGTCTGATACATTACTAACCTTTATCACTCAATGATATTGAGCAGGATTAACCGCTCCTGATCTCTCAAGTACATATCCCCTTACTCTTTTAAACACTTTCCCCTCTTCTCCTGTTCTTTTTTGTATTTATTCATACCCATTGATATGGATATTCTTCCTTTTCCCTCTCCTCTGTGAAATATTTCGATTTAAAAAAGACCCAACACCATTGACTGAGCTGTTTTATGAGCTGTTGCCACTTTAATGCAATCTTGCTTTTCATCCATGACGCCCAGTTTTTATTACTTGCTTTTCTTTCACTCATTTTTCCCCCTTTTTGGAGCACCCTAGTTGGTCTGATGATGTGCTGACTTCAGATGAACAGTTTTTGGAGTTTTCACTGACCCAGTAAAGTATTTTGAAATTTTATCCCCCGCCCCACCCTTCTCGTTTTCTCCATCTTTCTCCTCTCCTATCCTCCTATAAATATTTCTCGCTCCTGATCTAACGCTATCCCAGATTCTGTAAGCATTCCAATTCCTACATTTGGCACAAACTCACCACCTATTACTCCCTGAGTCTATCTCTCACTTGCACTCGCATATAAAAATGCAATAATGCATATTACAGGTCATATAGCAGATGCTAAATCCAGTGAACTAACTACGGGGACAGTCCCCTGGAGCAACTCGGGGTTAAGTGCCTTGCTCAGGGGCTCAGTGGTGGCAGCCTGGTATTGAACTCACAAACTTCTGGTATTTTATTTGAAAGCCTGAGTACTAGACCACTAGATTACCACCACCATGTGGCTTCATGAAATAAGCAGTTCCTCAAATGCAGTGACAGGAACCCATCAACACAAACCTTCTCATGTCGCCAAACTGTTTGGTTTAACACATTTTGACATGTATGTGAACGCGGTCACGCATGAGCACCCACACTCTTAAACACATGCACAGACATACACACAAGAGCTGTGTATGAAACCAGTAGCTGTTGGATTTGTTTTTTTTTTTTTTTTTGGGGGGGGGGGGGGGGCGCACACACCACTGCAGCAGAGGAGTTAATTACCCCATACGATCAATAATTCATTATGCTGTCAGTTTGTGTGTCTACGTGTCTCTGTATGGATGCTGCCATGTTTTGAGTGCACGTAAGCATGAACACCAAACTCTCCCAGTAAGCATTTTCTTTCCCTGGGAATTGCAGATTAAGAGGATTGACTCCGTAATGGATTAACCTCTGGTGTGTGTGCGTGCGTGTGCAAATGCGTGCGCGTTCCTCTGTGTGTGTGTGTGTGTGTGTGTGTGTGTGTGTGTGTGTGTGTGTGTTGAGTAGGATCAGAGAGCGCATGTATGAATTGATTAGCCTAAGAAGCTCCTCTCCTTCCTCTTAAATGACCACATCAGCCTTTTTTCACTACCTCGAGGATAAATGTATATCTGTCTGTCAAGGAAATGAGACACCACCCCTTTAAGAAGGGTTAGCTGTCACTCAAACATCACTCGTGGGAGCACTCGCCATAGACTAGGGAGACCCTGCTGTGTCAGTGTGTCCAAGATGATAGATGGTGCCTGTGAGTGTGTATTAGTGTGTGTGCGTGGGTGGAGGGGCGAGTGACCGTCTCTATGCAGTATTTATTTGTCAGCAGGACTTCAGTTTTTAACGGCAGCTTCTTGTGGAAAACGCCAATGTCGGTGCATCCATTATCAGTGCAACTAATATTGTTTACGGAATAAACATATATGGTAAATGGAAGACAGATAACAGCTTGAAAAGGGAAACAGAAACACAAAATGACCAATTACCCTGCGGGAAGCAACTTTTCGCCCACTCCCTCTGTGTCCATATTCCAACTGAACTCCTCAGGGGTTTCTACACACAGCATGTGTTAGACACACACACGCAGTCATGCATGTATACACAAAAGCACGGTCACATATTGTTCAGCTACAGTAGGGGTTGGCTCATGTACCCTGCATTAGATCTTGTTAAACTGGGCTGATGTTTGACACAGAGCACACACGCGCTCTGACAGGGTACCGTCACACTGCTCACAGGCTTAGGGTGCCGACACAGAAACATGAGCGTGTGCGCACACACACTTGTCAGCTATTTTGTCGGGATAAGAGGGTGTTTGGACGTTAGCGACAGGGTGTGCGGTCGAGTATGTCGGCAAATGTGAGAATGAGAAGAGGCGAAGCCGGGGAGGAGGTGGCGACAGAGATCAGGAGTCAGAGTGGACAAAGTATCAGAGAGAGCTGACTGAGATTTTTAAGGGAGAGTTAAATCGAGAGTCCCCTCTCGATTGAAATCTTTAAATATCTCGGGGCATTGCAACAAAAATCAAAAAATTGACGATCCACAGAGACTAAGACATCACAGTCCCTCCCCAGAGCTCCTACCTGTTTGCTGTACTTGTTCCCAGTCTGGCAGCCATACTCTGAGCACTGGTCAGATCCCAGGGACATGGCATCTGCATTGCCACTGCCCCCGCTACTGCTGCTGCTGGAGCCGGCACTCCCCACACAACCCCCACTGCCCACAAAGGTGTTGGAGGGAGGCAGGTCCTGGACCGCCTGGTGCTTCTTCCCCTCGGCTGGGGGGGAGTGGGGCTGTAGATTCACTGCGGGGAGAGGTGAGCTGGACTTGTAGTGCCTGGCCAGATCTGGGCTTGACTGGTGCCTTCTGCCACCGCCCATCCGTGGGCTGCCGGGGTCACCGTCCATAGCACAGTAGCGGGCTGCCAGGCGCTCACTAGCACTGCTCAAATCCTCCTCATCGTCGTCATTGGCATGGCGACGCAGCCCGTTGACTGTGACAATACCACTGTAGAGTGATCGGTCGGCCTTCCCTCCTCCTGCAGCCACGCTGGCGGCACTTCCATTGCGTTTGTCTCGTCGAGGTTTGCGTCCACGATCTGATCCCCGGCTGCGGCCGGCCTGTGGTTGTGCCCCTGGAGGACTGAAGAAGTCCTCCTCTGGCTCCTTCTTACCGGCCTCGTAGCCGTTCTTGCCCTGAGCACCGCACTGCCGAGCTGTGACTACAAGTAGGATAACCAGGATGACCGCTGCAGCTCCCGCCAGGACACCGATAGCTACACTGAGGCGCTGTTTGCCTAATGCGCGCTCGCTGTCTGGGTCCCCCGCAATGTCCAGTGACAGTGGAGCCATCAGACTTCGGGCCACCTGGGGTGAGAGATAGACAGGAGAAGAACAAGAAAGAGAGAAGATACAGAGTAAAGGAGAGAAAGCAACAAGAAGAGACAAATCATCAATGAGAAAAAAGTCCAAAACAACGACTGTGAGAGATGACACAGTGGGTGTGAGCCACAGAGAAACATCAAACAGCATCTTCCACTTAATTAAACTCATCACCGTGTTTTAGTGGGGGAGCATCTCTATTATTCCAAGAGACGTAGAATGTCACTAAATATATAATTGCTCTTGCTTCCAAGTTGCAGCATTTCAAGTTGTGCCTGTAATTCTCCATTTGTGATCTCACATCATCTGCACTGGTACAGGAAATACTGCCTGGGATTATGCTTAAAGCTGATTAAAAGAATAAAAGGAAACTTTAGGTCAGGGACAGTTGGATGAGTAAAACTAGGAGAAACAGTCGATAAATGTTCAAATAAAAGCATCTACTGTCTCATCAATGAACAATATCCCTATTGTAAATGATAGCGTAGGCGTGGATTTGCTGCCACAATTTCTTTTGCACTGAGAATTGGATAGATAGACAAATAGAAGGCGACTTTCAAAATGTGTGCTGTATGGAATAATATTTAGAGCCTTATTCTTTCTGTCTCCTCGGGTCTTAAGGTTGTTGTTCGGCTTCAAGATAGAGACGACAAATAAAGATGATCTTCAATTATGAACACATACGACGCGGAGTGACGCACACACACACACACACACACACACACACACACACACACACACACACACACACACACACACACCCACACACACACACACACACACACACACACACACACACACACACACACACACACACACACACACACACAGAGAGAGAGAGAGAGAGAGCTTGTAGACTAATAAAAGGATCATTAAAAGGAAAGTGGGTTATGCTGAAGCACAAACACAGCCATTACTGGTTATGGAGCCTTGCTCTACAGGAGACAATGAGGCTGTGGAGTTCTGATCTGCGGAGCCCTGCTGGTAATATGGGGCAGGGTCATGAATCTGAACGTATCTAATCAATACAACTATGTTGGGAAAATCATTATGCAGAGGCCAGACATAATACAGAAAAACACAACGCGCACACACGGTGGAATGTATGCATGCACCTACACAAATCCACAAAGTGTGTAAGCTGTTCGTTACCGAGACAACTCATTCTGCAGCCGACACTTCATTCCTTTGGCCTGTCAAAGCCGTAAATGATATACTCGTGTAATCCCTGCTGCCTTAAGAACGGTGGGTAATAAGTCTTGAAGGAATGAACGGGGGAGAGACAGAGAGTGAAGGTGAGAGAGAAGTTATAGTGACCCTATGGTTTGCAATAGCCAAATAAAATATAACCTGGAGTATTGCAGTAATAAAGAGTGCTGCTCACACAACTGCACTGTTCAACTTGATTATTACATTATCCATAGAATATTATTAGCCTCACTCATATGGAGCCACATTATTCAATCTCACTTGTCATTACCCCCAAGCTAAGAACGAGGCCGTGTGATATTTCATTGTTTTATCGCCATCCATCTCCGGGTTAAGTTTCATTGTTTTTTGAGTCAGTTGTGTTGGTTTCATTCCATTATTCTCCTTCCACTGCAGAGGGCCTCTCCACCAGGCTCCGCTCTCCCCTCAGCCCCATTGTTCTTCTATTGCCTGCAGTATTCCCTTCAATTCTCATTCTGCTGGGCATCTCTCTGGCTTAGCGCATCCCTGCACTGTCTGCCGTATTGTTGTATGTGCAATACAGAGAGAGAAAATAGCGATGCAGTGCCATATGTGAGTATACTATGAGACAGAACAGCCAAGGCTGTGTGTGTGTGTGTGTGTGTGTGACAGAGAGAATCATTTGAAAAGGGCAAGGTGTGTGATTGTTAGTCAATAAGTCACATGCTGAGTGCAAGCTATGTAAAGCCGTCCAAGAGCAGGTATGTATACTATATGTGTGTCTAGGCACACACAAGGCAGTTAAGTGTTCAGCAGGATAAGCGCAGTAGCCAACTCTACCGCGGTGTTCGAGTGCATCCCTCTGACGCATCCCAAACTCCCCATGGAATCCTCCATTCTGCTGCATGAGCTTTGTTCTGGCTGGGCTTAACACCACCATCTATCTGCTCCACTCTCCAAGGGCTCTGTTATCAGAATGTCACTGCAGATGCCAATGCAGCGACCAGGAGCTCTCCCTTGACCACACTATTGACCCAAGTGACTGGTCTTGGCTGTTGCTCAATGCGTTCACAGCTCAGCGTAAAAACAGAGTGCTGCAGTTGAGTAATTGTTATCTATTACTCATATTCATAGAAAGCTGACTGTACTTTCTTTAAGCGACGCGAAGAATTTCCACATCTCAAGATAAAAATTTTTTAAAAAAACTCTTGAAATACAAACTGTAAGAATGTGAAAATATCATCACTGGTAAGAGCTTTAATCAGATTCAGAATACAGTGTACGTCTGATGTACAAAGCAATGACAACCACGTCTAAAGTATCACAACTGATTCTAATTCCTTCTTCCTCTAGCTCAAACTCTGCAGTATTATATTGTAGCTAATTACCCAACATGTGGTTCACCAAGTACTGTTGGATAGAAAAGACTGGAGTCATTTTCTGCCGCGGTGCTGCAGCAGTAGCAGACGTTTTCCTTCCCTAATTACATCTGGCATCCATCCACCACTCAGTTTGACTTCATTATGAGATGGAGGTATTCTCTCTTCGATGACTTCTACTCAATTACTGCGCCAAGTTCCTCCCTACAATCAAACTAAACTATGCATATTGTAATCAAAGACGGCTTTTATACTGGCCTGGACATATTACACCCTATTGTTCAATTCAATGGCCCCGGTCATTTAGGCACATTGCAGTTAATTCCACCTGTCAACACCATTGTTCCACCGCTTACCAAGTGTTCTGTTCTAATCGTCACCCTCTTGATTGTTCAATTTGTACTTTTCATTCTACACTTAAGTGACAATGTTACATTCATGAGGTGTTCTACGTACTGGCTAGTGCTCAAATACTACACTTTGTCTTTTTTTTTTTTTTAGAAAAGATGCAATGAATGGCAAAACATTTTTGGAGGCCAAGTTATCTCCATCTGAGGTGAGTCAGAAGTCTCAGGCTGTAATTATATTGGATGTGTTGTTTTTCTCCTGCCAAAAACACAAGATTTAGCTTCAGGGTCAGTCAAAACAAGAATGCCGAGAACAAGGGGGCACACAGAGCACGGCGTTATTGCAGTCGGAGATTTCGGCCTCTCATCTGTCTGACTATCTTTTTACCTCTCCAATGTCTCAGAGCTAACATCGGCTCACACTGTTTACATCATGTTACATGCAAAGACCTGACAGTGGAAGACCTTTTCCTCAGAGAAAATTTGAGAAGGTGTTCTTAACCAAGTTTCAAAGTGGGGGTTAAAACCACAGGCTGTTAGTTATAGAACAAACACTGTAACCACAAGGCACTGAGGCGTTTTAATTATTAGTCAATACAAATGACTTTGCCCACACCAGAGACCAAGTTTTAGTAATTATTACCTGCCAGCATTTATAGCTTAGTCTAACATTTTTAAAGCATAATGGCAAGTTCATTTGATTAATACAATGAGCGCAGAGAAGAGATAAATATTTCCGCCAGGAAAACATATGCTAAATTTGAATTATTTCTGGTATCTCAGTAATGTCTTTGAGTCTAGTCAATTACCTCTTCACCTCAGTGTGGGTCTTTCCACATGTGTTAGTACACACACACATTTAAAATTTCTTTTATTCCTCATGTAAACATTATTCATTTAGAGTTTATAGTGGTTTTCAGTTACTTTCCTCTAAGTTTGACCACTTCTGTTCTGCTCAGAATGTGCTGAATGACACAATGAAAACTCCCAAACTCATCAATATTCAGGCCTGTAGTAAAGAGACACTTGTAAAGTACAACTTCTATTCAAATGAACATACTCCAACCTGCACTGTATTAAAAGGCCAAAACTGGGACAGGGCCATCTCTTTCTCTCTACCTCTCTA
>CALSCE010010695.1:11790447-11856985 GCA_943593645.1 Bovichtus variegatus
CACAAACACACACACACACACACACACACACACACACACACACACACTGAAGCCAGTCATTTGCTTTATTTCCCAGTGATCCTTCATCTCTCTGAATTCCTCTCCAAGGCTTCTCTCCTAACACCCTCTTATGGCGTCTATAAAGATGTCTCCCATTCTCTTTTTCATTCTTTCTCTGACAAGACATTGAGAAAGGTTTCACATGTCTCTCTCAGTCTTCACACTCAAGCTTACACACGCAGTACATTATAGGTCTTATGTCTTTTTTAAACAAGAAATAAACAAAAAACAATCCCTCTTGATCCACCACAGTGGCCATTTCCTTTGTTAATGCATTATAAATCAAACAGCTTTGCTGCAGTGGAAAGCGAACAAAAAAAAAAAAAGGCATCCATAGTGCTGAGCAAAACTGTCAGCATTATTGTAAAAATCCAGTCTATGCCAGTCTTTTCTATACACCTGCAGTTCCACACCACCTGAGTTAAAACATTTATATAGTTTAAAACAACGGCAAAGAAAGTGTAAATATATTAGCAACAATTAATTATTCAGTTAACACTGCAAATAATCTTCATGTAGAATAGGACTTTGGAACATACTCTTGCTTTTCAACATTTTTCTAAAATAAGGGCCCACATTTTCATTTCCACCCAGATATTATGTCCCACACATCCGGAAGTTGTTGCGTTTCCTTCTGCTGGAAGTCACTGATCATCACAGTTTACACTAAACAAGCTCCTCCTGTAGTTCAGAAAATAAATAGGTAGAAAACACAGACCCTCTCAGAAGGTAAAATAAAGTACAGTTTCCTCTCCAATTTCCACCCAGATTTTATTTAGTTAAATTTGATGTGATTATGTGATTATTAAAAAAAAAAACAAAAAAAAAAAAAAACAAATCATAAATAATCAAAATTCAATCAGTAAATTGACTTTTTTTGAAAATCCAAAAATTGCAATAAACTTACATGTTAAAAATCATTACGTCATATTAAAATTCATATCTACTGTGTATAAGGAGTAAGGGTTGACTTATGTTTCAACTCTTGCTTTTTTTTCCTTATCATTTTAAGAAAATTTCTATAAAGCGCTTTTGACAAGTTCTTAGTCTCTGACTTTGCCTTTTTATAGACTACCCGCCACATGACACACACACACACACACACACACACACACACACACACACAGACACACACACACGATGTCTATCACTCTTGCCGATAATAGTTTAATTCAAGCAGCAGCAGCCTAAGTCTTAAAACTCTGGGCAGCCTTAGTCTTAAACTCTCAATTCCTGTGTTGAATAGCTCTCCCAGCAGCGCCCCTGGAACGTCATCAGCTTTAGAAATGCTGACAGACTGAAAAAGCAGCTGAGTCATTCTTAATGAAGATCAGGAAGCTTTTCCTCCTTTCCTCCTTTCCCTCCATCATCAGAATAACAAGCATGCTGGCACAGACAGCATAGGCTTACCCCACTGGAAATGTACTGCTACAGCACTAGCTGTCAAAAAGTTACAGACCGTCGGCAAATAAAAGGCAGGACCAAAACAAATTTTTACCTTCCCCACTTCACCTTTATTTGTCAAACCAGGTTCCTGCCCCTCCACGGATGTCGGTACTTTATTTGCATTGTTTAAAATCTCATAAGGATGCTGTTGAGTCAAACCATTCAGCATGGCCGCAGAGTGACCGCTAAAGTAATACCAGGGGAGAAATAACAAAAGAAAAAGACTCTATTAAAGTATCAGCAGGCTCTAAATCTTTTGTAGCGGATATCCTTTGCAGCAGAAATAGTTTATTGTAGCCACAATCCCTTGAGGCAACAGGAAACTGTTAACACCTGGCTGCAAATAACTTATATTGACATCTGCGCAAATATTATCCCAGGCATGAAACCATGTTGCAGTTAAACTCCCAAACTCCCACAATTCCAACATTGTGTAGACCGAACAACATGTCACAAATCTAATCATGCATGGAGCCCAAACTAAGCGCGGTTGTCACGCAGCAACACATATAAATCTTGGACAATGTTTTGAGAAAGGGAAGTGACTGAATGGCGGAATCGCCTGAGAACGCAGATAACTATGGAAATTCCTGCTCTCTCTTTTTTATTTGTGCCAGCAGTTGATACATTTGGCTCCGAGATGCTTTGGATTGGATTTCAATTTGCCAAATACTTGTGAAAAAAGTGACTGCACACACTTGTCAACCGGCCAAATGATGTTCAGCTCTCAACTCTTGAGGGTTGAGGCTTTGGTGTCGGGTTTTACAGCTCAGCTTGAACGACCACTTCTTTTTTGGATTCGAACATCGGTTGTGCTTCCAGGAAGAGTTTGCCGTGAAGGACAAATATGCATAACATGTGACACTGCAGTCAATGACGCAATCACAAACACAGTGTATGAAATGAAAGAAACAGATGGGAGATGCAGAGGAAAGTCACATGCTCGAAAGAGATGCTCTTGTCTGATGAGGAGAAAAAGGAAAGAGTCAGCGGTTGAAGGGAGCAAATTAAGGGCTGTAATGAATGTGCTGTAATCTTGGCAGTGTTGATCTCGTTATTTGTTTATTTCTCCTCACACCTGCCTAGACATGCCGTTCCACAATGTTTCCCCTCTTCATTAGTAAGGAGCTACTGCTGTGCGCTAATGCATGTACTCGGCTGATGTTCATGTCCTGGGCGTTTTGTGTCTGTTTGTGCGTGCAACTCTGTGTCTGCGTATTTGTGTGTAGACACTGGCAAATTTTTTCCCTTCTGATTAAACTCCTGCGGTGGAGCGATACCTCCCGCGTCTCTGCAAACTCCTCCCGTTTCTGACCTTTCTGTCGAACGCGGGAACACACACATGTCGCGTGCACAAATGTCCACACAAGCTGGTGATGGATGGTGTTATTACCTGAAGCTTTTAAGGGGCAGAAAGGTGCTTAAGAGAACAAACACACCTGCCTGTTTGCGCTTTATCATCAAGAATTAACACTCAGATGCACACACGTGCGCACACACACCAGCAGGGGTACACACACATCTAACATATGCAATATTCTTTGAAAACATTAGCATTTGGCAAGGGAAGACAATATGTTCTCACCCAATTTTGTTTTCTGCTTTTTTCTCACGCACACTCTGTCACCTGTGAAAATTATTCATTAATGATTTATTGAGACTCACACAAGCCACCCATGCTTAAGCAGCTGAATTAAGCTTTGCATTTCCAACACAACATTAAGTGGAGATAAACACACTCATGTACACACATATACATTTTTTATAGACTCCTTGTAGCCAGAATGGATCTGCATTAGGGCATTTTAACACTCGGGATGACCTTGCTTTGTTATTCGATGCAAAAAAAACACACCACTGAGGAAAAGTTGTTTCTGTGGGATACTCCTGGTAAAAACGATGATTCCAAATGCATATCATTTTGCTGATAGTCGACACGTCACTCCAGGACGGGTAATAAAAACACATTGCTTTCATCCGTCTCTCTTTCTTACTTTCCCCCCTTTCTGTCTCCTCCTCTCTTCTTCCCTCTGTCTCCCCCATCTCCATTTTTGCTGATTGCTTTGCACCATTAATATTTCATGTGTAATGTGGCTCTTTTGGATAGTGTGAGCATGTGTATGTGCCCCCGTGAGCCTGCGTTTGTGCGTGTGCATGTGTGCACACACATGCTCTGCGTCTGCACATGTGCGTGCGTGCTCGCCTGTGTTTGTGTGTCGGTGCCGCAGTATCAAATTCTGCTCTCACAGCTGTCGGCTAGTCTCAGCTTGGTTGTGATCTGTCTGTCTACCTCTCAACCTTCAACCTCTCCTGTTTCACTCTCGTTCTTCCTTTCTTCTGAGTTTTTCATCTGCATCCCTCTGTTGCTCTCCTCTTATCTTTTATTTTTCACTGCTTTCTTGTTTATTTTTTTCTTCCGCAGCATCCTCCTGCCTCTTTCCCTCGATGCCCTCTCC
Organism: Bovichtus variegatus; assembly: GCA_943593645.1. NCBI lineage: Eukaryota > Metazoa > Chordata > Actinopteri > Perciformes > Bovichtidae > Bovichtus > Bovichtus variegatus. The sequence goes on from CALSCE010010695.1 coordinate 11,794,410, forward strand.
ATCCCACCCTTTGAGCCATTGCACCGCCACCCCCACCCTTTTTTCTCTCTCTTGCATTACTTTCAATCTCTGGCTTCACTCTGGCTGTTCTGTTTTCACCTCTCAGCCTTTTCTCTTAAAATACTTCCTCGTTTTTTTTTTTTTTGTTTTTTTTTTTTTAAATCAGGGCTTTTACTTGAGAAATATAGAGAATGTGAAAACAAAATGGCATGAAACATACAACAGAGGTGTAGTTTCTATAAAAGGTATTTTATGCAGTCGTGGAGGAAGTACTCAGATCTTTACTTACTCTGTTACAAGTAAGTCATTTTACTTAAGTAAGAGCATCCAGATATACTTAAAATACTCATGAAGAATAGCCCATTTCAGATAAATTATTGAATTATAACTATTGATGCACTAATATGAACATCACTTTAATGATGAAGCTGGTAAAGGTGGGGCTTTTTACATTTTTTTTATTATATATATACTACTGGGTACTGTGAATTCCACTAAGGGATCAATATAGTCTTACTTTTATCCATGCTAATATGATTCGATTGATGATTTGTTGATTATATTTTGTATTATTAATGTGAATCTCCTAATGAACTAGTTACTAAAGTTATCAAATAAATGTAATGGAGTAAAAAGTGCAATACATGCATCTGAATTGTAGTGGAGTAGAAGTATAAAATAGCATCCAATGGAAATACTCAAATAAAGTTCAAATAAATGTACTTCTCATTATATATATACACTTAATTAATGCAAAACACGTTCAGTCACATTGTTTTTCTTTCTGAAGGCTAAATTGGACTGTGAAGATGGATACAGTGGAGAAAAGGATAAATAGCGGGGATCCGTGATACACACCATGACAAAGTCTCAGAGTCGATGTCAGTCTCCTGTTATTGGCCGTTGCGTCACAGCATCCCTGTCCGATTCTTGATGGAGTTCTGCTGGGAGAGCGAGGAAGCGCCAGCAGTCAAGTGACAGCTTCATATTTAACAGGAGTTATATGTAGGATCAGGTTCGACCTCGCTGGCAAATGAGAGAGGACAGGATATTTTAGAATTTTCTTGGAGTGCAGTAAGAGAGATATAGACTTGGTCAATTTCATATGCAAAGTTCTCCTCGTGAAATGCTGCTACAACTCCGAAAAGTTCAGAGGTTGGAGCGGCTTTATATTGCCTGTCATAAAGCATCTTTAAATGTCTCCTCAGGCAGCCGTCTTAGCTGGTGTGTGCGTGTGTGTGTGTGTGTGTGTGTGTGTGTGTGCGTGTGAGTGCGTGTGTGTAACAGTGTGTGTGCTCCAACGGTCTCCTGCTGATTACAGGCACACACTGTTCCCTGCACCTTAATGAACAGAATCACCGCTGACACACACACACATTTATTACCCTCGTCTCTCATTATGGAATTTCTGTGCATGCGCTCCCGTGAGTGAGTGTGTGTGTGTGTGTGTGTATGTATGGATGTGTGTCTGTGTGTATGCATTAACTCTGCTCCACCGTGGGCCCAGGCGTGTGATTGGCTGCGGATGAGAGCTACGGTTGGCACAGCAACATTTCCGCAGAAGGCCGTAAAGCAATAGGCCTGGAGCGCAGGCAGCATCTGCCCCTCGGCTGTTGCCAAGACAGACAGACACACACACAAACACACACACACACACTTAGATGCATGGATTTGAATAAACATTCACACATATTGACATACATGTATTGACTCGCACTTGGTAATTCACAATATCTCATTTAGCCGCAGCCCTTCATGCCAATCTCTCCTTTCTCCTGGCACTCGTCCGGCACTCTCTCACTCTGCTGACCTCTCCGTCTCTCCTCTTCCATCTCTGCCACAGCTTTGTCCCTCCATAAGCCGTTTCCCTCAGTCTCATATTTAATTCTCCAGCCCTCCACTTTATTTGTCTTTCCTTTAAGCTGTCCTTTTCTCTCAGGCGCACCGAGGTAAACTGTATCTGTCGACCCACTTCTCCAGCGCGGGGCTCATTTTCTCCTTCTTCACCTTTCCTGCCCTGCGACAGCACCACACACTCATTACGGGCTGTGCCCCTGTTCTCTCGCTCACACTCAAGCGCACACACACATGGACACAGGCATTTACCAAACACTCCCCCCCCCACACACACACACACACACACACACACAGTCACTGCTCTGCCACCCACGCTTGGGCTGTTGTGGCCAGGAGATTCTGTCATAACTCAAAAGGCTGACCTTTCATAAGCCACTGCTTCAGACAGATGAATAGCCCTATAGCACTGTGTCTATGTGCTGTTGGTGTGTGTTTGTGTGTGTGTGTGTGTGTGTGTGTGTGTGTGTGTGTGTACAAGCGTGTGTGAGTTTTGGTTTGATAGTTGTCAGTGAGCATGCTTTTGTTTGTGCACACGTGTGTATTTCTGCGTGAATGGGAGAATGGTAATGCATCATGGTTGTGAGCCTGTGTGTATGTGTTTCGATGTCTGTGTGTGCACTTGCGTGCGCGTGTTTGTGTGTGTGTGTGTGTCATAAGGGCTGTGGCCTGGGTGGAGATAGAGAAAGGGGTGACTGAACAGTGCGGATAACAAGAAAGTGTAAGAAAAAAAAGTGAACCAGAGCGATGAAACCAAAACCTTACATGCTGCTTATCCGCATTCATTGTGTTACTGTTTTTCATTCCCGCATCGATATTATAAATAAATGATTAAATTAATAATTAAAATGGGTTTCTCCCTTTTTTTTGTGCTTCGAATACCTCAACACTGCGTGGGCTTGTTTATCTCAGCGTGTGGAGGGCAAATTTACTGAGACTCTATGTTCTTAGAGGCCCTCTGGACATGTTAGCACAGTATTGATAATCAATACCGCTTCTGTCCCACTATTTCTACATCAAAGGAGTTTTAGTCTCTCTCTCTCTCTCTCTTTCTGTCTCTCATTTTCTATGTCTACCGCGTACAGACATGCGCGCAGGCACATGTACAAACCCGAGTGAATACACTAATCTGCATGCTGATGCACACACTCGGATGTGAATATGCACTTACACACACACGTGTGAATTAATAGACTAAGAGCCTTCTCTTGCGATGTCGGATTTTCTTTTCCTGAAGAAATGAAAAGGCGTCAAGAGCGCTCCGTCATATCTGACTTTTACTTTGACTCGTTTTTCCTGGGAGGATTATGAGCCTAAACGTTTGCACCTGCCTGTTGTTACTGCGATTCTTATGTTTTTGCAAGAGCTTAACACACTTTTCTTTTGATCCTCTTGTATGACAATACCAGGGACAATCCTCTCAGCACGAAACAATAACGCACTTCAGGTCTATCTTCTTCTGTCTCCATGATATCTACAAAAGCCATGGTAACAATGTTGCCATGACCACCTTAAACCGCTGGCAACAGAGTACATATTGGCAAAGTAATGTCGAAAAAATGATGCTAAAGATTTCTTTACGAGGACACGGTGTGATATAAAATGTCACTTTTCCGACTTTGTTTAGGCAGGAACGCACACACACACACACACACACACACACACACAACACACCCTGACAGACCGTCTGCTCATAAGTAGAGATGAATTATAGATCATGTTCCCACTCAGAGCTGGTGCATGTGCCAGACATAGTTTTTGGGCTAAAATGCTGATACACTGTTTCCGCGTCTCATCTCGGTCTAAACTGAGCTGAAACTTGTCACAGATGACATATAGATTGACACTTAAACAGTTACCTCATTACTTCAGTATTTCTAGGTAAAGTTGCTTTTCAAACTAAGTTAGCGTATTGGAATATTGCCAGAAGTGTCCAGCGTTTGATTGATAATTGAATTTGATTGATATTTTTTAGGGGCATATACTGTTTTCCCTTGATTTAAATGTAATTCCATCATCGAACACATTATAATATACAGTATACAGCGTACTTTACACTAAAGACATAGTACTTATCTTCTGTGACGCATGTGACATACTTCTGCAAGTGCGAGTGTTAAGTGCCTTTTTTTTTTTCTAGGATGAAAATAGCCAGCCATTAGGTTTTTTCCAGCTCACATGTTCTTCTCCATCTTGTGAGTTTTAAGCTAATAAAATATACACTAGGTAGGAGTTCAACAAGTTAAAAGCAGAGATTTGGTTTTGCAAATTTATTGGGAATAAATGGTAATAATAAAAAAAATCCCCACGAATCTTTTAGATACATTTCTTTTTTTTTCCTTGTCTTGCCTTTAAATGATTTTAAGGGCTCATTTTTGGTTTCTTTCATCATAAATTTGGAGCAGGTGCTTGTGGAGATCCGGTGTCATGTTATTTGGGGTTGGATGATTGTTTTAGACCTGTACACATTTTTATCTTTGTCACTGTACTTTATGTTCTTACAAAGAAATGGATATATTTCTATATAGAAAGAACAATGCCCTGCCATTTCTCATCCAGCGTGAGAGGAGTCGAGCTGTTCCAAGAACAAATCACTTAGTTTAGGTTTTAGCTTTGACGTATCTATCTAGGTTGAGAAGGGTAATTATGTATTTTAGAGCGAAAACAATGCTGTTTCTGTTCAGTTCCGTTAGTGAAAGAAATATTTGTTTAATTATTTGCTAAACTGATCTTTACCGAGGGAAACTAATAAATACAGTTCTTGCTGAATCTATTTTTCAATGAAAGCCTTTTGTCCTCACACGTGAAGCAAAGGCCTCGTGCTTAGTCTGGTACTTTTTAATTAAATCCCACCATCCTTATCCAAATGTCTTTCTCCTTAAGGGAATTGTATTTTATTTATTTTTTCATTCAATAAAGGCTTGTTCTCTGTCCCTTGGTGTAAACCCATGAAGTTGTTTGTCTAATAGAAGGGAAGGATCCTATAACCTCATCCCGTACACAATTAACTTTTGCTGCAGAGAAAAGTCAACGAGTGGATGGAAACACTCTGGTACTCAAGATTAAATTGGATTACACTTAATTCAAACTTTTGACAGTAACAACAACATGTTCTTTTGACAAGACGAATCGCAGTTGAATCACAACAAGGACATGAATTACCGACATAAACAGAGAAAATAAAGGTAAGTATCCTGAAAACACTAGATACCCTATATTTATATAAACACTATATATATCAAGTTGCACATAACGACCACACTTTGTCACTGGACACTCTCGTCCACCATAAAATGAGCTGCTCTCTTTGCGCTTGGGAGTCTTCAGTGATTTAAATTACACATAAAGACAATAATGTAGTAGCTCCCTCTTTGCTTCTTGTAGTAAAGGGACAATGACTGAAAGGAACTAGAGAGGTCACATGATAGCAGCCTAATACGATCTCTTCGTCTCTATTTTCTAGTAGCAGAGAGGGAATTACTGATAGAAAACAGAGAAGTCGCATAATGGTAACTTAATAATGCTCCCTCCTTCTGTGCCTCTCTCCTGCCTGTCTCTCTTCCCTCTGTGTGTCTCTCTCTAAGCTGCTGACTCTGCAGAGCTCTGCATTGACCAGTGATCTAATTATAGACCATACGTGAACTTGTTTGACTGGTATGTGATTGTGTGTGTGTGTGGCCTCTCCTGCGTGCATTTCAAGTCCCAAAGAGTTTAATCAGGCATTTCTGTGTGAGGTACATCCACGCACTAAGCTCTGTGTGTATGCAGCTTGCGCGCGATTTACATGGACTTTTAAGTGTGTGTGTGCGTCTGGCTGTTTCTGTGCATGTGTCTCTGCGGATACATGTGAATCACTTTTGGCCAGAGCCTTTTATTTTTTTATTTATCGCTAATCCCCGTCTCTGGCCAAAAATACAGACTGAATCGTCTTTATCCATGGGACTTTTGGGGGGAAAGGAAGAAAGGAGGAGGGAAGGGACAAGAGAAGGGGGAGAAAAGTACAGAAGGGGAATTTAGAAGAGATGGGAAGTGACTTAAAGGAACCAGGGAGAGGAAGGAGGAAGGAGGAGAGGAAATGGGACTCTAGGGGGTTATTTAGGTGAAGGCAGAGGGAGAGGTGAGAAAAAAGCAAAAAGAGAGGGAGTGATGCACACACAGGGAGGAGAGTGGGAAGAAGAAGAAGCAGCAGCAGCTCTGAGGAATATAGCAGCTGAGGCGTTGAGGCGGTTTTATGCTTAAAACCAGTTTGTACAAAAATGTCTTCCAACCATGTCTGAAGGCAAAAGTGTGAGTATAGCTTTTCCAAATGGGCACGCTCAATGGTGGGGCGTAAAACCTGCCGTCATAGAGAGAGCCCATGCAATGATCATTCCAATAGGGATAACAGTGCACCCTTTCATACAGTAGCCTGACCTCCTGCAAGGTATTCATTGTGTTACACCTGGTTGTACACAGAAAAAGTAATGGAAGTAATTGTGTGAAAAATGGAAAGCTTGAGAAAGAAAATTCAAATTGCATATTTCTCACAGCATATTGCATATTTCTTATAGATAGAAAAATGGTCAGGAGCAGTATTTGATTAATTTATACAGGTCTGATTTATTTTTTTTGTCATATCGGAATTCATGCGACTTTTGCGTCCCTCTAGATTGACACTTGTTGCAGTTCTGTGGTGACGAGGGTCTTGTGGAGAGGATCTGACGGATGTAGTTCACATTAGCCCTGTACATCCTGACATTTTGGATGAAATCTGTTGTTTGTTGTTAATATTGTTATTTGTGCTTCCAGGTCAGTTCAGACCGTGACCGGCTCACTCTGGAATCTGATATTGGCCGCATATAAATAATACCGTTAACAGCCAAACGAAAGAAAAGAAAAATGTGCCTGAGCAATAAATCAGAATTGAGGTACAGCTTAAGGTGTGTTAAAGCAAAGTCCATTTTAGAGGCGACATCAATACATGTTGTGCCTGTGTTTTCATTTCAGCAAAAACAACAGAAAAAGGTCTTGTTATTATCATGCCGAGGCTTATTACACCACTCGAAAAATGTACTGAGACAAGAGTATAGATGAGAGAAACACAGGAGGAGAAACTGTCATCAATCTTAATCCGAACTGTCACATAAACACTCGTATAATCATTCAAAAGTACACACGGTAAGACTATATGTGGCGAGCTAGTTTCAGGTGATGTCTGTACAGCTGACACGCTGGCTGTTTGGACGAATAAATACAGATTGCACAAACAGTGGCAGCTATTTGCTTCCCCGTAGGAGAGAGAGGAAAGAGGCAGCACAAATAGAGGAAGATGAAGAAAGACAGAGGGGCCTGGTGTAAAACGAAAACTTTGTCACGAGTGAAAGTTGGGATAGCAAAGCCCACAAGTGGACCTCTTCTCACTATGGAAACAAGGTTTGACCTCACTGAGTGCAGCTAACTGCTGGAAAAAAAAACAACTTTCAAATACTTGAGAGGGGAAATGGGAGAACGAAGGGAATTTACCATGAGGGCAGAGAGAGATGAAGGAGTAAAAGAAAGAGGGAGGGAGAGGAGAAAAGACAGGAGAAAAGGAAAGCCAAAGTGGGAGGCTGAAGGAAAAGAAAGACACAATGTAAGGATTTGGGGAGAGAGGAGGGTGAGAAAGTTTGAAAGAGAAGGAGAGAGGGAGCGGGAGGAGAAGACGAGAGAGGGCTGGAAAGTCAGAGAGAAAAAGGGAGGTGGAGAGAGAATCAGGCCATTCATCCATGCCTCTGGAGACGGACGCAGTCTGAATTCAGGATAACTCATTCAAAACGCCAACTCCACTTTGTCCCACAGCACCTCTGTCAGTCTCGGCTATAGTTACCAAGTGGCAGGGACACATCCAGAATACCTTAACACCATGACTGACAGCAATTTGGAGTATACGACACCCACACACACACACACACACGCGCGCACACACACACACACCACGTAACACACACTTTGGGTTCCTCATGCAATGCTGTTCACGTTTTTGGGGCAATAAGCATGATCAGAGCAAATCCCTCTGAAAAGCCATTGTTTGTTACTAATGCGTAAGCTGATGGGGTCTGATAATGAATAATAAACACATGTGGACATGCGCACGCGTACGCAGGACACACTCAGCATGCCTGAGGAAACATGCTGGAATGTTGTCAGAAACCCACAATCTCCCTTCTTCACTAGAGAGTTTCCTTAACCCTGTCAGATAATTGGTCTCCGGGGATACAATGCTGCTTAAAGCTAAAAGCTAAACCTTAATAAGGCTGTAAACACTGATACACACACACACACACGCGCACACACACACACACACGCGCACACACACACACACACGCACGACATGAATGTTACAGACATATGCAAGATTGAGGTGCACACAACAGAACCACGTGTACAACAAAAAATGAAAGGTGATAAATGCCAGAGCAATAAAGAAACAAGTCTATCAATTCTGCTGCCTTTGCATTTTCGCTTCTTAGACAACAAGAGCAGTGCGAACACTGGAACACTGGAACACTGGCCTTGTTATGCTCTGGTTTTTTCAACCAAGCATGAACGTTTTCTTCTTCTTTTCTCCAGTTTTGCGCTTTGCAGTTTTCAGTTTTCGAAACAGCAGTACATCCCAAAGGTGTTTTGACCAAGCTCTCTGCGTGTGTGTGTCTCCATGCGTGCCTCTGTGTGTCTAAATGTGTAAGTCTGTGTGACCTTGTCAGGAGCGTTCCTATTTAATCATCTCGGGGAAATCTCAAACATTCCTTTAAAATTGAACATGAAAGGTAACCTTCTCTATTTTTACTTGCTGTCTCTCTGCAGAGAACTGGGGAATGATCTTTTTCACTCTGCCTCGGATCTGTGGAAGGCGCATGAATAGGATGGAGAGAGAGGGAGAAAGGAAGAGAAAATGACATGCACACGCGCACACACGCACACACACACACACACACACTCAGAGGAAGATAGGGACAGAAGAAAGTGAGAGTGAGTGGGTAGACAGAGAAGGAAAGAGTGACTGAATGAGGAAGAGTGACAGCCAGACAGGAAGTGAGCTGAGAGAGAAAGTGAGGCGATAAAGCACTAGCAAGACAAATATTTGATGTTGTGCAAAATCCCCCAGTCCTGAAATGCAGAATAAGATGCCCATTTAACAAGGTGCAGAGAGAGGATACTATAATGAGGTAGTGGTTCATTGTAACTAACAGGAATCTCCATCTGAAGACTGCGATGTTGGAGATGCGGCTCTAGACAGCGGTTTAATGACAACTTGTCATAATGACATGCTGGATCCCACGGATGGATGTTACCAACACTTTCACACGTTCACACCCTCAAAGGTGTGTGCGAGCACTATGCACACAAATAAATCGGTCACCCGCATCAGGCTCACTCTTAATGTCTACCGGGCTCTCTTTCTTTTCCTTGCTCTCTGTCACAGATGAGGGCATCCGGCTAAGTGGTGGTGTAGGCTGAGCCTGAGGCGAGAGCAGGGAGACGTCACGTTCGGCTGGGCTGAAATATTTAAGGAAGCCATCCAAAGCCTGTTTCACTCAGTCAGTACCCAGTGGGTCAGTCCCATCAGAGACCAATTACAACTACCGCTGAGCCACGGATGAAAGGCGCGATCAGAAGAAACAATGCGCAGATTGTGCACATACACGGACATGTGCTCATGAAGTGACACATGAACTTGCAGTGCAATGAATATTAAGCGCGCAAACACATGTAGGCGGCAGGCACGCCGCTCAACCAACTAAGACCACGTAGGCCTGCATTTTCCCCTCTTTTTTTCCCTGTATTTCTATTATCATCTCTCTCACCAGCTCTGTCTGTGTGTGTTTCTTGATCCTTATTTCTCTGTTTCTTAACAAACACAATAATCCTTCTGTCTTTTACAGCTCCACCAAATCCCAAAGGCTTCACAGTAACACTCACAGAGACCCACATACCAAATGTTCCGCTCCCAAACAATATTTATCAAAAAAGTTCCTTCCATGAATGCAGAATTAACCAAGGACAGTGAGAGGTGAGCGGCTGTGCATTCACAAAGCGCGCACACACACAGTCTGTCCATTGTTGACTCACTTTGTCTGCAGCACACATTCACGCGCACATTATTTCCTCATTGCGCACACACACACACACACACACACACACACACACACACACAACCACACACACGTCAGTGCATTATAAATCATTCCTAATGATCATTAAAAGGAGAGAGAAGGGGGGATAGGTAGGTGGAATAAAAATCGCTCCTCTTGCCCCCTCTCTCAGTCACAGTGATGTGAACTGACAGGCCACCAGATAAGAAGCAATTACCCAGAGTCATCTGGGCCAGTGAGCATAAGGCATGGACACACACTCCTATAGATACACTCACACTCACACACAGGTACACATGAAAACAAAAAAACAAAAACAAAAACCCCACACACGCTAAGATTCTGTGCTACACACTCACATGCAGATAGACTGACACGTATAAGCACAGACAGACACAGATGATCTCTCTGACTAACAATAGCAGTACGCTTACCTTGATTTATTCCTCTTTTTCTCCCTGGCTAGAGGGGAAAAGGTTCTTTCTCTCTCTGTCTTCCCTTTCATAAGCCCCAGGGAGAAAAGGCACTTAAGATAACATAGACACGACACATGTTGAACTGAGGCTGCTGCTGAGACATACGGAAGCAGAGGCGAGGGGGAACAAGAGAGCTCTATTCAAACAAAAATGAAATACCTCTTCTTGACTGGCAAATGACAAGCCTAGAGGCTGGGACTGCATTGGGACAGTTTAGCACTCGCTATACTTACATTATAGCTGGCAGTAATGAATTTCAGGTAAATGGGAAAATCCCTTTATTGTGTGATTTCAAGAAATTAACACTTTTTCAAACGCCCGCAACAAAAAAAAAAAAAAGCCCAAAAAAAATAACAAGACCCGAAGGTAATAAGTAATTTCGCTGCAGTTGATGCCAGATGACCTCTATTTCAAGGGGAGTTCATTTATTTAATATTTCTTAGCCTTTTCAAATCAACATGTTTTATATGCTCGGCACGATGAAATATAAAAGCATAATATCAATGTCTGATTTTAGGCAGTCCACTGAGTTATTGATTAAGAGTTGGCAGATTAAACAGAGGGTGAGTTAACTGCAACCTTATGGAGTGGATGCAATATAGCACATAGTGAAAGACTAAACAAGCCAAGGCATTGTTGTACCCATGTGTGTGTAGCACAGCCTTCTTGTTTTCGGGGGCTTATCCAAGATCTAATGTAACTTAACTTTTTTTTTCCCATTCTGCCCATGAATGCCATGATCTCATAAACACTTTTAAGGTCAATTCAGTCTATGTAACACAAACAGAAATGTGATATATGGGATAAGGGGCAGTCGGTATGGATGTCCGAGACCTTTTCCATAGAAGATGCCAGAGTTGAGCTCACACAGTGTGATTAATTACAGCTAAATTATTTTCCTAAACTCGGTGTAAGGCTCATTAAATGAAGCCTCGGAGCCTTACAACATCTGCAGTTAGTGTGAAAGAGTCACTCACTGACAGAGAAGCAGTTCACAAAAGAATGTAAACAACCACAAAAGAGGAGGAGAAAACACGCTGCAAGGTAACTGAAATGTGTCTCTGAATAACAAATGCTTTTTTTTTTTGCATATATCAGGTTTTCTGTAAACTACATGTAGGGTCAAAAGTTTGCAAAGAAAGTCCTACGCGTTACGTAGCAGTTAACTGTTTGGGGATTTTTTTATTTTCACATTATGCAACTGTCAGCATCGGATAAAATGGCCTGTTTGCTAGAAATGAGCACATTTGATATCTGCAACCCTAAACCCTTCCCTGTACACTCGGTGGTCTAATAAGCAATGTCCCAGAAAATGTAACAACTTCAGTAAACTCCCATTACAAATTTTTACTTTACTGCCATTCATCAGTTCACAACAATGATCCTACAGGGGGGTAGAAAAAACAAACAAGAAAAACACTCGATGGAAATACATTAAAGTAGGACTTAACCTGACGTAGCTTAATCACTGCAAACAAGGCTACACAGGTGGGTCATATTAGGTTGAATGGCAATTAGCAGTAATGTGCCAGCTGTGAGGTTTAGAGCCGACATTAGAGAACTAATAGGCTCAAAAGTGCCCAACTTTGTTCCCAAATTAAATATAGAAAATCATGACAACAGGTGTGAAGCAAAGACCCACTGCACTGATAAAGTGTTTACATGATCAAAATAACCAACAGGGATATATACAGTACAGGGTTCAGCCTAACATGGCACACCTTTGTTCGCAACGGTGAGTTAGTCTTCAGCTATTTTCATTATTTTGACTACCATTCAACCAAATCAAACTCATTTTAAACTTTGAATGAACTCAAACTAAAAGCTCCATTGTTTAGATGTTACTGAAATAGAGGACACAGCTGTCACCTGTGATGGTGGTTGGAGGTTGCTGTTGGGGCCACAAGGAGGACTATAAATAAAAGACAGCATCAATATATAACAAAGAAAGTCAATATTCTCTTGACAGCTATCAAACTCTGTAAGCTGAGAAAGTAAAGTCAGGACGCACATTTGTTTTTAAGTCCCTTATCATCTATTTGATGTTTGCTTCAGTGTAATTTCTTTCTTTTTTTTTTTTGTTCCTTCTTTCCTACTGTTCTCGTCGCCCTCCATTTTTTTCTTTCCTCAGATGCTCCCTCGTTTCCTTTCTAACACTATCTAACTGGAAGGGGGGGGGGGGGGGCGCTGAACAAGTTCAAAACATGTACCAGACCATGTGTCTGCCCAGTGCGCACTGACACGATGCAGTGCTGCCGCTGAAGCGCTGCTGTGGAGACGATGTAGCCCCCGGGCCACACATACACGTCAGGCCGGGGTTGAGAACAGTAAATAGAAACGCTATTATTTAACAGACTGCAGAGTCAAACGCCGCTGCAATGTGTGACCTTTACATCGCTGGTGGGCTAATACAGAAATGAAGAGGGAGCAAGAGAGGTGGAGGAAAGAAATTGGGGGAGCAGACACACCAAGATGAACATGCACACACACACACACCCACACACAGTCGTCATTTGCTCATAAGTTCACATTTAAAACGAAGCATTCACGCATGAGGATCTAATATTGTTATTAGTGATGCAGAAGATACTCACACGCACTGTTCTGGCTACACTGTGTTAACACCATGCAAAAAAATGGTGTGTGTGTGTGCGTGTGTATGTGTGTGTATGTGTGTGCATGTGGTAAATCAGGCAATTCCGCAGTGAAAGTTACTATCAGACCCGACTATTGCAGGGATGTGCTGATAGAGAGGTTTTAGAGCAGCAGACTACTGCCTAAGGCCTAGAAGAACTCGGAAAAAAAAAGGAGCAGGGGGGGGGAGGGGGGGGGGGGGGGCAAACAGTGGAAAGGAGGAGAAGCAACAGAGATAAAGAAAACAGGAATGCGGCAGAAAATAAACAAGGTTATAGAAATAGGGGGGAGGCAACGAGCAAGGGATTTGAGTGAGGTGGGAACCAAGGTCAAGCCAGTGAAGCAGAGAGAGTAAAAGAGAGAGAATGGTGACAAAGAAAAGATAGGAGGGACGGAGAGAACGAGTGACAATGAAAGAGAGAGCGGAAGGAAAGGAGGGAGGGCTGGGGGGGGGGGGGGGGAGTTGGAGAGTGAGACCTTCGCATGATAATTTGTTCATTAGGAAAGACCTTGACCGAGAATCTCCTCTCTACATTTTGATCTCCTGACTCCGCTCCTCCTTTTTCCTCCTTTTCTCCATCCCTGCCCCCTCCACAAATCCCTCCTCCCCTAACCCGCCACAACCCACTGTGCTTAGTTTTCTCTTTTTCTCCCTCTCAACGTCATCGTTCTCTCGTTATAGAATACCTACTCAGCAACTCTAAGACATGGAGGCATGGTGAGAGAGCAAAAGAAAGACAGAGAGATATAGCGGGAGAGAGACCATGACAGGTTACCATCATGTGACTTCTTTCTATTCTGCCTTTCACCTTCTTCTACGAGCATTCTTTGCATGCACATCGAGCATCTCCTTCTAAACTGGTGGTTTTAAGTGCCCCAAGCTTAAATTAGTTAAATAAATGATTTGAAAGGAAAATGAAAAAAGAGGGAAACAGAGATTTTTTTTTTTTTTTTTTTTTAAGAGGCATGCACTTTGGCAAACAAATGTGAAATCAATAAGGAGTACCCTGAGACATGTGAAGTGTTCCCTATGAGCTCCATACAAAACAACAGCAAGGAAATCTCTTGGCTCATGAAGTGCAAAAAAACTGTAAATGCTTTGACTGAATAATTTACTGAAAACAAGAAAGTGATGACAACAGATGTCTTAGCGATAGAGTAGATGGCTCAGACTTCATGGCTTATTTAAAATTGTCACACGCAGCACTTACAAGGACATTTGGGTTTCACAATTCCGACCCGTTTCACAAGTAAGGAGTGCAGGTGTAAATAAGGTATTGCCGAGGCAAAGATTGAGAAGGTTTTAAATACCAAACTCCATCTGATGCTGACGCCAGGAGAGTGAAAATGAAGTCACCAAAATGCCACAAGAAGACACAGAATAAATGAACCACTCCAAAAAAATTCAGCAGCTCCCACACAAACATAAACAATATAACTCTGACTACATAAAATCTATAATGCCAGAAGTCCTTTCAAGCACAGTAGATACAGTAAATAAACACAGCAGCAGCAATCTTCAAACATTATCACATGTTTCATCTCAAACAATCTCAGAAATGACAGATCATGTCGTCCACACTACAATAAAAGCAGTGTGGAGTTTTTGCCCACTTGTGGTGCTATACTGTAGATCAATACTTTGAATGACGGGTCCCATTGGAGACTCTCAGGTAACTCTATGGCGTAAGGCAAGGTCACATGACCCATCAGTACAATACATTGGAAGGCTACTATTTCTGGCTTTGGTGGCTTTGCTAGTTAAGCAGCTACTTGTACTGCAAACATTGTACAGTGAACAATAAAACTGTCCTTGAAAGTAAGGAAACGTTTAAAGACTCTCTGGAATGTGATTGAATGTTACTGTGCTGACAGAGTTATTTGCATAGTAGCATTGGCTGGCAGTGGAGTAAGTGGCGGTGGAATATTTTCCTATATTCAGTATGGAACTGTTTGGCTGATATCTTTGGGCACCAGAACCAAGAGTTGAATAGAAGTGCAAAGAAGCAGAGGGGAAATTGAAGGGGTAAAACAAACAGACAATTCAAAGACGATGGCATGCATGCAATACCACAGCTGTCTCCAGCAACCTCTGCAGGTGGCACTTCATTATTGTGCAGCGGTCGGGCGCCATATGGCAAACAAGACCCAAAAACGTTCTCCTTAGAACGATGTGGAAGATGAATACAAATATGTTGAAATTGCCAAAGATGACTCCTGAGCCTATGACCCTGAATATTTAGTTTAATGGCCGTGTGCACCAAAGTGGACCTGCAACATATGATCACAGAGGATCACAGAGGCTGTCTGCCTTCGCACACTGAATGCATCGCGTACGACGTCACAGTTAATGACGCTGTTGAAAAATGTAACATTGGGTCAAGCTGAGCGATGAATAATTCAAAAACAGCTGTAATAAAAGCAGAGAACTCGGCCACAGAGAGTGTGACACTGCTTCCAAACGGCACTTCTGTTACGTCATGTCAACAAACCTACTTATCATTTAGTTGCTCTGCCATGCCGGTGCTTTCAAAGCTAGCAACTGGTATTCATAGAAACAGGGTGTCCGACAAAAGCTCAAAACAACGCACAGCACTGCGTCGCCAGTGCGAATGCTGTGTCGTGGACACAATGCGCACGAATAGATATTTTTGTTTTTAACTTTTATTAAGGATCCCCATTAGTTTTTACCGCTGCAGCGACTATTCTTCCTGAGCTCCATTTAAAAGACAAGACAATACACAAAAACATCACATTCTTGACAATACACAATAACAAAAACCAACACACAATAGCAAAACAGGAATAATAGAGGGAATATTCGAACACGTTTTTCGGCTACAGACCAACACCTATATATTCCTGCAAGAACAAGACTTGGTGGCCAGTGTAGATCCCAGTGTCTTTCCACTTCCTTGGTCACTCCAGCTGAAGTCCTTACACCAACAAGAGGCGCCAGGTAGCAAGTGTAATGGGCCATTCAGAGGCGGTATCAAACAAATGTTACATGTCTGTGAATACTGTAAAAGAGGCAGCCCCAGAATTATGGAACAACAGCTGGCAGCCTTGGGGGAGACTCAGAGAAGAGACAGAGCAGCTTGCAGCTTGTGAGCAACTCTGTGTTCACTGTAAAGAGCTCCGGAAAAAAAAAGAGGAGCTGACTGGTGGAGGCCTCAGGCGAGGAGATAGTCTTGACTACTGGAGTTGGACAACAAGCCAATGAATATAACATCCAGGTCTCATGCTAATGACGTAGCATAGCATAATTATGACAAAACCATCTCAAGATGTTGAGAGTTGCAGTGGGAACTGAGAGGTTAACGGGGTTCCCCGTTTTGTTCGAGGGACACATATACAGTCTTGTGAGGACGTTCTGCTGCGATTCTGCTGAACGGCGATAACGTGTCATCAAACGTAGCGATGCCACATTTAAAATGTCTATGTTTGACACTGTGTACTGCTCTAGAGAACCGGGGACAAGCCGACTAGAGTGAGATCCGAGTGAGCTTTGTGTGTATCGGAGCAATGCTGATGTATGTGCCTCTGGCTTTTAGGAAGCATATTAATCTTTAATATCTATTAAGTTCACATATGTCCTTTTTATCGTTTAGCTTTCCTTCCTTTAAATGTCAGGTCATAATGTAATGGTCTATTTTCACACATCAACTGTGGGGCTTTCCATTGACATTCTTTTGCTGTGTTTAAATACCATGGCTGTTGAGCTGTTGTTTTGAATATCTACATCTGCTATTAGAGAGGGAAGAATAGCAGGCATTCACTTAATCCCACAAAGTCTTTCTCAGAATGTACTGATAAACCTTGAGAACTCCAGGTTTACCTGCCATAGATTGTGTGGTACATCCCTGCCTTTTCTTGCAAACACTCCTGCACCATTTTGCCGTGATAAATAACATGACCTTGGTTAACTTGTTTCATTAAATGGACAGAGAAAAGGATATGTAACAAAGTAGCCACTGTTTTACTTTATCTTAGCTGTACAGCATACTATCACACGCCAGAAAGTTTTGTCATCAGTAGGAACCAAGCTTGTGAATATACTGTATTTGCTGGCTTGGCTACATTTATCTTCTCATGGGAAATTCCACTTTCAGACTGCAATGCTGAAACACAGCATACCGCTCCGAGGTGTCCAACTTTGGGTATGGATCAATATGACTTATAATAGATCTGTTTGGGTATGTTTCACACTGTAGTCTGTGCACATCTTGATTCCACATCCCACTGCTCAAATAGCTTAACGCAGGCTCAGGTAGTGTTTATTGGGAAAAAAAAAAACAATGCTTATATATTTCTAACTCACTGTAGCAACTGCCTTCCAGGAGTTAATGATTTTATCATTTCATGATAACAAAACTGCCAGACCGCAGCAGCGAGTGGATGTCATGCTTTAAAAAAAAAAAAATCCTAGAATAAAAAAAGCTTCTTATATGTAATATCATGGCTTGATTTCAAAGAGCTGTCCCCCACACTGCTGTATTGAGCTAATGCTGAGGCTGGCATTGCTTCTGGGGTCAATGTGAAAAAAGGCAGGATGGTGGCTCTGCTTCATCGACCTACAGTTAAATTATAAACCTTTACCACAGCACCATCAATAGTGGTCTGGATCTGCTTTGTTCCTGACAGGAGAGCCCTACAAAGGGACCTGTCTATTTTTGGTTAGGCCAGTCTTGGGTTTAGTCTGACTCAGTTTGTAGTCAAGTCAGACAGCCAACAAAAAAAATATTAAATAAAAAAAAAATAAAAAAAGTTATTGCCAGCCAACCCCGGGCTATCTCAGAGCTAAGAGCTGTGTTTCCATGGTTACAATCAATGATTTCTGCAGACAACTGACAATCAACTGTCAACTGACAAAAAAGAGCTTATGGTTTGTTAGCAACATTGTGAAGTGAGCATTGATTAAATGTTAGAGCTCAATCCCTCCTTGAATATTTAGATTTGTTTTGCTACTGCTACATTCTGGATTTTGTTAAAACATCCTTGTTTCAGAGCGAGTCAAGGTTTCCGCTGAAGTGAACAAAGGTGAGAAGCATGAAGCTGTCGCTCTGTACCTCCATGTTTTTACTTTGAAGCGTGCCTTGATTTAGTTAAAGCCAAATTAGTCCTACTTAAGGTAGGAATTTAAAAGCTTAAGCTATAAACATAACCTTATGACTGAATTATAAAGCAGCCATTGTGACTTTTTTTGAGCATCAAATGATTTATTGACCTTGGCCTGGATTTATTTCAGTTGAACTGAATACATATGGGATGACCCTGTCTGGACCGGCCTCATCCGCCGCTGCAAAACAGGGACTGAGAAGCAGTTTACCCTGATAATGACAACCAAGATGCCCAGAGGACACAATGACAAAAAAAGGGTGACAAGTACAAAGAGAAGAGAATTGGTAAGGATACATACAAAGTCAAAATACACTGAATGCATGCATTGTGGCGTATGCCCCGAGGGAGCTGTAGAAAACCTTACATGCTCATGTAATCATGTCACACACTGCAAAAACCAAGTGTACGCACACACACACGCATGCGACAGAAAGCAACATCTCATGAGCCATAATTGGCTAAGCACATTGACCTTGTTCAGTGTGTCTCTGTGTGCGTGTGCATGCATGTAAGTGCTTATGAAGGTTTCTAGGTAGGCTTAGACTCCAGCACGCAGGTTTCAGAAATTTCTCATTTAGCTTCGTAAGCATCTTTTTATTCCTACCGTATTAAAATGTGATGATGGATGGACCTTTTATACGTGGAGCCCCTGGGCTCTTACACCACGCGTGCATGAGTCTGGATCCGTATGTGCGAGAGCTTGTACGTGTGTATGTATGAGCCCGATCATGTGCGTATTGAGAGAGAGAGAGAGAGAGAAAGAAGGGGTACAGAGACGTGGGTCAAAGTGAACGCGGGCCTCGTGTCATTTACTGTAGGTGAGAGGCATAATGCAAGATGGGGGATGGAGGGGTACAGAGAGAAGGAAAATGAAGGGAATGTAATACTGACCTTACATGAACAGATCTTAGAAGCATGGATCTCTGTATAATGTAGACTGTATACTGTACAGCAGCAATTTGCAAGCACACACACACACACACATACGGACAAGCACACAGAGACACACATACGGACAAGCACACAGACACAAAGGTATTTCCACGTTGCCACTAATACACACAGCAGGCACAAGTACCTACTCTACCCTAATTCTACACTGACACACACACATGCGTACACTTACACACACACACGCACGCACGCACACACACACACACACACACACTGGTTTCCAAAACCCACATGCCTTCGGATGTAGAGTGCTGAGAGGAGAATTGCCGACGGCAAGAGTTGTCCTATCTAATAACACCCTAAAATGGAAAGAACGGGGGGAGAAGAGCGAAAAAGTGGAGAAGAAAAAAAAGAGCAAAACGCTGAATTTGTTTTTTCGGAAAGATTGTGGCCGGTCAGGCAAGCAGGCGTCACGGAACAACATGCATGGACAACTGTTCACCCACATGCCTGCACACAGACATATACATCAACATGTTCATACCCCCGGTAAAGACACTCAAAAACGCCCCCCCCACACACACACACACACACACACACATACAAACCACAGATACACATGCACACACATACAATGTCAGGATAAAGAATTGACGCTTGTTTTGATCTGGGATGCTAACAGTCTTTTTTTTTCAGAGCTCCGGGGATATACGAAGACAGAAATATAGGCCGAACTCTCAGCCTGAGCAAACACTACCATGCAAATACACCACACTCACACACACACACACACACTTGCATGCGCACGCACACACACTCCCATACACACAATGTCAATTCCACGTTCATGTAAGAAAACATACCTAAGCCAATGGTCTAAAACATCCCTATTTAATGTGTTTACAAACTAGAGAAAAGTGGAAAATATTATGAAAACAATTCCCTTATAGCAAAAACAAGTCACGTCGAACTGTTTCACTAGATGAGTAACATGCATGGAGGCTATTTTTCTGTACCAAAGATGCTGATGAATATTCTAACAACCACAACAAGAATCACCACGGATTGCTTGGCTCTGTGTTCTGTGTCAACACTGTTCTGTGTTTGCAGTCTGTGTTATCCCGCATCTATTTCTCATCCAAGCAACTAATTAGTGCGTTATGGTGCTGATTCTTCTTGATTATTATGTATAGAGTTCTGTCTGACATCAAACTTTTTCCCATTTGGAAATATATTTTACCTCAGTTGGAACTTGTGAACCACAGTTTTCAGGACAATGATTTTGTTCATGCTCTGAGGAAATAGGTGAATCAATATATTCCCTGGCACAGCGTGGCCGATGTGGTGTCCTCGTTCTCAGGTCAATTGGTGGAAATAATTTAAGATTTGTATTTCTGTGTCTCAGACATAATAAAATATTGATCAGGGCAATAAACTGAGCGTAGACGCAACCTCTTTTTTTTCCTTTACTAATAGCTTTCTCTTTCATCTTGTATTTTCTAGATGTTTACACCCAACAAGCCTGACAAGTGCATTAGTAACATGTCCTTTTGCTCATTATGACCAGATCACTCTTTGGCATTAAGAGGCCTATTTTTTATCGTGTAAGCGTCTCCAGGGAACCATATTGTTGTCTGGAAGGGGAAAAGCGACATGATGTGAACACAACACAATTCTGCAGCTATTTGGATTGGTTATAGAGACAAATAATGAAAACAAATAGTTTGGTGAAGCAGTAAATATGATCGCATCAATCCAATGCTATTACAGTCATAATTCTACAGTATTTCGTGTTGTAAATTCACATCATATCTTGTGACACAGCTGTGTTTGCTTCGTGGTGCATTTCAAGAATAAATAAATGAACCGCTGAATTTTTTTTTATTTTTAAAGGAGGCTGTGACGCACACGATTAATGAGCCTGAAACTCTCCAGACAAACAGGATATTCTTTTGAAGTCCTTGTGACAGATCCTGCTTGTCCGGGAACTTAGTATCTACAGACCACTGACTGACCAGCATGTCACACTGATGGATTTAATCATCAAAATGTTTTTGAGATATTTCTTTTTGTTTTTCTCCTGGTGTCCCAGCTCTATTTTGTTCATAAGTTGTGAGGTGGGGTGGTGTCAAAGGGAAAACAGTGATGTCAGCTCACAGCCTGTGAGGCTTCACTTCTCATCCCAACTCCCAACAAATGCCAATAGGTCTTCAGTGTTGTTAACTAGTCTGAGAAAGAATGTTGTGTGTTGGTAAATCCCAGCATGAAGCTGTAGTTGAGAGATCTGTGATTTGTGTAGGTATGACACCCCTTGAGGCTGTGATCTTGACACTTGCAAATAGAACACCACCATCTTTGTTGTGTACCAGAGCAGTGTTTCTGTCGGGGCAAAAAGCCAGTTTTCTTTGCGTTTCCTCTTGTCTTGTTCTTTTGCTAGAAGTTGAGGTTCTACAGTTCTGTAAATCTGTGTGGTTGCCACAATTAGACCAAATACTAAGGCCAAATAGTATGAACCTGTGAATAACCAAGTTCTCTAACAATATCCACCAACGTTTTGTTGTTTTCTCGTTGCTAGCCTTTTACTTTCGATCTCTTATGCACCCTCTGTCTTCATCCGTGTCAGGGATAAAGACTTTTGCATGTACTGTTTTTTGTGAGCAGAGGCAATAAATGTGTTTTGGGATTCCTGGAACTATGCAATAAGAAATCAACATCATACAAAAAGACACTTCTGGACAAACATGCTTAGCCATATAATAGCATTCAGATTCATGAAAATGAATGCTAACTTCTATGTTTGTTACAAAAAACCCAGCCCAATGAAAGCAGCTAGCAGCACTAGCTCCAAAAGTTGCCAAATCTAGCGAGAACGCTGCCAAGTTGGCAACAGGCAGGCAGGTAGGTAGGCAGGTAGGCAGGCAGGCAGGCAGGTAGGTAGGCAGGTAGGCAGGCAGGCAGGCAGGTAGGTAGGCAGGTAGCTTTAATGTTAATAATTCAGTGGTCTTTAAACTTTCCCTTTACCTACCATTTATAATCTTTGAGTTTGGGGGAAATATGGTGCAAAGAACTGAGGGACATGTATTTTTCAAAGAGTAGAATTGTCAAGGAGTGAATTTGTGAGTTGCATTTGGAGGTTGAGTCCCGACGGACTCCCACATTCCCTGCAAAAGTTCTGCACAAATTGTTGCATAACAAGAGCCTTGGTTGCACTATATACTCAACACGCAATTATTCACAAGTTATCTTTTTTTTCCTGGCTGTGTTAGCGTTATTAGATATTTCCACATCAATTGCTTTAAATGGCCAATTGTGAGAACAATAATTTCCATCTTGGTTAAAAACAGTTACTTCCTGAAATCTTGCATACTCATTTGTAATACCTCAGCAGACGTAGCAGATGTATGTGGAATTTGTAGAACTGTGTCCATGTTGCAGACAGAGGCATACAAATTTAGAATTTGATTCATCACCAGCCATGTTTCTTGAAAAGATGCAATACGTGGGTGATGTCTGAGTCTATGACTAAAATGTGAGGCCAATATGAGTGTTGTTCAAATAGCTGATTAAAGGATAGAATTAGTGATTTTTTTTTTTTTACCTTATTTGCCATAATGTGGATCATTGACTGTGCACAAACATGCCATGGTAAATGGCATGTAACATTTTTAAAAGGTATGTTGGGCCTGTTCCCTTGAGTCTTTTATGATATTTCAAGGCTCATCATCTGGCAACACCACTTGACTTTCTATGCTTGATGCCTGCAGGAACACTTACAGTGTCTTTGTATTTGGATTTCTAAGAGGCAAGGGTAGAAGGCTGAATTGAGCAAATGTATGAAAGTAGAAGAGTATGCGTAAAGGCTTGAGTAGATTATGATTGTGCTACGGTAGTGAAATAAAATGTGTTTGTGTGTGTATCTGTGGCATGCAAAGTGAAGATGAGAGGCAGAGGTGATGCATGTTTTCCTTTTGGCTGAGGATCTCTGCCTTTAGGGGAATTCCCTCGGCAGTACTCCTCGTTGAAGCCCTGAGGCCACATTTCACGCACACACACACACACACACACAGACACAGACACACACACACACACATACACACACACACACACATAAACATATTTTACCCCTACTTTTATGTTTGGTCGTTCCCCGTTACGACGATACCAGGAAACTGAAGGAAAAAGATTGGATTAAAAGGAAAAAGGAGGGTGTGTTGGAATAAGAAAAAAGAACAACATATTCCTCATTATTCTGGAGATCTGACTAAGCATCAAATATGTGACTGACAGGTGTCAAACTTGGCATTCTTTGACAGCTGACCTTTATGATAGCTCACACACACATGCACACAAAGGTTTCATTGTGCTAATTTGGCTCTAATTGTTCGGAGGTAGACGGTCATCACAGCCTTTGAGACACAAACACATGCATGTTCATGCTTGATCATTTCTCCTGCATGATATGTTTGTATATTGAAAAATAACTAGCGCCTCAATTACTTTCACTGGCACAACAGAGAGGGGTGGGGAGAGTTGGATAAACGGCGTAGTACAAAGCACAGGATTTTGACGTCTACGTGTTAGCATGCACTAAACAAACAAGATTTATCGTGTTGATTAGTGAGCTTTCCACCTGCTTCCAGTCTTTGTGCTGAGCTAAGCTCACCACTTCCTGGTTGAAGCTTCATGCTTAAAGGGGACCAACACTGATTTACCAAGTCTGTTTACAGGTCTTACGGTTAAAACAGTTGTATATTGTTATATTTTGTGGCTCCAGATGGAGCTGCATGAAATCTGATAAATTGCCTCAAGTGATGTCGTAAGAGTCAGCTTCAGGTGGGGCTGAAGACTACAAGTTACCAGACCTGTCTGTAGCCCGCTTCTCATCTCTGATGAGGCTAGCAGCTGCAGGCTACATTAGCCATTACCTGTATAACACACCTGAATTTCTAACTGAACAGTCGCAGTTGCATTGTGGGTAATGTAGCCACCAGGTTTTGACAAGGAATGGGAATGTGTGGAATAGAAAACCAAAAAGACTATCACTGATTATGCTGCATCGATTTTAATAATTCTTTTGTCTTTTGTAAGTCAGACTGTTATAGGAGTGCAATGCTAAATTGGTGCAGATCTCAAAAAGAAAGGGAAATAAGCATTTTCCACCAAAATGCCATTGGTCGTACTATTCTTTAAAATTTCTGATTTCAATATCTAACCAAGACCCCGCTCTTCCCCTAACATTAACCAAGTGATTTAAGTTTTACTTAACTATTAAAATGTTAAAAAAAAGTTGTCTAGAGTATGTTTCTCATTTTTATTTTTTTTTTTTCCTAAAAAACACATTTACTTGTGCACATTATATGTACATGAACACCATTTTTAGAAGACTAGGTTGTCCCTTTTCTGTCTAGGGACTGTACTGAAGTACAATGGTGTCAGATATTTTAATTTGTCTTGATGTTGGGACGTATTGTCTCTGGGACTCCACTGCTGTACAACGAGGGGGCGACAGTGATGCAGTCCACAAATGGAAAGGAACAAGAGAAAGAAGCAAAATAAGACAGAACGAGCTGATTGATTACCATGAAGATTGGAATGAATTGTTGGGAGGGGTAGAGGTGGATACTGTGTGTGAGGGTCTGTGTGTGTGTGTGTGTGTGTGTGTGTGTGTAGGAGAGAAGGGGGTGCTGAATAGATAAATGGCATGACATGTGACACTTCAAATTTACAATTCTGACCCCTAACTCCCTCCGCTCTTCTCTTCCTCACAGAATGACACGCACACACACGCACACACACATGCATTGTAAATCAGGTTTGATCTGTCAGAGAAGCGTGTCTTGGCTGTCACTCGGTCGCGTTTGAGTGTCAGATGAGTGTTTTGAGTGTCAGGAGATGAGCAGATGTATGTGCGTGTGCGCGTGTGTGTGTGTGTGTGTGTGTGTGTGTGTGTGTGTTTGCATGTTTGATTCCAATTGCTTAACAGGCGCCTGTCACTACCGAGGCTTCAGAGTTCCATCAGTGGGACTCATTTCAGTTAACAGCTTCATTGTCTCCTGTGCCATGTGCAGAGGTGGAACTCTTTGTATCTGTATCTGTCCAATTAGTAACTGTTTTTGAACACATACATTCAAATAGCTCAGGATGTGGGTGTGTTTCATTTTGTTGAAATAATCTTAAACTTTATAAGAGCTACCTGTCAGTAAATGTCCCTTATTTTAGACTACGATGTGTAGATAAAATGTGCTTTTTTCACACATACTTGGTCTACGCCACAATTCACTCTCTTTCTTACATACTAATCTATCACAGGCTTAAAATCAATGACTTTTTTTGCAACAGAGCTTCCTGTAGATTCCTTTAAATGTATACATAAATCATTAAAAAAGTTACCTTAGGTGAGTTTTGTTTGGCATAAATGACTATTACTGTACTTTAAACACAACCGCTACAATACAACTGCTTTCACTTTCACTATGAGTAATTAAACGTAAGTTTAAACTCTTACCTGGAGTTTTTAAAAGGAGAACAGCGGTTTAATGTGTTCTATCCTCACACATCCATGGCTGTGTATTGTGCTGAAAGAGGAACAGCTAAAGAGAGACTTCATTTGCATTTAATCTCTAATTCTTTCTCATTTTCCAAAAAGCCATTCTTTCACATTTTCATAGCCTCCAGAACGCATTTGACCCATCTGTTTCAGTGGCACTTGTGGCTATCATTGGTCACTTTAGATGCTTTTACTGCCTTATCAAATATTAATATCACAAATTACGCAGCCTTGCTTGATTTGGCAAAGTTTCGGATTTTTTATTATTGCTGCCACTGCTCGCTCCCTCCTTGTGGGGAGATTACTCAGAGCCACCATTAACTACTAGTTGAAGACTGTCTGGTGGCTTGGTAGATGTTGCTCTGTGTGCTATGCTGCACGGTCAAGTCTGCTCTTTAGATTTTCTGTTTTTGTTGTTTATTTCTCTCATCTGTTCACTCAGGGTCGCTACAGCTGTGGCTCAGGAGGTGGAGCGGTTGTCCACCTGTCGGAGGGTTGGTTGGTGGTTCGATCCCCAGCCTCCGCGGTCAGCACGTCCAAGTGTCCTTGGGCAAGATATTGAACCCCTAATTGCTCCCGATGGCCAACAGCGTGTGAGTGTGTGTGAATGGTTATCTCTGATGAGCATGTGGCTACCTTGTATGGCAGCCTCTGACTCTGTGTGAATGGGTGAATGCTGACGTGTTGTGAACGCAAAGATTGGAAAAGCGATATATAAATGCTGCACATTTACATCAATGCTAATTGCCCACTTCTTCTCTTTGTTCTCAAACAAGCTTGTTGCTGCAGCTGAAAATGTACAATGAACAGCATACAGTATATCATATATATTATATATACATTTGTGTTCGGTTGCTGTAAGCTATCTATGTAAGCACTGTGCATGTTGCAGCACTTTTTTTTTCTTAAGCTGAACTGTGAAAAGAGAGTGTGTGTGTGTCTCCTTCTATCTTTCCTCTCTGTTATCTCCACTTTTTCTTATTGTCCTCAAACGACCTATCTCCTTGTTTGTCCTATACCACCACCCTCCCGCTCTCTTCAATTTGAATGTACTCCTGCTATCAGTCTCTGAATCTGTCACCATTTTCTCTTTGTTTTAAATGTTAATATCCCCTTCAGTTTTTTTTCTCCCTTTATTTCTTCGTGACAGACACGAGAGCAAAGGCACAGAGCTTTTCTGTCATTCAGTGAAGGCTTGATTAAGAAGAACAGGTTATAATTCTACACTGACACTTACACGCATGCACGCACGCACGCACGCATACACACACACAACACGCACACACCCACACACCCACACACACGCACTTGCACACACGCGCGCTTTTGATCCATGCCATCAATTATATCATCACATACTAAACAGCAAGTGTTATCTTAGTGTTTAATTACCAATTAACAATGAATGATTAACTGACAATTTACAACACGCAGCTAGTAGATTGAAAATGTGGGCGGAGGCAGTGAGGACACATGGAAATTAGGAATGATTTATGCCTGTTGATCTGTGTGTGTTTCTACAGTAGTGTCATTCACCTGCATGTGTGTCTTCCTTGTACATGCGCTCTACATGTGGGCGTGTGCACGTGTGCCTGTCGACAGTGTGCCTGATTGAGCGTGCGCTTAATCAGTTGTATTGGGATTGTGTCCTCAGCGTGACTCCCCACCTTCATGGAGATTTATCATTCCGGCATTGTGAACGCTGTCACGTTTTATCTAAGCACGCCTGCTCCATTAATGGAGATGGGAGCGGGGACAGCTTTTCATGTCATTAGGAAAACATGATACGGCAATGATTTAAGACTTCATCGGAATTGTGCTTAATGCATTCAAAACCCAACAATGCACAGCTACTAAATAATAAGGAGATGGCATCACCATCTTTTCTTTGAAACTGAAGGGGGAAAACTGACATCACCGTGATATACTTATCAAAAGGTGACACGCTGAACATGCAGTAGGAGAGCCACATTAAAAGCTTACTTTTGAAACCCTTTCTTTCTATCTACGAGAAACTAATTCATTTCAGTGTACATATACATGTTTAGACATCCAGCTGACAATGAAGCAGCATGTGTTTGCCATCGTGGAGGTTATTCCAGATTTGTCTCCAGCATCATCTACGTGAGTAATAATGTTCTAATTGTAGCACTCGTGCAATTACAAAAAGGGCAAAAAAGTGCCTCTGTGAAGACTGAATCTGTAAGGACAAAGTTGTGTATGGGAAATTGAACATCACTGCAGTGTTTTTTTTTAGATTATTTGAATCACACACTAATTGGGTTACTGCGTTAAAATCACTTTGATGCTGGATGCGAGTATATTTTGCGACTAGATGGAGCAGTGGAGCATTGTAATATTTTTGTGTGTGGCGCATACATATTTACATATTCCTTCATGGATTTAGGATTGAGTTGAAATTGAGCCCAGGAGTTTCTGCCTCTGGTGAATTTAATTTGTTATGACACCTTTCCTGCTGAATTATCTTGTGTGTGTGCCTGCCCACTTGCACATTCACCCTTGGAGACATTCCTCAAAGCAACGACTCATTTTCAATCTTTAAATATGCTGAAAGTCAGATAGACATGCCTGAGCGCATTGCACACACACACGCACGCACGCAAGAATGCACGCACGCACTAACACACACACACACACACACACACACACACACACACACACACAGACAACTCTATCTAACTGCAAACAGGGCAGGTATGTGAGTAACGGGTGTAGCGAGACGCATCTCCCTCTCGCTCTGCAGGAGATAACACACTCTCCTTTAAACTGTCTCAAGGACTCTAAAAGGAAAGAGACAGAGAGAGAAAGGCAGAGAAAGGGAGCAACTCAGCTACTAAACTGTGTCTGTTTTCTAAATCTCTCTCAACAGTTTGTAGTAATTTCTGGTCATTTCCAAATGCATTCCAATACACAGAAGGGTTTAGATAAGGTTCAAAGCAGCTAGCCGCTGTGGTAACTACTCAAATGTGTTGTGTCATGCTGAGGCTTAAGACTTAACTTGAAATTTGAAGCAATAGCCCAGCTTGTGTAATACTGCTTCAGTAGCAGCGTCACACTGCTAATAAGGGACACCATGTTCATATAATGCACCCACACTGAGTTTTCTCTAAGGGGACACATTTTAATGGCCTGTTTTTTTTTTTTTCTTTTTGGTTAAGGAGAATCCTTACCTGTAATATAGCATATGTTATTTAGTCTGAAGGCTGGAAAAGACAGGGGAGGAAAATCAGGGAGGACACTCAGAGGCAAATTCAAAAAGAATGGATTGCGGCAGCTGATAGCACCATGAGTTGTGCATCATTTGCACCTGCTATCTGCCCCGACTCGAGGTCAGATAAAAAAAAAAAAAGAAAAATAGCTGACGATATTAGTAGTTTTGCAGCTGAGTGCAATTTGCCCTTTCTCTGATTGCAATTATCTATGTGGCAAAGTAACGTTATGAATGTGCTTGAGGCAAATGCGTCGGATATGAGGGCCGAGAGTCAGCCTGAGCCAGGAGGTCTTATCAGGAGGGGCTTGCCAGAGTACCACTTCCATCCAAACGTCCAGATGGAAGAGAGAGGAAAGGGGAAAAATGCAAGTCAAAGATTTGGGAAAAGAGGGAGAGGGAAGACATAATTTGTTTATTCGTTTATATAATAACCTTATTTTCAGGCGTTTTTTCCTCGCTTTTTGATGTATTTTCAAAAATGACATGCAGTGGAGCTTTATTCATTTATATTTCGTGACACAACTGTCATTGCATCCTGTCACTGCGTCCCAAAATAAATGAGTTTGAGCAGACAGCCCTTATACATGCGCTTCAGATACCGCCAACTCTCTGAAGATGCTAACAATTTAACTGTAACTACATGTAGCAATTAGCACTGATCTTTGAATGTGTTTGCAATGAGGTTCATTTGCTCACTCAAATGCATGTAAATAGCACAGGAGCTTTGCAGCGCAGTTCGGAGTGCATTTCACCCTTTGCTTTGAGAATTACACTTCTCTTTGTCTAAGTGTTACAGTCTTCAATCCATAGCTGGCGAAGAAGTGAATTCTTACTCAATAATTAAATACAAAATGATTCCAAACTCTTGCTTTCATTGAAGATCAAGCTGATTTAATAAGAATTTCCATTCTTACTGTATGCGAATTGAATTTCCTCCACCCTTATTATTTCTGCCTTCGAAGCTGCAGTATTACCACAAACCTGCTACTTATCTGCCTGATAAGTAGTCTCTCACTCTCTCACTCTCTCACTCTCTCACTCACTCACTCACTCACTCACTCACTCTTATCTGCAGAAACATTTATGCACGGATTCAATGAAATGAAAAAGAAAAGATGAAAATAGACAAATATGAAGCAAAAAAAAGTATAAAAACACACTCACACACACACACCCCTCCCTGCATGGATTCAATTGCCTCTGTGTTTGTAATTATGGCTCTGCAGGAAGTAGAACGGAGCACCTGGGTGCCCTGCAGTGGAATACACTCTGAGTGAACTCTGTATGTTAAAACCTTTCTAATCAAGAAAATAAAGGTTACACCACTCCAGTTCATGGACAGTTATATTCTAATTCAAAAACCAGGACAGACTGTATTTCTATATTTATGCTTTCCCAAGTGGCCTGTTTTTGCTGTTGAGGTAGATTTTCTCATATACAATTGACGTGACATTCAAAAGATTACACATAATTAACACAAGGGTTTTATGTTGCTGCTTATTTGTTTTTTTGCCTATCTAGCAAAATGAAACACTTAATGTATTCGGTACACTAGAGAAGAAGACAATTTATACAGAAAAATACAGAAAAGCTTACTTATTTCCGTCTATAACTAATACGTACAATAATTATTCACATGTATTATCTCTCACATGGCTGGGAGTTTTAGGGGTCTGTATCTACCTTTTACTTTTAGTAAGTAAGTTTCTTTCATTCCCATTTGCCTTTTCACTTAGGGTTGAAGTGGATATAATCAATACTATGGGCAGTGGCTTTCAGTTGGAATTACTTTGTCAGTCTATTTCATGGGGAAAGAACAGGTATTTCTAATGTTTCGTATTTTCACTCTATTGCAGTTGTACTGTGGGGGTGTGTGTGGGGGTGTGTGTGGGGGTGTGTCGGGGTGTGTGTGTGTGTGTGAGGGTGTGTGTGGGGTTCTGCAGTCTTGGTTTCTCAGGAAGCAATTTTCCACCGTTTGCAAGCAATGTGAAAAATGCCAAGAGCAGGTGAAATTATTAGTATTGTATGACTGTTTATACACTGATATGCCCTGAAGAAAAATCAACAAATACGCTATAGATTAAAGAAAAAAGGTGCGAGAAATGAACAATTTCTGAACTGAGACCCAATTAAAGGGGAGTTTTATTCCAGCTCTGAGCCAACATAATCCTTCATATATAATGGTTTTATACAGAATGTGCCATGCTAGCTCGGCTCTGATGATGGCAAAGGTAGACGAGGTCTCTATAACTGTTGGATGGATTGCTGTAGAACTCTGTACAGATATTCATGGTCCCTATATGATGAATCCTAATGACTTTGTGATCCCCTGACTTTTCCTCTAGCGCCATGAGTAGGTCAACATTTTCACTTATCCAGCAAAATATCCCAACATCTACTTGATGGATTGTCACGAAATGAAGTACAAATGGTTTCCAAAAGACATTGTCCTAATAACTTTAACTTTAACTCTGAGGTTCACATTTGTGATTCTGAATAAAATGTCTCAACAACAACCACTTACTTGATTCATTTGAGAGCCTGCAACCACATATCACAGCCTTCCATCAATAACTAACAATAAGAAAAAGATATAAATGAATACGTGTGGTATTGTCTTATGCATCTTATTTACAGTGCATTTGATTACATTATAGCACCTACCTGGAGACAGAGATTGAAGAATTACAAACATTGTACATGACAGTTGCACAGCTATTCAAAGATGTCTGCTTTTATACGTTTGACTGTTTATTATCATGTGATTTCAAAGGACATGATCACGGGGCATGTCTGCGAATAATGTTTGTTTTCAATCGTTAACTGAATTCAATTTAGACTGAGGACTTATTCTTTAGCACTTTCTTGTGTACTTAGCAGTCACACTCACACTTGTAAGTACATCGCTCTTCAGGCAGACCTTTGAAAGTCTTCAGTTGAGACTTGAAAGGCCACTTGGACTATGTCAAAACTGAAAAAAAAGTCAAGAGAAAGCCAACTCGCTTGTTTGTGCATTGCAGTTTCCGTGTATGGCACTACAGGTGTGTGTGTGTGTGTCTGTCTGTGTGTGTTTGATATTTATCAAGATGCAATTCCCAAGAGAGGGTGAAGGGGGGGGGGGGGGGGGGGGGGGGGGGGGGGGGAGAGAGAGAGAGAGAGAGAGAGAGAGAGAGAGAGAGAGCGATGGAGAAGTGAAACAGCACAACCCACAGTTGGAACAAATACTATCCACTCCTGCATGGTACCTGTCTGTATGTATTTTTCCAGCTGAACAGCACTCCACTCAACCATGTCAACCTGAACATGGCTGAAATTTGTTTTCAGTCAAAAGTCCTTCACATGGACGAGTTTGGATTTTTGTCTCATTACAAATTCATTCAAATCATTTCTGACGGCAATAAACATACAGCAGAAAAAAAAAAAACATTTATGTAGAGTTCTGAAAATAATTCACTTTCTCGTACTCAGTTTTAAAAAAAAAAAAAAACACTGTGCACACCGCATTAGTAATACTGTAATAAGATGCTCCATTAGTTTGTCAGTGCTAGTGGCAATATGTAGCAGAAGAGCGAGAGGTATAAACTGGTGGTAATTGAATACCACAATCCCAGTGGGAAGATGAAGGGTAGCCATGCTATTAGACAGAATTAGCCACCCTCTCCCACAGGAGCTCACGTTTAGACACTGCGCACACAAGTGCTTGTGTGTGCGGATATGTGTGCAGAGGACCTGCATTTGTAGACATGTGTGTATGAGTCCATTTGTGGCTCCATCACATTAAGAGAGTTACATTTCATACCTTCCGCTTCATTCTGACATGGCTGTTTGTGAATAACCAATAATCAATGATTAATAAACGTTCATGAATTAAAGAATTGGGTTTCCATTAAAAAAAAAAAAAAAAAAAAAAAAAAAAAGGAGCCATGGTGGGTTGTGTGTGTACACCCAAAAATGGACGGAGGCAGTAGTGTTAAAGAGCAAAGCAAAACTGGAAACACTTGTGAAAACAGAGAATGTTAAACGTCAAAGATAAATACAGCGATAACAGATGAGAGGAGTGAGCGTTGGAAGGAGAGAGGCATGAAGCCAAGGCCAGATTGGCGGGAGGTAAATTATTGCATTGTTCATATCCAGTAAGGTGATTCCCTTTGCATCTGCGTAACTGAGTGCCAAACACTAATGGATAGGTGTGTCAGTGTGGGTCTTTGTGTCTGTGCTGGCACATTTTAAAGAAGCTAAAATAGGTTGTCTTTTACTCCCAGTATTAAAAGCCTATAATTAGCTCGAGCAGAAGGACATTACAAGCTGTTATGGCCAAGGATGGCTGGATGGGTGGATGAATGGATGGGTTATGTTTTTGGATGGGGTGCATGCTTGAAATGCTATTTGATGGACATATTGTGTGAATGTGCAATCTAGAGGAATGATTATGTTAATAAATGATTAAATATAGAGGAGTTGTATAAAAATCTATTAGCGAGTGAGACTCTGTGCTCTATAGCTGACGTTGAGGCACTTGTCCTTAGAAAAGCACACGCAGCATGTCTTACAGTTAACAAACAAACATACTCTATCAGTCCATTTAATACACAGTCTACGCCCTGTGTCAGTCAAATCAGTTTTATCAATTTACACGGGTCTTCCCAGTGTAAGGGATAATTCTGGACACAGTTAATGCTAATCCCATTCATCAGTTTGCCCTTCCTCTTTCCTAAAAAATCCTTTCATATGACCAGAGAAGCAGTTATCTTAACATTTGACTTCCATATTCCAGATTTCACTTTATTTCATCTCCAAACAATATCAAAACCAATTATCTGATATGCAAAGTCAGTGCAGTGTAGCGTGCATCTACAACGTTTCAGCTAAAGGTTTTGCTTGATAAAGCATAAAAACTCCATCATTTAGTGAATCAAAAGTAGGGTAAACCAGACAGGCGCCACAAGTGAGGACAGGATTTGCATGAAAATCAACTTTCTGTCTCCAGCAGACATACTGTATTTCTAACTTTAGCAGACAGTATACATGCAGTATGGTAATGGAGTCTGGGCACTGGGACATTGTCAATTGATGGCAGATTAGGTTATGCTTCGTTGTCGCGCTTGCCTTCCCTTTTTTCGAATCTGTCTGTAGCTGTCTCGGATAGAACAACTGCTAAACATTGGAGATGCCAAACTGAAACATGAAGAATCTCAAAGAGCTCAGAACTGCATTTTTAGACCTGGCTATATTTTACTTTTGAATTGTCCACCTTATTAACTACATATATAGTCAGTGACAGTTTAGTTTTTGGTTTTATGAGCCATCATTTCTAATGTTAGTATTTACCTCCAGCAGGATGTGCAACCTTTAAAGGCCTCTGAGCAGCGGCAATGTTCGACTGAACTGATAAAGCAGTGCTACGTATGAACAAAGATGGATTGCAAGCAATTAAAGACAAAATAGCTTATATAAATCGGCGTATCACAGAAATAATTTGTTTCACAAGCAGTTCATTCATTCTTGACTTAAATTCTCATGTTGCATTTATCCACATTTGCAATTTTTACGTTACATTTAAATCTCAGCTGTCTTCAAATGATTCGGGAGGACGGATGTTCTACCATTTAAAGTGCATTCTTTACGTCTAGTAATACATTTCTTTGACTGATCTTGAAAACAAGCAAGCACCTTTGGATATATCATTAAAATTAACAACCCAATCGGAGTTGTATCTGCTATGGATTCGCCCATTCTTACATTTATGGTAATACATCTCATTAAACATTTTAACCTGGACTGGTGGATAATAATGTCTTTACTCACATCCTTTTTGGACAGCAGGGCTTCTGAAAGCGGACGCCACAATTAGAGACATGGATATATTTTACAAACATAGTTAGAACTCAGTCATTGCTGATTTACTTGCTGTTCTGATTCTGTTGTGTAAGGGTGTAAGTAGCAGGTTAAACTGAACCTTTGTAAAAACACATTAGTCTGAAAAATATTAGGCATACACCTGGATACCTGATACTTAGATCACCTTTCTTTGATAAATGTTTTGGGATTTATTTATTTTTTATATTGTTGCTGTTATAAATGGATGTGCAATCAACTTTTTCTGTATCAGAAGAAAATTCCCCATTTACGATATGTCTTCAGTCTTTTTTTCATTCCAGGCTTACACTTTTTTTTTGATGGAGGTCTCCTTTGAGATAGAGAGAAGCCAAGGACAGTGCTTGAGGGAAAAAAACAACCTTATAATGAAATATCTCTGAACTGACATCATGCTGAGCAGTGTTTTGGAGTATAAAAGGCAAGCATAATACACAGCCAATTTGACAAAAGCATGCTATTGTCCTTTTTTAAAAAAAACAATAGTTCCCCTGAGCAAATAGCAGTATTCTCTATGTTAGAACCATTGTTGTTTTATGTAATCTAATGTAATGTTCTTTTATCTGTGTTTATGAGTCATTACTGTTTAGGAAATCCAAGTCACCAGAGACCAATTTTATATATATATTTTCATCAGAAACTGGAAAAACTTAGATGATTATTCAGTGGGTTTCTCAAACGGGAATTGAAGCAGATGACACAGCTATAATTTGGTCTCTCAGATGCTCCATCGACAGTCTCAGCACACGCTCGCTCTGTCACTGATGGAGAGTCACGACTTCTCAAGTTGAAGAAATATGCAAGCACAATGACACACACACAAAACGCACACAGACACTCACGCACACTTACACACACTTGCAGAAACACTCACACATGCGCACACAACTTTTGCGCCTGCTCAAGCCTTCTGAATTAAAGAGCTTCCACATACACATTCAGATAACACGCACACACACATAAACACAAACGTGCACATACATTTAAAAGACTCAAGAATCACAAAACCACATAATGAATAGTAATCATAGGCATTTCCATAACGCAAAAACATAATCCCTGATGAAAATTCAGACGAAGAAATGAGTTATAGAGGGGGAAAACAGCCGTGCACCAAAACAAGTGCAATAATGTAATGAATGATAATGTGAAAGATAACGGTGCGAGGTCAGCAGTTACAGTAAGTGGTGATGCTCGGGGGAGGCGGGAGGTTGTGCATGTGTGTACACGTGTGTGCATGTATGCGTTCACTTGACATTCATGTCTCTATGTATCAGACATTTGCAAGTGCAATTTCCATACATGATATGCCTTTAAATGTTCATCTGCATGCGGAGGTGGGCGTGTGTGTCTGTGTGTGTGTGTTTGTGTGTCTGAGTGTGTGTTTGTGTGTATGAGTGTGTGTGCATGCGCGTGTATGTAATCTAACGGTTTATGCAGTGAAGTTAGAGCTTATTAAAGGGAGTGTAAAGCAGAGAGAGTGTAATTACCAAACATAAATGAGAAGCTCTCACCCAATGCATTAAATTACCCTGAGAGAGGAATGCCAGCTGATAATTGGACTTTCTCATCTTAGAGTGCGTGTGCGTGTGTGTATGTGTGTGTGTGAGGGAGATAGATAGAGAGAAAACCATCTTCAGTTCAAAGATGTTGCAAAATTTTGTACTTGCGTCGGACTGTGTGTGTGTGTGTGGGTGTGGGTGTGGCTGTGTGTGTGTGTGTGTGTTTGTATCCGATGGCCTTCCTCTCTGGGAGAAACTGTTGTTGCTCGTGCTCTTGCACACTTCCAGGGTGATAAATCCGTTGACGCTCCAGTTGTGACAAACCATGGTTCACTTTAGGCTTCACCTCCCCCGAGTGCGTATGTGTGTGTGCGTTTTTGTCTGTAAAGTATACAGACTGTATATCCACATGTATATATGTATGAATAAAAAAAACAAAAAAAAACAGTGTGTGCCTTATACAGAATATTGTGTGTATTCCTTTGTGTCTGTGTTTTCAGTGCACGTGTGTAAGAGATTAATTGTGTATTGGTGTTAGTGTGTCAGCGGAAATGAGAGCTTGTGTTTCCCGGGAATCTTTGTGATAAAGACTGATTGTCTATCGATATATGTGAGACCCGGAATAAATTCAGCCATGTAGGCAGTAATGTGTGGCCGGAGATATGTATACCGAATTTGTAAATGTGTGTGCATGTGTGGTGTGCATGTGTGGTGTGCATGTGTGGTGTGCGTGTGTGTGCTTCTCCCTGTTGTGTGTCCCTGAGTGCATTTCCCTCCTCCTACTTCCCTCTCTTTCCTCTGCACTGTCCTTGCAGTGTCCTTCTCTCTGCCTTTCTCTATCCTACTCTCTCACCATCTCCATCTCCTGGCCTTGCACTCTCTATCTCTCTGTGTCTTCTTTACCCCCGCATACCCCCACCCTTCACACACACACACACACACACACACACACACACACACACACACACACACACACACACACTATCCGTCTTTGTGTTTCCCCCTTTCCCTCCTTCCTTGCCCTCCCTCTTTCTCTCTAACTTTCTGTACCAGGGGAATAACATGCTTCAGAGCTTTCAGATGGAGACAGAGAGTATAGCTCCAATCAGAACTGCACCAGACCTTTTAAGTAAACACAGCTGCGATGTTATCACACACATACATGCACATGCACACACTCCCCCCCCCGGCCAGAGCAAAGTCTCACGGTCAAATTTACAGACGAGCACTGCACATGCACCAACTGAAGCACATACAGGGAGTTTTGCGTGGGCAAAAACCGCACACTTTAAAAAAGCTGGAGCGCAGGGCAGATGCAGGTACAGAGGGAGAAAGATGAAACAAGCTGTCAGAGAGGAAAACTTGCTGCACATTAGAAGAGAAAGACGGGAGAGAGGGAGCAATGGCAAACAGAGAAAGAGAAAAGGCTTGCTGGAGAGGAGAGTATAAAGAGAAATAAAAGAAGGTAAACACTCTTAGCCAGACTGACCAATGTTAGTAGACAGAAACATGCAGAAGCAGTGAAATGGGGACAATGGTGATAGAAAGATGGGCATTAAAGCAGACAGCACACAGAGCCGAGTGACAGGCTGACAGAGGGATAAACCGACAGACACAGCAAAGGGGTTAGTTTGCTAAATGGGTCTGCTTGATAATTGTGTTCTGTGACAGCTGACAGTAGCGCCACTTAATTAAAGCCAAGCAGGAAATGACTATTTATAGAGGCTCTATCCTATCAGCACTAAATGACATGGTGTTTTATTTCCCTGCAACCGACTGGCCGCAAAACGCTGACTTTATTTAATTCGATAAGTGTGTGTTGGAGGGGAGGGGAGGAGGGTGGCGTGTGTGTGTGTGTGTGTGTGTGTGTGGATCTGTGCGTGCAGTCGCAGGGGCAGCCAATGAGAGGAGTCTGCGCGTGTCTGTTTTGCCGTGTAATCCGTACAAAGTCTGTGTGTGTGTGTGTGTGTAGAAAAGATATATCTATATAAAGAAATAAATCAGTATTATAATATAAATTTGCCCCTGGCAATTGAAAGCAAGTACTATATCCACTTAACACATACACACACATTAACACACTCCTACAAAACACATGCGCAAGTTCACACACACACCTACACACACACAGAAATGCAGCCACACACATTCATGTCCCACGACAATGCACAGTTTGACAGCATTCTCCCTGACAGTTTGAAATGTCAGCCCCAAGTGTTCGGCCAAGTGCGTAGACGAATGTGTGCGTGAGTGTGTGAGGTTGTAGAGCCACCATTTCCTGGATGTCAGTTATACAAACCTTTCACGGAGGAATCCTGCTTCCACCTTGTCTGACTGCCACGCACTCGATTGGCCTTGAAGGGGGGGAATTTGAAAGACCAATACACTGGATGGTTGGAGTTAACCATGACAAACAACCACAAACAGAACAGGCTACTGTGCCCAAGGATGCACTCAAAGCACTTTGCTAAATTTCTGGGAGTTGAGTTAACATTTGTTAAGTAACTTAAGGACACATGCATTAAAAAATTATAACTCCTATGGCGAGGTGATTTTATTGTAATGCAATGTGGCGATGCTTGTTTCGAGATTCTTTATGAATATAATTTAACAATGGGCCTGTACTTTAAATAGAGGCAGATTTTTTCCTCCTCTGAGACTGTGACTTTAACTTGCTCTGTTTACGCATAAAGTGGTGAGTAAAATTAGAAAAGTTATTTTTTGTGCTATTGATTTATAAGACTGATGCTTACTGATGAAGAAGTATTGATTGAGATTAAAATGTGTTTATGCATTATGACTGGAGAGGCTATTACAACCTCTAAAGTTGTTTTGATCTTTCAAACAATCATAATGACATATCATTACTTAAAATAGAATTGGATAAAGCATTTGCATGTGCATAGAAACCAGATTTGAAGTCCATGCAAGCGGCTGATTGGCTGGATGGTTGGCTGGAAAGAAAAGGCATTAAGCAACATTGTAACCTTGACGATATGAACAGGAGCAGGTGGAGATCGGCCGCTATAAATACTGCAATGGGGGATGGAGAATGAAGAACAGGTGAGGAGGTAGACGTGTCAGGTGATGATGGGAAAGTGTGAGGGCATCTGGTGGAAGGATGGAGAATGGCAGGTCTGGAGAGTTCCTAGGAAATACAAGGGCCTGAGGAGTGGCTGCAGACAGGGACAGGGGGGGCAGACTTAATAAATAAAAAGAACTTAGACAGCCAAAATACTTTGACCAAAAGTTATTGCAATTCATCCCGAATGGGGGCTTTAAGGTCCGTACATAATTTCTTTGCGCTACATTCAAACGTTTTTGAGATATTGCATTGAAGCCTCGGTGGACCACAAGTAGGAGAGTAATGGTGCACAATGTTCATGATTGGGTATGTACCTCGGTTTTGGGGTCACAACTTTAAAAATAACTTTAACCATATGCTTTGATTCAGTATTGTCTGCGATCGAGTGCGGTTGCATATAGGCAGCGATAAACACTCTAAAGCATTAGTTATTACTTTTACATGTCTGAATCTGCAGTGGGAGGCTGCCTGAACGCACATTTCAGTTTTAGATGTTGTCGTAAATGAAATGTGTTTGTACCCACAGATGCACCCGACGTCAGTCGAACAATGTCGGAAAAACAAAACTTCTCTTCAATGCATTACCAGTCATCATGTATAACTTTACATTAATAAAGATGCATTCATTCAGCATCCCACTTGTATGTAGGTGAGCTCAATGTGATGTTGCAGAAATGTCACCGACCAACGATCTATAGTGCATTCGTGATGCATTCATGTGGTGTCGGGATAAACAGAAAAATTGGTGGGCAGGGAAGGGAAAGAATCATATTTCATGGCTCAACTGATCCGTTTCCTTTGCTCTTCGTTGTCATGCAAATACTCAAAACGGCTATCAACGTGTTGTTTGAATGCCCTGAGCAATTGCATAAACATCTTTTCTAACGTGCTCGTTTTTTCCACATTGCAACTTAAAACTCATGAACACACTGAAGTCGGAAAAACGACTTCCCAACTCTGCAAATGGGACCATCAGAGGAGCATGTGAATGCACCATTAACCTGCTGTGCAGCCTGTCACTTCTCCAGTCTGATTAAATCGGTGCTCGCTCGTTCATTCAGTACCGTTCGGTCTGTGTATGCAGCTTCCTATGTTTTGAGCAACTGCACCACGGTAGCAGGCAGTGAGCAGTATCCTAATTAACAGTGAGTGGGCGACCGGGAAAAGTCAGGTATTCTTGAGCACTCGGTACGTTAGAAAGGCTGAACCAGTACAAACCGGACACTAAAAAGAGTTGTTCTTTCCTCACTAACCTTAACCATCATTTATTTGTCACAACTATGATATTTGACTAAGCTGTAGATGCCGTGCGACGATATTATAGCAAGAATAAATGACATTTTCTTTGCAATAGGCGTGTTTAGGTGTCCTTTAATCCAAACACTTTTAATTGTTTAAACCAAAAAAAGGAACCTAATTTCTCCAAGCAATCCTGCGGAAGTATCTAC
This sequence comes from Bovichtus variegatus, assembly GCA_943593645.1. Classification (NCBI taxonomy): domain Eukaryota; kingdom Metazoa; phylum Chordata; class Actinopteri; order Perciformes; family Bovichtidae; genus Bovichtus; species Bovichtus variegatus. Next base: position 11,835,188 of record CALSCE010010695.1, read on the forward strand.
AACAGGAACAAAATGTCATAGGTTAGTCTGCCATTATTCTCCATCTGCTGATTCTTCTCCTGTTTTCATTCACTATTGAAAGGAATATTCCAGCCTTTTTCTCCTTACATTGGAGTTACATCAGCATTTAATATCTGGACGTCTATTGTAACGTGAAATACCGAGTCTGAATGCTGAGTGTAAGAACAATTGCAGCCATGTTAAAATACATGTAGTTTTAAGTATTAATGAGCCTAAAGTAAGTGAGTTCAACCGTGTTGCCTCTCTAACCTAACAATTCATTTTAAGAGATAATGGGCGAAGATGAACACATTCAAAAAAGGTATCAAGGATAAGTTTTCTTTTCTTCATTGTACTTGGAGGACTATGTTTCAATATTTTCTCAGACAGGCACGGCACAGCTCCTTTAAGGACTGCCAGCACTGTTGGCACATGAAGAACAGAACACAAAGCCAGAACAAAACACATAAATGCCTGCTGGTTTCATCCATACTAAATGAATCCTCTTGAGCGTGGTTTAGCCTGGTGGACTACCTTTTTCTCGTCAAATCCTTCCGTGTGTGTGGATGTTGCCCAATCCAGCGCTTTTTCTTTTGACTTTTGTCAGGTTTTAACAACTCATAACAAACATTTTAATGTACATGTTTCCCGATGTGAACAGTGGTTTGTAAATGATACTTGCTGAGTCAGGAACCCTCAAAAACCTGTGTTTAAGGCTTGTTTTTATCGTTTTTTGATTAATTAGTAAAAATAAATAGCAACCAGTGCGGTACTTCTTTGACTAGGTTTCTCTGTCCACTTGAGCCTTTCTTGCTTGCCAAGTAATTTCCTTTCCATCTCTTAATAGATAAACACTGGCAAGAATAACAGCCTTCTATTTCTATAATTATTATTCAATGTGTGCTTTGACCTCATAGGGGCAGATCTTTGAGATATTTATATCTCAAGAGTTCAACTTCATAGGTTCTGGAAGAACACCGACAGCCTCCCTCAAACATGTCATCCAGTGGAGTGCAGAGATCTTGTTAAACTGCAGCTTCTATTTCCTCCGTAGCCTGTAAGCCGTTGGCACTTCCTTGTCACTGTTGGAGCTTGAAACTTTCCACACAAAAACTGAAAAGAAACAGCTAACCCAGTTTACTACTCTGAATCCATTATACAGTACCTACCCTTCAAACCTTGAAGGTCATCTGAAACTAGCTGTGTAATTATTTCTGGATAAAAGAAACATTTTCAAAACACGTTTAATTAGCATTTAGTTACTAAGCGACACAAACTTTGTTGGAACAAACTTCCAGAAGATCTAAGAGTTGCCCAAACATGCTACTTTTAAATCCAGACTGAAGGCATTTCTGTTTTTAATCCTATCTACTGTGCTAGTATGTTCCAAAGTACAGAAATACAGTATAGTACTGAATGTGATACTTCATTTATGTTGATTCTGAACTCATTTGTATGTTAATTCAATGTCCAATACATTTCAGTCTCTATTATTCTTATGAAGTAGAATAGTGCTTCATGACTGATCACGTAATATCATGCAGTTAATTAAAACATTTTAAATCAAATGACATCTAGAAATACCAGCATTATTTGCTGTGTCCATGGTTACTAAAAGTAGCTGCTGAATCTGTCCGTGGTGCAACTTGGCACAGCGGTCGCTTGAATGTTCATTGTTTAGACTTCATCCTACTTCCATCGCAGCCACACAAGAAATAGCCACTCACTACCAGTATGTTGTATGGGTTCATGCCTTACCATGTGCATCACATGGCATTATTTTTGCACACTCTATCATTACAGATATTATAACACATGTTTAAATAGAGGTCACAGCTTTTGCTCACCTTTAACAGACCGAACTAGCAGCTCGTCACTGGGGTTTCAAATCACAGAAAGCAGCATTTACAAGGAGTATGCTTTACAAAAACTGTTCATACAAACCCGAGGTTTACAATAGTGATGGCTGAATGTTTGCGTATTACCCTTTCCCTTTAGCGGTTGAAGTGGCAGTGATTCACAGTCATCAACACCTACTTACTCCAGCAGTCCCGCATATTCTGAGACAGTTCTGCTTTCAATTTTGACATTATACATCACCCTACCCTTTATTTTTCTCACTTTCTATATCACCACCACACTACAGTGAAGCTGGTATTGTTTTCACATTGTCAGTCTGTGTGTGTGTGTGTATGTGTCATCATGGCAAAATGTGCTCCTGAAGACACCTACTGTAGCAGCAACTACCGGCGAGCCGTTCTTGAGTACTTTGCCCGTGGGCAGATTTTGTGACTGCGATAGTGTAACAACCGCGCAAGCAGCAGTCACAAAACTTCACAGATGGGTATTTAAAATCTAAATGAAGGTACAGTTCAAAGATGGGTGTGGTCCGAGCAAGGGCACCGGAAGTAGGAAGTGGGGAATGGCCCGATTTTGGCGTTGCGGTGGTGGGATCCCATTGTAAGATGGTCTTTAGTTTATTTTTACTTTCACTTCTATTCTGCTGTTTTTGCAGCCACCTCTCACACCAACACTTTGTTTTTCTTTCCCTTCCCTCCTGACTGCCTTCGAGCCGTGGTGAGCTGCAGCGAGGTAAAAATTTCAGCTTGCTTTACTTTTCCCTCTCTGTCTCTTTGTCTCTCTCTTTCCCTCACTCTTTTGCTCTTCCTCTCCCTGCATCTGGCTGTGTCCCACAGCAGTGCTGGCAAGGCATAGAGCAGATGAGACAGTGTTAAACAGTGTCATCTGCCAACACATCCAGCCCAGAAAGCTGCATTGTAGTAGTGTGTGTGCATCCACAGGAGTGTGTATGTATTCGTGGATATGCATATGTTGCCTCTGCGTTAACGTGTACGTTGCTCAGTGTGTATGATCAATTTTGTGTGTGCACAGAGGTATACAATACAGCAGCAACAGCTCCTTGATGTGCCATCTCCTAAAATGTGGGAGTAGTGACACACTGAGACTGTTTAACTGAGAGGGCCCTTGGCTTTGAATACTGACAGCCCTGTGGCTGGCTTTCTCTGCCATACAGTGGCGGACATTCAAAAGTCACCATCTTGATTGGCAAATCAAAGGCATCCACTGCCAAGTGCAGTACTGCAGATACTTTTCGTACGGAAGTTCTCTCCTCTATTAAGCGGAACCCCTACTAGGCAAGGGTGTGACAAAAATGTTATAAAGGAGCCGGGAGATGTGACTAACTGTTCTCTACCGAGGACTCAGAGAATGTATTATTTATTTATTTATTTTCCATACATGTCGAAAGTCTGATGTCTTGGCAACTGCTAGTTTTCCAAAACATTTCAAACACACGGCTGGAGCATTTATGTCTTTAGACAGCCTGTTTGGAATGTTTTGATAGGAAGATATTAGCTCCTCAGGGCCTGCAATGTGTTGAGGAAATATGTGTCATATGATTAACATAAAAATGACATGATGGTTTAACTTGCGCTCCTCACTGTGGGCCTTGTCACTAACTCACCAGAGAGTGATCTAGTCCTTACTAGTGCGATGACCCCAAATATTACTCCTCAAAAGTCAAAAGAGCCATCAAGAGACACCTCTACTTTATAGGGTATGATATATCACTAAATCGTCACGCATCAGTGGCAGTGATACCATTTCATTGATGGCACACTGCGCCATATCTCAGCAGTTGATTAAAACTCTGCACTGATCTTCTCCCCGTAGATGACACGAGTGTTGCCAACAATGTTGTTATGATGCAGAACAACTGGAGGTTGTGACCTTGGCAAAGGACTGCAATGCTGTAGAAGTAGATGTGGATTTGTTTGTGCGCGCGCACGTGTGTGTGTGTGTGTGTGTGTGTGTGTGTGTGTGTGCGTGTGTGTGTGTGGCTGTTTGCAACCCTGTGCGCCCTTGAGCACGCATGAAAAGCATTGCAGACTGCCGTGGCTTCCATTTGATATGCAGTACGATTCATAGCTTGCTATTAATACCCATTCACTCTCCATTCTGCAAATTATCTATTTACTACAGGGTGGAGGCAGAGGTGGTGGAGGGGTCTGAGAGCATGATTGTGATTTGAGTAATGTTTTCAAAATAAACGAAAGGCAAGAGATGGAGAGAGTGGGAGAGAGACAAGCCTGAAACAGGGAGCAAGAGATAGAGAGAACAACTGCAATAAGGTAAAGGATGAGAAGATGAGTGCACCGAAAGTGAGGGGATTCAGTAGAGGAGGGGGGGGGGGGAGACAAGGGATAATAGAGGGGGATTGAAATCCTCCTGGGATGCACAAAGAGAGGAAACACTTAAGATGACTCAATTCATCACAATCACCGCTTAAAAAAAAAAGAAGGAGGAAGAAAAATGAACGGGAGAGATGCAAAAGAGTGCATGTACTGCAATACATAAGCAAGACTGGAGTTAGTGAATAAAAATTCTGTACAAAAATTATCGGGGGGTTGGGGGGTATGGGAGGGGCGGCTAAAAATGAGGCTTTAATCATACCATAATGTGTGTGTGTGTGTGTGTGTGTGTGTGTGTCTCAGTTTCAATTATCTCGCCAACCCTCTGATCAATCCACTTCACGCATGGCGTGTGTGTTGGTTAGGACCAGAGAGAGTGCAGTGCTGCGCCTGAAGTTATTTGGATTAGCAGGTCTGTAGAAAACTGCGAACGTCCGCTAACGGCCACTATGGGACGTCTCTGTATGTTTTCTTTCACAAAATAGCACGCCTCTGTGCCATGATGTTACCGGAGATAGAAATGAGGACGTGTGTGTGTGTGTGTGTGTAGAACATGTTAGACTTTTATCCGTACGGTTACGGTACAGGTACGCGCAGGTGCACCGTGCAGCTGCGAGAGACAATCAAGGGGAGAGCGATTAATCTCGCATAAACCAAGCATATCTGTCTCTCTGCAAAAATACAAGGAAAATAAAAACGCTGCTCTAATTACCGACCAAATGTACCGATCGAATTACATCCAACATCTCTTTCTAAATCTGTCCAAACATCTCCTGGCATAAGCCACCAAAGAGCACATGTTAAAGTATTATTTTTATTCTATCCAGATATTCATCCCTACTCTCAACACGAGTTTCTCATCAACTTGAAATGAACAGAAGCGAAAAGCAGTCTTGCGAGAGTCAGACATTCTTTTCATTAACGCCACATTCATACAACACAGGGCTTTCTACAGTTACTGTGGTGTCTTTACGATTTTACCATTTCCTTTTTCTGTGGGACGACCCCGAGACACCATTATATACACACACACACACACACACACACGTATCTTTCCAAGTCTGCACCCCCATTTTTCAAATTTAATCAGGCGCCCCATGGTGAGGAGCATATATCTTTCTTATCCTTTGTTTTGAGGAAAAATATGTGTTACATCTGGAGTGTATATCAAAAATGCTACCCAAGAAACACACATTTGCAAAAAGAGAAGGTGGTCATAAGGCCAGAGAGAGGTCGAGTGGGTCAATTTACCCCCCGAGAACAACAGCTCAAGGAAATGTACGGCCCTCGGGTCCTTAGCTTCCTGAAAATGTGGTCCCCTGAACAATATAGTTGAATGGTGTCGGCCGGTCTGAACTTTGACATGGGCATACACATTTAATGGGGCTTTGACTTTATTGAGGCCATAAACATTTCATGAGCTTTTGCACTCATGATGCGTAGACTGTAGCGTTTCTACCGTAAACGCTTACATAGACTCACTTCGAAACCGAAGAAGCACAAGCACATCCCGAACGAGTGCTGCACTAGTAATATTTAATTTTGCTTTGGGGGGGAAAGTAGTACAAAAGAGAAGGTGCAGTGACTCATTGCATGTTAATAGTTAGTTTATTCTCACTGTGTTCAATGGTGCAGTATCCCAATACTAATAATGTTTTTATTAAAACACATCACACAAGTCAGTTTTGGCATTATTTCTCATGCACTAGAAATAAACATAAGTGTAATGTCTAACTTTACACAAGTCACAGCTTTGGTACCTAACTTTTAACTCTGGTTTGGTTCAACAATTCTGTTGAATGAAGTCTGTTGAATGTTTATTTCCATACTTCTTTACTCAGTCGCTTTCCCTTCTAGTCTCTCATATATTTGACCAAATCAGAATACCAATTCATTTCGGAAAGAATAACTTTGTTTATATTCAAATAATCATTTTGTCACATGTATAATTTATATGGGCTGAGAATTGGTCTTGTTGCAGCAAGGGGTGTGTCTCCCGCCATGATTGAGACTGAGATACAGTGGATGTTCAGATGGTAAGTAAATGGTGTCCGGTCGGTGGATTTCTTTTTTTTTTTTTTTTTTTTGGTGGAAAGGTTGTCTTTTGTTTATTTCTATAATTTTGACATAGATTTGAGTCACAATGTAGCATTATCAGTGAAAAAAGTGAGGTGTCAACACAGCAACACAACAGAGACGGAGCAGCATTACAAACGTGTGCTCTTTTGTTTTCCATATTATATTATATCCAGATTATTCGTCAGTTTAAGGACAATATGATTTGTGCGGATGAAAACTGAATAAGCGAGTTGTTCACACCATCAGCTCACGCTCTGTCATTGTTGCTCCGTTCTCAAGATCACTGCTGTAATTGCGTTATCATTATGTGGTAATTCGGTGAAAGGAGATGCTATAGAAAATGTTGCTTTTTAAAAGATAGGACAGAGTGAAAATATTAATAACGTGAAAGAGGGCCTTTGAAGAAGAAAAACAAAAAACGAAATAAAGGACAAATAAATCCATCCCCCGTCTTTCACTGATAATAATCACACTGTGAGTGACTCACTGTGTGACTCATGAAATATATAGGTGGAGTTCACACACATCAGGCATGCTACACATACCTGTACTCAACTTCATAGGGACACAGTATCGTGGAGGAAGTTCATAACTCAAGATTTAGAAAAAAAAATAAACTCTTTATTGAACTACATCCACTTCTGAGAGAGCCCCCCCCCCCCCCCCCCCCCCAATCCCTCTGCCTCTCACACAGAAAGCGTATTGTAGAGAGAATGAAAAGTGAAAGAGTGACAGGCAGGTGAGGAGGTTCATCCACCAATCTCCGATTAGCTTTATTAAAAATGTACCAAGGACAAATGGAGGACAGGGCCCTGGATCTCTCGGGAAACTGGATAAACTCTGAAAGGCAGGAGCTGTCTTTCAGGTTTGGACAGCAGAGACCCAGGGTGCACACACGTACACACACACACTTACACACACACGTACACACACACACACACACACACGTACACACACTCACTTACACACACACACACAAACACAAGAGAGGGGAAAACTGTCTCAGTATACATTCTTTGAGAGGCAAAATGTGCCAAAGAGAGTTAGAGATGAGAAAGAGGTGAGGGAGGCAAAGGCAGAGAGTCCCAAAGAGAGATTGAGAGTGAAGAGGAAAAACACAGTGAAGAGGCAGAGACACAGAAAGTCAGCGATAGACAGTGAGAGGGGAGGGGAAGAGAAATGGTGGGGACGGAGGAGGGGAGGGATGGGGGAGGGTGGGCGTGAGAGAACGATAGAGTTCTGGAGAGGTTAATTGGAGGTTGTGGCGTGATGATATGATTCAGAGAGATCATTAGCATTCCAGAGCTAAATATTAATGACGCCAGCGCACAACTTCAGTCGCAGGAACACAGTGCTACTGCAGGTGAGGCCCCAAAGACAGAGTCAGAGGAATAGAAATGCAGAGTTTGCAGCACTAAGAACTATAAGCCATAAATGTTTTACACCCTCATTAACATAATTTGATGGAGGCTTTTTGTCTGCGCGTGGTGTGTGGTACTGAACGTCTTGGCAGGGTGAATTATAGAAGGAAGCTTGCTTAATCATTGCGGATTTTACAATAAAGCCATAAATTGCGGTATTTTATCCCCGTTCCTTTTTCTTTTTTTTCTTTTTTTTTTTCCACACAAGGAGGCAAACCTCAGACAATAGGTTCCAGTATAAGCCTTGAACATGCTGATGTTGTACATGGGGGATATTGAGCTGAATGGCCTGGGAGCCTCAGTGGCACTCACAGATACGGTGCTGAAGTAATTAATCATAAGCACCAAGATCAAAGTTCCTCTCCAGAAACTCTTGCAGATGGGACTGTTTTGTGTTTTTGCTTGCATGACCACGCGGTGTTCAACTGAAGCGCATACTTCTACAAATATCCCCCTCCAGATGCAGCAACCTGCTCTGTATTGTGACTTATTTATGACAGTCGATTGAGGGGCCAGTTCTTTGAATGTGTTCGGAGACATGTGAACTACAGTAAGTGGCTTTGAAATCCACAGTGGCGCAGTATTAAAGACTTTCTCCTATTAGTGAGCTGGCAAATGCTCACTGGAATGGAGACAGCTTACATGAATCACGGCAGATATTCATTGTGTGTGTGAGTGCGTCTGTGTACACGTGTGTACGTATGGGTGTGTGCATCGGCGTCAGTGTCTGTTTCAAAAAGCCCTTTTATAAAGGGAATCTAGGAGGATGGAAGAGAGGATTGGAGAAAAAAAAGTCATTACTCTTGAGGTAGCAACACAGGAGCAGATCTACAAAACTATTAATCTCTTCCTTGCCCCCCTTAGCCCCCTTTTTTCTATCTCTCCCCTCTTTCTCCTCCTGTCTTCTTCTTCTACCTCCTCTTTTTTCTCCAGAGCCCTCCTCTGCATTTATTTCATTAATCCAACTCTCCTATCCTTTTCCCCAGCTCACAGCAACTCCATCTATTTCTTTCACTTTACATCTTCTGACTCTGCTCTGCTCCCTCTCTCCAATGCATCCCCTCCCCGCCTTTTATCACTCTTTGTCTCAATCATGTCTTGCCTCACTCTCTCACTCCCTCCCTTCCTTCCACCCTGTCCATATTTCTCTCTTTCCCTTCCTCCTTTTGACCTCATCTCCTCTTTGTTTAATCTTTGTTTTCCTCAATCTCTTAGTCTCTTATTCTTTGTCTCTCTCTGGCACTTTCAATAACTTGCTCTCTCTATCTCTCTCTCTCTCCTTGTCCGTCTCTATTTCTCTCTCCCTCACTCAGGTCTCGCTCATCCTCTCTCTCCCTCTCTCTCCAACCCACTTCTGCACTGCTACTCTGCAGTGTGTTGCAGAGACTCAGACCTCAGTCTCAGATGTGGTTGAGGTTTTAAAGCCGCAGTTCCCACCACAGGTTCAAATACACACACATCCACAGACACCCACTTTAACTCGGTCACAAACTTGCACACACACACACACACACACACACACACACGCGCACACACACACACAGCTGCAGTGGTTCTGGCTCGGTGGATGAGGCTGCATGGGGTTGCTTTGTGGGTGAGGAGCTCTACTGCAGTAACTCACTCTTCGTCTTCTATTTTTTTTTCTCCCCTCCTTTCGTCCCTGTCTGTCTCAACCCCCCCACCCCCCCCCCCCCTTCCTCTTTGCCTTTTGTTGGCTCACTGCCCCCCCATCATCCTCCCACTCTTTTCCCCTGCCCCTTTATTATCCTACTCCACAATCAGCTTGGTTTGTATACTGTACATCCATCTGTCCTCTCCCACACCTAGCAAAAGCTCTCCCTACCCCCACACCCCATTTCAGTCCTCTGACACCCACCCCTACCATTCGTTGACCTCTCAAGTGTCCCCCCCCCCCAAAGACCTTACCCACCCACCCTCGGCCCTGTTGTCCGCGGAGAAGAATACACCTCCTTCTAATTCTTGCTCTGCACCACCACCCCGTTGTCATGCGTGCACACACTCACATTCATCCTCATCACTTCCCTTTCGCACCTCAACACCCACACCTTCCCCTGTATATTTTAGGTATTAGCGTCACACGCGCACACACATGTACAATCACATAGTTGCACACTGACATGTTCTCTCCACCTCTTTCTGTTTGGCTACACACACTTCTTCTCCAGTGATGCAGTCGTGTGCCGATGTATCCCTCCAATGCTCCATTCTTATCTCTCGAAGGACTTTTTTTTGCCTTCATGCCTCTTTCCTCTCTTTTTTCCCCTGACCACCTCCACCTACTCCCATCACCCCCCCCCCCCCTCCCCTCCATTCTTCACCGCATCCCCACAAACAGACAATAAAATCTTCTTTACTCCCTTCTCTCCCTCCTGACCTCTTTCATCTCATCCACCCCGTCTCTATCCATGGCTGTCTTTCTCTATTCCTATCTTACTCCAAACACATCAGCCTATACACAATGGCTGCAGTTTTACAACACATGTTTCTGTAATGATTTTGAAAGGGAAAAAAATAAAACATTGTCGTACTGGGTAAAGCACGTTAACCTACCTACCAACTGTGACTCTTTTCTTCTAACAGTCAGCCTCAAAACGGCTTCAAAACCGTTTCAAAGCCCTGAGGCTGATATTGTCAGTCCCTTATTTACCCCCTCCCCCTCACTGTTCTTTTCTGAGGCCTCTGTAATGATAAGCCGAGTTAGAGCTTGTTTTTAGCTAATTATCCTCCTTTATTTATTTTCACGGGGAGTGAATCTCTTCCTGAAAACATGACGGTCACATTAATGAAACACAAGCAGCTCCTGTTTCCAATTAATCGCTCTGTCTGCGTAGTTCATGCAGGAGGAAGAGTACACGTATGATGTGAATATATGTCAACATAATATAGGAACAGTGGATGGCTACATGTTTGTGGATACATACAGGAGAGGGAAGGGATTAGGATACTAAAACCAAAAGGTCAAAGTTCAAATCCACAACAACCATTGTGGACAACTTCAGAAAGACCAGGATCTGCACATTGTTAGATGCTATGAGACAGAGTTAGAGAAACTTTTAAATCAAAGATCTAAAGTTGTCTTACATTTCCTGTAATTGGAGAAAAAACGAACAATACAAGTCTGTATTTGTTTCTTTTGGTTTTCTTTTCATCCCTCTAGATCAAAATAATACACTCCCAGGCTGCTCGCCCCGGCTTTGTGCCATCTTCTTCCCTCCACCTGCCCATCACCTCATTCTCTTTGTCTCCCACTGTCTCTTTTTCCTTCTTCTCCCCTGTACGTTTCCACCAGACACACAAGCCTCCTTTACCTCTGCAAGTGTTGCATTATTAATTGACCTGCTTTGGCCATACAGTAGAGAAAACATTCACAGTGTGTGACACACAGCCATACAAAAAAGCCATGCACACAGATACTCAGAGTTGTATGAGCTCTTACATAGATATGCACATGTCTGGTGTGCATGTGTACTTCTTTTTTTATCATGTTATTGTTTTTTGTTGTTGTTTTGTATAGTACATATCAATTCTATTTCATCTATCTGAGCATGAATTCTATCTGATCCTGTTAGACATGTTTGGGTAAGCCTTGGGCAACTCCCCTCTGAGGCTTCACTATTGCCCCAGTCTAGGGCGTGGTTTTACTTCAACATTTGCAGGGGGACACATATGAAGCGGGGGTCTGCGGGTTCTCAAGACATTTTGAGATTCAGACACTCAATTTCCTGCATTCTGGTGACTTTTTATGCTTTCATTAGTACCCCTTTCCATCAGTTTTTGGTAATGTATTTATTTATATAAGGGAAAACACAAAATTCAAGCTCCAGGTGACAATTTCAGGTATAGAAATATATTGGAATATAATGCAGTGAGGCTGTCAGGCATTCTGTATAGCTTTTAAATATTTATGTCATCCCTACTCAACACACATATAGGCATGATTTACTCTTCCGTCCTCTTTTGTTTGGGGAATTAATCTCTTTAAATGTGCAAGTGGCACTGATTCACAATAATGTTGAATTAATACATTTTAATACATGTATAAACTCCTGGACTTAAATAGCTCATATGTGAAAACTTTTAACACATTCAAAATATTTCTCTGTTTCTCTGAGAAGTCGTATTATTTTGAGAGAAAGTAATATCAGGAGAATAAAGTCTTACTATTAAAAGAATATAGCAGTCATTTAATTAGAATAAAGTCACAATATACCAAGAGATTCAGCTCGCAGCCACTTTTCCAGTAGAGGTGTCCATGAGTGAAGGGGAAGCAGATACAGCAACACAGAGCTGCCTCATCATATTATTATATTATAATATTATGTGTCATAGTTGACACATTAGAATTCCGCCTTTTGGTTGACTTATTCTCAAATTATTTAACTATTCTCTGCTAATTTGCTTTACCGTAGGCATTGTTGCGTCTAGCGTTCTAGCGGTTCTTCAAAATAAAAGTCCTCTGCTACTTTCATTTTTTTTTTCCGGGGGGAGGGGCGGGGAGTGGGGGGGGGTTTGCATGGAGTGTTCCCTGAAACCCCTGAAACTTCAGTCATGAGCACAGCTCAGTTCCCTCATGTGCATCATGTGCCTTTGCCTTTGTCTGCATCTCTTTGTTTGATGTCTTCCCTGAGTGTTGTTCGTGTTTTCAATATGTGTTTGTTTGCGTGTGCCTTTGTCGATATATTTGAGCTCTTATGGCTAGTTTCTTGTGCGTGTGTGTGTGTGTGCGTGTGTGTGTGTGTGTGTGTGTGTGTGTGTGTGTGTCTGCAGTGTTAGCCTGTGTGACTGACCTGTATAGTAAATGCCTTTGGTGAAATACAGCCCTAGACAATATTCTGACTCATAAAATGCTTCATAAAAGCAACATGATGTGATCAAATCATCTGCTCATTCATCCCAGCCAAACCAGCAAAACAGACTGGTAACTAGGAGCTTATCTGTGCTAATAACTGCTGTTGTCAGTGCCAGTTGCTGTGCACTAATTACTTTTGTTGCATTGGTTATATTTAATTATTTAGTGAAAGGACTTATTTTATCTTGGATTATTTTTTCTTCAGGTTTACACAGTTTTTGCATTTAATCCTAACCCATAGTTCTGTTATTTTACTAATTCTGAATATAAATGAATTATGGATTTAAAAAATATATAATCAGTGAGTCAGTTTGTTTGTGCAAATTACTTACATTTTATTTACCTGAATGCTTTGCGATTGGTCATGGAGATTTGCGATTTTCATGCCCTGTTAGCCAAACATGAGTGTTTGAATATGTGACAGATGCACAGAGTTAAAGCGTTTTATCCTCATTGGTCACGGCCATAATCTTAAGTCTTGTGATTGGATACGGAGATATTGCTGAAGTGCTTTAATTGCTTGAAGGGTTTAAGGCATGTGTCTTTTGGCCACAAGGGATTTTCTATGTGTGTGTGTGTGTGTGTGTGTGTGTGTGTGTGTAGGCGCTGCTACTGTACAGTTGTGTGTACCTTTGAAAAGTTCAAGGCTAAAGTCAGTTCTTTTTTTATCCACTTTTCTTTCACACAAACACCTTCCCACCCGCACACACACACACACACACACACACACACACGCACACACACGCACATGAGCACACGCACACTGATAGAGCAATGAAGGAAAAAAAAGCACAACAAAGGAAGATAAACAGTGATTATTTGCAGTGATTTATTTAGTGCCATTCAGATGAAGAAGCACATCACACACACTAACACGTGCGACACATAAGCCTACACACACACACACACACACACACACACACACCGCCTCATTGGCAGAAAATATGGGTACAAAGAGAAGTCCAACAGCGACTGGTATTATAAAGACAGAACATTTCAGTGCTAACGCGCGAACACAGGACACAAATGAGGACATGCACTGAAGAACAACCCACAGGTTTGCCAGGGCGATATAATGTCCTCACATTCACCTCACTCCCTCCTCTCCTCTTTCCTTCACCCCTGTGAGAGTGACAGAGCACTCCCTTAAATATAAATCAGTAGAATCACACCACGTCAGGAGTCTAACTCTCCCCTGTAGTCTCATCCATCACCAACATATCCTGCCCACCACTTTGTCTCCATCTGCCTGTCTCTACGCTGGCTCTCCTTGGCTCCTGCCTCTTGCTTCTTTGGCTCCCTTCTATCTAAGGGTTTTTCTTGACTGGTTTTAACATAAATTTCCATTAAGGATATATGTATTTTACAAAGTCATTTTACTGCTATTATCTTCCTCAGTTGCGCGGCTTCCATTGCGGCTCATATTCAAACTTTTATCCAACCAGATTTTCTCCCTGTGCTGTTTCAGGGTGAAACATCTTCTCTTCACTACCTTCAGAATTCTGAGTGAATCCCTCTGTTGTTGAGGAAAATGGGGACGTTGTTGTTGATTTTCATTTTCTTTCACCAATCGGATTTTGAGTTTGCCATGTCGGGCGTATTGTTGACACTCTAACTTACCCAACTGCCTGTGTCAGCATTTTTCATGTGATGTGGGGGCGTGATCCAAGCCGATCCGATGGCCAGTTAGCTAACTGAAGTAAAATGATCAAGCGAGCACATAACGTATCAGTAACTCACGTTAACTTTCTTTTGCCACGTTAAGCTTTTTAGATGTGGTGCTTTTACTCAGCTCTGTTCTTTTTTTTTAATGCTCAACGGCTGAAGGAGGAGAAGAAACAGATTTGATGTTGGATTTACTGGCAAAGTCTTTTTTCCGTGTCGTTGTGCTCTTTTTAAAGAAAGAAAGGAGGATGGATTAGCCTTGAAATTGTGAGAAGCTTCGGTAAGTTTAATATGTTTTGATGTATTTTTTATTAGTAATTGATTATTTAGATCCTTGCTTCTGGTGTGAATGATGTACAGATTCAGTGGCGGCCGCCATTTTTGCTTGCTTGGTGGTCGCATTACTGGTTGTTGTTGTGAGTTTCTTCTTGTTTCTTTAGTAATGACATTGTTTTGGGATATATGCGATGTCTATTTATGATACAGCATCCTGGCAGAATATTCCGTCCGATAAAAACATTTTGGAAATCATTACATCTATCTTTTTGTAATACATTTTGACTTTTGGACTGTGACATTTTCAGCGACGAGGACTGAGCACTGCTGCGGCAGTTGGAGGGAGAATTAATCACTTTATTTCACTCAGTAAAGGTTACTATCACTGTGAATGGGGGGTGGTTATGTCGAATGACCATATGGAGGAGGCAGTTTACTTGTGGGAGGATAGCACTGAAGGCCTAGGTCTAAAATACACGGCCCGCCACTGCTGTTTACTGACAGTGCTGACAAGTTTGTAGTTGTCCTGACAAGATTGTAGAAGGATTTTAAAGAGTAACCTCACCAACAGATTCTGCTAGAACAAATTGGATAGCCCTAAATATCAAAATCTCTAAAGATAGACCAGTTAACGGTAGGTTTATGTGTCGCCAGTGGCGGCACGTAAACGACATAAGGCCACAGTTTCCTAATCAAAGAATACATTTATTATTTAGAGCACTCATATAAGAACGCAGCACTATCATAGTGCAACCGCATTACCACCGTTTTCGCTCACAGTCACAGCTATTTGTTATTGTTTATTGCGCCAAAATTCATTAGTGCCTGCTATAAACAATCCGGCGGCCCGTAGCTCCCGTTGCTGTTCGTTATTGTTTGCTGTCAGTCATGTATAAAATTCCTGTTATGAACAAAATAACGTTGTCCTCCATGCTTATTAAGACAAGTATGACAGTTAGTCAAATATTAGCCTTCCCTATCCTCAGCCTCACACGCCACCTGTGTGTTGTGTTTACTTCTACTAAAAAAGGAATGAATCTAGTTAATGGACAATGTTGTTTTACCGCTGGTGCTTGTCAGGCTGGCCTTTGCTAACGCAACTGGAGCTATATCTGCTTTTTATACTGGGCGCAGAAGCCGCTACACAGTCAACGTACGAAATACACCTGCTGGGTGTTGTCTATTGTGTCACGTTTAGGTAGGGGCGGGAGAATTCGGCTTTGCCAAACTTTAAAATCCAAGCGTACACATACAAGCTACTTTTAAGCGGAAAAGCAGTTTTTTCTGTCTTAATATTATAAAGAGCATATACTGCAGGCATAATAATTGGGAGGGCACACAATGTTCAAGGTAGTACAAACACACAGATCTGGATAGAAATTGCAAGAAGTGGGAAACAACACTTTTAGGGTTCATGCAGAAATGAGATCTGGGGGAAGTTTGGTTTAAACCAATCTGCCTTGTTAAAAAAGAATAGTTTCTTTTTTTCCGTGAATATTTAGCCTCAGTCATGGCAAATATGTTTTGCATAGGAGCTCAGCGCTCGGGATTGTACCAGCTCTTCCCAATTTCTTGTTAGAGTTTGTCCAACTTGCTGTTTCCAATGTTCTATTATTTTCAAAATAACTAATTATGATTGATGATTTTACTGGGAAAAGTTGTCGCAGCAAAGCCTCACAAGTATGGTTCTTTTTTTTTATGGGTATATTGACGCATTAGATTATATCAGCACTGCTAGCTCTAATTGGATGTTCCTGGAACTCTCCTGTGCAGGAATTGAACATACTTCCAAGAAGTGGCTGCATGATTATAACCCTTGAAAGTGATTTCACCGTGTGGCCCTGTTCTTAAGTTTAAATGGTGGAAAAGTCCCGTGTTGTTCATTGTTTCTGTCGTCTTATAATATCCTATTGCTCACCGTACACGCACACACACACACACACACACACACACACACTCAACACAAATGCCTCCTGCATTATTCTCTATCTTTATCCAATTTTCTCTTTACCCTTTTGAATAGTGTTTACCCTCTATGCACTCCCTCTATCGCCTCTCCTTCTTACCATACCCACTTCTTCTCTGCACTTCCTTCCCCCTCTTCCTCCCCTCTTGTGAGAGGCTGCAAATACTGTAGTTACCACACACACACACACACACACACACACACACACACACGTGTATTTACCGTATGTTGCTGCAGACAAGGACACCAACCAGCAGGAGAGAGGTGATCACTCCAGGCAGTAGTTTGTTAGCTGCACATTACCTTGCCTGCACTCTAGGAGCCATCTTACACTGACAATATTTACATCCACCTCATGCTATTACTCTGAAAACTTTTTAAGGAAAATCTAATACGTCAACATTTATTCGGGCATACTTAGCATAGCAATTCTAACAAGGTCTCAGCGCATTGGCCTCTCATGCCATTGAATAATCTTAAAGATCACAGGTGTGGCATGAAAGAAAATCTAGTCTTTAATTTATGCTACAGCGCTGGCAAGAGAAACATTGGTTGCAGGGGTAATGTGTAATATTAGACAGCAGGGAACAATGATAAATCATAAGTAAACATATAGGGTGAGACATCTACAACAGCTATAGCAACACCACCTGCACTTTTTGCCAACCAAGCAGTAAAAAAAAAAAAAAGTAATGTATATATTGTGCCAATACTCTGTGATGAGAATAGCTTCCTTGTTTTTGCATAATTCTGTTATTTTAAACAGCCATATGTTTAAAAACCAATTTGAGAAAAGTGTTTTAGTGTAGAGACAGATTGTATTCTAGTCATTAAATGGGAAATAAAGTGTCTATCCGGCCTGTATGAACTGCAGATAGGCGCACATTTCAAGTGTGCACCAAACAAGCAAACTCAGTGACAGTTTTGTTCCAAGGAAACAGTGATGTTTATTTCTGGTGCAGGACAAGGTGTCACAATGATTCCGACCTCAGGGAACCTCAAGGGAATGAAGGCAGTGGATTGTGGGTAAGGTGAGGTGAATATTGTAAACAGAAGGAATACATCGCGTATAAAGCTGTTTTAATAACGCTACAATTATATATTAATTGTTAGTCATTTCAGTGCCTATCGTGTATTGAACAATTGAGGAGGTATCTAATTATTGTGCCTCATTAATTCCAGTAAAAGTTGCCCGCCTCAGCAGTGAAGTGTGTTTCTCTGGCTGAGCCAACTGACTGTCGATGCACATCAATGACACTAAAAGAATATGGTATGACTCATAATGGCGCTCCATAATACAGTATGATGGACCTCATTTTTTAAAATTATGATCATTTAAAGAGTCATTTTTGAATGTAGCGTTGCACAACCCACCACTTTTTCTGGAGGCTTAACTACGGGCCTCGAACAAAGGACACCATAGACGGCTTGCCCGTCAGCACTGTAGTTTGTGTGTACTGCATGTCCAGCTTACACGTTCCAAATCCTGACCTCTGGGCAGACACTCATATCGTTTGACCAATTAACAAAATGCGAATGTGTACACGCTTGATTTAAAATGTGCACTTGAATCATCTCAAATCGACCAAACTAAATGAATTAAAAAAGTGCTTTGCCTCATGCAGCACGCAGAGTTCCATCAAATAAACAAAGTTGTATAACATCCCTGAAACAGTCAGGGTTATCAATCTAATAGCACACCTAGGCCATCTAATAAAATCCATCACCACGATCCTGCAGTGAATTCTATCTTTGTAAAACATTTTTTTTTTTTAACAATAGCAGATGGATGCATATTCAACTGTATGTTAATTTCTGAAGCCACTGCACTGGAGGTTATTATATTGAGAGGTCTTTATACTGTTTTGAGCACCCCCCCTTACATACATCAGAGGGACAGAATATGACTTGTGTTGCATAGCATTAGATGGTAAAGGTGGAACTAATGAGCTGGCCCCTCACTGCAGTGTCAGGACTATGAACAAAGCACAGAGCAGTTGAGAACTGTTTTCCTTGTTTTTGAGGAGATCCCTTTATTCCAAGTGCAGTTGGTATTTTACTCCTACTGATGAACTTCAAAGATCATTTCTATCTTCAATCTTTCACGCTTCCCTCTGTTCTGTAAACTCTGCGGAGATATTTGATGATATGATGAGCGACGCCTGTTCGTCCGCTTGAATTCCATTCAGTTCTTTGCGATTGTGTGGAACATTACTCATTGCTGAATCACACAAAGGGCTCCAAGTGATGTCATCCATTAGAATGGAATGAATGCGTTTGTGCGGATCGTGACCCGCAACTGAGTCAATGAGATCTTCAATTAGGCATTTTATCAAGTGGGCTGGGCACAGACTCACACATGCACACACAGACATGGACACGCTCACACTCGCTCCATCCAGTCATTCGTTTCATGTAGTCATTCATCATGCCTTTTTAAGTGTTCCCAACTAACACTGTGGCGAAGGCCATTATTACACAGTATCTGTTATTGGGTAGCTAAATATATCAATTGATTACATCTCATGTACGCTCACGAGCACACACGCGCTACCAATTAACCATCGTATTGATTTTAGGTTTCTCCCAGACATGTGTCCGTGGGCATCGGACGCTTGTAAGCGTTTAGGCAAACAGAATTGCACTGCAAAGCAGGTGGGGCTAAGACTGAGCTCTAATGCTGTTAGAATTTAGTGCTGACTTACATATCCCATTTTCAAATCAATGCACATGTCAGTGTGAAGTACTGGTGCCAAGACACTTTGGCAAATGTAGTCTCCGGTCTGATTAATTACTAAACTTACACCACTGATTTATGACAAAACCTTCGGATTTTCAGTTTAGTTTAGGCCTCTTGATTATTGGACTATGAAACATTAGTGAATCTGTACCTCTGTCACTAATTTACCTATTGACATATTGATTTGTCCGGCCATATTCTGCTGAGACTGAAACCAACACATTGCTTTGTCTTGCATCATTTGGTTTCCCTAAATTAATTAGAATGGAAATTAAGAAAAGGGTGCCGTCAAATAAATGCAGAGAAACACGGTGAAAAGTAAATAACTGTGGTGTAATTATTAATACCAATAAAGATCATCTTAAATGTGTGTTTTATTTATTTTGTGTTCCAGATTAATTTTCGTTTTCTCACCAAGGCTGTATATCAATACACTGATGAGACTGTTGGAGCACTGAAGCCTAACTCCATCATTCATCATTTTGAGTAAATGCTCAATCAGACCATAGTCACTTCATTTCACTTCAGCTCTCTCCCCTAAACACACATACCTCTTACAGCTAATGGTGTGTAACAGATTATGCGCACATTGCTACGCATGCATCTTAAACACTCTGGTTACACCTTATGCTAGACATGAGCAGACATATTTGAACACAGATGGTATTGCTTCCCCATCCCCCAATAACCTCGCACAACCATTCACTTCCATCACACTTGACTGAATCAAAGAGACATGCTGTAGTGACGGTGACTTTGATAAGAGCTACTGAGAGGAAAAACTCCTAAACTGGGTGGAATATTTCAATTCACATGACAGCTTTTTTATATGAAATGCCTGCAATATTGTTAAATGTGATTATTGTCAACATTCTAAACCCAGCCTATCTGTTATTAGAGTTTAACAATATTGAATTCATATTGACGTTGATATATGGAAGAGTGCGATACCCGAAATTGCAAATGCTTCAGTGTGAACATTTTTAATACATTTTTATATAAAACTAAATCCGATAATAAAAGTTCATTCTTCAGCAGATATAAATGGACAGATACGATGATTTGTTCGTATTGGAAAAATCATACCTTTTATATATATATATATATATATATATATATATACCTTATACTTATACCACATTTTAAACACATATGTAAATATATAGCGGAAGTACAGCTAACTCACGAGACAAATGTTGAATGACTGCTTGTCTGTCGTCTCCAATGTACTGAATGTTTAAATGACTTGTGCAGACAGAGTCAAGCTGTGCGGAGACTGATGCAAGCTGAGCTGCTTCCTTGATATTCTGACGTCCGTACAGCTGTGCGTCCTGCCTTTCTGGGTCATTTCTGTTTCGCTCACAATCCCAGACGAGGCCATGCACGATAGACAGTGGATAAGCTCATGACTTCTTCTGCTTCATCACACACACACACACACACACACACGCGCGCACACACGCACGCACACACGCACACACACACTTAGAGACCAGCTGACACACAGGGGTGTTATTCATAAGTTTCCGGGACAATGTCAACCTCAGTACAGTTATGAACGCAGTGCCTATGTGGCTTCCATTTCCACAATGCTATGTCTTCTCTCCTCCCAGCGTAACCTGCTATCCTCAGGTCTTTTTCTCTCACCTCTTTCTGTGCGCTGTCTTCTCTTACAATAGACTAACATTTCAAAGAGAACATACTCAGCTACCATATGCATTTTTGAGATACCAAAGAGAATGGATTACTCTCCACTCAGAGGCACGCTTTTCAGCATTTCAGAGCTACATAAGTAGTGCTTGGATTTATTTGATTTTTTTTTACTTCATTATAGGCATGTTTGGTAATATTCATCTTGCTGGTGGCATTGTGCCCCCACTTGCCTCCTCCTCCTGCTCCTCTACCTCCTCTCCTGCTCCTCCTGGGCATTCTTGGCCTGGAGGAGCAGAAGGTGACAGATGTACACTCTACTTGCTGCGCTCCCCTCTGACCTCCCCTCCTTCTGCACTCTTCCCTCCCCACAACTGATGCCTTACCCCCCCCCCCCCCCCCTCCCCTTCATCTCTACATTTCTTGAAAACCAACTCTCCCGCACCTCCTGACACTTTATTCCCGTCTACGTCTCTGCCAAGGCAGCTATCTCTTCCCGCTCCTCCCTCCTTATCCTCATCTATCCTTCTGCTGTCCTCGATCTCCCTTTTCCACTACTGCCTCCAACACGTAATATGAGACGTATTGACTCTGGACTTACCACACAAACACCCACACTTGCAGGGAAACCAAGAGGTTGAGAGATGCACTCCTTGTTCTTGCCACCTATCCTTCTGTCTTCTTCCTACTTTGCCTTGTTGATTCTAGTTCCTATACTGTAGTGCTGACACCTGATCAAAGTCCTAATGATGTACATAAGTGTTTATGCACTCACGCATTCAAGTGCTCTCAAAACACAGACACACACACACACACACACACAGAGAGAGAGAGAGAGAGAGAGAGAGAGAGAGAGAGATGCACACTACCACCTCACTCTGCAGGGGTACAAGATGACAGATGTACTTCCCCCTTCCCCG
>CALSCE010010695.1:11856995-11893787 GCA_943593645.1 Bovichtus variegatus
ACACACACACACACACACACACACACACACACACACACACACACACATTCCCCCCTGTTGAGGGGCTCAGCGGGTACAGTGGCATCTGTACGCCCAACCTGACTCATGGATATTTCATGTTGTGGAGCAGCAACGGACCACACCGCACAGTTGTAAGTAGGCAGACCAAAGCTGCACAGTTGGACTCACACCCATGCCATGCTGATTCACGGTCTACTGTATATACATTGGGCTTGCCTGTGCTGTAGCTAGGAGAACTGAGTCATCTGCCCTGCAGTACACCAACCACTGCACTATACACACCACTATGCAATGACTATAGCCCTGGGGTGGGCCGTTGGTGTGAAGAGGAAGGAGTCGGGCTTCGAAACGGCTATGCAGCAGTAAGACAGCAATAAAAGCCGAGGCTTGTGGTGTGATGAACACTCCACCTACAAAAGTGCCTAAAAAACATCCACGCACATCCACAAATGTGGATATTAAAAATATAGCTTGAGATCAAGAGCGAAAAAATTTAAAGTGAAAAACAGATTGATGAAATTCAACTCATTTATGATATTTTGTAGATAAACTGAGCTTGCAGCACAGCTTTGACTCATTTCCTATATTTGACATGTACTGTACATACAAACATGAAGCGCCCTCTCAGAGGCACCCACGAAGATGAAAGAGGAGGAAAAACGGGTGTGGGAAAGAGGGAGTGTCAGGAGACATGATTTGCATAGAGAGGTCAAAAGATTTAGAAAAGAAAAAAAAACATACCAAGAACTAGATATTAAAACCCATTCGTTTTACACACCATCGTCTTCCCATCCTCCTCCTTCTTCCCATGTTTCACCCATCCATGGACAAGACCCCAGGAAAAGGAGAGTTAAAGAGATTGACTCGTCTTCTGTCTGCTTCTTCACATTAAATGGGAGCAGACATGGCCAGTCAAATCCAGATAGCCCCGGGGAGAGAGATTGGTGCAGTGTTCGGGAGACTTTTATTAAATATAGCCACACTGCCATATAGCTATCTGGCTGCACTTAAAATAGACCCTCCGCTACTGCATGGCTCTCACTGGAAATGGAGTATTATGAAAGCATGTAGACCACAAATCACTACCGGTATTTATTCTAGTGTTCCATCATAAACTCAGACTGTATGTAGGCAACTTGGAGCAACATAGAAAATATTATGATGATTTGGAGAAAAAATATTCATATCAAGAAGACTGAGGCCAGGAAATGTGGTGAACTGCTGCACTGTGAGAATGTTGATCATAAATGCCGTTGCTGGCCTTTCTTCATAAAGATGTTTTATACGTCAGTAATCCTTCGAACATGGTGTCGTTGCCTTGCAGGTATAAAAGGTTATGCATGTGAGTCAAATCACACTACTGAGTCACAACAGCACACTCATAACACACAGGGCAGTGTGTGAATTCTGCAATGCAACGCTGACTGAGACGGCCGGGACCATGTCAAACTTTTATCGGCACTTAGAAAGGAAGCATAAAGAGAGGTAAGAGAAGTGTTAGTGACACTAGCAAAGTGATTTAGATTATTTTATCAAGCCATTTCTCTCTCACTTTTACGTACATACATACTGTATATATATAGGCCGACTGCAATAAAATAGGTGAATCAAGAGGGATCTTCATTTGTTTTCTCTGCGTGTTTTTTAAGGGAACATGGATCCTTCACAATGTCAGGAGTGCCTATGGTTTGCATGTTCCACTTTTTATAGTTAGTGTGTCATGCAGCGTGGGACTCGCACTGCTCTGGTCTTGGTTTTGACTCGGTCTCACCTTGGTCTTGGTCTTGATTTGGTCTCAACGCCACAAAGTCTTGATCTTGTCTGAGTCTCGATAAACTCTTGTTTTGGTGATGACTTGTTCTGGGTTTAGCTGGTCTTAACTACAACACCGATGTCAGAAAAATATGTACTTTTATTTTTAAGATCATGTTTTGATGGAAGACTCGAGAAATCAAAGAACTGACTTTTTAAGGGGAACAAGCAAAAGGAAAGAAGCCAAAGTATCTAAGTGTGCTACTCTGTTCCATTTTTATATTGAAGGCAATGCACGATGGGCCAACATGGCTTGCTGAAGGAGATAAAACATACATTACGTAACATAAATAATAACACTAGCAATGCAATTTTGTTGTATTCCCAGTGAGCTGGATGCTGTACCTTTTTTCGTTATCCCAGATCTTGACAAACAATATAGAGCTCGGAAGTTCATTAGTGTCCTTATACAGACACAGCTCACACATAGAACATGGCAACTCTGGCCAAAGAAAATTAGTTAATATTTATACTGTAAGTGGAAAGCTGATATATACAAAGTGATATCCTCTCTATATCCCATGCATAAAGATGTCATGCACATAAATCTGCCCTGTATGGACTGCATTGACAAGAACGCCACTACATTGTGTGTGGGCTGAGAAATAAGTGTCTCATTTACAAGCTAGCTGACAATGACTTCATACACGGAAGGCAGTGATATAGCTCTTCATTACATATATATATAGTACAGTATGTGATGCACAGCAAAAAAAGAGAGGCACTTTGATGACCATAGATGGCCATAGTCAAGTGCCTGTATGGGTGGACCATACATCAGCTGAGAGCTAGAGCTCATTTCTCCATCCTAAAGAAAAGCTGACAATAGCATGCTTGATAGAAGTCGCAGCTTCACTTGAGGGATGGATGACAATAACATCACTGTGTGCGTAGGTGGGAGATGTGTGTGTGTGTGTGTGTAGGAGGGGTAACACAGTGCCATTTGTCATAGTGGCAGCAAAAATCGCAGTAAGTAGACCTTTGTTATATCAGGCCGATGACATGTCAAACATACAGAAAGATAAGCACGCAAACACGTTTGAATGTTGAATGTCTAGTTTTTTTTTTACTTTAAAAATAGAAAGTCATCACTTGTTTTTTTTTTCCATCAAATGAATAACTCTGGAGTATTGATTGTGAACCAGCTCATTAGATATGATGGCATCCATCCTCATTTTCTGGGCATATTTTCTGATTCCGAGCTATTAGCGGCATTATGAAACAAGGCTCAGCTGTGTTAAAAAATGAAAAAGGCTTAAATACACATTTTATGAAAAAGGTTGGCTTTTCCAGCTGTTGTTAATGGAGTGGCTCCAGAATACATCTCAACATTGGCATCCTAAATTGTCACCGTGTCTCTGTTGATACCAATGTTGAGAGATGTTAGGTTTTGCAAATATTGGTTGAACTGTTCAATGTCAAAGGAGACATGTAAATTGTTGTCATAGTGGTAAAACAAACCTCCAGTACTTCAGCACTATAAGTGAGACACTAAAACACCTGACTTCCTACAACTAGAGTGGGCATGACACTGAAATGGTTTGCAATTTCAATAAATACTTTAGCTGAGGGTAATGTAAAAGAGGCTCCAAGACACACATGGTGTCCAGCTGTGACCCACACAACGACATACACACACACACGCACACACACACAGTCACACAGTCAGTTTGGCTCTGAATAATAATAAAAAATAAAAAAAAAAACCTCATCAAATGGAGGGAGACATGTCTCATTGGTTAAATGAGCTTTCGCAAGTGGTGCATGCCAAGGTCTACACACACATACGTACACGCGGGGCTGCGATAATATACTATAACTTATGATCTCGTACACACAAACGCACACTCTCTAATAGACAAAGGCAGTGACACTGCAGAGCAATCAGTGATGGTTCAGACATAGCTCAGTCATGCACTTCTAGTTCCTCAGCTTTAAATTACCCTAACTCCTTGCTTCATTCTTTTTTTTTCTCCTCCTTTTCTCTAAATTACCCATTCAATCCGTCCTTTCCTCTTTACTTCCTGACCTCTTGTCTCCTCCCCTCCCACCAAATCCCCATTCATCGCCTCGTTTCTCTTTCCCCATCTTTCAACTCCCTCCCCTCTAAATCCCCCATTCCCTCTCTGTCACCTCAACCTGACTCTGCCATTCCCTGCTCTACCAATCCTCTATTCCCTGTCCCTGTCATTGCAGTGCTGTGAATTTGCATTTAAACACTGTGCCAATTCACTGGGTTACAATAACACCGCCGCTCCCCTGATCTAGTCTGAGCACAACAGCAAACAACACCAAAGAGACGGCACGCACGGAGCATGCACACGCGTGCAACCACAAAGGCAGGGGAACACACGCAGTTTGGCTTTGATTAAATGTGTAAACAGTGATGTAAAAGTTAAACGAGGGAAGTGTGTAATGATGACAGACCGGAAGTATTGAGGACACACAGATACAACGCTCACAAAGACACATACACATTGAAACTTATGGCGCTTTGCCGTTAGTTGGTAAACAGTGATGTGCATCTGAAAGGGATAGAGTGTCAGCGAGGTGTCAGCACAGCACGGCCGACGCGTCAGTCAAAGCAAACAACGGCCCTGAGCGGTTTTATTGTTTGTGTGTTGGGTGTGTGTGAGAGTGTGCATGTCCCTGAGCTGTCCCCTTAGGACAGGATGACAGTCAGCGTCTAAACAAAGGAGGAAAGCAAATGAAATATTGATCTCTGATAAGACATGAAGTACCGTGTCGACAGGCTCTTCTCTGTCTGTGTGTGTGTGTTTATGATCTTCTTCCGCATTAAAATGTGGATAACTAATGTTCATGAGTCATAAACGTTGTCAACGATAAACAAATGTGACAGGATGCCAAAGGTCTCTTGTCTCAGTCATCAACACCTACAGGTAGACTCGGGCAAGGTGTCTCATTAGACTGTTGTTTGATGGGAAAGCAGACGTACATTTGCAAGTTAAAATGAGTTGTAAAGGCATCATAAAGAAGATCAATTAGCTATTTTTTTTTGCAATAAAGACTGATTCTGGACTTTAGATTTTTAAATACAGATTTTGATGTCCGTACGTATAAAAAAATAACGATATCCTAACAACATATCTGCCGATATTTGATTTTTAAATATAAATCCATAAAAAAATGCATGAATATCCCTTAAATGTTGTTATTAAATAATACATTTGTTAGTGGTCTGTAGTTTGCAAACTAAGTAATCAAATTTATAGTTTATGCTCAAAACTATTGCAAAAGAATCAAAACCTTGGCCTTTACAGCTCTAAGCACTTTCCAAGTTCTGCCAATGACCTCTCATTGACCTATTTAATATCAATGTAAATATACATTAAGGAATTGTGCTCTTCGTATTGAAGGGTAAATAAGGTAAAACAGAAATAAATCCATACTAATGTATCGGCTCCAACAGTCAAAGGAAGGAAATTTAATGAAAGGTAAGTGTGCACATTCACACATGCAAGTGTGTACACATTGGGATGCACGAGTTTAAGGAATAAAGTAAAGCAGTGTAAAAATACTTGCAAGAGCAGAGTGTTAAAAAGCTCTCCGCACTCTGTCTTCTCATCATCACATCCAGAGGTTAAAGATAGTGTGCGTCAGTTTGTGCGTGTCTGTACGTGTGGGTAGGTGTGTGTGTGTGCGTGTGTGCACTCAGCTAGCTCATCATCACTTTCAGAGGTTGAAGAGACATTTTGTGAGTGTTTGTGTGTGCGTGTGTGTGTGTGTTTGCGCGTGTGTGCGTGTGTGCGTGTGCGTGCGTGTGTGTGACGCAGCTCTGCTCTGTATTCATGTCTCGTGCTGATTGTGCTCTGAATGAATCTTGCTCCAGCCTGCTGGGTAGAGAGAGAGAGAGAGAGAGAGAGGGAGAGAGAGAGAGAGAGAGAGAGAGAGAGAGAGAGAGAGAGAGGGGGAGAGAGAGAGAGAGAGAGAGAGAGGGGGAGAGGGGACAGAAGGAGAGTTAAAGGGATGGATGAAAGCAGAAAGGGAAGGGAGGATTAGAGGGGGTGTAGGAGGATTGGAAAAGTGCGTGTGCTGGGGAATTTTCTCCCCCCACGATCAGGTGCAATGCGGAGGTGTGAAGATCTGCTGAATTTGCTTACCCATAAGCTTTAGCAGGTCACTGCGAATAGGTCACTGCTAGGAGCAGGAAGTGTAGTGATTGAGAATGATGAAAAAAAAAAACTTGAATTAGTTTTCTTAAACCGTTTCATCTGATAAAAGCTGATAAAAGCAAATAACAGCTTATGAAGCCTCTAATTCTTAGGACAGTATTCAACACATCTCTTACACACACTAAATCCCTGGCAGTTATTGTAAGTGTTCCCCTGCAGAAATGTATCCTGCTCGAAACCTTCTCAACTTCAAAACTGGATAGTTAAAGATTGAGGTTACTTCTAATAGTACTTGCAGGTCTAAGCAGTATGGTTTCCTATAGTGCATAGTGCAGTACATACAACTATCAATGTGAGTCTGGCCTCGAAAAACTTTGTTGCATTTAAGACCTGTTTTCGTCAGCCGCAATTTTTCCAAATGCAAATAAAAAATTAAACAGGTGGATGGAAACGCACTCACTGATTAGTCGTATGACTGTCAGACTTGGCCATAGCTTTGCTGTGGATGGAAACTTAACAGGCTTGAATATTCAGCAGATGCACTAGAAACTTCTAAGACCTTCATTTGTGTGTGGAGAATGTTAATTGTGTAAATACGCAACTATTGAAAAACGCCAACGTAAATTTAAAAAAAGTGGTTTCCATGGCTACAGTACTAACCTAAACACATGTACTCACACACGCACACGCATCAAACTCATGTGTGCTTATGTCAGCTTGACTCGGAGAAAAAAAACTGTTTCAAACAGAGAATCAAAGTCTCAAACAGCTTTGAAAATGAAAAGATCCAGAGGCCGACCTTGTGTCACCAGGTGAAATACAATCGCCACACCACACATATACCACACATTGTTCTACCGTCTACTTTGAATAAACTCTTCTCTCACAAGAATCGCAGATGCTATATATCAGTCAACTAAGCAGCCAGATTCCCACAAACGGTGGACTCCAATCCATTTCTCGAGCAGCTGTATCTCATTGGTTCATTCATCAAAGTGTGCTTCCTGTCCTCTGTCTCCCACCGGAACCAATTTGTTCATAACCCCATGAATTCTGGCAACCTCGCCCCCAGTGTGGAGACTGCTTGCTACATAATTAGTCTGTACCAGGCATTGCCGTCATAGTGACAAAAACACGACCTTATCCAGGATGGTCTGTAATTCTGGTTTGCAGCAAAGTATGCACAGAGGGAGATGGAAGGGACACTGAGGGAGGTGATAAGGTATGAGCAAAAAAGTGAGTGAAAGATTAAAAATGTGTTATAATTAGGTTGTGCTGTTAAGGGACCAAAGAGAATGAGAGAGATGAAGAAAAAAAAAAAAAAAGAAAAGATCAGGACAGGTCAGAATTAAAAAGAAAGGGACAAAAAAAACATGATGAAAACGTGTGTTGTCATGTAGACCAGTGAATGGAACAGTTTGTGAAAAATAAACCACACAGATGAGACAAAAATATTCCGAGAAAATGTTCATGAAACAAAATAAGTTGCGAGGGAATAAAGCTTGAGTTGAGTATGATTTCCTAAAAGTTTCAGAAAAAAGCACATAAACAGAAAATGTGAGAAATATATCTTCCCACCATGGAGGGATTTATGTGAAGGGGCGACTAGGAAAAGGTGAAAGATGTGACAGTAGGACATAAATACTTTTGTGGATTGCAAGGGCCTTTAAGTTGTTTGGGGGATGGGTTTGCTGTTGCGTCTGCCTTTAAATCTGACAACCAGAGTTTAATTCCAGGCCCAAGATGTCTACTTTAAGGGAAAACTTAATTAGTACTTACATTTTTTGGAAGCAAAGCACCACTCGGATCTAGAAAGTTATTCATTTACTAACTCATTCAAATTCATTGATTCAACCACAGGTAGTCTATGTACCTCCATGTGGATGTTAGAGGGTTTGACTACGATAACCTGAGCCAGGATCATCTCCTCTCTGCTTTGTTTTTATTTAACCAAAGTTTTTAAATGTATAACCTCAAAGTTACCTTCGAGTTTTTGAACAGTGGTATATAAATAGTGGTACATAAAATGTATCATTATCTTCATCATCATCGTTTCAGCAAAGCCACTAAACTCACAGAGGGAGAACGTTGGTTTGGTTGGACGGGTCTACAAAACATTGGACTTTGACACTGACCTATATCCACTTTACGTTAGAGATCAGGTAACGGTGTCGTTTAGCAAAAGTCAACATGAGTGACGGATCAGAAAATGAATAGAATGTCTTTCTGGAGGGAAATGACAAACAACACATTTTGTTGCTTAAATTCATTGCTCTAGTATGTGCTTGAGATGTAGGTTATACACAAAGAAAGTTGGATACAGTGATGTAGCAAGAAACAAAGCAACGTTCCTGCGAAAAGGTGTGAAGGAACGAAAGTAACCACTTAGAATGTATACAGCAGAGTCCTGCACAGGTCCAGTTTCTTCCAAACTGAACCATCCTGCACCTGCACAGTTTAGCACCGCGAACTGACCCGTTACCCAATCCATACCCGACCCAACCCGTTAATATAAGACCTGTGACCCAACCCGTGATTAAAAGCACAGGTATCCTGACACTCACTTTAAAGTGCTTTATGTTTTATACTTTGGTTCAAGCTTCTCTGTTCTTGAATCACGAATCCTGCAGAGGAAAAGTCTCTTTCACTGGCTGCACCGGGCTGTACCGAATGTCCTTTTTTTTTTTTTTTTCTTTTACGTTTGAATCTTCTATTGAGTTTTTCGAATAAAGCTTCAAATATCTGTCAATTTTGTGTTATTGTGGTTGTATGAATGTAATTTATGGTGCTGTTACATTGCTGCTAGACTGCACTGCAGGGGCGCGGATATGTGCGCAGCATGTGGTAGAGCGAACAGTGTTTTGAGCGCGGTGAATCTTTTAAAGGCTAAACGGCAACAACTATTGATTTAAGCAAAAATATTTCGTTAGATACATTTCTTTTTTTGTAAATTTTGCCAATGATATATCCTTTTTCAATAAATATTGACTAAAGACTGAGGAATGGGACTGTGAGACAATTAGGCTACAGAGATAAGAAGCCGCAGTCACTATTATGGACAGTAATATAGAGAAAGTTGACAAGCAGGTAGATCATCATAAACATGTACACAAATAGAATAAAGAGAGAGAGATGTACTCATACAGAAATAATTAACAGTATTAACAGCAAAGTGTTAGTCTCTATGGCAATTAGGCAATGTGCTGTATGGGCGGGGTGTGCAGCTCTGAGGTCAGATCTTGCCCTCTATGATTGGCAGCTGCACACAAAGAAGCACCACTGTGGTGAGATGACAGTAATGATAGGATGGCGCTGAGCAACACCTACCCTCTTATTAAAACCTGCACATTCTCTTTGTCATGGGCTTAAGGTGACGCACATCCAGTTATGCACGCACCACAAATACACACATATGAGCACACACACATGTTGTAAGTGTGGGCGAAATGCATTCTGCGGCCTCATTACACTTTTTAAACATCAGTGAAATGAAACTTGAATAAAGAATGAGTGTGGAAAAGGTTAATAACCAACCTTATTAATTTTGGATTAAATACGCTGTAATGAAATCACAGAGCTGCGCTCAATAAACTGTTGCACTTCAGAAGACGCCCCGCCATCGCCTTCTGATGTCCCCCTGCAGCTGGTGGAGGGCTTTTATTATGTTTATTTATTCATTTATTTTCATGTGTCAGATTGTCATGTGACCTTAAACTGTTAAGCAAATGGTTGATAAAGTTGTCTAATTCCTGTGGAGTGAACTGGAGTGACTTATTGCCATGGTGACCCATGATGTACGGGAAATTTAAAAAGAAAAATAAATAAAAGAGAAGGTTTTGTGGAGAGATTTTCAGCGAAGACGCTCGGGGACACATTGTGCACGTCTATGTGTTTGTGTTTATGGTTCTGCCTCTATTTGTTTGTCTCCAGGGATGACTGAGTTTTATTATTGCAAATATTTTATTTTGATTCACACTTTGTCGAAAATGCCAACGAGACAGTTTGAAGATCAGTGTTGCCCAATAAATATTTACGCAACATCATTAAAAGCTCGTTTTGTCCTCAGGCTGAATCAGACCCAAATGTTAATGACTTATGATAGGACCTTTCACCTTCATTTGTCCTTGAAGGTATCTTGGGAGAAGCACACAGACCCGGATGATACACTTCTGTTATAACAGCGCTACTTTTCTCAACACAGAATAATCATAGAAATATATTCATGGATGCTTTAAAACAACTACTATTTCCATATATAATCAATCCATATTAGTAGTAAATGGTTCAGAGAGCTGCAGACTGATGAGGGGAAAGGAGGGAGAACATTAGATGGATGGAGTTGCAGCCGGTGACATTAGATGATCTTAAATGAGCCGGCACCAGAATGACGCAGGACAGGGGGCCAGCTATCGGTTTACCCTTTCCTACGTTTTAAGAAAATGTTTAATTGAGTTTGCGCACTCTTCTGTGTTTGCTCTCATCATCGTGTCAGTTTTGCTCGGTGTTCTCGACCTCCTCCGTCCAAAACATATCAACTTTTCATGCGTTCAGAGAAATGTTTGTTTTCGTTTTTCAGCTAACCCAATGGATTCTTAAATGGTTTATTTACCTTAGGAAGTAGGAGAATGTTCTCAACCCTTAAATGAAAAATAATCCTTGAGTTTATCTGAAAATGTCAAAATCGTCAAATTTAGAGATGCATGGTTTTCGTTGGACATCGATTTGCATTTTATTATCTAAGAAAATAGAGGAGACTTAAAGTGACTGGAATATATTCTGACTGACGGAAACATTGTTTCTTGTCTTTGCTGATAAAACATCACAAATGTGTGTAATTTGTTTATCTTACAGGGCTACACGAGCCCGTTCTTGGCATAGGCAGTACACTGTAAAACATTTTAACTATCTTAACTTCATGAGCTCTGCGGAGAGTTTGAACTCAAACAGAGCATGCTGGAAAGTCTGTAAATAGGCTTATCATGTCTCTCTAAAAAACTTTGAGTTCTATCAGCAGTAATTAGTCAAAAAGAGTAGTTAGTTAGAAGCAGTTAGAAACAGATGCTAAACTAAATGCATGTTAAATATCAACTGATTCCATTAAATCTGTCAATGATGTTTTACAGAGTATAGGCAAATGCTAGGGGCACAGGGTACTGTACTGCACTGCGCGTAACTTACACACAGCAGGTACAGCGTGTTCACATTTGTTAATTATTCTAATCCTCTGACACGTCATCGGTATTTGACAGTAATTGACCTTCTGTGCTTTTGTAAAATTCTACACTGATTCCAGCTTAACACAGTGAGATCATTTAGAGTGCAGTCATTTTACTTAGGATGTGTCCTGAGATCCATCAAGGGTTCTGCCATGTCAGCTGGGCTATTATAAGGTACTCTTAGTTTATGTAACTTTTAAACGGTCAAATTGTTGCTATTCTCACACTTTTTTATTGTAGAGGCATAATTGTTTGCACATGTTAATGAACCCAGGTAAGACAAACTGAATAAAACTTTTCAGTAAAACAATACAGACAGTCATCTTGCTTTGTCTTCTCTGGCTTGTACAAAACACACTGAATTTCAGTGTCTCATGAAATTCAACATTTTCTGCGATTGTCAGAATATTTAGGGCCCTGTGTAAAACATTTAAGGTGGTCTAAATTAAAAATTGGAGAATCCACTAACTAAAAATTGTAGTCTGCTGTATGTATATAATTGGGTTAAGAGTTTTTGCCACAATATGTACCGTCGTCTCAGCTCATTGGATCTTTTAAAGGTGAATGCGAGGATCTGGCATTGCATTGCATGGGGGCAGCTTGAGCAGGTACCATTGGTTCACATCTCCCCTATAATAGGGGAACAAGTACAGTCAATGATGCCCCTCTCCTTCTCTGCCTCTTTTTGCATTGACTGGTCAGTTACGTACATGAAGTTTTTTATATTCAAAATGACAGATGTATTTCTCCTTGAGGAATACATTGGAATGGAATAAAAGAGCCCCAGTAACAACACACCTATCTCTCGAAGTGCAGAGGACCTTGAGACGATCATCGACCGCGGCATCTTCTGACCACCCAGACCTGTCGGACCAAACACCACAGAGGACGGAGTGACACGCCCCGGCAGTAAAGCCGAGAGGGGAGCTAAGCTAATCCAGCTAGGACATAAGGTTATATGGCTACCAAGACTGCTCCGGGCTGATGACGGTCGCAGGAAAATAAGATGGATGAAATAAGAATCAGTGTAGCCCAGCAACGTCAGAGAATGTTGCGCCCACATCTTTGTAGAGACCTGGCTCCATTGTGGCACCCAGGATCAAGCTGTTGCACTGGACAGGCGGAGCGCGGCGCAGAGGGCAGGACTCCGGTGGGACGAGAGGATCCAGACTGTGTTTACGTCAATGATTCCTGGTGCTCACGGGTCAAAGTTGACGGACAATGTTTCCCTCATGTCGAATTTTCACGTTAAAGTCATATTTTCTGTCGTATTCACTGGTGTTTGAGTTGCTGCTGTTAACATTCTTCCTGAAGAATATTAAAAAAATTGCATTACAGTTGTACTCTACTGTTTTGTTTTTGTTTTGTTCTGTCATGTTCTTCTTGTGTAACACAAATGGACTAGGCTACAACTGCATTTTGTTGTGCAACCCTGTATTACAGATGGACAACAAATGATACTGAATCCTTGAATCTCTCATACTTACTGTGGTTTGCACATTTTCCTTTTCAGTCTCCATGCTACTCACTTGTTAAAAGAGAACAAGAGCTGCAGTGTTACCTTCAGTATTAACAAAAGTGTCTTGTTCACCTGGAGTGAAGGCTCCTTACACTGACAATACGATGTTATAAATGTCATTGAAATAATGTCAAACCATTTGTTCTGTGTGATCCAGCAGCGAGTTCGAGACTTTAAGAGAAGACATTTCTAGTATCGCTCAAATGTTAATAATTTCAATGTTAAACATCTTTACTGTTGGCGAGTTGTTGAATGTTTGGGATAATATCGCATTAGGTGAGATATATCTGTATCTGAGATAACACAATTTGTAATTAATATTGATAGCTATACCACACACAATGCTTTCTCAAGTTGAATATGTCACAATAACATGAAGATTTGCATTAACCCAGAAAGTTAGATGCTCAAGTTAACCCTTAGAGACTCACATAGACCCATTTTTGTCTTTTTTAGGGGGGACAGATTATATTGAGGGGGAGATTGCAGGTCAACCGTATATGCGACATGGATGTGGTGTACATCATCTGAAAGCTGAGACTCGGAAGATTAGAAGAACACAGTGCTTGACACTTGGAGATTTCTACAAGAATTGTATTTTTCAGCGATCGGATGGCAAGCACTTGTGTTCTGGAAACTGCTCAAAAAAACATTTATTGTCAATTTAGGAGAGCTATACGTTCTCAGAACGGCCTCAGTCTTTAGTTTTTGGTTGTAAAGTTTATAACGATTATGATTATCCTAGAGGTCACAACAGCTGATTTTATACAGTGAGGTCAAGTTTCAAAAAATGGTCCCAATACAATGAAATGGCTACTATGGGGACTAACATCATCACTCATGAAAACAAACGTGCTCATTAGATCCACAACAGTCTCAGCTTTCCAGACATAGCCAATTTATGCAAATCCAAGAATGTTTAGGGACCCCAGTATGCAGAAACCATTTTTAGAATAGGCAAAAAATAACACATTTGTACGGCATACAAATAACTGCTGGTTTCTGCCCAAATCAGATTAGCATACAGTGCAAATCATTCAGATATCCTGTGAGAGGTCAAGGGACCCCTGTGAATATGGCCATGGCAGTCAATCCCTCGCCAAATTTGTTCTAAAATCTTAGACTGAGATTTATTTTTTAATAGCCCACTTTTGTATGTTTGTTTTTAATGGAAGAATGAAGCGATAGAAATTGACAATTTAGCTTAGACTACCAAGCTATTAGCACACCACTGCACCAATGTCCAAATGTTTTGTTTATAAATGTACCTTGTCGGCCAGATTTTGTTTTTGCAGCACTATTTTCTGATACACTGAAGAAGTATTAGAAATGTCTGTCGACCATGATTAAATGCAGGGCAAATGAGTGATTGTCTTATATTGAATGCATTGTCCTGTGCTGCACCGGAATGCAGCTTGGCAATACATCAAATGTTAAAATTTATTGAAGATGCTTGTGCTATACATCATGATAAGCTATGTGGCTTATCATCATATATAACTGATGCCCTACACCCCTGTATGTGACTCTTCCGCTCATAAATTCAGTTCAAGAGAAAAAAAAAAAAATCCCTTTTTCTCATATTAGTCTTAAAACATGCACATTGCACGGTTTAGAATAGTACTAGGTGTAAATGTACAATTGTCTGTGGGATTGTGTTTTCCTATAGAGTGTTTACAGAGTTTACTGGACTTGTGGGGACCCTTGTTGACTACATTAATTCCCAAACCTTCAACCTAAGCTTTAAAGTGTGTTTCTGTATGCGTCTGTCAATTATCTTGCTGGCTCTTTTTATATCCGCTTATTTCTGTGGGTGTGTGGATGCAGTCAATGTAGTTAAGATATCAGGGCTTGTTTTGTTTCAAAGGAAGTTGCAGGGAAAATAATGGCATTCATTTTTGTGTGTTTGAAAAACAACTTCCACAGACTTGAAAATTGCTTGTGCCTGGTAATCCATCACAATAAACAGGAAGCCTTAATTTAGTTTCGTTATAGTTGTTGTGTTATTGGTGTTTCATTGGGAGTTGAGTTTTTTTTCTTCGTATTATTTCACACCTACGCTGTGCTTGCTGTCAATCACCTGACAGCCACAGGAAGAAATGGAAGTATCCACCAGAAAATAATCCCAAATAAATGCCACCTTTTAAATTCATGTCAAATATGTATTTTTTATTGAGGGCATTTGGGTTAGGTGGAACAGTTGACATGTTTTGATGGCCTAAAATATGTTGTTTCAAATACATGCATGAATAAAAAAAAAAAAAGAAAACTGATTATCAAAATATGAGCTATCGTTTCATATGATGCCTGTATTGCTTCCATAAACATAACCCAAACTTGACCTTAACTCAATGTTAAGTTGAACAAAAGTTCTACTGCTTTGGAAATACTTGGCAGATACTGTCCCTCACCATAAGAGTTTGAGTGCAAACAATCTACAGGCACTATTGTATGATATCATTGCTCTATAGATGAGCTGAATCCTCCAAAAATATGTTAATTTATGTCCATCCTCAGGGTATACACATATTATATATATATAAATCTCATTAGAATAGAAATGTATGACAGAGAGACAAAACCTTGTATATGTGGGCGAATGTTAGCGTGAACAATATAAATCATCTGTATAAAGTATATAGGTGAATGGCTGTGTCAAACACACTCATACACACGCAGACGTATTTTCTACCTCCCACTGCAACTTCCCTAAACATACCAAATTTTTTACCTGACAATACTTTCCCTCCATCGACACAAAAGGTTGATGACACCGCGGCTGACTCAGCCAGACGGCAGAAATCTTCATTGTGCTAATTAGATCCTTCGCTGTCTGTTAAAGACTTTTATCTCTCCCACATCTCCATGCCCATCTAATCTGGCCTTATCTGCAGGCTCCATCTCAAGGTGATTGCTGAGATAGTCTCTGCCGTAGAGTTAAAAGGAGCACTGTTGTCTGAGTGAGCAGAAATAGTGTCTAATTTCCCCTCAGTCAAACTTGTCCACAGTCAGCTTCACATTAGTGTTTGTGTGTGCAGGTGTGTGTGTCTGTGTGTGTGTGTGTGTGTGTGTGTGTCTGTGCATATGGGTCTTTTGTGTGTTTGTGTATTATACCCATGGGGAAAATTCTCTGAATTGGTACAAAATGTCATTTTGTCACTGCAGGCCATCATGCAGCAAACAAAACCAGGCACACATATGGAGCCACACAATAAAGTTAAATAAAAACACAGCTGGCTTGTTCAAACCCCAGACAATTGGTTTTGTTGCAGGAGAAACATTTTTATTCAATGCCACTACCAGCTGTGTTCAGGTCGTTTTCATAGTGTTTATGTACTTTTCTGTTCACATTTGGTTTGTTACATTTGGAGCACCTCAGGGACTCAAACTCCTGCATTCTACTCAAGCAAACATTTCTGTGAAAAAGGCTCCAGATGACTTGGATGCGGCGGTTTGACTGTGTTGACACTGCTGTGAGCATCCATTTCAGACAGCTGAGCACATGAGACAAGCTCAAAAGTGGTGGTCATTGATCACCTGTTTGTAGGCAAATGGAAAGATGCCTGCAGCTTTACTTTTGTACAGTGTGGCAGGAACAACACGTATAATATTTGCCTGCTGCTGCATCAACACCACTGGTACTTCAGGAAGCAAGTTCATAATCATTATATTACCAAAATAAAGTTGTGCAAAGCGGCTGGCAGTGACTTGAATACCCAATATGACCCTGTTGAAACTAAAATAGGTATTTTCTCACTCGGGAATGGTGTAAAAAGATAGAGAACGAAAATAAGGCAGTATAAGGCATGAGTATGCTGTTTATACAGTATACTCAGTGTGAGTTTCTACAACGCTCACAATTGTGAAGATTGATAGGCTCACTTCTGCAAGGAGTCATTCTATGCATGGGGGAATGAAAAGCAATAGCTAAAGTTGTGTATTCAACCTTGAGTTCTGGTCAGAAAGCATGCTTTATGGTTGAGGTTAAACACCATAAATTAACATTTTTACAGCAGTCACAGTGTGTGTGTTAAAAAAAATTCCAATGAATTAACATTGTTTCAAGGATCATGTTTTAAAAATGTAAATACTGGCATTTAATTAATATGATCTCAATGAACCTACTGCCGAAACATACACACACTGTCGCTCCTTTAAAGGGACAGTGTTGGATTTGGCTGCCACTTAAATACTACACCCTTTAAGTGCAATTTATTAACAAGTGAGGTTTAGAACTAATGCTCTTCTACTGCAATCTTTCCCTCCAAAATATTTTAAATGAAATTACGACTGGGGAACAACAATTTTAATAGAGTGTGGGACACATTTATTTTTAATAAAATACTGTGATGGATGCAACTTGTTCATAATGATCATTTTTGTGGGACTGGTTTGGGAGGGAGGCCTGAAGGGACGAGCTGTCGGTGTTGCCAATTTGGCAATTTTCTTGCTAGATTAAGCATCTTCTGGAGCCAGTGCTGCTAGATGATTTTCATTGAAAACAAGTTGGCAACAATGGGCAGGGTTTTACGGTTGGATAGAAAAAAATGATCTTTCTCTTGATGATTCCTCCCAGTTTTACCTACACAAGCTTAAGATAAAAGAACTTTATTTACACGTTGATATTATCATTTTGTACAAATGTTAAATATATTTAAAAAAAAAAAAAAAACTAATATTGAATCCAAGGCACCCTTTTTAGATAATGGGTAAATGATTATTATTAAGGGGTAGTCATGATTGGAAATCTGTTGTGTATTCAATATGAAACATAATAAACACTTTTAATTTGGTTTCAGTGGCTGACATCAATGTAGATTCCATTCTCCCTGTCACTGCCTGACAATACTTCACTGTTGAGTCAATCATATTTTGCTATATCTGGGCCATGTTGTGTGAGGATGCACTTTAAAAAAAACATTGACATGAAAGTCTGTACAAAATGTTATGGCAAACCCTCCAATAAGTGTTGAGATTTTTCCGTCTGGACCGAATGGGTTGACCACCTGACCTACATTTTCAGCCCGAGAGCCACATTGCTAGCGTGACTAAACAATAACAAACGTCGGATGGAGGATTAAGCCATGATGCCTTTGCCCAAAAAACAACCAAGATCTCCATTACATTAATGTGTTTTTTTGTATGTCGTAGTTGTGTTTGCATCTGTGGGCAAAGACATACGGACCAATCAAGCCAAATTTCTGGCTGTGAAGTTGGCATTACCCACATTACCAGTCTGTGTTTATGATTCCCCCGCCCCATGTGCACTGAATAAAGGACATCGCATCAACATGGAGGCATCTGTCTGTGTATTGACACATGAGCACAGTAGCTCAGGAGCGATACGTGGTAGAAGCTTCCCCTGTGGCTGCGTCAATTGATCTTATTAGATTTTGAAGCACCTAGTGGCATAAATTTGCATGTCAGTCAAGTTAATTGATTTATTAAAAGTACTAGGGTTCACATTAAGGTTGAATGTGAAGACAAGTGTGCTAACATATTATTAGGTGCTAATTAATGCTTTGACTTGATTGATTAATGGCCTCATCAGCATGACTGTCTATCTTTAATACTCTTTATCATAGCAATCATTGTAAGATATTAAACATCTCAAGTTGCTCTTAAACAATAGATTAAGGTAGTCCATTCTTTTAGGTGTGTCATTTCTACCAGACTTTTAATATTTCATCAACCTGCTGCAGAAATGTTTCTTTAGATGTGTCTTGTGATTCTATGATGAATGCATTGCCATAACATATGTATATTATGAGAAAGAGGCAACTACAGAAAGACTTTACCTTTCTTTCCACAACACTACCTTTCTTTATCTTCTCTTTCTGAGATTATTGCAGTGTTTCTACTGTCTGAGATTCCCCATTACAAATCTGTCATAGATGTAAAGCATTTAGAAAGCAAAGGTACAAAATATGAGGAATAATGTTCTGTCAGAGACCTGTCATTGAACGCAGTAGTTATTAATAAAGTGCACTGCAGTTTTATGTATTAATTTGAGGCTTAGGTGAGGTTCATAGTGGTCGGACAATATTGTAAAACAACGCCAATAGTAATAAAAAGGGAAGAGTGGAAGTTTATTGTTTAAAGTCATATTTTATCCACGATGAACAAGAACAAGTGTGGAGCACAGGGCGATAGGTCAGCCTGAATTGTTTGGTGGAGTGGGAATACACACGCGCACGCACACACTCACACACACACGTGCGCACATGTTTGACATTACCGATTACAGAATCACCGACTATAACACTATATATATATATATATATATATATATATATAACTATAACACTCGAGCTCTGAACACCCACAGGGAGCAGTGTCTGCTGGGAAAAAGATGGATCTAAAGTGAGTTCATCACACAGATTTAAACATTAATATCAAAAGCGCAGTTGTGAGATTAAGTATACAGTATCATACGCACACACACGCGCACACACACACACGCACGCACACACAAACACACACACACAATGCGCCAACAAATTTTATTTATCGTTTTTCTTAGTCTTTCCCACTTCACTCTGATCTAGCTTTCTCCCATGACAATATACTTGCAGAGTAAGCAGATGCTGTGACAATTTCAAAGACTGTGGTTGTGTGGGGATGTGCAGATATTATTGCGTTATTTGTGACGAGCTGCAGTGTAGTGCTTTTCATCATTTTCATGTTTTGAGGGCAGATCACAAATAAGGTTAACTTCATAACCTAATCTAATATTAAGCAACATCCTTTTTCAAACAGGCTCTGAAAGTGATAACTAGACCATTGAAACGAGTTAAGTATCTAACACTGAACTACACTATCACTACACTACACTGAATGAATATTAAAGTAAGAGTGCTATTTCATTTGACCAATTGTGAGATTGTACAGAGGAAAGCTATAAAATAAATATGGAGTGAATTCTGAAAAAAAAAAAGATTCCTGCAAATAAGTAACAGAATTGTCTCAGATGAGTCAAACATTCACTTTGGTTATAGCAAGAGACTAGCCTGATTAACTGGCACAATTAAAAACATTTTTTACTTTAATTAATACTTATGGCAAAGAATATATGTTTTTTTTTATTTTTTACAGTTTACTACTACCACCGCCACAACTGGCCTTGTTGATGTTCATAAATTTGTATTTATTTTAGTAATTTTAGTAGTACATCCCAAACAAATAATCACCCCTGACCCCGCAACAGGTAATGGAATATTTAAGTTTCAGAAGGCAAGCGTTGGTGACCTCCCCGGTCCCTGTAGGGTTGTGGAAATTATAGCTGAATACCAACACATATCGTGAGTTTATCTGTATGACGTCTGGTCCCCCAGCTCTCCACAAACACACTTATTCCCTATGCTTCCTCACTTTTTAGCGATCGTAGCAGTGTTACATTTACTCTTTGTTGTCGTGGTGTATGCTTCTGGTTGTGTTATTTACATTAGGTCGCTTCACTTAGCAACGACAGTATAGTGTGCGTACACATCAGATGCCAGCGCCAACAACAAAGTATGTGATTCTTTAAAGCTGCAAGAAAACTAAATGGCTTGGGACTGACTTGTCTCTAAGAGTGTATCCTCTGCTGGCATGCATGTGGATAGCTGCTGCACTTGCTCACAGCCCATTTTCGTAAATATTTCATGGTAATACAGGCCTTATGAGAAGTTCACTGCGGTTTTGTCGCACAAAACAGATAGACACAACCGATCCACCTATAAATTAGACATATTAATACTCAAAAGCAATGGAGTTCTAGTCTTCAAATGAATTGCATTACAACTGCTGAGCTATGGTTTTATTGTCTGGCACACATACGTATGGCCATTAAGCTTCCATGTACTAATGGTCATCATCGTGTCACGCTACATAACATTTGATAAGAGACTGTCTTCTCCAAGCAAATATGTGATTTTAATATGTATGCCAGGGACTAATTATCTGCTGTGCTGAGCTTAATCTATTCTTGCAGGGAGTGATGATGTCAGAGCCTATAAACTAATATCAACTCCTTGCACATTTCCAATTCATAACGCATTCAACGTGACTTGGATGACTGAAGTTTCTTATTTTTCTTTGGCTTTGATTTCCTCAGAAATTCTTCTTCTTCGTTTTCTTTTCCATGTCATCTTCTCCTCTGACTCACACACACACACACACACACACACACACACACACACACACACACACACACCACACATAGGGCGCTCAGCAGGGGGGAAGACATTAAGTTACAACAACTCAAATGGGGCTCAGCATCTTTTCCAACAACATGTCACTCGAATCAAACTGTTCTCAGAGAAAAGGTCTTTATCCCCCCTTAAAAAAAGCATTGCATTGTGGGAACACAATTTCGTAAGAGGGACAGAGTTATCATTGGATCCTCCGTGTGTAGGAAACGTGAAGCTAGACTTTCTGTGAAGGGAGGACATAAAAATTGCCCATAATCAATACAAAAATAAAATGAAGGTTGACTCTAGATTGAAATAGCTGGTCTTTGTGCATTTTTATAGTAATAACCGACTAAATAGAAAGGCTGCATCAAAGAAGGATATCAGAGCATCAATTGTAATTCAAATATG
The DNA here is from genome assembly GCA_943593645.1 of Bovichtus variegatus. Taxonomy (NCBI): domain Eukaryota; kingdom Metazoa; phylum Chordata; class Actinopteri; order Perciformes; family Bovichtidae; genus Bovichtus; species Bovichtus variegatus. The sequence continues at coordinate 11,878,279 of CALSCE010010695.1, forward strand.
ACAAATCATGACAGAATAAACAAAAATCATATAGAAATGACATTCAATGCAGATTAATCGTCAACTCGCCTCCAGGTTTGTGGACTGACAGTTCATCGCGGGTATTTCTACCTGTTGCATATTGGGACGTGACCCTCTAATGTCCTGGTAGCTCCAGCTCTTTTCCTCCGTGACTACTCATGTGTCCTCCACGCCTGCCCACCACAAATCAGTCAAACTGGGCACCTCTCCACATCGCTGCATTACTCAGTGTGCACAGTGAAACTGAGGTCTGCTGTACATTCATATACTTACATTACCATCCATATGACAATATTATATAGTCAATGTTATGAATGTATCTATGGATTTGTGGCTTCCTGGCCGTTTTTAAGTTAACTGAGCTGTAAAATGCGCACTGATGCATTATCCTTCTAGAGCTGTTTGGTTGTATTGGCATTTACACTAGATACGTGTTCCCACTTTGGAATTTTAATATAATATATCCAGAGAAACCATGGCACTGATCCTGAGAGATGTTGCTGTAACATTCTCTGAAAGCAGTACTGGATATACTGTACCGTATAGTGATAATCACATGATCGTTTTACACCGAACATCTCGAATGAATTCACAATTTTGGATAGGACAGGAATCACATTCTCCCACTGACATTAAAACAGCCTCACAAATATGAACCAATTCCTGTTTCAAGACATAATGTGTTATTCAAAGTCCTTTTGCAGGGCATATTGTTGAATGGGAAATAGTCTACAATGTATTACAAGACACCATTATTCAAATTGGATCTATTATCCACTGAGAAGCTTAATTTTTGCATGTACTTATACGCGAAAAGAACATTTATTCACATAATGTATAGCCACAGAGGATAAGGCAATAAAATCACAGCCATTAAACAGGGTTTTCAGAGATGAAATTAGTTTTCATGCAATTATGAGTCCCCACTAATTCTTGACACACAGGCACTGAGCATGAAGAGGGGGAGGTGCTGTGAATCAACATGGGGAAACACACACACACACACACACACACACACACACACACACATTCAGAGACACACACGCACGAGTGTTTGCACATTGATACTGACATACAATGTGCAAACACTCTTCCTGAGGCAGGATTGAGTGCCGTTGGTCTTGTTAGTACCTTGTCATCACAGGAGAATATAGTTAATTAAAAGTGCATGTGATGTTCCGCCCACACTTCGTCAAACCTCTTTCTTAACTTCATTAGCTCAATCCAATATACAGCTCCACAAACACACCAGATGATTGTTTTTTCACCAGCCGTGTCTGTGCACTTTTACACGACCATGCAGGAATGTATGAAATAGATTTTATTCTGATTACGTCATTTGAAACTTTTTTTACATGCGCATCTTCGTGTATGTTTATTTGTAGCTTCGTGAGCAGCATGCAGACACACGAGCTTGTGCGTGTGCGTGTGCATGCATAAGCGTGAAGGTCCTTTGATTGAGGATGTCAAAGGTGGCTGCCCACGTAGCAATTAGAAGTGCTGGGAGAGTGTGCGAGTGTGTATGTATGTAATGTGATCGTGAATTCTCTGAAGGAGTTTTTAATAGAGGTGCAGAGACAGATGGCACACATTCATTACAGCATGATAGGTTAACACATCTGAAAAGCTCCCTTTCTCATCTGTCTATCCCTCGCAATCAAACTTTCTCCAGCCTTTTTTTTTCTCACCTTGCACTCCATTGCTCGCTGACACAAATCCTTAACAATTAATGCATTCAGCTAAGACACAAGACCCACAACAGCTTCACGGGCCTTCGTATCATTTTTCTCTTTTACTGGATGGAAGCACCATAATCAGATAACCTACTCTGGTAACACATATTCCACACAAAACACTCAAGCTCCACTTCAACACAGAGATAGGTTTCATTTCTAAATATATTCACTGCTTTGGAAAGGGATATCACTTGCACAAGGGAAGCTGTGTAGAAGCTCTACCGAGTCCAAAACCATAATACCCCAATCGGGGAGTTGGAATATTAAAACTACCATGCCGCCACGAAAAAAAACATATGACAACTCCTGAAATATCTAAGATTGAGTCCATTCCCAGCAACCCACCCGCCCCTGTGCTCCAATTTCCTTTCAGAAGAGATTGAAAAGTCTCTTAGAGTCTTCCGTCTCATTTCTACGCCTGTCAAAGATCTCTACGGTGAAAAAAAGGAGAAAAGTGCTAAGAAGGGTGCGTATAGATCAAACACTTTATAATGTAGCCCAATGAAGCTGGGAACTCCAAACGCCATTACCCGCAATGACACGCTGCCAAATCACCATCAGAACCTCCCTGTCAGCTTTTAAGGAAATAGACTACTTTTTTTTTTCTTTCTTTTTTTTTCTTAAAGAGGGCTTTTGACAGTTAAGGGGTGTGGAGGAAGAAAAAAGAGACTGCTGAGAAATAAAGTGATAGCGAAAAGGAGAGAAAAGAAAGAGAAAGAGGGAGGATGGGAGGAGGAGGTTCTCCGAAGATGAGAGGTAATTGCCTCTTTTATAGAGAGAGAGGGGAAAGAAGAGAAGGGGAGATTGGGGCGGGAGACGAGGAGACGAGATATTAAAGTCACACCATCCAGCTTTAAAAGGTCACCTGCGATGTCTATGCAGATGTGTCTATTATGAGCGCACACACACACACACACACACACACACACACACACAGACACATCTGCACTGCACACACTGGGCTGAAAGTTTGTTGTTTGCTTCCGTTGTTTCGTCAACGAGTGTCTGTTCTATACAGTGTTCACATAGTTTTGCACATCTGTATTTTTCAAAATGTGAGCCTGGTGTTATTGCCCTTGTGGCCTGAAAACAATTTTAAATGGAATGTTCTCTTTAAATGAAGAGAACACAATTGAAACGAGCATCAGGCTTGGTGGTAACAGTTGCCTCTGACCTATCTGTATCCCTCCACTCTATCGGTCGTGTATCTCTGATGCCGGAATGCTTAAGTGGCTAACCTGTTTTAACCTCTGTCTTGCTTGTTCAGCTGCCTTCCCTATCCTCTCCCACCCCTCCTTTTCACTCACAAGACCCAGAGGAGGTTTATCAGCATGTCTTTTCTCAATTTTCTTATCTGCCTTCACTCAGCGCTACAGTGTTTTCTTTTTCTTCTTTTTATTCAGTCATTCAACATTTCTCCATCACCCTTTTCTGGTTTAGCTTCATTGACCTTTTGCCTCTCTCTTTGGCCTTATTCATTTCCTGCTATCCTACTCCTTTTCCTCTCTCCCATCATAGAACTCTGCATTTCATTCCTTCTCACAACTTTCCTTCTCTCTGTCCACTTCACCTCATCCCATCCTCTTAAATCCCCCATTTCCTTCTTAAATCTCTCCTTTCATCACTCACTTAGTCCCGCTCAAATCCTTCCTTTTCTCCAACTGCTTCATCTCTCTCTCAGTTCCACTATCCCTTCCAAACTCTGCCCTGATTTTCCTCTCCTTTTCTTTAGTGCCCCCCCCCCCACCCCTTTTTATCTTCAGTCACTTATACCCTCCCTCCTCACTTTTCTCATTGCCCACTCCCATGCCCTCCTCTCCACTCTCCCGTCCTCCCTGTTTCTCCCTCCCCTCGCTCCCTCTCTTTCACCTGCCGCTGTGCCGCCAGTGAGGCTGTCTGTGAGATAAGCAGCTCCAGTGTAGAGCCATCAGGTTCCTGACAAGGAACAGCCCCACGTGTTCAGGCATGACCCACAGCCAGGCAGCCATTGAACTTGTCAGAGAGAAACTGGCGGCTCAGGGCACAAGATGGCTGCTGGCGGACAATGCACGACTCGCAGAAGGGGACCGTTTAAAGTATGAATTGTTGTTTAGACACACCGGAGAGGTTTAACCTTGTCCACCTCGAGCATGCTGTCAAGAGTTGTAGACTGGATAAGGTTGAGCAGGGGGCAGACAGAGAAAGTCTTGGGTAGTGACAAAAGCACAAGGACTAGATTCAGTTGTACTAACACGCTTGCTTATACAGACAGACAGGAAAGAAAAATCACAAATTATACTGAGTAAAAGGATATGACAGATAATAGCCCACAACCAGAGACATGACAAGACTTACGCGTACGAACAAAATATTCGTGCATACGTCTCATATTAGAAAAAAAAATCATCATCTTTTCTCACAGCGAACACATCCGCCCATACACATTCACTCCTGAATACCTAATCAGCCGCCCACTTACAACCACACACACACACACACATACACATGCACACACCAGAGTCCCTGTGGGCCTGATGGTGCTGCGTTTGTCTTGTAGTAGGGCCTGTGGCTCCCACCAATTAGCAGAGCAGAAGAGAGAGATTTAAAACATGATGACACCATGGTGTTTTTATCCCACAGGCCACCAAGGCCCCAAAAGCACAGATCACAAGTGATCAGATCACATCAAAGTGCTAACACAGGCCAGATGACACACACACACACTCTGTACTTACCTCTACAAAGACAAACATGCAGACAGCACACACACACACAGTTTGGAGTACAGTGGTGCACACAGGCATTCTGAACAAGCATTTATATGTGCCTGCAATAGACTGTAAATACAACAGATGAATGGACATAGACATATATGTAATATTGTGAAGTGTGTCCAGTACAATAGATCCTCAACAATAAATACCAACATAAGTCAGATGACATCGAACTTCATCGCTTCAAAGATTGTGATTGTGTTCGAAATAAGGGGAAAAATGGAGTGCGTCTTCGTTTTATTTTTAAAAAGGAATCTTTGGAGTCAAGCAAGCTTTGCCAATTTCAAACAAGTGGACAATATCCAAGGCACTCTGAGTCCTGTGTCCTATAATAAAAATCCTTTAATATTATATGGCTGACATCAATGTGTTTTGACAGAAAGCCTTAGTCACGTTGAGGTGAAATACAAACAGAGGAACTTAAGTAGCACAAGGCATGGCACAAATGAGTTACCGGAGTCTGTTCTTTTCCCACTTCCAACCAAAAGTCAACATTTGTTTTCAAAGCATGACCATAACCTTTAAAAGTAAAGGTTAAGAGTAATTTAAAACGGAACTCACAATGTTACCCTAACCTTAACAAAGTACTTTTCTTCTTTTTTTTTTTAACCCAAACTATGGTCTGCGTCTAAACCTAACCAAACCTTAACTGTTGAGTTGTTTCATCAGAAAACAGGTTTTTCAAACGGCGATTTGTAACAAAAAAATATGATGTCATCCTGTCAATAGGGGCGTCAGATCAGAAAATGCTTTTATGTGACAGTCTGGAGGACGTGGAAAAAACAACGTATTTTGTTGTTTTGTTTGAAGGACTCTTAACTTGAACTTCAACTATGACATCAGAATAAAAAGCCAAAGATTATAAAACAAAAAAATCACCAATATAATATCATTCCAATTGAAATATCAGATTACTCCAAAAGGACAAGACATTTATTCTTGGAAATCTTAGGGATCAAACTATATATTAAATAATTCGTACACACTGGCTCAATGGGTTCACCTTAAAGTGACTCACTTGAAATTTATTCAAATGAAAATGACATCTCAAATTCAATGTCTGGGCGGTTGTATTACTCACTTTGAGTTTTGTGACAAGACAAAATGTTTTTTTAAGGTTATGACGATATTGCTGGTATACATTTTTTGCAACCTCCAGAAGAGCATATCAATTTCCACGTCATCCACACTCATGCAGGCTTTAAAAAATAATACCCTCTAAATAAAAAAAAGCACCTTCTAGAAGATAGAATAAGCATTTTTTTCAAAAATGCAATTAAAAGTAAAAGTTAAAAAAAAAAAAAAAAAAAAGAAAATGACTGATTCTGATGATAATGATCTATTCAATTTAAGTTTATTGGTTGACAGAATATATTTTGAGGAACAAAAAAAAAACAGTGTTTAGAAGATGGATGTGAGCACGGTGATGGTCCGTTGGGTACATGCCCATTTGCTCAGTGTCTATGCATATTAGACACTATTTGTCATGGTGTTCTGAGATTTATTATGAGCGGAAATACAAAAAAATATATATAAACAGAATGGAACACACACTTCTTTTTTGTTGTCCATGTGAGTGCTCAGGCACTGTGATTCATGAATCCACTGTTTCTGTTCTCTTCCTATTTATGTATTTAGATTACAGAAAACTCTAGAAATAGCTACATCAGTAGTTCCCAAGATTCCCTTGTGCTGACTATACCAAAAGCTTTGTCAACAAGTACAGTATGGACTGGGAATCTATCTCGATGTGTGCCCTCGCTGTGAGGAACTGCCTGCAGGAAGATTTCAGATTTAAAGAACGAGCTCTTCGCGCTGAGTTCAAAGCCGTTGGTACAACTATCAAAGATGATTCTATTGGGAGTTGTGAAGGCTTTGAGTTAGTTTCTTTCTGTATGGCATTTAGATTGTACTACCGCCCATCTCTAAGTCGATCTGTCTGTCACACGATTGCTCTTCTTCTCTTTCATCATCGCTGCATTTCTGTCTGCATTTGTATGATGTCCTGATGTTTTCTCAGCTTAGCTTTCTTCCTGCCCCAGTAGGAATACCCTGCTAAAATAAAGGCTGCAGGTATACACTGTGCGGGCCTGACCTTGTAAAGAGCACCATATGTGATCAGTTCACATGTTAAAGAGGTCCTGTTGAACTTGTGAACTGTATGTGTGTGTGTGTGTGTGTGCATGTGTGCGTGGCTTCAACTCTCGCTTGGAGGCAAAGTGCCCTGAGGGGGGTCACAGTGAAACCACTCAGAGGAAGGGTAAATAACCCCTATCTACAGTCATTATCCCTCTGTTGTCTTCCTCTATCCCGATCTCCTCATGATTCATGAAGGAGGGCTTTCTAATCATCTATTTTTTATGCCTCTTGTATAGTTTTCATCTGTGAAAAGGATGCAGTCTAAGCTCTCTGCTTCCCTTTCTCCCTCTATATATATAAGAAACCCTTAATATCATCCACTACCTGCAATCCTCCATCAACTCATCTCCCCTCTCTCTGCCTCAGGAGGGGTGCATGTAAGTGTGTGAGCGTGTGTTGTAACTTGTAGTCCGTGCATCTTTGTGTGTTCACAGTGTGTTTGAAGGTGTGTGTCTGGTAGGAAGAAAAAAAAAAATCATCTCCTTACTCATCTCCTCCCGGAACAAATGCTTCCTGAGTGAATTTTGCTTTCAGATGCACAATCTCCCCTCTAACAATAGTGCTCCCTTTTAAAGATACCAAGAACAACGCACACACACACGCACGCACGCACGCACACGCACACACACACACACACACACACACACAGAACATAAAACATCCTAACTGGCCTTATGCTTGCCCTAGTTAAGAGGACACAATGTTCACTGCTCCTCAACATGTATGAGGAGGAAAAAACATTGGTGTCATGTCAAGAATGACATTAGCGGAGCAGTGGAGTAGAAGGAGGGCAAGAAACGAAAGGCATTGCATGTGTGCGTGTGTCTGGTGGGGGTGGTGGGAGGGGGGGGGATTGTTATGGGTGAGTGAGTTCTCTGTGTTTTTCTTTTTCAATTGAGATGACCATATGTGATCTGCTTGTGTGCTTGTGTTTTTTGTGTGTGTGTGTGTGTGAGTTGTGTGCTTTCCCTCTGTGTGTGTGGACAATACACAGAGTGCATTTCATTGCAATATATAATGAATATTTTCTTTTTCTTATTTTGTTCATATAAATATACAGTAAGTAACTATTACATATTTTGTATTGTTGAGAACTGATGTGTCTAAAACAAACCTCCTCAACTCTCTCCCTTGATAGGGATGGGAAACAATATGGGATTGAAAGGAAAGTGAGTGTGCATACGTGTACATATGTTTAATGGACGTGGAGTGTAGTTAAGTAGAGGATAAGATGGAGGGTGTAGGAGGGGGGTCGGAAGGGGTGTTTGGTAATGTCCCTCAATGATGACTTGAAAAACAGGCTGGTAAATTAATGGTGTAGCAGTAAAAAAATAAATAAAAAAAAGCCCTTCTCTCTTCTATCGCTAACAATAAAGACAAAAAAATTAATGGTATAATGCAGCAATTACTCAATTTCAAATAGAGATGGTTTTATGAATGATGTGATGTGCTATGGAATGGATGGATGGCAGGAATGACGCAATTGTCAATGGATGAAGCGTAAAAATAGTCTTCCTGGTTGAACTTACGCCTACATTTCATTTTATTTTTGATTGTGGTGGGGAGTGTATCTAAAAGTTGGTTAAAAATCCTCCACAGGTGTTTATAAGGTGTGTGGGCTGAGATGCAGTGACCGCCGCTCCATAGCATATGATTCACATCTGCATTAGTTTTGTTTCTTGTTACTCCTGTATTCAGGTTTTTCTCAAAATATGTTGCCTGTCTGTAGATGTAGTTACGGGTGCAGGCTGTAGGCATTTGAATTTGCACTGTTTTCAACCATTGCACCCATATTTCTTTGCATGGAAATGTGTTCTGTCTGTATGAGTGTGAGTGTCCATGATTTAGTGGATCTAAGCCGCCTTCCTGCAGAGTCAGTCTGGTCATACTGCCATTGAGCCGGCTAAGATGCCCCATAGGTCACGCCTTGTCTCTTCTTGTCAGCGCATGCAGGTAACATCATGTAATGTATCCCTCCTCTCACTATTACCCCATGCCCTGGGGTTTTGGCACAACTTCTGACCTGCGTATGCAGCAGTGCACGGGCCATCCTCCCTCTTAATTGAATCATCGGAGTGCAAAAACAGGCATCAGACGGGATTCATGTCAGACTTGCCCCTGAGCTACCAGCTAGCCATCCAGCCAGCTAGGCGAGCAGGGAAACAGTCTCTGGTTATTTGGAGAAAGACAAGCACCGTGTATGTGGATGCATGTGAGTCCATGTGTTATGGGCGGGAATGTGTGTGCAAGGCTTTGCGCATGTGTGTGAATGTGCCGCGAGGCTCCAAAGAGAGCACTCTAATTTCCGTCTCAGAGGAAAGTGTGATTGAACACAAACCCTTTTGCCAGCGGGTCGAAACAGTCACACACTGCAACAACACAAGAGGAGATACAAAAGGAGAAGCCTTATTTTGTCCTTTATTTTTCCTTTACTCTGTCTTTATACTGCCCTTTCTCTATTTTTTCTTCTCTTTCATCTTTCATTTTCCATTATCTAATTGAATATCTTTTAGCCTTTTCTCATATTTTCTTTCTTTTTTCCTTTCAATTTCCACCAATTTGCTGTTAGTGTAAAAGTAATATGGTTCGTTGAGAGGTTTAGCAAATTAACTGTACTTCAGATTGCTTTCCTGTGAGAATTTACTGCGTGCGAGCGTGCGTGTGTGTGCGAGTGCAGGCGTGCGTTGTGGGCCATCTGGCCACGCAAAGACCTGACTATAGATACAATCACAGCAGATTAGCATGAGGTGGAGGGGAAAGCTCCTCTTCTCTCCTTCATTTAACTCGTCCCTCCTTGTCTCCCTCGCTTCATTTAGCCTGCTCCATTACTTCACATTGTGTGTCTGTGTGTGTGTGTGTGTGTGTGTGTGCGTGCATTTGAGCATCTGTGAGCCCCCGCTTCTTTCTGAATGTCACTAAGTGTGATTATTTTGTATTGGTCAGTAATTGAGAACAAGTCACCTATTGGCTGCTAATAGGACGTGGTTAGCTTCTGAGGCTGTGGTCGACATTATGACTAACCTGCTGAATGTTAATCCCCACTGGGTCGGCATGCGGCTAACCCTGATGCTAACGAGCGTGCACACTCCGCTGATTAAAAAGATTAATAAGGCTAATGGGTGAAAAACAGCATCAGTTTAGGCTGAAGCACTGAGGCAAACAGACATGAGGGGGCACACACAAAGGGAGGCACTGATGAGAGAGAGAGAGAGAGAGAGAGAGAGAGAGAGAGAGAGAGAGAGTGTGTTTGGGTTCCCCTCATCTCTTCATCTGCTCAAGTCTGTTTGGCACTCACTCGCCACGAGTGGCTGTGACCCTAGTTTTGGCATGCCGTGAGAGTAAGCTGTACGAGTGAGTGAGTGCTTAGATGTGTGTGCGTGCGCGTGTGCGTGTGTGCGTGCGTAAGTGTGTGTGTGCTTGTGTGGGTGGGTGGATGCTCGCGTACATTATAACACCATGGTTCTATGGTTCTTTGTGGGTGTGCTCTTACGTGTGTGTTTGTTCAAAATTGTCTCTGCGTGAAAGGAGCTAAGCAGGAGTCAACTGTAGAATGATTTTGGGCTATTTGTCTCGTGTGTCTGCAGCTCCACATACACTAGCTGCCGAAGAGCTGTTCTGTCCTCTTCTTCTGACCGCCGAGCGGGGGGGCCATGAGGAGTGAATGTGTCTTACTGACAGACCGATTCCCCGTTGTTAAAATGTGTATTCACGGGATGAGGCGTGCAGTGCACTTGAGGTGAGATGAGAAAGCGCACAAATTGACCTTGATGGGATGTCGTGGGGAGAGGAGTGGCTTTTAGCCCTTTTCTTTATCTTTCCCCCTGGAGTAGTGCTTGCCGCTGTTATACATTTCATTCTTGAAGTTTAATTCACTCTTGCTGGTGGATATTATAATAATGTGCTGTACAGCTTTTAGCTGCTTTATAGTGCATTTAGTCATTTCTATAGCAACCCTATCTCCTATACATTTATATACAACTAATCTGGAACAGAAAATGCGTTTTGAAGGAAATGTAATGTCTTAAAGTTTGCATCTTTGAAGTGTAGTTGTATGAGGTACTTATCCATAGTCAGTGTATTACCTACAGTAGACAACGGTCAGCCTGTCCCCAGGTTGAAGAAGACAGCAGTAACGGGTCAGCAGCAAAGCAATGTTCTGCTGTGGACGGGGGCAGCAGCAAAACTTATTTTTGCCAACTAAAGCAAATGCCCAACCAAAAAAATCCATATCAGCATAAGTGTACCTTTATATTTCCTTATGTATTTGATTTCATTCTGATACAGCACTTCAATACACAAACAGCGGAGACACAAGGTGATCATTAACATGTAACCAAAACTACGATCGTTCCTTATCTTCTTCTCATTATTGTATTGCTTAAACTGGGTCTGTGAAGACGCTGAGATTAGCCCTGGAGGATTCTGGGCTCACACGATTGATCGATACATATTGTCATATCAATAAGTGATACATAAATAAACAATTATTATTTCAATTTCTTCAAACACACAGTTAAGCTGTCAAAAACAATGGGATCACACCAGCCATGTAAGAAAAATTGGGACTTTGGCGATTCATGAAATAAGAAAATGAAACACAAATGGTCCAGAAAAATTACAACTGGATAACATTAAAACATGAGCCACATTGTCCCTGACCAAGGCAAGTAGCAGCACAGGTTTTGGTGCTTTGAATAGACATCTGTTTGCGAAGACTGCCAACTCCTGGATAACATCCTTTGGTGAACTGCAATCTCAGGTTTATAAGCAGCGGTCCTGAGAGCTTCACCTCGTAGCATAAAGAGAGCTCAACATAAAAACATAACATAGGTTAAATTAGCGACCGGCACATTTTAAGGCCAACATAAAAGTCCAGTCTCCTGTTTTGAAAAAGAAATTCCAGCCACTCTGTATTTGAAATAAGAGCTAATAAATGAAGAGATACTGTAAACTGTCACCGAATAAACAAACTGGGTAACGTTATGTATTAAGGTACAACTGCAGGGCTCTGTCATCAACGGCTCTAGTTATTTGGGATCCGGGGGAGAGGGCTGGCAGTTGCAGCATAAAATGAAAATATTGGATTATAGTGCAGCTAGTTAAGCCAAATACTTAAAGCAGCTAATTTTTTCATCTATTGGGTGGCACCATTACCTGCAAACTTTGGACCCTTGAGGCCACTTAAACTCCCAATGTTGCCTGATGCAGAAGTGCCTTAAACTTGCATTCTCTCTAATATCCAGCAGGGGGCAACTCCACTGGTCGCAAAAAGTAGTTTGGTTTTATAGAAGTCTATGACAAAATAACCTGACTTCTCACTTGATTTACTACCTCAGTAAACATTTTCCTGATGGGTTTATGGTCTCAATCGCTAGTTCAATGCTTCAATGCAGCATGATGTTCATTTTGTTCATGCTTTAGGGCATGGCTACCTTGTGATTGATAGGTCGCTACCACGCATGGGTGTTTTCATCTTACAACTTTAACCCCATCCGCAGTGGGTCTTCAGTTCATGAAAGTTAATTGTAACATTTTGGTTGCCTAACAATGTGTTGGTTGGTGCCAACAGAAATGCCAAACTCGAGGCTTCAGATCCGTAGTCCACAAACCAATGGGTGAAGTCCACTTCTTATATAAAGTCTATCATGGCAACACACGCCGTAATTGCAAACTAAATAAGAGAAACAAGGCAGTTTAAAGTCATGTCAGTAAAAATAAAAAAATAAAAAGTTATGGACCACACAGAGAATTTCAACAGAAGTTAGACTAATGATTTTTTCTGGTTATTGATTCAACCCTTTGTGTTTGATAAATAAAAAGAAATGTGCTTAGTTTCAAGCGTAGTAACTTGGAATGCCATTGCCAAACCATGCACACAAAATTCAATAATACCTATACACCTGGGAGTAACCTCAGGTGCAGCAAAATCCAGCAGCATTCCACTTTGCTTTGTGAGCAGCAAAATTCATCCACGGAACCACCTCAACCTCGAAGCATTTAACTGAAACATCTATTAAGATTGCTTGAATGACAAAGAACCCTTTTTCTGAAGCACAGATAGTAAAAGTTTGTTTTTTCAGGCTACAGCAGACATATTGTATGCAGACCTTGATCACAGAAATTGTAAGGCAAATAAAAGGAGTAGAGTTGTCCATAAAGACTTGCCTCAGAATCATAGTAGATGAAAGCACAAATGTGAATGTTGTTGCCAAGCTGTGTGTTTGGCTTAGGTTGCTGAAAGAAGATTTGTTTGGAGAAAAAATGTCCTGCATGCTGCCATTCCTTGAAAAACGTAGAGGTGATATTTTGAATACAACTGTGTGCACAGAGGACATCTCCACATGCAGGAAAACGGGACTTGCAGGCTACAAGAACTCATAGAATGTCATAAATCCAGAAATCTGTTCTTTGAAAACAAATGAATAATGATATATGATATGAATAATGTGCAGAATGTGATTTGATTTGGTGGTACAGTCGAATTGTCTAGAGTGCACTGACAGTTCTTTTGGTTTGAACGCTATAACACAGAGTATGGTGACTTGGTGATGCATAATGAGGTGATCACTTGTATCAGAATTTAGAAGCAATGATTTTCATCATTTGGGCTAACCTTGCATGTTTACCTCAATACATGTTGGAGCCTTAGTTATCAAAACTTTTCATTGACTTTGCACAAAATAAAACATTTGAGGTACAGAGAAGAGGAAGAGAGGATTGGCTATTTTGTAAAAAAAAAAAATGGTTGTTGTAGACTTCTACTTTATTCATGGATGCACATACTTTATATTTCAATATTGTAGCAGATTGTCTTGTGATTATATCACGTTTGCTTACCGAGCTGTCTCTTTTTGTTGATTTAGTTTCTTGAATCCATTGCATTTAACCTTGCTAACATTAACATTGGATTTTATTAATTAGTCAGTGATGAGAGAAGACATGAAAGTGTACAGATCTCTCTGGGGATATAGAATAATGATTGTTTTGAAAAACAATCATCTACCTTTGATTGAATTAAATTGAGAAGGAACAACCCATTTATGGCCAGATAGTTACGCTTCAATGGTTTAAATTGCTAACAAACATTTTTCCCGTGCATGTTATTATGTCCATCCCTGGTATTTAACATTAGAGCCCAAGATGTATTATTTTCTGTGTTTTGAGGTGCATTAGCATATATCCATGCAGAGACAGTTTCCCAAACATTTGACAAACTTCATGCTGCCCTGACATCTGGCCAAGTTTGCCACATTGTGAGTCATTAAATTATGTCTCTTTATCACAGATAATAGGATAATGGTTTCCAGTCTAATATAATTGAAGAGGTGACAATTCGATTTAGATATGTGTTCGTGTCGATAAAATTATCGTAAATATCATATTTTCCAATGTCTGAATTCCCAGTGTATTCATAAGACATGAGAGACACCGGGAGAGTGTGTCTAATCACAAAGTAGAAAATACAAAGTAAAGGCTGTAATCAAACCTGCCCTTTTTTGCCATAATGCGGGGAAAATCCCTTCGTGTTATTTTTATACCACCCTGAAATACTATATTTCTTCTTGCCCAAAACAAATTGCCACTCAAATACAATTAAAATACATCAACAGCTATAGGGCTGCAAGTAACACTGTGCAGTGCTAAATGGAGATGAGCACAGTGAGTCTACATAAGAGATGTACGAAACAGGTAGTTTGTCTCTAATGGCCTCAATGAACAGCCACAGCGCCATCTAGTGACACTGAAAGGAAACACAAGCTTCAAAGCTGGCAGTTGAAGTTACATTAGCAGCTGCTGTAGTGCAGGATAGTGCTGACCTTGTGTATGTCATTGGGGATAATAAACATCCATTCAGGTATTCTACACACAGACAAGGTGTACAAACAAATGCACATATCACACACACACACACACACACACACACACACACAAACAGAGTCCACATATCCACAAAAAAGTAAGTCGGTGCACAAAGAAAAGAATAAAAGAATGGAGCTCATGTCCATAAAACAAGACATACAAGACAAATACTCAAATGGCACCTGCAGATTCATGTAGCTTATTGATTTATACTCTGACTCACACTCCTATTTACAGTCTGTCAAATAAAGTGTAATTAAATCTGTGTTTTTACTATGAGTTGTGTTAGTGTTGTTTTACATGTGAAATTACGTGCTGACCGTCTCTAACTATACACAGTCAGAGACAAATCCACCTCAAATCCACCAAATCCACCTCTTCCATAATATCTCTCCTTGTATGTACTTAGACCAGTGACGTCAGACTACAGCTTGTGCTCACAGGACTCCCTGCAATTGCTTGTACCAAGGCTACGTATAAAGAAAATAGTTCTCATCATGAACTCATGAACTGCAAAAAAGAAACCTTAAATGCTTTCACACATAACCTCGTAGACTTCTTTCTATTGACTGAAATGGGCAAGTGTTATGTTTTAACTATATTTTTAAAGAGTAGTTTTGTAATGATATTGTGTGCTTTTAATAACCCTTTTCTACCCCTTTTCTTTATTTATTGTCTTTGTCGGTTCATAACATGATTGTGTTGCCATTTTGTCCAAGACTCCCTTGAATAATTAAGTCTAGGGGACCTGCCTGATTAAATAAAGGTCAAATAAAAAAAAAGGAAAAAAGGCAACATCATTACACTGACAAGACAGTCATTCAGTCAGTAACGATTAGCATGTCTCAAACAAACGTCTAAATGTTCCCGCTGCCCTGGAGGCCTGAATAAACTGTTTCCTGTGTTGTAGTTGGAGGAACAAATGCAAAACACATAATGCAAGCACACAAACGCACACACACACACACACACACACACACACACACACACACACACACAC
>CALSCE010010695.1:11893797-11934219 GCA_943593645.1 Bovichtus variegatus
ACACACACACACACACACACACACACACACACACACACACACACACAGACACACACACAGACACACACAATATGCACAGAATAACCAAGGGGTTGCAGTGGGTGACCAAGCTGTTGACGTGTGACAAGTGGATGGAAACAGTTGTGGTTTCTGCGGGCCCTGGCCCCTCCCCTGATGCTGCAGATGAGCTTGAGCTGAAAACAGCAAAGCCGAAAATATTCTGGATAGCATTTGCACCAACTCGTAAAGCAACAGCATTGTGAAAATAAATGCACACACACTGGCGGAAACACACAGCCAGACCCAACGCACAAAAAAGACACCAAGAAATATAAGCAGTTTTGAAACGCTTCCTCATCAGCCTGCCTTGCATTTTAGCTTTGTTCATTTTTCAGCCCAGTTTAGTTCATTTTATTCAGCATCATCTAATAAGTCTCCAGGCGCCGCTCTGTCACACAGCATTGCTGTTTACCACTCTTGTTAGACTTCAGTTCAAGTCTCATTTTTTGGGAAGTCAAGTAAGTCAGTTTCAGATATCCCTCAGATATCCACATATTATTGTGCAATAATGCTGTGAGCATTACGCCAACAGCACGATCACATTGTTTTTTTCTCCTGCTGGCTATAGCTTTTAGGACTGAGCACCTACAACTACCTTAAAAATGTCTACTAAACAAGACAAATCATTTGATTTCAGGTCCCTAGCAAGAAGGGCAGGGCATTTTGTTTAAGAGAGGAAAGAGGAAGAGATATCCTTTATTGTAGGGAGACCAGTTGTAAACAAAAGTCAACTGCCAAGTCCAAAGCAGTGGACTTGGCACTAGCGTTTTCGCTTTTCAGGTTCATGGAAGATGTCTATGAAAGATTTTGGTATGTTTTCATATCTATAAGATAATTGTTTTAGAACTGCAACATAATGACAGTGTGAATCCATATACCCAGTTATCTAGTATGTTACCAGAGTGTGTCTGGAGTGTGGCCAATAGTGACATCTGTGTGTCCCAGTTTTGTGAGGCCTCAATGTTTGGTCAGCGGACGTATTTGAATCAAATCCACTAATTTACAAGAGCAGAGTAGACTCTGTGGATGATGAAATAGTGGTGTTGTCGATTTAGAATTTAGTCAATCAAAACCTATTTTTGTGAAGAGAAAGAGTGACCTTTGCCTGTAAAGTAGGAATAGCCTACATGTTGCACCTTTATTGGTTGTTTATATTCTACTAAATACATTTTGCCAAATACTTTGGGGAGAGGGGGAATGTCATTTCAGCATGTTTTATGTTCCCTGGCAACGTGTTTCAAGTTCTTGTATCACACTTGTCGGGGTAGATATGAGTGTACAGGCTACAGGACCGGTGTTTGTGTTTGATTGGATTTTGGTTTGAAAAAAAACTTCTGTTATGGTTAGGGAAAGATTGCGCTTTCGGTTAAATGTAAAAAAGTTGCATTAATTTACCATTTTCTGTCACTATTCATATCTACTTCAATTACTCATATTACAGTTTTTTAGAATCCTGTTTTTTTTTTAATTAAAAGATAAATAGACCTACCAATCACTCAACACAACAGATGTACTGTATTATAAAGCTTCATAGTTTATCCACTTTGTTCCAAATTAAACCAAAATGATATTCTTGTTCTGGGTTTTTGGCAGGCTGTAGTGCATTGCCCATTGCTGTCTCTCAAAATTAAGACTGAGTTGGAACTATAAACGAAAGTCCGGTTTACTCATCCAACTGTTGGTTCAAACTATCAATCTAACCAATCATAGTTTAGGATGATGGGGTGGCACCAATTATATTTCAGGTTTGGCCCAGGCCATTCTCTGGAAACACCCCTAAGGTGGAAATTTTCCACTCAAACTTCTGAATGGAGGTAAAAGCCTCTAGCGACAGATTGTCATTGTAGATCTCAAATTGAAAAACGGATTTGGTCCTTCCAAAGAAGGTATTATTACATTTTCTAAATTAATTTCAGAAGTGGAGTTAAAATCAATAATTAATTATTTCTGAAGATCCTTAGCTCAAAAAGGGATAAAAACAGATCTAGTCACCAAGGTCTGCAAAGTGCCTGTTTGTGAAACTGTGGCAGGAGGCTGACCTAGAAACAAGTTAAAAAAAAAAAAATGGCAATGGCATGTGGTAATCTAGAATGAAAACAAATTAATCAAGGACAGGTTTTGTTCTCATTCACACAAATCAAACCTCAGTCACAAGTTAGAGCAGTATGTACATCTCAAGCAGAGCAAGCCCATCCACCTATATGGAAACAATTTGAACGGCACCACCTAAATAAGTAAATTAAGAAATTGGAGTCAATGCCATACATCAGCTCTTTCAATTTTCTTCTGGTTGTAACTTTAAACCCAATTCCTCACCATACATATATACGATTTGGCAACCAGTTTGAAGAAAACATTTGTTATTCAATCCATTAAAAATCTCCTTTTCACATAAACCCTTCTTTACCTAAAGCCTTTAGAGATGGTATCACAAAACTATGGTTTACATAATATATCAAAACTTTTGGGAATCCGTTTAAAGATAGAGCCCTTCAGACTGTAGAAGAGCTTTCCTCCCAGTAAAGGCTACCCTCACTCACTTTTTTTTATTTTTTTAAATACCTCCACATTATGCACTTTATTATCTCGGAAGAAGATGGACATCTACAATCATAACAAGAATTGCGTGATGAACAGGGAGTTGGAGGGACTTTTTCAAATCGGTGGGGAAGTGTTACAAGTGAAATGCAAATGGGAAGAAGACCTTGACTGTGGTTTTGAAGAGTTGAAATGGGAACACTTTGCATTGGAGGTCAGTATTTCTCTTTTAACACTAGACATGAAACTACACAATGCAATCTCATTCATGACAGTCTGCATAGAATAAAGCCTCAGTACTCCAAGTTCTTGCCCAAGATGTAAAACTGCTATAAGTACACTGATACCTACATGATATGTATACATATATGATAAAAGTCAATAAAAACAAACTCAAATATATCAGAATAGCCCTTATCACCAACACTTGTACTGTACAGCCATTGCAATGGAAAAATGAACAACCACCTACATCTACTAGATGAACTAATGATCCAGCATCATGTATAACAAATGAAAAGTTAGTGTATAACCTGAAGTGAAAGCCTGGAGAGTTTAACAAGATTTGGGAATGTTTTTCTAACATTTCTGGAGACAGTCCACAACGTAGCTCTCCTTTTATCTTCATCTAAGGGTTGAATCCAACTGTCACGTGTGAGTCAGACATGTTTGTTTTATAGTTATTGCTGTGTGATTATATTCTTGTGCAGTGTTGCGTCCTACAAAGGCACTACTGAACGTTTTTGAAGGCTGAAATCTACTATGTAAACGTTAAAACCACAGCTAGATGCGTACCTTATGTCTTATCACGTGGTCAGGGAGGAAACATCAAAGCTCAGAATATGTGCTATTCAGATATGTTTTTCCACTTGACTGGCCAATCACTGCGCCTTCCTCTAACGGAAAAGTCTGCACGGGGCAAAAAAACCCGTGTAAAATCTGTTTCGCTGTCTTGTAACTTTTGGTCATCATCACACATGGACGGGCTGCACCTTTTTCTGATTGTTCTCTTCGGTAATTCTTTTGTTACAAATGCATTTGGAGAATAATTCATAATTACATTCTCATTGTTGTTGTGCTGAGCGGGAACCTGTGCCTGCTGTAATGTAAAACCCTGTAACACTGAGCACATTTCAATCTGCTTTTACAATTGTGTTTGTATTCCAGCAGTTGCATCCTGCAGTCTTGATCGGATCTCTGGATCAGTGTTGGAGGTGACAGTCAGAGCAGGAGAGAACATCACTCTCTACTGTGACTGCAAGCCATCAGCTGGAATATACCTGTTACAGTGGTACAAGAACTGCTCTCATGAGAACCAGCCTACTCTTGTCCTTAATCATAAGGCAGGCCGTCTGATTCACTTCCCTCGTTTCAAATTTGTTAAAAACTATTCCTCTGAGTCCTATGACCTGCTGATCATTAACATCACTAACTCTGATGAAGGGCTCTACTACTGCGGAACTGAAGAGAAAAAGGTGGAGGATAAAGAATACCTTGCTTCCAATTCTGTTTACAGATATGGAAACGTCACAACAAGGATCCTATTCAGTAAGTACGCTGCTCTGGTTTTGTGCCTGCAAGATCAATGTGTGACTGCAGTGAATTGAAGCGTTTGACTGAATAATCATGATACAGTAGGACAATTAGCCCAGATATGATCAAAAAGGATTGAAATAGTATATAATATTTTTTACAAATAATTCTTCCTGATTTCAGGGCGGCATGTATCTGATGTGTTGTAAGATACAAGATTTTCCAAATGTATTTTTTTGCATAGTGAGTTTAGGGATAAATTCAGATTTGAAATATGAGAGGACAGGCTCAAGCAATGTTAAAGGTTGCACGTTTCACTTAATGCTGGGATGAGCTGAACATCTCATAAACCAGAGACATTATTCAAATGAAAATGGATATTTCTTTAAAAGGAAAATTTGAAATGGAGCCAAAGTTGAAACAAGTCTACCAACCAGGCAAGGGTCAACACTGAGCATGGGTCTTTGCAAAAAGAAATTGTAATGTCGATGCACTACATTTTTCTTTTTGTTCAATGAAAACTTGAGTTCTCCACAAACTCCACTGAATTTAATTTAAATCCAACGGGAAGAGATGGAGATGTTTTGTTCAGCATTATTAAAGCTGCGTGGCGAGAGACAAATACCTGCAGCAGGGTGATTGCGTGAGAAGTGACACCATTCCTTCATCTACAACTAGAAATCCCTCATTTAAGCACTCAGTTACTGTAAATGGCTGAAGTGTCTGAAGAGTGAGTCGTTGCTAACCCTCATGTAGACTTTACTGTGAATGGAAGCGAGTAATAGTAAGTAGAAAGTAGTAAACATTTTTTTCAGGAGAATATATGACAACGTTGGTGTGTTTTTATAATGTATTACGATATCTTTACTTGGACTTGATGTTTTTGTTCTTGGAAATATCTGGGTTCTTAGTTCCTGGTATCGTGGAACAGCTATTACACTGACTTGTGTCCACATCACATAGAACTATGTTTAGGAAAATTAAAAAAAAATAAATAAAAGTTTATATTTTTGGCATTTTGGTGACAGTTTAATGAAGCTAATCGACAGAACTTTTTGCTTCAGTTTTTCCTTCAGAGAGTCACAGTGAGCCACATGAATGTGGTATGTGCTGGACGCTGCTGTTCTCTCTGTGTCCAGCATTAGCTGTTCTGTCCTCTCTCCTCTCCTCTCTGATGGTTTATCACCTCTGTCAGAAAGAAGGTAACTGCTGTTTATCTCACTTTTCAAGCTTAACTTGTTAATGTCAGAAATATCTCTCATCATTTATTACATTGTTAATTTAAACTACAATGAAAGGTCTATTCTCTTAATGTACTGTGTGGGTGTGGGTGTACCGTGCTGTTGTGATGCTGTATTGATTTCTGCAGTTAAAGAACCTCAAGCGGATCAGCAAAGGCATCAAACAAGACTGAATAAGGTAGGTGTGAGGGTGGGATATAATGAATCATGGTAGTAAATCAGAACACGATCACAATTGTAAACAACAAATGTCAAATTTTAGGATGAAGATGTGTGTTATGCTGCATTGGAAATTCATCAGGCACCACAGAGACCAAAGAAGAAGAAAACCCAGAGTTCTGAGTTTAGCACTTATTCTGCCATCAACACTTCTAGGATGTAAAGAGTCTAAAACAAGGGATCGAACAAATTGAATTGTATAATGATGTTTAACGAAGAATCGTATAAATAGTTAGTGTGGATACGTATAGACCATTTTGTCATTTAGCTTACCCATTTAAAGCTGAGCAACAATCAGCATTGTCTATGACTGATGTGTATGAAAATGTCTATGCATGAAATACAGTTGTTTTTTTGAAGGTGGAAAGCGATGATGTTTTTGAAAAGTTGATACTAAACTATATTTCTAATGTCCTTACAACACTTAAAATGAATACAATTTGAAAAAAAAGTCCAGAGAGAAAAGCTACTTGTTGTTGTAGATTACAATTCAGCTTCAGATTCACTTTTTTGATTGAAATCGATCCGCACCATTTCGTAATGGCTGCTTGTCTGTAATAAGACATGATTGCTGTTTTCAGGCAATTTCCTGTTTTTATCTGAAGTTACCCATCAGTCCCCTCCAGCAGTAGAGTTTGATACAACTCCAAGTATTGTTTTATGTTGGAGGTCATTCTGCTACAGAGACTAAAACATATGTTGTTGAAAGGACATATCATACAAAAGCCAAAATGGCTACTGTTTAAAGTAGCATATTTATTTAAGGATGACCCTGCCACACAGTTCCCAAGAAGTTACAAGACAACAAAGTGGTGACAGTAAAGCCAACTGCAATTACATTGTGTAGTACCTTGTAATCAGTAAGCTCACAGGAAACTCACAGTGACAAACATCACCTCATACGACTGCAGAGTTTAACGTGCAGACAGACTGAAGCTGCAGATTAGTGCACAGCTTCACTGTCCACAGTACACTGTACATGTTGAGAATACAGATGATACTTCAAAAAGACACAAGCATACGCAAACCATGTTTTACTTGAGGCGGCTTTAAAGTGAGGGCATGACAGTAATGTCTCCAACTAAAATATGTACATATATTTCAGTTTGTAGTGCATCCCTAAAACTCGCTTTGGAACTCAAATAAACAATTTTCAAAATATGAGTTTCCAAAAAAAAAGTGGTTGATAAGGGGCAAGTTGAGCCACAGGCCTAGTCATTCAATCATAACGTTACCTGTCCATTGCTTAAGTCAGGTCATCAAAGTACTCCCCTACATTGTGCCTATTAAAGGCAGTGGCTCTCTTGAGAAAGGTTGCTGCAGGAGTGCAGCATGACGGATGGTGAAACTAAAACATTTGTGAGGTTTTTTCAAACGTGTCCGCAATTGTTCAGACATCATCAGCATCATTACTCCGTGAACATAAAATAAACGACTTTGAACAGCAAACAAAAAAACGGTTTTCGTTATTTAAATGTGCTTGGCAATTACTCCATGGGCCTGTCTCCATCGCAGGGTGAGTACAATGGATAACGCTTCAAAAATGTGTGGTCACGTATCCAATTTTGCCTATAGTTGCCTAGAAACAAGGAGTGGCTGAACTTCCCCACAGGCTCAAATCACCCTGCTCTCCCCTACTGTTTTGTTGTTGTTGTTCTTATTCTTTTTACTTTATTGTACCTAAAAAATGCTTAAAATGTATTTAAAATGACTGTATAAATTGTTGGATTGAGTATGTGTTGACTACAGCTTATTTATTTGGGAGCACTTGAAAACTTAAAACAGAGAGAAGGGTGGGGAAATGCTGATGGTGTAATCTCTGATAGCCACACCAGCTCCAGGTGAAACTCTTCTGATATCTAGTGGAGATATTAAATAATAAACCAAAAATACCACTGCATGAAGTTTGACCCCTAGCTGTCCCGCACAGCCCAAACGTGATGACAATGTGTCATCTTGTTTCTAAATTTGGGTTCACTATAGCTGCAAACATATTTCTCAACAGAGTAGGCTCAAATGCTACAAATGAAATGAAGACAATAAAATCAGTATTATTTTACAGCTAACGTGACATGACCACGAACATTACTTCCTACTGATTTTTCTACTGAATAGTATCCAATAAATGACATTTGCAGACCCTTTAGCAGACCACGTGTACATTGACATAACTGTGACAATAAATGCACAATTCACTCAATTGTTTTGGAACACCCCCACTGTTAGTGGCATGAACCACACCAGAGTGTATATGAGTTAATTGATGAAAAAAATATTTATGTTGACAACATTTCTTCCTTCATTCTTTCGTCCTTCACAGAGTAGATTTGTGTTTTATTTCCTTCCACAATTTAAATAACAAGTAAAAAAAATTATCAGACGTGCACATTAACTAGATAGAAAACCTGTTTTGTTGTTGTTAAATGCAATTCAGCTCCCGGTTCACATTTTTGAATTAAAATCGATCTGTAACATTTCATAATAGTGCTGATGATTCCATCTCTGCAACAAGACACAAAAGCTATTTTCAGACAATTTCCTGTTTTTATCTCAAGTTTGCCATAAGCCCCCACATACTCTTCACCAGTGGTCTGATACGGTTTAAAGTAAGCTTTACAGGAAACCCACAGTAGCAAACATCCCTTCATACGCCCCAAATGCAGACATGCTGAAGCTGCACACTAGTGGCCTGCTGGAGGTGTTGGGGGAATTGAGTTTAGTCTAAGAAAATGTTTAGTTAGATGTTGTCATTTATGTCTAACTAAAGTCAAGCCAAAGCTCTACAGCCACCTAAGCTACATTTAGATGTACAGTTTATTTCTGAATCTATGTCACGTCAGTAACCAAATCACAATTTTTGAAATTAAATGAGGTCAGCTCTGGTTGCACTGTGTAAGAGTGCAATGTGTTCACAGATAGATGCAGAGTGTGGTTTCATACACATATACCATGGTCAGAGGTGTTATACTTAAGCTATGCTGTTCGATTGCATTGTTACATCTAAATAACATATTTTGGCATTGTTGGATGGATGATTGTTTGTTAAACAAAATAAAATGTATTTTGACTTAGTCTTGTATTTATTCAGATTTATTACCAATGTACAAACACTTATACAATTTACAATAACTTGCAATGAGGATTGGTATATTGGAAAACAAATCAGAGAAGAGTGAAGGGATGCTGATTGTGAAAAGTTAGCCATACCAGCTCCAGGTTAAAATCGGCTGTCTTCAAGACAAGAATATTAAGTAATAAACCAAAAAGGTATCAACGAAAGGTTGTGTGTTACATTACAACAGCAGTGGTGGTTCTGGCCCATTTTAACCACAGGGTTCATCGCTTCTAAAGTTGCTGTTCTTTCAATAAAAACCCTCTTATTTACATCAATTCATTATTTTTTTCCAAAATGTTACTGCAAATGTGCATCTTAATTGAATAATCCAGGTCCGGGTACAAAGTTACCTGTTATGTTATTCTGTACTTTTCTAGGGGTGTTACGAAATTAAAATTGTAGCTTTTTAGGGATTGTTGTCCCTTAATGTGTACCGGTTTTAAGTGACAGCCTACAGATGATATATTTAAAGCATTAATATTGCAGGTGTTCCTCCTCTTTGGACAATGTTTGAAATCCAGAATACGCAAGTTGAAATTGATGTGAAATCTCACTTAACAGCTTTTTTGGATGTATATTTTTTGTTTTTGTTTTTAAGAGCATACAAATGAAACCTCACACTCATCACATACAATCAAGCAATGCATACCTCAAGTGGGGTTTGAACTGACGTCTCCACATTGCGGTCAGTGACCTTCCCCACTAGACCATCTCTGGAGCTGTTCAACACTGATCCATTAAGTTAAAAGGATATCATTAAGGATGTCTTAGTGGAGGGTCAAAAAAAAGCTAAAGTAAAATCCATTTTATTTTACAGCCACAGTGACATTACCCAAAAACATCTTCATTCAGACATTTCATTTGCCAGACTTTCTACTAAATATGATCAATGTAATGCTTCTCCCTATTCCCACACAAAGTACAAAAGCAGTACTGTGGGTATTCAGTCCCCCAGTAATGAGTCACAGTGTAGTGTCGTATGAGGAAATATTCTCCACCATCACATTAGAATCACACCTATAGAAAAAAACAACAAAAAAAAAAAAAGACTAGCCAATCACAACTTCATTTCCTTAAATGGAAAATCCGTCAGTAAGACCTGTTTCATTGTGTTTCTACATCAAGTCAATCGTCACACATGGACGGCCTGCGTATTTTTCTGTTCATTCTGCTAGGTAATTTCTAAATATTTGAGGATTATTTATTTCTTTGATTGTATTTTGAAATTGAATTCATGCATACATTGTCAGTGTTGTTGTATTAAACAGTGACCTGCATTTAGTGTGTAGTGAAACACTGTTGCATGGATCACATTTCAATTTGCTTTTGTGATTGTTTTTCTTTTTCCAGCAGTTGCATCCTGCAGTCTTGATCGGATCTCTGGATCAGTGTTGGAGGTGACAGTCAGAGCAGGAGAGAACATCACTCTCTACTGTGACTGCAAGGCATCAGCTGGAATATACATGTTACAGTGGTACAAGAACTGCTCTCATGAGTACCAGCCTACTCTTGTCATTAATCATGAGGCACACCGTCTGATTCACTTCCCTCGTTTCAAACTTGTGAAAAACTATTCCTCTGAGTCCTATGACCTGCTGATCATTAACATCACTGACTCTGATGAAGGGCTCTACTACTGCGCAACTGAAGAGAAAAAGGTGGAGGGTGAAGAATACATTACTTCCAGATCTGTTTACAGATATGGAAACGTCACAACAAGGATCCTATTCAGTAAGTATTATTATCTGACTTCTCTTTTTGAGTTGGTCGATAATATGCAGTGAATGCATCCAATCACTATAGAATGTGCTTTTTCTATTCTATTCAAGCGTGTGAGTAATTCTGATGCTAAGTCGTACAACATTGCTCATACTTTCTGAGGAACAGGGCCATATCGATGATAAACATGTTGTGAAGTCGAATCCAGAGTTATACTGACACTAATCTGAAATGAAATACATGAGTCTTCCAACTCAAAAGAGACCTCTTGGGTTTGAATGGGTTGTGAGTTGTTTTTAAAGTGAACAATTTTCCACATTGATCTTTTTATGTGTCAAGCATTTTACAACTCAAACATAATTTTATTTTTTTTTTTTTTATTGTTATGTTTTGCTGATTGCACTAAAAGAAGGCAAATCAGAGAGAAAAACTGAAAAAAAGTAAAGATGTAATCCACATATTTATTTGTTCCAGATTCCAGATCATGCCTTGAATCCAGTGGGAGCATGTTGAACCCTGGTGTGTCCTGGATTGCGATGTTCACTCCAGCCTTCACTATTCTCTCCTCTTCCATCTTGTTTATTTTGGTGTATCACTTCTGTCAGAATACGGGTACTTTTGTCTCACAGTTGTTTTCCCTACTTTTGATTCAAAACAAATGGTGTCAAATCCATTATTTAAACATTTAGGGGACCTGTCTCATTAGTTCACTATATTTGCAAAGGTGCAGTCGGTGATACTTTGTAACGATGTTGTAAACAATTTTGCAGGTAAGGAACCTCAAGTTCTCCAGAATAGATTTGACATCAGGGCACAAACAAGATCGGATCAGGTAATAAATCAGCTGAATCAGCGTCTCACACTTTTAGCAGTTATCTCTTCATATTAATGTGTCACAGTCACAAATCTTTGGACATAACAGCACAACGGTTGAACACAATACTTCTAAATAACAAATGTCAAATTGTTTCCCAGGATGAAGATGTGTGTTTCACAAGAGTTGTGTTCCAAGCTTGGGATGGACAAACACACCAATAGGCAGAGAATGGACAGCACAAGCACATTTGCTTTATTCAAGCAGAAACCAAATAGAAGGCAATGAAGTTCAAATTCAGAAGGTTCAAATTCAGCTCCACAGTTTAAGTTTTCTTTTCCTCTTGTTTTTCTGTCCAGTTGTTGTCCTGTGGTTTGAGCCTCTTGCCAATCTGTTATCAGGCTTATAATCATCCAGACAGCAATATTATCATTTGTTTTGACAAATATGCTACATATGCATTTTCACAACCTGTGTAATTAATTTTACTGTTTTACATCTTGTTTTTATTTTTGATTAGTTAACATCAAGTAGAATAATTAGTTATTCTGTTTTACGTTTAGAACATGTAATAAATGACATATTTTATGAAGATTTGTGATTATAATTGCCTCCTTAATTGTCATTATTAGTACATTTTAAAAACATGCACTCACTGAATGCTCATTTATAATAAAAACTAAATATTATATTTAAAGACCTTAAGGCTCCCGCCCTAATTTATGTATGTGATATCATTATATAAACGTGAATCCTGATATAAATAATGAATGTAAGAAATTATCACATTGTAATAAATTGATATGATAGCAGGATGGAAATTACAGTATTCCAGAAAACAGTAATATATATAGTTTAAATTACTTTTATTTTTGTTACAAAGCCAACATTTTGATGCAAGCGAAGGAAGTTAATTCAGGATATGTTTTTTTTCTTTTGTCTCAGACTGTTGGATGTGCTAACACAATATCAGGACTTCTTTTTCTTAACTTTAAAATAATTATAATAATAACATAAATTATAACGTATATATTATCTTTTTTATTAGCTACTGTTACTATATTGATATAGGTTCTATTAAATTGAATATGTATTATTATTTTGCATTTTGATATAATATAAAATGTATAAACTGTAACTCGTACAATAATAATAATAATAATAATAATAATAATAATAATAATAATCTTTATGATTATTTCATATGAGCCTATATAATCCGGGCAACATTGGTAAAAAAATATCCTACTTGATCTACTTTTAAAGTATAAGGCAACTGTTTGCATCAGATTATTATATACATCAAGCAAGACTAGTCTTTGTATAAACTACTTATTTTTTTGTACATAAAAAATAAATGTGCAAGTAAAGTCAACTTCATTTTATTATGTAGATCAAGTAAGACTGCAAGTAGTATTTTGAGGTATAAACCACTCTATTAACAAATGCATTTTTTTCTTTTCTTATATATTTAAGTTCATTATCTATTTCTGCTTGTATAACATGTGACAGTCAGTTTCCTAAAAGTTGCAAGACTAACACAATGAAGTTAACCACAACTACATTTTATGTACAGGAAACCCACAGTGACACACAGGCCCTCATACGACTGGAGAGAGACCCAACATGCAGACAGACTAAAGCTGCACAGACTAGTGGCGTTTTTTTTTTTTTTTTTTTTGAAGAGCTTCATTCTAAAATCATATCAGTTTACAGGAAAAATTGTTGCAAATTTCTGGCCACTCTCCTGACCTCTAGTGGAGATGATGAGTAAAGAACAAACCAAAAAGACCACCAGAAGAGGTTTGGCCCCAAGTTGTACCCAACTGTTCAAACTGCATTATATCTTGTGATCTCATTTCTAAATTCACTCTGGCTGCTTGAACTTGAAATCTCACATTTTCTGTCAGTCCTTTGGCTAACTGTGCTAAGTGTTCTATTGGCAATAGCAATTTCTTTGCATTTTAGAGTGTATGTATTTTGTTTTGTTTTTTAAAGAAAGAAAAAACATGTATACATTGGAAAACTCATATTGCATTGAAACCATATAATTTTTAAGCTGCAATTTAACATGTCACATTTCTTTCAGAAATGTTCGAAAGAATGTATCTGCTGGCAATGTTTAGATTCTTGTAGCAATGCACAATATTTATTTCCTCTATCATCACTTGTTAATACATCATCAGATAACAACAGCCTTTAAAATCTTACATTCATATTACAATTCAGTGCTTGTCCTTGTCTAAGACAAGTGAATACATTGTATTGATATATTCCTTACACAAACAAAACAAAACAAAAAAAAAAACATTCAAATCGATTAAAATGTATTTCTGAATCATTTTTATTATAATAAACTACTCAAGGTACTGCCTTTATACCTGTAAACAATCAAAGAAACATCAATCAGATCAACAATTTGAGCATTCAAAATATACACTTAGATGCACTCATTTTGAAAAAATGGCTAGCAAGCAAACTGTTCATAAGCTATTCATTAGCATTTGGCAAATCAAAGCAGAACATTTTCAATAAAAAGGTGGGTTTTCCTTGGCCGATCCACAGGATCAGGATCAGGAAAGAGTCTTTTTTAAACGGGTCAATATAGGCTATGTTAAGGTTGACCCATTTCCAAGCTCAGAAAATAAATAAAAAGCAGTTTCAATTATGACAGCATGTGCATCAGGGAACAATGTGATTAAACAAATGTTCAGCAAGATTTTGCAGGTTACCACACCTAAAAGTGCTGGCATTTGAACTTTTGATTGTTCTGGAGATAAAAAAAAAAAAAGAAAAGAAATAAATAGGCTGTCTAAACCACTGTCCAAAGCTTTCTGCTACAACATATCCATAGATGCAACCTTTTCCATAAAAATACAAAACATTATTGGACAATCTATACAAAATAGCATATGAAAGCATTAAAATATATCTTTCTTTTGTTGTTACAAAATTAATTATTCTTTGCTGCAGGCTATATTTTCCTAGTGCAGACCTATTCAGCTGTCAAACATATTTCAAGCCCCTGAAAACTTGGTTTCAAATCCTAAGTAAATCCTGAGTAACAATAAATAGTCAAGACTAAATAAGCAACAATAAAATGTAAAGTTAACAGAAAAACATCATGAGATATTTTTAATTAGGAGTCTAAACCTAAAAAACTCAACTCATCTGTTGTAAAGGTTTGGTTCGATAATTTCATAATCAAACAACGCCACACCTGTCATCAGATTCTGATTTAAATGTTTCTAAAATCCTGATTGGTGTGAGGAAATATGTTACATCACGTTTTTATTGACCCCCACCCAATTCAAAATAGCGAGAAGAAAACTGAGAAAAACAGAAAAACAAAACCCCATTTATTTAGCAAGAATCTTATTGACGAAATAGTTTTTTGGGGCCTTTAAATTATCTTACGTATCTCAATGTGTGCAATGTGAAAAAATTTATAAAAATGTCAGACTGGTCTCTGTTTGATACTCAATATTCTCGAATCGGGATGAGGAGGAAAAAAACTGAGATTGGAACATCAATAAATTAAACTAAATTTCTCACAGAATAGATTACATTTGTTTTCTACTGTAGTAAATGTCTTCATTGGAGGTTTATATTCAATTCAAGCATTGCGTCCGTTAAACAGAAGAACAGCGTCATTAAAAAAGATTGTTTAATCCTTCAACCATAGGCAAAGCCTCAAAAAATCTGCATCTAAATAATATATGGTATTAACCATATGTCTACATAAGACTTAATAAAAGAAAACAAATCAACTTCAGCTTTCCATAGCAGATATCATCAATGAGGTTCTGAAACTCTCATTTTCTGGTTCAATAAAATTATAACAAAAAAAAGGAAAACATTCTAAACTTATCGTCAGAGTTTTTGAAGGCCACTTTGAGGCTTCTCTGAAGTTGACTCAGTTTTCTTTTTAAAAAGATTTTTGAGCTTTATGGATTTCTTGCTCTTTTCCTTATGCTTGTTCTTCTCATCTACAATCTCAGGGGGCGACGCAGGTGATGGGAAAGCATTCCTTGGTGGTGGAAATGGTGGCTCTACATCTGCCAACAGCCGGCTCTGGGGCAGATTCGGTGTTGGGCTGGTTGGGGTCATAGCCACGGAGTGGCAGGATTTCTCAAGGATTCCGTCGTACACAAGCTGGCTCACCGGGCCAGTGAAAAGTTCTGATGACGACCTACATGGTATCTGGGAGGTTACCATAAGGTCTGGCTGCCCAAATCGACCTGGAGATGAACTTGATCCGGATACCCCCAACTCCTCCCTCGCTATTGATTGTTTAGGTATATCCATTGGAACATCAACTCTATCCCAGGAGATTTTTCCTATGGGAGTGTCGATGGAAGTGTCAATATCATCTCTTAGCATTCTTGGTATTCTCCTTCTGAGAGAACCAGCAGACATCTCAAGTTCATCTCTCAGTATCCTCCTACTTGTTGACGGTCTTAAACCAAACTCTTGCTTCTCTTTAGAGGTTGAGGTATCCATAAGTGCTTCAAATCTCTCTCTGGGTAGCATTTTTAAGGAAGCAATATCTGTACAATACTCGAGCTCATCTCTAGATATCTTTCTT
This sequence comes from Bovichtus variegatus, assembly GCA_943593645.1. NCBI lineage: Eukaryota > Metazoa > Chordata > Actinopteri > Perciformes > Bovichtidae > Bovichtus > Bovichtus variegatus. Next base: position 11,909,625 of record CALSCE010010695.1, read on the forward strand.
GCTGGTTTTCTAGTGGCCTCAATAATGTTGTCCATTGTTAATGCCCTCAAAGAGGTTTCAGGCTGGCAGTCTTCTTTATTCCATAGAAGCTTTTTAGAACTTGTGTCGAAGGACGTTCCCATTGAATCTTTTGTAATCCTTCTGGAGTCAAACAGACTCTCAACATCATCTTGTGTCATCTTTCTTGAGGCACTGTCCATCGAAGCCTCCATCATATTTCTTGACGTCTTTCTAGGTGCTACATCTGTTGTTGCTTCTAATTCATTCCAAATAATCTTTCTCATATCCGAAGGTAAATCACTTACTTCTCTGTATACATTCCTTGAAGTGTCCATCAAATCCTTAGTCGTATCTCTCTCTATTTTCCTGGCTGGGAATTCTGCATCCAACTCATTGGAAAGCGCCTTTCTAACAGCAACATCCATGGAAACGTCACACCTGTCTCTGGATATCTTCCTTGATGTATCCTCTATCAAAGACTCTTCTTTGGACATCTTCAAAGAAGGGGTTTCCAAAGAACTATCCAACATCTTGTCTTTTGCAATCTTCCTGCAGGAAACATCTACACAAGCTTCAAGGTCTTCTATAGGAGTTTTGCGAACAGGGCATTCCACAACAGCTTCTACTTCTTTAGTCAAAGATTTTATATTGGAGCTGTCTGAACAGACCTCTGTTTCATCATGATAGAGCTTTTGAGGGGAAGTGTCAACAGTAGGTCTAGGGAATATTTTGCTGAGAGGAGGTGAAGGCATATATTCTGTGTCTGAGAACATCTCTTGGGAGTCTCTATTAGTGAGAGAAATGAAAGGAAGAAAAAGGGGAAGGAAAGGACAAGGAAGGGAAGAAGGAAGGAATCAAGTAATGGAAAAAGATTGTTTCACTGATAATCAGTGGTTAAGCATGAGCAGTGTGTAAAACATATTGGCCTTTAAAAGTTTTGGGCAGGAAGACGTACTGTTTCTTTAGAGTTTTCAGGAAGAGCCCCTCTTCCTCACAAGGGTATGGGGCTCGGATGGGAATTAGAAGGTCGGGGTCCGTGGAGATCAGGGCAGCCGATGGCTGAGTGATCGCGCCAGGACGACGTGACCGACATTTTGTGGATGCATGTGTTCGAGGAGAGGGCTTCAGTGGTGGAATTGGAACTGGAGGAAAGCCAAAGATGAACCAATCAGCAAAACTGAATAAGCTATGAATAACATAAGACATAAGACAGAAGTGTAGCGATAAATATGTACAACTAGCTTACGACCTTAAAAGTCTGGTAACACCAGAAACTGGCACAGCAAAATTCCAAACATATTTGCAAAATATATAATTCTAGAAGATCTGTTAAGAGTTGTTGAAGAAGGAAAAGAAGATCTCTGAGCTAGCATGCTTGCTAACTTTCAGTCAGCAATATTGTTAGCTCGAAGACTAACAGGACAAAAAATTCACAAAAAAAAAACCTGTGATGAGTGAAAAAAACTAAATTGCATGTTTCCATACGGAACATGAAGGGTCACCTAATGGTTTGAAGATTATGAACATTTTGCGAAACACATGCCATGAAAATTTGAGGACACTAATGGGAATCCAAATAAAGAATCAAAAAGTCCTCATTGCTGTTACTTACCTGGCATATGTGGTAAGATTGGAGAAGCAGACTCTTCTAACAGATTCTCCATAGATCCATGGACGGAGCTGTGGCATGACCAGGATGGCTGGGTCACTCTGGGAAACCCCAGGGCAATTGAGTCTGAGTAGAGCTGAGAGCTGAGGTTTGCTAGGCCAGAATTCCTAATGATGGGAAAGCCACAGAGGCGTTCGATCTGCTGCCATCGATGGAGGCGCTCCCGTAAGCAGGCTGTTACTTCAGACAAAGCATTCCTTTGGGATATACAAAGACCTTGGTGACATATCTTACTTATTTACTGTGACAGACATAAACAAAACTTGCACAGGTAATTTTGTGACTCACTTTGCCTCCAGGATCTTGTGGTCAACTTGGTCTAGAGAGGAGCTGTGGGCGACCTGGAAAGTCCCGAACACAGAACTCCTCTTCTTCTTAATCCTCTCTGCCTGCAGGGAAGTATGGGTGCAGGTCACTAAACCAAACTGAGGGAGCACGGCGACCATCTTTATCATGACCCCCGTGAAACTCCAGCCCCGGCATTTGGCCTTTGTGCCCTCAAAAAATTGACAACACCACAGGCCAAGTGGCCTTGCCCCCTAAAAGGGTGAAATTCCAGGCCTGGGTTTGTGGTATGTAGGTAATTTGTTAGAAATTATAAAAAGGTCAATTCCATTTACATTTTTTGCACTTGCTTGCTTAAAATGTGCTTATGGATCATGTGCAGTCACTCTGAACATCACTAGTGTGTTTTTCCTGTGTGTCCCTATTTTCATTCATTACCTCTTCCTTGGCGATGGCAAGCTGTAGTTCTGCTCTGTGCCTCTTGACATTGTAGTACTGGACCTCTACCTCATGTGCCATCTGCAACCACAGCTGGAGGGCCTCTGAGGCAGTTGAGCTAGCCTGCATGTCCTTCTCCGCCTGCTTTAGTGCTCCACGGACCTGAGGGGATGGCATCAGTCAAATTTTTGAGATCAGTATGTAGAAAAATTGTTTAAAACTGCTGTTAAAGCTCATATTTTTGCCTTTAAATCCTTTAAACCTTTCAAACTACAGCAAGGATGACATGTGTCTCGTGCAGCATTCCTCCAGTTGTGTCTCTACCTGCACCAGCTCTTCCTCGGCATATCGGAGGCGGCTGAGCTCACTGACAGCTCCTTGCCTCAGCTCGTGCAGGCGGTAAGCCTCCTCCTGCGCCCCCATAATCTCATCCCTCATCTTCTCCTCCAGGTTCTGTTTCGCCTCTGCGACATTACGTTTTTCTTCCTGTGCTCGCTCCAGTCTGAGAAAGGTTTTTTTTTTAGTGCAATCAAACAAAACAAAGTATATTGATTAATGTACAGTTAGTTATTACTGATGACTGAATACTCACTGTTCCTGCAGATCTAGGAGGCTCTGTTCAGCCCTCTGCAGACTTTCCAAATCTTTAATCATCCTGGCTATATGGAATTTACTGGCTTTGTTCTGGGTCCCAGCAAACCAGCAGCCTCCAACTCCCATCACCACTGATACAATGAGCAGCAGGTCCTTCATGTAGTTGTGAGGGGGTCCTGTGGTGGAATGGAAGGTCATGATTATTAATGGTGGATGGATCATAAATGCATCATAGATGATGGGATAGTAAAGTATAATTTTAATGACACATAAACCTAGCAACACAAACTAACATCTTGCCTATTTCCATTGACAAAATGTTTTAGCCCATTAAAACCTGTGCACACCCACACGCACAGGAGCTTTCTTGGATAGACAACACAATGGGAGCATGTCAGTAGTTATTTTTTAAATACCGGAAACATTTGAGGAATTGGTAGATATGCAAGCTCAAGAGGCAAGTAGGAAGAACAGGAACAGATACAATAAAGAGACATTTGAGAAGGGTGAGGGAATAGGGTGAGGACTTGTCCTTACGTGTAGGAGGTCCAAACAGAACAACATCAAGAGCTTTGATGTTAAGCTTCTGTTTGTCTCTCTGGTCCTGAACCCTCAGATGGCCACTCAGAAATGAAGGCTCATTGGCTGCAATCCTGCACACAGGTGTCATAGTTTAGTGTGTTGATATGACTCCTCACAACAAGTGACTTGTTTTTAAAGTGACTCACTTGGACAACTGCACAGAGCAGACCTAGGCAGCAGTCAAATTGCTTTTTCTTTTTTGCTTAGAAGAAGATGAAGAATGATAAGAGCGGGTCTAATTATCTCAATGCCAAGGAAAGGTGCTTCAATGCTTCTTATCTCTTTAAGCAAAGGGTACACTGGACCATCCTTTACGAAAGAAAGGGAGATAATGCTCTCCCACAACTCCTTGCAGCATCAACATTTAAAGTGTTGCATGTTAATAACATCCATTGTCGCATAATTATGTAGCCTAGCGTAAGTTCTCTTCGCACCACAGTTGTTTTTTCCTAAATCCTTTCTTAAGTCCTGATGAATTCTCCTTCAAGTCTTTCGGTTGGGAGTGGTTAGGAAAGACATAGGATGTCATTTGTTTTGACTATTTGATTGCAGCCTTAGTCTTGGTTGACTATAGCATTATCTTTAGATTATTTTCACCTGGGGAGTGTGTTTCCATTGACCTTAAAGTCTTTAAAGTTCCTTTCATACTGGGGCAACTCAACAAAATCCTTCAGCCAGCGAAGGACATCATCTTGAGTCCAATTATGTACTGAGAAGTGAGACAAGGAAAGGACACAAAGTGAGACAAGGAAATAAGACAAAGTGAGACAAGGTAGATCTGGACACCTTGGGACACACATTCTCTCTCACACACACACACACACACACACACACACACACACACACACACACACCTTCAGATGACTTCCAGCCCCTCCAGAGCTCCTCAATTGTGATGTGTTGGTCTTCTCTGTGCAGGTGGCTGTGTTTGTGGGTCTGCTGCTGCTTCATGTCCTCAATGATGAACTGCAAAAGACAGAGAGGGAGAGAAGGAAGACATGTAAACTAAAAGTGCACTGAAAGAGCGCGGACCTCCGGCAAGGCTATTTTCATAAGTAAATAATAATGTGTGTATTCGCCCCGTGATGCAGATCCACTCCAAAATGACATGGGTTCTTCCTTGCCTCATGCTACACCCTTCCAGCTATTTTCATGAAGATCGTGCCAGTCGTTTTTCTGTAATCCAGCTGACAAACAAACCAACACACAGTCCTTGGCGGAGGGAATAAAGACTTTTTCAGAGGCAACTTTAAAGAGCAAGGTAGCATTAGCTGAGCATAGACCTATCCGTCCAAAATAAATTAGGGGGAGTGTTGCAGTGTCAATCTAGGAATAAGGAGTGTGTATTGCAAACGTGTGTGTGTGTGTGTGTGTGTGTGTGTGTTAATGGTGTCTTGGAATGTGTCCTTGGCTGTAAACGGAGGCTTCATATGATGGCGGGAGGAATCTTGGGTCTGGGTTCGGACGAGCCCAGCCCCCCTCGCCTGAAGTCTCTATGGCAACTGCAACTCGAGCCCCTGGATACTGTATCCCTGAACTGCATTCTACTGGCAAAGGCATTCTAGAATTCTGGATTTACAACCAATGTCACATACATCTAAAAACTCACACACACTCTTTGGACAAAATCCTTATTCCCTCAGGATATCATGTGCTCTAAAATATTAAACTCGACACAAAAAACATAATCACAAAGGTGCACTCAAACACGTGCACAAACCTGCAGACCTTTATACACACGTACCAATCCATATGCAGAAATCATTGCCGATTACTTGTTTACATGACAAAATTTGTTGTTTTTTTTGGTCATTAACAGGCGTGACATTGACGCTGGTATTGTTTTCATCTTGTGAGTCTGTATGTGGATCATCATGGCAAACATTTGATACTGGAGACACCTACTGTAGCGGGGAACTACCACAGAAGCAGTTTGGAGTACATTGCCATGTGTTTATATGTCTGTCTGTCTATAGACCCATTTTTACAACGTATTAGCCACAACTGTGCAAGATGCAGCCTCAAAACTTTACAGGCGCCAGAAGTAGGGGGGTATGAAGTGAGGAAGGGGCCATTGCCTGATTTGGCGTTGTTGCTGGTGTGATCCAATTGCAAGATGATCTCTAGTTAACAAAATGTTTTTAGTAGAAATAATACTATGCTTGAGAGGTGCAATATTGTATAAGTCTGAAAAAGGAAAGAATAAAATAACATAAATATCAAACCTTGCTTTGCAACATACATTTGTCATATTTAGGAATTTATTTCACTATTAAAATGTATATGTATTTGTTTTATTGGAATTTCATACAATTAACAAATAAAAATAACTGGAGTTTGATCAACTTAAATGATAATATTGTGTAGAATGTATTACACCACTGAGACAAGCAGTGACTCAAGTTGTTTGTGACAATACAACAAACTGGCTAAAGAATAAGGGGAGCTGGAGTCAGGAATCATTAAGAGTTACACTGATAGGTGTGACTATGAAGGTCACCAGCTTTGCAGTATTCTATTAGTGCAAACCAATTTTGTCACTGAGCCAAAAGCAAAGTTATACTGTTGCTATCCTTGAAGTAGCATTTGACTCTTCCACCAGCCAGGACACCTGTTGTTGTATTTCTTTACCCTTTCTGTCTCATGCAAGAACATACATGCAAAAGGATTTACAACAGCAAGGGAAATGAGATAAACATTTCAAGAAGAGTGAGTTTTGTACCTCCACACTCTCCTCCACCTCAATCCCTCCGTCTTGGTCATCGTCCATCATCTGATGGATGCTCCGCAGGGCCTCCAGGCTGTAGCGATCCGCCTCGCTCATACATGGTGGATACACCACCATGCAGGGATCTGCATATGTCAGGAAGGCAATGACATTTTATCAATTATTATTTCACTCGACATATCCAACATGTATTCATTAATGCAGCTCAAACGTTTAGTTCAGCTGATCTATCGATCTAGCACTTTCTTGGTATGTTCACTGCTCCTTTCAGAGCAGACACAAGGAAAGATCAAGTCATTTTTCAGAACTGAGTGATAGTAATGTTTTTTAGCTTGGATAAGGAATGCACAATGAATCATTCCAATTTGTAGGAGCAATAAGGATGGAGTGTGCACATTTAGTTATCGCTTCTCTGTTTCTGTACATCAGAGAAGTCCAGAACCCCAACATTTCAACAATAAATCAACAAAAGTCAATGACCATGGTTTCTCTTAAAATGCAAACAAAGTTTGGGACAGCAATTATTAACTGCATGTTTATTAAAATGAATTATACAATGTGTCTTGTTAGCCTAGTGGTTAAGATTGTACACTTGTACTGTAGACACACAAACTGTTTCTGTGACTAATCAAATGCCGTCATAAAAAGGAAAACATGTTTGTTACAACTGTAACAGTTTCTACTGGTTTGACCAATGTGTTTGAGGCCCAAACCTTAACTCCAGCACACCACACAACAATGTGTGCCGAATGTACTTGGTCACATGACAGCAAGGATTCCCCAGAAAATCGGTCATCATGGCCAAATGAATTGTTGTAATATGACTTTAAATAGTACAGTGTGTTTCAGACTTAATACAGGAACAATAATATAGAAGTAAATGACACACAACTTTCCATCATCACCGCCATACTGAGTCAGAGCCCATTTTTGTTTCTGTGACTGTGTTATTTGGCACTCCCAGGAGCAGAGGGGGCTGGGGGCCAAAGGTATGCTAGTAAAACCCACTATCAAAGCCAGATCCAGCAACGTTAGCTACTCCCCGTCGACAATGTAAGCACAAATCAAGCCATGGGAAAAAGGGACTTCTGGAATTCTGATGTCAATTTCGGAACATTTTTGCTAAAATATTGGCATTAATCTCAGAAATAGTAGCATATTTTTACTGTGGCGCAAATCCTTGCGTAACCAGCCCATGTTAAACAAAAGTCAGCACAGGACCGAGTATGCCAGTCCAAGATGATGCTATCACATGGACCATTAGAATGCTAGAAAAGCAACAGTTGCGCGAGGAGAAGGTGTCTAAAGACTGAACAGAGGGGGACAAAATTGCTCAATATGATTCATTGTTTTGTATGTATTGGTCACATGTCACACGAGAGTGACTATTTTTAATATAGTTATTTGGCATGGTAAATCAACAATATGCTGTTTCACTTGAAAATGTCAGTATCCTTTAAGACCTTTGACAGTAAATATCTATGCTCCATGAAATGGTCTGTGTGCTTCTGGTCATTCCAGCGGCCAGGCCAGGAGATGTATGCACAGAGCAATGACATTGATCCCCTGGTTGTTGATGAAACTTGCATTTCTCAACAGTGAGGAGACCTCCCAGCTGGGTGGACTATCAAATATCAATGGTGTATGCAAAGGCCCTCTGAAAAGTGTGTGTTATCTCCACACATGACCTGATTGTAACTCTTTCCACAGGTAAGCTGAAACTGTTGAGTTGATTAACTTGTGAGTTGACACATTTATAATAATAGAAAACCCTGAAAAAGTCCTGCAAGATTTACAGTGTGATTTTGACCAAAAGGTGTTCTGATAATGCACGTGATGCTGCGTTCTCTCCAGTTGAGCTGCCTGTGGAACAGTGCTTTAAAATGAGGCAGCTCGCTCTATTTTTCATAGTCATCAAAATGGACTAAATGGCCCTGAAAAACAGGTAATTATGTCAAGTCAAATAAATAAACAATACTTTCAGAAACCACGAATGGTTCAAATGTTTTAGCATGGAATGCCAGTGCACCAAGTCCAAGGAAAAGATACAATTTTTAGTTGTTATCGTTAGAATGCACAATTGAATGGGTTTTTATACACATCCATCCCTAATTCTCAGCAGTTGTGCAAACAAGATCGATGTCCTGCCTATAGTCTAATAATAGGACTATTATTGGCGATGAAAGGACATAAATGGATACGATGCAAGCATAAGGGTGAGAACTGGTGTCTAGCTTTCCTATTCCTATTCCTACCTGTTGGGTCGAATCCTGCGCTCCCACCGGGGAAGGTGAAGCCCTGGAGGTCCCCAGCGCCCTGCGCGGCCACAAAGAGCACAGCGGGGAAAACGAGGAGCAAGAGGGGGGGCAGAGGAAGCATTTCAGATGGTAGGTAATATTGTCGTCCAGAGTTAAGCAACTCTTCAAAACAGATTGAAGAAGAGCGTACACGGTAACAACCCCCCGTTTAGGGCGAGCTGTGTTGCTATCACAGCCACCTTGCAAGCGAGATGCGCTCCTGGTGATTCACTTGAGAAATCGGCAAACAGGATAATGTGCAACTCGAAATGTACGAAAGCGTACAAAAAGTTCCAACACGTTTCAGAAAGCTTGCAGTGATGATTTGCAGAGTCATCCAAACACAAGAGAGCCGTGCGTAAAAATGCTCCAAAAGTGGACAATGGTATTCCAGCAATAATGACAGTGGTATTATAAATCCAAACTTGGCCTAATAAAAAGTTAGGATAAAAAAGTCCTGAGGCTTATCCATCATTAATAAAAAAATCCAGTGTCAAAAACGAATCTCAGGAACCGATTTTAAGGGCGCCAGGTGTTGTTTAAATAGGAGGGCAAAATAAACCCAGAATCCTGCTCGGGGTGCTTCTCTGTTCCTCGTATTCCCGTCTGTTTTTGGTCTCTTTCTGAGCCAGGTAATCGGACTTGTCCAGTTCTCTGTCCTCTCTTCTGTCACCACTTTCCCAAAAGAGACGTCGAGATGTTCATGCGCGGAACTGGCCGCCTCTCCCTCTCCCGCCCTCTCTAGCAACAGGGCCCCTAACACTTTATTATGTTTCCTAAACCACCCAACCCCCCCTCCCCGAACCAGCCCACAGAGCTGCAGCGTTGATCCAGTGACCTCGATTTGTAGATGGACATAGTCTATCATTGGTAACAGAACAGAGCAACTGTTTATAATCCGCAATGTGGACGTGCACAACAACAGATCAGTCACTCCAACCAAATGGTTTTTACTATCCTTTCTCATGGCATGGAGGATCAATTAAAGCGCTTCAGACCTCACTATGGGACTATCATGCCAGGAATAGCATGTCATATGTCCCGTCATGGCCAGGCAGTCTGGGTCCACTGACAGTTGTATCCTTGTTCACAGATCTTCCAACTATGTGGACAGACTTAGTACATGTTTGTACACCTGTTCACGAGGTTTCTGGTGCTATATGTGGGCTTGTGATTTCATCAACAAACTCAGACCCAGACACACAGAATATGTCCTCAACTTAAATGACTAGAAACACCCAAGAGTGTGAGGAGCACTAACAGAGCACAGGACTACACATGCAGCAAACACACACGTCACATGCACACGCTGTTGAACAGTAACAAAGTGTCAGATTTCATTCCAGCAATTCTGCTCCCAGTTTAAAAATAGTGGGGCAGCTTTGACCTCTACCCAAGTGGCAGATGTCCAATAAGGCATCTGCAGTATCTCAGTGAGTGTAGAGTATACGTGCATTTTACATGATTGCATCTAACCGTAGTCCTATAGCTCCTAATCCGCTCATTGATCATGATGAGAGAAAGGAAGACAACAGAAACAAAAAAAAAAAAAAAAACACAAGATATATTCAGCTTCAGCCGGTTTTTATTCATGACCTTTCACTGAGGAACCTTGGCAGATTGATTTACTTATGAAAGACTAAAACACCAGACTAAAACGATGGAGGGAGGTCATCATATAGGGAAAGAGCAGTAAAAAAAAAACAAAAAACAAAAAGGAAGGATATGAGAGTAAAGACACTTGTTCCATACACACAATAATCATGGAAATGCTCATAAAGCTGCCAGTATGATGACACGTTCCTGGTGGATTTAGCATGCTAGTTCACAGTTGACCTTATGACAGTACTAACTTACATCACACCTGGCCTTTGTAGGTAGCACATGGTGACTTGACTGACTAAAACATCAAAGTAAGGCACAGTTGAGAATGCAGACACAAAGAAACGAAACAGGGCACACTAAGGATCGAATGTGTAGTGCAGTGAACGACAATTCAATCATTTGGAACGAGCGAGAAGTTTTACCGAGTGTGACCGCAAAAGCCGTATCGCTTGCACACCTGCAGGACCGGACAACTACAATGTTGTTGGGACACTAATTAGTACATTCTTTAGCAAACAGCTGTGACCAAATTGATATAAAACACTGAGTCAAAACAAGAGATGATGCATCGATCTGACTTTTGTATACGGAGCGCACGAAAAGAAAACGCCGGAGAACGTTGTTTAGACGGGACTGAAAGGTGCCACAAAGAGGTGTCTCTGGATTCTTATGATGTAAATACTAAGCGCCACAACCATAAACCTACTTCTTAGGCTGAAAACACACAAGCACTGTCATGAAATCTGACAGTAAGCTGGTCAACCTACCAAATTTACTTGAACTCAATTTTGAAACATGATATAGTGTGATACAAAAAGCCTGATCAGGATTAGGTTGTGAGCAATTTTATCCAAGACACAGAGAGTGGGTAGTGGTTTTTAAGGCAACGTCATGTCCTCACTCCTGACTAGTTTAGTAAGTCAGTTCCAAGTTAATGTTTCATATTCAGCCTGCAGAACAAACTAGGAGTTCGAATCCGTACAAGTCATCACGTTCATCGTGTTAGACCCAAAGCACAACCACAGATGATTGTATTCAAGTGATTTCTAGTGCATTTGTAGTCAGATCCCATATTTGACAAAAAAAACCCAAAAAAAGAAACAGATTCAACAAAAGGCTCAATCCCAACGTGGCATTTCTGAGTCGCGGTGCTCAGTGTGAGGACAGCGAGCGATATGAGTTACAAAGCCACGATGTTAAAGCTCTTCTTCCAACACACAAACGCAAAATCAAAAGGAAACTTAAGGCCCCTCCAAAATGGCAGTGCAACATGACTAAACAGATATTCATTTTGACCTTCCTTCTTTGTTCCTTGACTCAGTAGTCATTTACATAAACTTGGTACTGTCATTTGTTTAAAGGCTTCACCACTGTGTACATAGCTATGGTGAAAGAGGCACTGATTATCTTTAGATTTGAGTTCAAGTACTCTGGTACAAAAACAGTACACTGATTGGAAAGCACAGGCCTTGGTTTCCCAGAATACACTGACAGCGTACAACACATTTCACACACACACACACACACACACGCGCACTACGCTTGTCAAAATTGGCATCTTTGTTATCAAAAGTTGGGGAAAGTATTGGGACTGATCGTTTAAGCCCAGTGACCTGGAGAAGATTGAGACAAAAACTCAAAAAGGAGTCAACAACATGACAAATTCTATTTGGTAACAAAAGTGAGCTTACTATGCAAGTATCATACAAAAAAAGTCAAAATGTACCTCAGCAAAAGCTTATAAAATATAATATGAATAAAATAATATAATAATATTCCTTGGTCCGTAAAAACTATGTTACTCTTACAACAAATGTTTCCCTTGCACACAGCAGATGAATCAACGAGCTTTTCAGTAAAAACATGATCTCAGTAGAAAGAGAGCTTAGTTAAAATAGCTTCCAAACCCACAGGCATATAAAAAAACAGAAGGGTTCTTGTACAGATCAGCTTGTTCTGAGAGTTAGATGGCACATTTGTCTTCTTTTAGGTGAAGATCTTGAATATCAAGGTCCTTTTTAAGTGTGACTTTTGACATGCCCGCAACAAACCAGGAGAGGGGGCCAAAGAGAGCATTCAGTTTCCCCAAACATTCTCTTTAACCTTTAAGTCTTGTTTTTTTCCAACTCTCTTTAGCATTCCCGATGATCACAGTTGCTCTCTGATGAAGAGTTTCCGAGTCTGTGTGCAATTCTCAACAGGTCCATGAGCCTCTTTGGCTCATAAGCACGTGCACACATTTCCTCACTCAGTCATTCAAAGCGCACAAACAGAATAAGTATTACTATGACAGCACAGACATGGTCGACGCCCCTGACGACATGCCTGAGTCACTACTGTTGTAAGCCCCGTGGCCGTCCCCGAGCCCGCCCAAGGAGGATGATGGTGAAGATGAAGATGCCGGCGATGACGAAGAGGTGCTATGTGTCCGCAGAATGGCCCCAGCAGCGCCGCAGTGGGGTCGGGGCCCTGGTTCAGGGGTGTAGGTGAAGGTGAGGGCGGTGGCGTAGATGACTCCATCATTGCGGACCAGCGTGACAGGGACCTGTACCGGCTGTCTCACCCAGCGCCAGCCCTCCCTGAAGGCAGAAATGTCCGGCACCACACACAGGACGCTCTCTCCACATCTAAGGGGACAGACGTATGAGGCCAGGTTTGAATATTTGAGCCCTTACACACTTAATGTTCACACGCAGATACAAACACTCACCTGTACATGGTGTCCGCCTCCACATCTCCGAACCACACTCTGAGCTTAGGGGTGAAGTTCTGTCCTGTCAGCTCCAACATTGCCACATCTCCGCCCCCGTTCAACTTGACACAGGCATACAAAACAAGGTTCTATGTCTTTAAATGCTCCCTACAAGCTGAGTACAAACTAAAAAAAGAGGAAGTAGTTGGCAACCGGAATGGCACTCATGTCGCTGATAAATGCGTAACAAGCATATTTTCAGGAACAGGAAAAGGTTGCATGCATACCTGCAGGGTTTCCACCACAGGGACAGGTGTGACCGGTGTGGGGACGGGGCCCATTCCCTCATAAAAGGTGTACTCTGCCTTGTCAGTGCTAATGATAGTCCAGGAAGCCCCATCGTTAACATTCTCTTTGTTAGTTTCTTTGGAGCACTGTGTGGCCTGGAGGGGAAACAATAACAACATAGAAATAAATTTCACTTCCCACTTTAATATCTAACAAGAGGAAAAACACACTTGAGTAAGGCACAATAGTGTTAGGCAGGAGCTAACCAATGACGGGGACAAAGATTAGACTCTCTTCTCCAGCCCTGGGATGCTCATTAAAACAAATGTGTAGACCTCTCGTGTGGGTACTAATATCACAACACATACCTGCTGTAGGCAGACATGTTAATATTCTGCTGTCTACAGGCAGAAACAGCAGCATTATTCCAGCTCACGATAACAGAAACATACCACAAACGTAACATACTACTAGCTTATACATTCTTATTAGCACATTTTTCTACATAACACCCGTTTTTCATTTAACAAAATGAACAATATTTTAAAAAGTGAGCCGCATTTCAGATCATAACGTCTGACTTTACACAGAATTTCATTAATAAGAGTTGTGAAGTGGGCGGAGCTCCCACATCTGTCTTCATAGATAATGTTAGGTGACTCATAGTTTGAGCACTGAGCTTTGACCCTGGCTTGTATCAGCATGAAACCTTCCCAGTTGAATTATCAGTACAAAAGATGAACTATGTTCCAAAAAAATATCTGGATTAAAAAGTTGTAGTTACAAGTAAAGACAAAGTGATTTGAATTTACTCCAGCCCTGCTTTGCACCTTTGGCAAAGTTCTTCTCCATAGCAACGGAGGTTGAGTGTAATGGGTATTGTATCTAGAGGCGCACGTCACAGACAGACACACTTCATTTCACAGCAAGACTAAAAAAAATCTGAATTAAAAATCACTCGAAACCCCTATTCAAACCTGTGTGTGTGTGTGTGTGTGTGTGTGTTATTGCACACCTGAAACTGGATGATCCTCTCCTGTGAGAGACAAAGATACATTCTGTCTGTATCTTTCAGGTAGAAGGCACACTTGTGAAGCTGGGACACTGGGTCATCTGCGTCCATCAGTGCAGTCTGCTTGTCCACTTTGCGAATGACCTGAGGAATTGAGGCAAACACACCCATCATAAATAAACCGAAACAAGTAATAATAATTACAAATAATGAACACAAACGCATTCGTACAGTTACAAACACCTCACTGGTATGACTGCTCACGTTTTCAAACAATAGACAACTGACATGAATTGACATAGTCACGTGCATACCAGTCTGGGCAGGGCCATGCCAGTGACAGAACAGACCAATTTGACCGTCTGGCCATAGTGGATATAACCATCCCTCACGGCAAACTCCTCTCCTTCAGACTCCTCATCGTCCACTAAACAAAATGACACAAAAATAATTCAAATGTTTATAACTTCCTCTTTGAATTCAAACAGGTGCTCCCGATCAGTTCAAATAGTTAAAAGGGACAAATGAACAAACATCAATAAAAATGCAAACAATGGAAATGACCACAGAGAATAAAATAAAATGGAAGAGAAAAAAAAAAAGGAAACACAGATTAAAAACTTACAGAGGTGGATGTAGAAGGCTCCCCACTGTTGTGAGCTGGCAAGAAAGTTTCCCCCTTCCACGTGAAGATATCTGGTACTGACCGTCTGGGAACGCAGGCGGTTAAACAACGCCACCTTAGTCCCAGAAGCTATACACACTGGGGAGAAAGAACAAGCATAAAGGAAGAGAGATAAGTGTCAGTGTGCGGTGAAACCATACAGCTGTCTCTCCATGAGCGAGCGTGTACGTGTGTTAAAACATCCGGTAACTCACAATCTGCATTTTTCAAGGACTGTTTCTTCTTCGAGGGCTTGGAGATGACCTTGATCCTCTTGCTGAGGAAGACTCCTATGTTGGCGCTGTTCCCGTACAACATCTTCACCGACAGCATGAAGTGTTTCCTTTTATCTGAGTCACTGATATACAGTGTCTTAGCTGTGCAGAAATGCTAATGCGAGGAAAAGACACAGGTTAGGTTATTTTTTCTTTGTGCGTGAGTGTGCATTGTTCTGTTTGTCCCTCTTTCACTTCCCTCGTGTCCTTATGAGAGTTCATTAGAAACAGCGGTGCACGAGGACATGAGAGAATATCAGCGACAGTGTGAACATAGTTATAGCACAGTTCCATTGACAAACAGAGGATATGGTCAAACTGCAAATTGATGCAGCTGTACGTTTCATGTTGTGGTTTATTTGCGTGATTTATTAGTAGTGAAGCAGCTAATAAAAAACAAGTACAATGTTTACTGCTAGAATCAGAGAAGTATGGGAAGACGGGATGGGACGATATAGGATTTTATAGCGGATCGCAATAAAAACACTCACAATAAAGTAGGCCGAGGGAATTTCCATCATTGGGATAATAGAGATGATAATAGTAGCATATTAATAGTATAATAATAATAGAGAAGTGAAAAATAGAGGAATTATCATGTGAGAAAGAACACACTCACACAATGTCGCAATAATTTTTTTATTTATATCCTTTATTTATGATTATTTATTTAAGATTACCAACACCGTCACTTGGGAACCTAATTAAAACCCCCTGCAGTACTGAGATATTATAAATGCCTACCCACCTTCCCCTCCAGATTGAGTTGCTGCATCTCCTGCTCACTGTTGCCTATTCCAATGAATGCACATGGTTGGGCCTCCTGCTCTGTGCAACCCTCCTTCTCCATATTCTCTAACTTCTTCTTCCAGCCACTGCCCATCAGGTACACACATGGTGGAGGGCAGAAAAACCTAATTGACACAAGCAGAGGTTTAAAATAAATAAATAAAATGTACAGTGCACTTTTGAACAGTAGATTTCTCCATCAAAGTATGCAGCTTTTAAACAGTCCCACACAAACCTTTTTTCATTGCCATATGACTTTTGTGCAACTTTTGCATGCAGTATGAGCACTGTTTGATCGTCTTTGTCCTTCAAGTAATTCCTCATAGCCTCCCTGAAATGGTGGGGGAAAACACGTTAACACTGACCGAACACGTCGTTCCAAACGTCTACTTTAATCATGTTGTCTTCACTTAGTTTTAAGAACTGTAAATGTAAATGAGTTGAGTTATTTGCACTGTGAACGGGTGCCTGGATGATTCTCTCTACCTTGTCAAACGCTGAGGTCGCTCACCAAACTTCCTGCAAAACAAAAACATCAGGGTGCAAGGTGCTTACATGTGGTTGCATTGCTGGTGTAATCAGAGATAATAAAATAAAAACTGAAAGTAGGTGAAAAGACTGAGTGACAAAGTGCACAATGTCAGTTACATATGTGTACTCTCAGACCACAGATCCAAACATGGTTAAGGTTTTGCTTTTTGTTTATAGGCTGTTTAAAAAAAAAAAAATTTTTTAGACATGGTATGGAACTACAGTATACAACAATGTCATAAAGTAGATGGAAAGTTCAACAGTACAGTGGTCAAAATCAATAGCACAGAAAATGTGTTTGTACAATGTGTGCAGTGACAATAAAGGCTTTCTATTCATTCTAACTGACCATTGTCTTTTTGATGAGAGGGAAATGAAATCAAACCAATAAATGTGCCGAGGCTGATGCTTAACTAACCTAGCGATACTCTACTCTATACGCTACGACTATTTAACGCAACTGCTCTGACGTTAATGTATGTTAACAATGTTGCCGTCTGAGTAGTGTGTACATGTAATACATAGTTGATGTGCTCAACTTGTTGAAACCATATGCGGTCTTATTGGTTGAAAGACAAATTAAAGAGACACAGAAGAAGTAATTCAGTCAAAATGCAAAACTGTTGACTGACAAAACGTTTCTGAAAAGTTTGAAACAGAGTCAATATCGTACGACACCTCAACAAATGGAAGAGAAACCAGGCGATACTACGAAGAATAGTTTAGCACTGACCCCACATCAAGCCACAAAGTAGCACTGTGTGGGGTAAGTTTACTGAGGCCAAGGCAACCCTCTTCACACCCAAAGACATGACTCAATAACACTGCATACTGGCAACGGTTTACCACAAGAAAAAACTTTTTTTTTTGTATATCATTATGCTTTGAATTTCAGCACTTACCCCGTAACAACGGGCGCCATCTTCCAAATAACTCTCCCCCCCGGAAAAAAAAAAAAAAAAGTCCAACAATCGCGAGATCCCTCCCCCAGCTCCCTCACCAAAGCCAACGGCACAACAGAAGAACCAGACTGGAAGGAAAAGCAGGGAGAGAAAGAGGGGGAGGTGTGACGGGGTAAAGGGGTGAGAAGAGGGGGAGGGAGTGGCGACGGGCAGAGGGCAGACGCCAAAACAACAGGCGTGGGAAAGTTACAAAGTCGCGCGAGAACGCAAAAACTCTCACAATAGACATGAATCAAGTTCGACCAATTGTATCGCGAGACGAAAAGGCACTCTCACAACTTGCTTTTTTTTTTTTTCACAAGGCACCCACAATGTAACTCGATTCCCACGCCTTATTGAGCAATAAAGCAAACTACACCTCTCTACATTGAATACGCTGGAAACACAGCTTGAAGAAGAACCAGTGTTACATAAACTGTAACAATGGAAAATATATATTCTCATAAAAATTATACAAATCAACATCAGTATGTCCCCTGCTTTAAAAGACCGATCAGAAAGAAGTTATTAGAACATTACAATAAAGCTCACTCTCAAATTCAAACTCAAACAGCAATAATAGTTTGGAACAAATTTTATTACATAAACTTATTTTCAAAAGGTGATTATAAAAAAATAAATGTATAAAAGTTTGGCAAAATTAGACAGTACCAGATGGACAATTATTCCCAAATCACTCACAGCATTCAGATATTCTACAGATTGAACATATGATTTTGTAAAATGTGTTAATGAAGTAATATTTATGTTAACTGCCCATTGTAAAAAGGAGAAATGACAACACATTTTTTATGGTGAGATAAGATAATAATCAAATATATATTTCTAAATCTTACAATTATACTACTTACTATACATGGGCACCATACAGGATAATTGCTCTGAACCCATTAAACACTTAACAAAATGTAAAAACAAAATGGCCACTCAACAAAAGAAAACTTTTGGCAAGAGAAAGGAAAATTATTTCTGCCAATGCCATCATAAAAAGAGGATTGTGTAACACAATAAAAAAGATCAGTTCTGCGAATACTGTTTTTGCAAACCTGATCAAAAAGATAAATTCATACAAATGCATGCTTCTGCATTGACCAAAATGCAAAGCAAGCAACATCCAGTGGGTTTCAATGGTCATCGGACATGCCCTTCTTCACTTCCCCTCCGCACTTGGTAACACGCAGCATCATATGCCACACCACTGGAAACTTGCTGAGGGAAGGAGCAGAGGATTGCAAATGGAAAACAGACAACTGATAAATGATAGATGTTTAACTTTCATATTTTAAAATCTCTAAATAATGTTTTCCCCTTGTTGACGTATCACTTCTATCATCCACTCTGCAGTGGAATGATGAACGATCACAATGCATTCTTAGTCGCCTTTTCTCTTGAGGGCACACAATTGAATGTCTCCTTCTGCTCTTGAAGGGTCAATCCCACAAAAACACACTTCGGTTTTCAGAGTAATGCAACAGCTTTTATGGCAGCAGGGACTCTCCCAAGGAAAAGGATCGTTAAACCATTACTTCAACACCCTACCGCTGTAGTCTGTGGTACAAGATGAGGAATGGAAACCATGTCTATAACACAGTCAAATTGCAGATAAACATAGTTCTCACATTTTCAAACTATTCTTTGACAAGTCCTGAGTCAGTTAAGATATTTGGCAGGGGTCAGCTGCTTCACATCTGAATATCTTTGGAAAAGTCTTTAAACACATATGGTCCTATAAAGTATTGACTCAAAAATGAAAAAGATGTACTGCTCAAAAGTAGACACCCACATATGTTCAGAGACAGAACCACCATGGTTTTGACAAAATAAATCAGCCTCCCGTTTCCCGCTTTTCAAATGTTTTCAGATTTTGACTCCAGCAACCATTATTTGGAGGCTCCACTTTTAAATTTTCCAGAAAATCTTCTTTCTGTAGAGCACGTAGGAAATGAAGACCCAACAGGAAGTAGCCACGAGGTTCTGGGTGAGGTGACTGGCGTGGTCTTGGCTGTTGGCCATGTGCCAACGGAAGGGGAAGTACTCCTCAAACACTTCATGGCCCACGTACACAAGGATGGAGTTCATACCTGGAATCACACACACACACACACAAGTAAAAGTGAAGGGCGTATTTAAAAGTGGTACATTTGGCAGAACTAATTCAGATCAGTGATTATGAAGACTTAAAAAAAAATCATACAAGTGCTAAAGTTGAACTACGTCTCTGAAAATACCCTTTATATTCATATCAAACTAGTCTGAGAAAGGTTGAATTGGTTAAAAAAAAAAAAAAGTGGATGGATGGGTGGCGCCCATATCCACAGCTCATTTGTGATATAATCAACCTCAATGTACAAAATGCTTATTGTTAAAATAGTCTACGGATCCAGAGCGTATATCTGACAATACTCTGCAATGCTCACCAGGGTAGTAGAAAGGTGCTCCAGACCACCACTTCTTCACATCCACTGTGTAGTAGACCAGCACTAGCAGCACATATGCAAAACAGGCCAGTGTTGTCACATAGGACAGAGACCTACAAGTGAAATGAACAGACACACGCAGCATTGTTAGAGACATTCTACTGCAAATGTTTACCCCTGTAAGTAAGCTTTCTTTTGTGTTTTCATTTTCTATTATTTCTGTTTCGTCTCAACTTTCACACAAGACACAATGACTACACACAATCCCATTATTTGCAGTGGCTTGTGCTGAAGGTTAACAACTTCAGACTGTGCCAATGATCCCATAAACTCTTGGACTCCATCCATTTTCTGATGAAATATTTCTTTGTCCGATATTTACGAAGAGGTAGATTGGAGGCTAGGACTGAAACGCAAATGTGGAAAATACTGGAATTTTGTGTGTTCAGTGTGACGTTGGAGAGGGATTTCACATAGCTTGTTTTTTAAAAACAGGAAAGAAGGGACTACACAATGTATTGTTCACCGAGCAAAAAAAAAAAAAGTAATTGACCCACCAAATCACAAATTACATTATGCACAAAAAAAACAGACCAGAGTACAGCAGAACAAGTAAGTAGATCGCTAAATGACTGAAACATGCATACAACAAAAGACCTATGAACCCAAGACATCAGGGTGGTAAACAACAATAAAAGGAAAAGCTAGGCATGTCTCCAATAACTTTTTTAAACTGCCTATCTCTTGCGAAAAGATACACCACTACTTCAAGAGATACCAAAAAGCAATTGCTGAGCAAAACTAGTTCCATCTGAAAGTGCATACAGTAAAAGCAAACTTTACCACAGGTTCTTGTTAACAGGAATGAAGCCATGGTCTGTGGAACACTTGGTCAGAACTGCTGATATGATTCCCTGCGTGTTACAAGAGACTTTATTATTCACTCAGGAAAGAAAAAGTAAGAAATATGTGGAGTAATGCTCCGACATAAGATGGGACAAAACAAGTTAGCATACTCACCAATAAGAGACCCCATATAAGAAACCTTGATATTATACTTGTGTGGAGATCTCTGTAGTGTAAGATTATTTTTCCTGCCTGTGGACAATTAAAACGTTACAATTGGATTCCGTTTGGTTGTTCCAATAAGCAATGTTATTATCAATTTTGACTTCAGAAATATGAATACGAGCAAGAGAGAAGCAGACGAGTACACATTACAAACCTGTAATCCAAGAAAAGCCATGAGGATAGAGTTGATGCTGCCGAGAACACCTTCTGGATCATATGGCATACGAGTTCCATAAATCACCTTCATTAAAATGGAAACAGATTTTTGTAAATATACCCAAGTTTTACCGTTGCATGACCTGTGATGTTAGCATGGTTGGGGTGAGCACTCGTGCACAGGCCTCTTAGAGAGAAACCCGATATGCAAGTTCAAGCTCGACATCTCAAGTTATAAAAAGACTAAACGGGACTACTCTTGGTAGGTTTGGGTTGTTTTCCTGGTCACTAACCCGTGACGAGGGAGTCTGGTAGATGTGGCTTTCACCAAGAAGCCATCGGTCAATGAAACCAGCCGCGCCACCGGTGCAGTTAGCATAGAGTCCCCAGTCCCCAATCCCACCAGGACCCAGATAGCCTCTGCTCAGGAGAGTCGGGAGAAGTCAAGTGTTATCATGGTAGAAACAAAAGGGTATCGAGAGCAAAATTAATGATGCAAAACTAAGGTTGGAATTTTAAAAGGGATACAATTTCTCATACAATTTTTTTTTTTACAATTTTTTTATTATTGTTAATTATTTGATCAATTCCTTTATGGTACGTTGTGGGCAATTCTCAAAAAAAATATGTAAATGACAGGAAATGTTTAGATCAAAAGTGCAGTGACAGGCACTACACGTCGCCTGATAATTGGACGGAACTGCCAATACATTTCACACAAACACATTCTAAAGACCAAAGACACATACACAATAGGTTTTCAGAAGTGGACAAAACCTTGTTCCTTTATCTTTTTACATGGATAGAAATAGACGGACAAACACGCCCCGTTTTTACTCACGTTGGGCAATCTGGTACAGGAAGTAGGAAAGTGAGACATAGCCAGATGATTTCTAAGAGAAGCACACACAGCCAGGCTGGCCAGTACAGCAAGATGTCAAGGCCAGGGGACCACCAAACATCCTGGGGAGATAGGAGATCACATCCAGAACATCAGAATTTTGACACACTTTTATGTGTCCACAGTAAATATGGCAATTTTATTTTAGGTAACAATGTAGAAAGTTAGAAGAATGAGGGTAAAATGGAGGGGTTGGCCGACCGTTGTAAGGATGTCAAGACGGCGTCCCGCCACCAACAGATCCAGGCAGGCTACAGCCAAGTATGACCAGGCCAGGCGCTGCAACACACCAGGAATCCGCAGGTTGTCCCAAGATACTGTGGCGTAGATGAGGATTGAGTGAGAGCACACGTGCAGGCGGAAACACACGAGCAAATAAAGAAAGGAAGAAAGAAAAAGCTGGAGCAGTACTAAAAAACATGCCGTATTAATCATTCAAAAAGGCTTACAATACTAAGAGTCAACATCAAAGAATAGGATTTGTACTCACGTGGTCCCTGGCAGTAGTTTGGGTTGATAATGAAGACGCCGATGATGAATAGCTGCAGGCTCCTCCACAGAACTTTCCTCAAAAGTGAGCAGCGGGTCAAGCCCGCGCGGAGCATGGAGTTGATTGACAGGGCGATGGATGTCCCCATTATAAACACAAACCTATTAAAAAAAAGGAGGTAAACACAGAGTGAGAAAAATGAGACGCAAAGAGGAGGAAGGTGAAAATGACACAAGGTTCAAAAGGGAAGTTGAGTTTACCAGGGGAAGACTAGATCTGCGACAGTAAGGCCTGAAAGAAGACAAATGGAAAACACAGGTTTGAAAATGAACTATAATTCCAAGGCAAATTACAAAGATCTGTGAATATTTGGCGTAGAACCAGGTGGGGCTCACCATTCCAGCTTTCATGTTTAAAGAACCAGTATCGGCCCCCTCCATAGTTCACAAACACCATAATGACTAAGGAGATACTAACATGAAATAGAGAAAAAAAATGCATCAGGCATTGAGATTATACCAAACAAGATAAGCAAAGTTACATGGACATATTTACATATTCCCATATTTGAGCTGCATGGTTGAGGGGGGGGGGGCCTTACCCTCTAAATGTGTCCAGAGATCGCAGCCTCTTGCTGGGGCTGGGTGGTGGAGGGAGGATGTTGTCAGCAACCAGTGACACGGTCCTGTCAGGGGAGCCCAGTTCCTGAACGATGGAAGTTAGTTATCAACACTGGTCAATTGGAAACATACACACTTTAACATACAAACATCATCTTTAATGCAATTCCCTTGAAGATTTGACCAAAATAGTTTAAAAAAAACAAAACAAAAAAAAAAAACATTTCTAGACACTTGCAGCCTGTAACGGCAACTATTGGAGATTTCTGGTCTGAAAGAGTACAAGCCTCCGTTCAAAAAGCGTCACTAAAACCTAAAAAAAAAAAAAATTATTTTATGTCAACAGCCCCTGAAAGCCAAGTGATGCATCCTGCTTAATACATATAGGTGAGCTATATAATAAAAAGTAAATTTTATTTGTGTCACAGTTTTCGTAACAAACTTCCAACGTGTTTATAATGCAAAACTAAATAACCCTAATAAATAAATAAATAAAGATATTTGGTCACCTTTTTTTTTTTTAGTTATAGTACCATCTTGGTTAAATAAGGTTTAACAGTTTGTGGTTGGAAAAATATCCTTAATCTGAGGAAGAGCCTGGCTCTTGAAATATTACACAGCAGCTTCAAAATCCTTCAAAAGAGAGCTACTTGGTGTGCGGATCCATCTGTTTTTAATCTGGAAAAATATCCTCCACACAAACACTCACAGAGTTGATGAGCCTCTCTGTCTCCATGGAGCCGCTTATTTGGAAGAGGATACCCTTCACCACATCAAGCCTGGACAAAAAGCAATCAACCAGTTTAGGAGTAATTCTATAATACACAAGCTCACAGTTCACACTTAAGACACAAGAATACAGCAGCAGGGGCTCTCTGTACTTGGCAGTAATCTTAGCAAGAGGCGTTTATGCCACAGCATTGTGACGCATATCCTAACAAAATTATGCAAAATCGAATTAAATCATAATTTATTGCATCATATTTAGATTTGGTTTTGTTTGTATATGTACACACGACTGTGTGGATTTTCCAATCAGTATGAAACTCATCACAGCTCTACGTAGGAATGTACTGAATAAATAGAGAAGAACTAAACAATAAAAATGACTCTACCCTAATATTGTTGTTCCAACGGCAGACGCCAAGGCCAGTCCAGCAAGGATAAGAAACGCTACCAAGATCGCTGTGTAGAGAGAAAGTGTTTTTCATAAAGCATGAATAAAGTATCAGAGCACTTGACACACGTCCATGTCATACAAGCTTATGAATGGGATTGTGTGCGAGTCTCACGTATGTAGCTGTTGACGGGGTCTGCATCGGTCACCACGGAGCAGTTGACCACTGAGGAGTCGTTCAGATTTTTTACCCACAGAGAGTAGTTCCCGTGCTCCCCAAAGTGGAATGGAACACTGAAATAAATTTAAAAAATTATACGCTATACCAGGCAGCAAACCAACCAGACTGATTGATACATGTATATATGCTCATAGTCATAATATGGATCTTTATCTTTTATATATAATATAA
>CALSCE010010695.1:11949219-11966997 GCA_943593645.1 Bovichtus variegatus
CATCCACACACACACACACACACACACACACACACACACACACACACACACACACACAAACACACACACACACACACACACACACACACACACACACACACACACAGAAAGACGGAGCACCCGAGTAGTCTAATTATAGCGTGGCCATGTTAACACAAAAACACTACTAACACCCAATATCAGCTTTAAAAAAAACAAAAAAAAAAAACAAGTATTTTTCTGGCCTGTCAGAAGAATACTTGTTTTTTTGTATAAGCTGGCTGTAAATGGAAATGAGCTTCTATGAGATATGGTAAAATGCTGTTTACAAACAGAAAATGCCGTCCAAATCTAAAGACTTCAGTATCATCGTTTCCCAACAGGACCTGCAGAGCAACAAATAAATGATCAAGCTTAGTTGGGAAAAATCGTTTGAATAAAGCCTGTGTTTCTCTGTTCTTTAGTAAACTGTATGCCAGTGTTGTCAACATGTTTAGCATTGCAACATCATCTCATGACAAGTGACACTTGGTTGCTGCACAGTGATGTAATTTGCCATGTCATATTGAGCACAATGTATGATTTCATAGGCCTTACCACAACATGCCTAATAAATTGAAACTGAATTATGTACCTGCCTTTTTATCTGCTAAGGTAACAGCCAAATCAATTAAACAGGAAAGGGAAGATACATGAAGTGTCCCAGGGAAGAGCCTGGCCTCAATGGTAGTGCTGGGTGATGAAAAAGAAGAAGACACGTTTGATTGTTGCTTATGGTTTTGCAAACTTTCACTTTACATTTTCAAAATGACAGTACTTACTGACTATTACAATGTGTGTCGACACCTGGGTGGGACTACCTTGCTGTGCTAGTTGAAAGTGCTTCTCCAATAGTCGAAGATCAACTCAAATTCAGTTCACATTGGCTAAAAATATGACATTGTTAATGTAAGAGTTACGAGCTCATGCCGGAGTGGACATACTTATCGAACAAGCACTGCTTCTATTCCTGTGTTTACTTGTGTGTACGAGTGGGTGTGTGTTGAACACAACGGTGATCACGCTGCAGCTTTCGCTCTAATTAACCCTTAAATGCATAGCTCGGGTCTTTAGCGACCTGAGGCTCTATTACACCCTGTCTAATTTATTCATTGAATCCCATTAAACTCTCAACTCCCAGGCATTCCTCAAACATTTTGTTAACAATGTTCTGCAGTCAAAATGTCTAAAATATTTTTTTGTATCACATTGTTTTTCTCTATAAAGTTTTTAGGGTCTCTAGAGATCTGGGGTATGTAAGAGTGTTCCATTTTTTTTATTTTCTTTATTTACAGTATACTGGATGCAAGTGATAGCGGGTAATGTTTGGCCTCATGACGGCACTGTTGTCTCACTGTTAACTATGAATAAATACTGACACAATGATGGAAAAGGTTTGCTTACTGTCTCAGTGACACGATGGTGTGAGTGTCAGGTATAGTGCAGAGCAGCATTTTCTTTGACATCGGAGGGTTTTGATGACCGTAGCCCTGGAGATGACTGTGTACCCGAGGCTACTGATGATGAGGATTTTGTTTATGTGCCATTTAGGAGTCAGACCATTCAAAAGCAGAAACGGAGCATGAGAATGACACAGCTAGCTCAGATGACGCGAGGTCAGACCTGAACGGTCAAGATACCGTTGAAGTGGTGGTCCAAGGGGAAGTTAGGACTGATGAGGGAACCTATAGCTACTTCAACTGCCTATAACGTACTGCTATACACATGCAAGTAGTTTTCCTGGACAAACTTCCAGAAGCCAGAAGACCTCAAAAAGCATCACACTTTGCTGGAACACCTTGGCCTTCAGCTGTTGTGGTCATGCTGGAGAAAAGGAAAAGGGGTGCCACCAAACTCCAATTCCAAATTGCTCTAAAAGCATTTGGTTTTTCCAGAATCAGAACATCTGAGGAACTCCCACAAAAACACGGAGATGCCACATGTGTCCATCCACATTTGACAAAACTGGAGATGTGCTTGCAAGTGTGCTGACTAAATTGGGTTTGGTATGAGCCAGTCTATGAGAAGTTACAGTAGCCTAAAATAAAACATTATACACTTAAAATATAAAATCGGGCAATTATGAAATATGAAGGAATTATTATAACAAACCTTTGGTGGTCTCTAAATTTTCCACTCAGAGAAAAATAAGTTTAAATAACTCAACTAACTAATAACTTCACTTTCTGATCCATCATTGCTGCCTAATCTGTACTGCACAGACATCTGAACTCCCATAGCGGTGTGCACCCAACAAGGCCCCATTGATTTAAATCAAAGTCTGACATCTTCTCTTATTCTGCTTACGTATACACAAAACTGCGATACATCCGAACAAAACAGTTGTGGTTTTGTAATATACAATTATATTTTTCAAGCTGTTCTCCTATCTGATCATTTAGATGCAGGAGACCTATCCAGAATTTAGGAGGTCCGAAGGATGAAACTGACAATAGAGACAAAAGTTATTTTGGAGGAGCTACTCCGATATCGAATAAAACATCACAAAAGTCAAAAGCGGTGGCTTGTGCAAGAGCTCTTATGCGTTACCTTGCTTTTAAAATCACAACCATTGAGACCGGTACAGCCTTGGCCACTGTAACAACGTTAAATGTTAAACGTTTTCTACTGATACACACAAGCACAGTGAGTAGCACTAGAATCCTGCATTACAATGCTGTTGTATGTCAGCAACACTATGGCTTCCATCCCGATACAACAAACTTCCAACACCAGGAAGAAACCATTCACTTTAACAGTCAAACATGTTAGGATTTTTTTTAAAGTCATCTTCACTTACCAGTTTTGGACCCAGAGGAGCCCTCTTTGTCAACTTTGGGCTTCTTCCTCTTGTGTGATCCAGAGTCAGAGGCAGCATGTCTCTTCTCTACAGCTGGGGTGGACAAAGCTCTTTTCTTGAACAGCTCCCTCTCCCTCAGTAGAGCTGGATCCATCCTGGCTGACAGGGCACAAAATATATTCAAAAACAGGTATGCTTTTTAAAAAAAAATAAAAAATGAAGCAAGTGATCCATCAGAAATGACTGTCACTTTCAAAAGAGAGCCTCGCCGTAAAGTCACACATTTCATATAAACCAGATACTTTTTATCATGCGATGAGGCAATCGAAAACGATCAAAATGTTTTCATATCGGTATGTAGCTGGATGAACCAGTTTGTGGGGTTCTGGGGTAAAAATGTGTGGCTGAGATTGACGACCGGTGCATTGTATATGTTCTTCATCACCTACAAGTTCCCAACAAGAAGACGAACAGTGCACGCAGCAGACTACAAATGTGATCTTCAATAGAGACCAACCAGTACTTCTATGCTGGAGTTAGAGTATATGACGCATTGGTTTCAGTGTGTCAGTTGGGAATTTGATTTGTGACACACTTATTTAAGAATATGCATGCACCATCTCAGCACAGCATAAACTAAAATAATATTAACATTTATTTTAAAAAAAGGTGTGGATTTTGAGAAAGGAATCTACGAGAAAGGACCCATTGACAATGAATGAACCAACGGCCTTTTAGGGACCTAAGGGTCAGGAGCATTTGCCCATGTTGCCCGTCTGGAAATACAGCCTTGACTGGAACCAGTATGAAGCATATTGGGTATGAAGTTCTCCATTGCTGAGCTATGTGACGTGACCGCAGCTCTCCCAGTTTAACCACGACGACATGTACATATTGCACGAACAACAATGATGGGCGCTCTTGCGTGAAGTTAAACTGGCACCAGAGAGCAAAGGCACCGACGTGAGAACCTCCGAAATGTAACGTTAGGTTAACAGCTAAGATAGCAAACGTTAACATTAGCCGGTTCGTTACCAGTCAGGTAACATGTGAGGTAAACTAGTTGCGGCGTTGTTGCTTTATTGTGATAACGTGAACCCACAACATACCCACGGCTAACGTTATCTACTTTATCAAACGTTGCTGACCAACGTTTCTCTGGGCTTTTGGATAACAGCACGGGTAAAGGGAACGTAACACAGTCTGACACTTGGCTTGTTAGTTAGCGTTAGCTTAGCGATATGTTCATCGCTGTCTTTGTGAGCATAACGTACCTGACAATTGGTTCCTGCTCTCAGAGAAAGAGACGGGTTAGTCCAACAGGACTATCTAATTTCGGAGGATATCGAACAGAAGGGAGTTGTTCCTTCAGTAATTCACCGCTTTAACTTCTTCGTTCAATGATACTATAAGTCAATGTTAGCTAACTAACTTCATACAGAAAACATCTCTTCTTTTTTTGCTTTCATGCTTCACTTCCGTTTCTTGTTCGATTTGTCGGACATCGACAGCGAATCCTTGGACGACGTCAGCACGTAAAATAGTTCACAATTCAACAGAAACACGTTACAGTAGGACTAAAGAAAATCAATTATTGAAAACAGATTATTGGAAAATAGACAAAATATACGATGAGATATATTTTACCCGTTGAATGTGGATGGATTGTAGTGGTAAAAACCACTGAAGAAAGAATATATAATAAAAAAAGGGGGCATATTTTGAAGGAGCTCAGTACAGTTTCATGTGTAGTTGGTTTATGTTTGATTATCACACCCATGTCCATGAATTTGAAAGTCTCCACAAAACCCTGACAAATGTTGGTTATCTCCAGTGAGTAAATGGCACAAGGGCGACACGTGGTGGTTTGTGTGTGTGTGTGTCTTACTCCTTCACATATGCATGTTTCTTTCGTTCTTCTCCATTCCAAACAGTTATTATACAATAGACTAAATCGCCTCTGGCTTCCAAGGATAAAGGACGTCAACTCCAATTTCAACCCACTAAAAACAGGGCTGGCTCACTAAAAGTGGAGAAATATTATAATGTCTGGAGATATTGTATGCAAGCTAAGGATTACAGGGGTAAGTATGGAGAGGCTCTCCATTCTGATTGTCAATTTGACAATAAACAGATACTGTATCTCCAAGCTTAACATGAATGTTTCATTGAAGGGGAGATGAGAGAGAAAAACATGTGACAGACAGGTACAAGGTAGCAAAAAAAGAAGAAAGGAACAAATTTGGTGTTGACGTGCTCAGGTGACCATGCATCATGCTACCTGGTCAGTAATATTCCCTTCAGGCCAAAACAAACCAAGTCCAAGTTTCAGGTTTATGTGTATGTGCTGTTTCAACTCTTAAAAAAAATACAGTTAAAATGAAATTACATTTCTTCAGGACCAGAATACAAAAGAAAAAAGAGAGAAAACATAAAAGCAAAAGAACGAAACTTGTCACATTTTCCCTGATGAAACTGCTTTAAAAGATCTGTGTGTGTTGAAATTAAGTACAAACATGACATCTGCAGTATGGACAGTTAGAGAATGCAATGACATCCACAGCGTTAGAAGCAATGCTTTGACTTTGCAGTGTTCTAGGGATTGGTGTATGGTGGCTAACCCTACAGGAGTTTAGATGTTAGGCTCTTATAGCATTCTTAAGTCCTTTGGTGTCCTCTGGCATCCTTTCAAAGAAAGATTATACTCCCTTAAGAAATTGACTATGATTATGTGCCTATAGTGCAATTTTAGCCATGGCTGAGGCTATAATCTATTCTGCACATTGATCAATAAATATGATTCAGCCTTACTTGTCACCACTCACTGCTTTCAAAGATGGGAGGCTTGAGCCGGTGAAATAAAAAATAAAAAAGGCAATAATTTCCGCACTACAGAGACGGTTGTTATGAAACTGAGTACATAAGTTCATCCAACTGAAGCTGGACTTTGCTGACTGAAGAGGGAAGGCAACCCCACTACGGGGTAATCAAGTGAGAAGAAGACGTGAGATAAAGCCGCAGAATTTCACCAAAAGCAAATGGAGAGCTCAGCATCCAAGAGCAGCCGAGTGTGGAATACAAGATACAGTCAAGCTGGACCAAAGCGTTCAGCCGAAACGGTAAAACGAGAATAGAGGGCATTTTTCCCGAATTAGTTCTCAAGTCCTGCACATGCGTAAGCTTTCATGCATAGATTAATTGGCAAGGGGTTTAACATAAAAGATGCTGCCTCATGTTATTCAAGCATTATGCAGTAACTTGTTTCAATGTGAAAGCTCCTTAGATATTAACATAAAAAAGCATTTCTCAGCTTTCTTTTTTGGTGGGATCGCCTTGAACATACTGTAAGAGTTTTCTTCGTGAATTGAAGTGCATCGAACCTTTGTTCCATAGTATTGCTGCGTAGGTGGGATGTCACAATAAAGCCTCTGAAAACTTGGATTCAAATCTATTAATCTACTAAGTATTTCTCTATGGCGATACCAATTCCCCAGAAGCCTGAGAACCAGTTCCCAACCACATAAAAAATATATATATATTTACTTGGTGAAGCAAATCTCACAAGTGCCTTTTAATAATGAAAAATTAATAGTAATTTAAAAAAAATTATAAAGTTATAATAAAAGTCTCAAATAATGAACAAATGCCTCTTCAATAATAAGGAAGTAAGTATGACGGGGGTTTTGATAAAAATAACTAAATAAAAGGTGTTAGGTTATCGTTAGGCAACCCCCTAAAACCTGCCCATGCTCAATCAGAAAAGTTAAGACAAGAAAGAAGTCTCAAAAGGGACCAAAGACCAGAGTTTCTGGCAGACACTATCTCCTGTGATCAGGTTTGCATTAAGTCGAGGAAGGATTCAGCATGCCCTGGGTGTGCAACTCTCCACCTCTCTTGAGCCCTGAAGAAAGAGCGTTGTCACACCCTGATTGGCCAACAGGGGAAATGCACCAAGCCGCTGTCAATTCTTAATTAGGAGCCAGTCCCCACAACCCTGCACAACAGGTGATCTGAGTAACCCTCCAACCAACTCGGGGGAATTGTGACATTCAGCTAAAATGAATTGGGAAATGACAACAAGTACCAAAGAATGAGGGACTGCCACATGTCTTTCACATTTTATTGAGTTTAAGACTCAAAAACTCAGCTAATCTGCTTTACCTGTGTGGGTGTGGCATGATTAGAATTGACAGTGATAAAAAAAATCCACCAGATTATTAAAATGACTAAATCCTGCCTGGTACAGGGAAGTATGTGACTATTTCAAACCACTGAGAAAAACGGAGAGAGAAGAAAAAGGTGAAACAACCACAACTGTTGTAACCTTAGCAGAAAATAGTGTTTTCATGAAGGACCTCATTGCTTAAAGTAAAAGTATCTTATTGAAGAGAGGCCTTTTCGTGGTCTTTTTAAAGAAACCTTTACAAATATATTCAATGCAATGAGTGTGGAAATGACCTCAAAAAAAGGTGAAAACCTACAATTCCACAGCTTGTAGCAAAAACATCCATTCATACACCACACACACAGACTTCTACATGGTCACTGTATTGTTTTTTACTACACACAGTGAGAGAAAATTCCCAAAATTGAAACTGAGTTTGCTTTTCTTTTTCAAACTATGCTGCCTGGTTATCCCTCATGTATTTGTCATAAGGACGTTGGCATTTAAATCAAGCACGGTGCAACGGCTACCTGATTACTTCTGGTGTGTATTGTATTCTCAGTTTTAAAAAGCCTTGCCAGAGTCTTTTTGTTCACTGCACAAAACACTGTAGCACAGAAAACATGTATCAATAGCTCCTTCATAGGGATATGAAAATGTGACTAGGAGCGTATGTCCATATTTGTGCACATTAGTTGAATATTCCAGTCTAGACTCATCTTAACTTGTATCCTCCATCTGTCTGTTTGTGCCTTAATATCAAAAGCCTGAAAAAAAAATCAGTATGATCTCTTGTGTGTTTGTGTGTGTGTGGGTGAGTGGACACGAGTCCTTGGTCTGGCGTATTATTCCAAAAATGTATGCTCAGTCCTCGGACAACAAATATTGCAGAAAACTCTTTAGCAGGCACAGAAGAGGATATAAAAACGGACATCAGTTCATCCAACTTTCAGATGCTCATGCGGATCATAGAACAAATTAGCATCTCCAAAACTCCTAATTAATGATTCAGCAGGCCAGTCAAAGAAGTGAGCCCACATGAATGATTTAATATGTGCTAACCTAATTTAGGGCCTAATCCATAATGAATGAATTACACTGTTTAGTCATAGCAGAGAGAGAATGGAAGAGCGGAGGAGAAGATTTAGACATCAGAGAATAGCGAGACTTGTAAAGTGACAAACATAAATTATTCTGCTTCGGATGGCTCAACCTCACCATTACTTCAACTGCCGCAACAACCTGGGCAAGTCAAGGTATAGCCATGGCCAATTAGACCGATGCTGTCACAATGGAGTGAACCGAACTGAATTAGATTCATTTTAGGAGTGACAGTGTGCTGTAACCTGTAAAGGGTTAGTGTGTTGTTGCATTTCACAGCTAAAATTGTGAGAGACAGTCATTTATTAGCAGGTCTCTATGTGAGAGAAATGAGGGAGTTTGTGTATCATGTACTACAGTAACGGAGAAAGAGAGTCAGCACTGTAATCTAGAGGTGAGGAGTAATATCAAAAAGAAGAGACAAGTGAAATTCTGGAGCTGCAGCCAAGCAGTGCAAATCCCTGTGAAGGAGAAAATCTCAAAGTGACAGCTTTCAATTACAACAGTATGAGAAAGCGTGTGTGTGTGTGTGTGTGTGTGTGTGCGTGCGTGTGTGTGTGTGATCCTACAATACCTTTAACAGCCTGGCTGGGGTGTGTGTGTACTACCTGTCAGCACTTCTGGGCTTCACTGACAGTTCGATGTCACAGCTTCTGAATTGAAAGTACCTCAAGTACACACACACACACACACACACACACACACTTTTTCTCCTTCCTTTTCTTCTGCTTTCTCTCTGTCTTGTTTTCACATTTGTCTGTGTTGTAGTCTCAGGCGTCTGGGTCGAAATGCTGTTGGACCTAAAACCAAAAGAAAGAAGAGGCTGGAGGTACTGCACACTGGAACTCAGTGTACTACTGCACGTTGTGTGTAGGTGTATGTAAGCTGTGCCTGGGAGTGTTTGAGAGTACTGTATGTCATGGATATAGATTGTGTTTCACAGCCTTTAGGGGAAGCAAAGGCCACTGGTGAACGAATATGAGCAAGACTATGACATATTCAGGCATTTGTTAGTTTATTCACACTATATATAAACATTGTTAAACAGGAAAGAGAAATGCAACACATGTATACAGGGCTTCTGTCTAGTTTGCAGCATCCCCATTTCTTGGTTACGCTTCCAAGTTGTGCAGTATCTGAAAATACACTTATGTGGCCAAAGGTTATGGACATCTGAAGAAATTATGTGGACACACAATCATCACACCCATATCATCTTGAGACCATGGGACTTTATCTGATGCGATAATAGTCTTGCCTAGACTGGGAAGGCTTTCCGCAAGATTTTGGAACCTGTCTGCAGGGATTTGCTGCCATTCAGCCACAAGGGCATTAGGGAAGTCAAACAGTGATGTTGGGCGATAAGGTCTGGCTCACAGTCTGTGTTCCACTTCATCTCAAAGGTGTCGTATGGGGTTGCGGTCAGGCAAACTTCTGAAATCCATGCAGAACGCTTTAGAATTGTAGACTCTGAGTCCGGGGTACCAGACAGTAGAAATATGGAATATGTGATAAAATAAAAGGCAGGTGACCTGAAATTGTCACCTGCCACAGCCAACATTTACCCTCTATTAGCAGGTGGCATGTGTTAATTTCGTTCTCTGGTCGCAGACCAAAATGACACAAAGGTATGTACCCTCATTCGTTCGGCCACGTAGGGTCCACTCTAACAATTTCACATCAGCTTCATTTTATGTAAGTGTGATGCGTATGTCAATTAAACGGTAATATTAAATGATTTATATTTAATATTGGTATTAAAGTAGATTCAAATTGCTATGTATTCATTTTGGGAACACATTTTTAGAATTCATATTCATGCATAATAATGATTAGTAGTTATTAAGACCTATTTTACAGTGGCGTCTTTTACCTTTGAGGAAAGGGGAAAGGCACTTTTACGGTAATGAGATCATTTTGTAAGAAGGAGTGATCTTGGAAACCAACTTTTACACTTACAGGGACCACAAGGTGGCAGTAGAACAGCATTCTGTTTCTGCTGCAGCCTGGCGAGTGACTCATCGAACTGGAGCTGCAGCCTCTCAGACAGACAGAGAAGATAAAAACAGCCAAACCTGCTGTATTGACCCCAGTCTCAAAGCTGTAGTTCATCTGCTAACCTCCCTGAATGAAAAGCACACCCATGGCTGCAGAAGCATCCAGATTTCCTTGTTAAATATAAATACAGAAGATCCTGGAACAAAGCATCTCTAATAGAGGAGACGTAGAGGTCTGACATGCTGTCATGCTCTAAATCGGGCCAGCAGTCTGTGGCTTTATTCAGACATTTTCTAGTGGTGCCCTTTCTTCAAACCTTGCATCAGAGAAATCAATGATCCGATTTTGACTGACTGGTGAGAAGTGCATTGGTCAAGCCAGGCAATCCTTTGCTAAATCTGACAATTTAAAAGACGGAAGAGATGCCTCTTAAGGATTTTGAACAAGCTCACTTGCTGTGAGGTGGCTGGTGAGGCATCGTTATGTAAGACAGCACAGACACTCAAGGATGGGGCAGAGTTTGGTTGCTGAGGCAGTTTTTCAACTATGCTGTACTTTGTAGCAGATATAATGTCCCAGAATGAGTCCCACAGGCTTGTGATTGTGAGATGACGACAGGCATAAATGCATTATTCTGCTGTTTATGTAACCGGAGAAGAGGGATGCTCATGAATATACAGCAAGGGTTAAAGGTTCTCCCTCTCTTTTCCACTGTTTTTCTCTAACACACACACACACACACACACACACGCACACACTATCTATTACTATACTTGTGAGGCCCTTCAATGACTCTATTCATTCTCTGAGCTTAATTCCCTAATGTCAGCCTTAATCAGTAAATGCTAAACAATGACTCTCAACCTATCCATGCATGTGCACATACTGTACGTCCGTGTGTGCTGCTACCAGATGCATGTGTGTGAGTGTGCTGTGTGGTTGTGTGGGTGGCACCCGAGCGCTACAGGACAGCCAGGTGAGACGAGTGTGTGCTGTCCAAAACCTGCAGGGGCAAGCTAATCCTGGTTCCTGATGTTAATCTGAGTATTGAGCTTCTGTATGGGGGGCTCATGCTGACACCTGATGGTGTGGAGGTCAAAGCTGTATGTGTACGTGTGTGAGTGTGTATGTGTGTGTGTGTTTGTGTGTGTGTGTGTGTGTGAGAGTGATGCTCCTCTTGCCCTTTCCAAATGTCACAGAAGGGCCAACTCCTGAGGAGCGGGCCCATAATGTGGGCCCACACATCATGTGTGTGTGTCATGATAATCTCCACTATTAAGCCCTTCAAACGCATCATTTCCACTGATGTGTGTGTCTGTGTGTGTGTGTGTGTGTGTGTGTGTGTATGTGGACAAAAAAAGCGTGCCCACTTGTTTGTGTGAACAGTCTGTTTGCGTGTTACTTTTTCTTCCGCATCCCATTCTCTATTCTCTTATTGCATATTTAATAACTGCCGTCCACAGTACAGTGCAGATCACAAACAAAAGTCTTCAAAACAACATCTGCTTACTGCAAAATTTCAAAATGGATTTTCATTTTTCGTATCTTGATTTGTATTCTGACTCTCCTAAAGTTAGAAATAAGAAAGCCAATGCACTCTGCTGTC
The DNA here is from genome assembly GCA_943593645.1 of Bovichtus variegatus. Taxonomy (NCBI): domain Eukaryota; kingdom Metazoa; phylum Chordata; class Actinopteri; order Perciformes; family Bovichtidae; genus Bovichtus; species Bovichtus variegatus. The sequence goes on from CALSCE010010695.1 coordinate 11,960,908, forward strand.
AGGCTTTCAAGTGTCACTTTATTAAGTGAATGGAGGCCAACTTTTTCTAATACCGCCATGTTACACTAACTAGATTTTTCAAGGATTTGTGAAGCAGAAGTGGCCCTGCTATGAAAAATAATTGGTTCACACATGTAAAAGAAAATATTGTAGAATTCAACACGAACAATCCACAAGCTTGGCTTAGTTTCATGAATCCCCATTTATGTATTCACTCATATGTATTCCTTATCCATGTGACTAATGTGGTGAAAACAGAAACGACTGCTCCGTGGTGCTGGATCCAGGCTAGCATTGTCCGCCTACAGTCTGTCACCAGTCGGTCCTAATCTATTCCTTACGGCATGAAAAACAATTAGCAGAGCCACAAGTGCTTGCTTGAGAATTGCTGACCATCATTGCCAAAGAGAAACAGAAAACGTATGTGTCAAGCATTGCTTTGTGATGCTAATGTTTTTTTGTTTTTTTTTCATGGGGACTTTTCAGCAGCCCATCATTTTTTGCCAGCTGGGAGTGTGCAAAACATAAGACAATGAACGACTGCAAACAGGCAATATTTGATGTTTTTCTTTCTCGGCTCTTTTCACTGCTTCTGCCTCATTTTCAATTTCTTCTCTTGCTTTTATTTTTGGGTTGGTTTCTGCATTTGAAGAGAACGTTGTTTGTAGGTCTGCAGGATATCAGGAAAATAAGCGATACTGTTGCGATAATGATATTTGTGATAAATAAACAGATATTAGAGTGCACTCAGTTCTGCCTATTCTGCTGCTTCATAGTATACCACTTAAATACAACAGATTGCTTGTCGAATTAAAACGAATGAAAGGGAAAAATGTTTTAAACAATCTTTTATTGTTCAAATTGAACATTGGGCAGAACACAAACGGCACAAATAAAAAAGGGTTGAGTTATATTTTAAAGTGCAGTTTTCTACTTATATCCTCTTTCAACTAACCCAAAAAAAAACCTTTGCGTCTTTACTTGGATCTTGAGGAGCTGCAGTGTTTTTTCATGGTCAAGCTGAAACCTACACTGTACATTTACTATCTCTTCACAACATAACTGCTAATTTCTCTGCTCCGACTAACAACACCTGTCTTCTCTGAGCCCATCCACCGTCGCTCTCTCTCTCTCTGGTCCCATTTAAAAATAGACGATAAAGCAGCCTATGCTTTAGCGTGTGGCTACCTTGTGATTGACAGGCTGCTACCACGGTGTTGGGTGCTCTCTGTGTTTTTTGGCTTACAACTTTAACCCTTTCGCAGTCTGTATTCAGTAGAGGAAAGTTAATTGTAAGATTTTGGCCTTGTTTAGTGTTCAGTTGTAGGTTGCAGAAAAACAAGATGGTGATCGTCAAAATCCAAGATAGCAACGGGCAAAATGCCAAAACCCGAGGCTTCAAATCCGTAGTCCAGAAACCAATCGGTGATGTCACGGTGACCAAGTCCACTTCTTATATACAGTCAATGGTCACAAACACTGATTAAGCTAACCAGAATTCCAGGAATATTACAAGATTGGTTTACCCTTTAGCAACCACTCTAAAGTACAATTTTAACTTTGAGTTGCACAGCAGATCAAACTGCATGTCTCACACTGCGTAGCACCTGCGTTGTGTTTCTAAGCTGTAATTTACAAAAACATTATGAAAAGCAATTCAAATGCATCTAATGCTTCTATATTTGATTAGTACATCCTGATAAAAAAAAAGAAGAAAGTGCATATTTACAGCTTTTAGAGTCAAACTCTCCGGGGGACTGGGAATGGTGGTGCAACCGATGGTAGGGGGTAGCACAAATAAAGCCAAAGGGCAGTTTATAAAACCGTTTCTATGACAATCATAACACAGCGGGTTGTCTTACTCATGGGCATAACCCATAATGATGGTGTTTGAATTCTGCAAAAATACTGTCATTATTAGAGCAACAAAACTTCAAACACAGTGCAACTGCCACATTACTATTAGAGGCTCCATAACTTTTAGGTTCACCAAAGGATAAAATGACTTTGCAGTGATGTTGTTACATCATTAAAGAAACAGATAAGGCACTAATGGTGTTAAAGCAAAACAACTTTGGAGAAATACTGTTCATCTCTTGCTTGTGATTCTTCAAGTTACACAATGGTTAAAGGATAAGTTTGGTTTGGTTGATCTATGAACAAATATTGCCTGTATGGCCAAAACCTGGATACTGTATATTAATTATCTGGACCATGGACACCCATTGGCCTTTTTTTCCATAGAAGACGTGCCACGGTAGGAAAAGCAAAGGCGTAAACAATAAAAGGAGTGATGGCTGAATTCAATTTAGCTGCTTCAGTTTCAGGGTCCTGGTGCATGCTGGCTGACTTATGGGACTCGTGAATGAAACAAAGCCATCGTTGTGGGCTTGTTATTAGAAACGCTATTGAAAACCCATCAGTAAGCCACACTCTTGCACCGGGCGACATATTCCATCATTACAATGAACATGTGCACGGTAGTTTATTTTAAGTCAATCCTGCATACTGCATACTGCACACCGACCTGCTGAAAGGCATCCCATACAAACAAATACAGTTTAAAATGAAACTACAATATATATTTGTGACGCAGTTCTAAAGATGTACTTCTTCAGTAGCAACTGCGTCTCCTAGAACGTATATTTGTAAACAATTAATTAGCAACATAAAATACGTTTTGATGAAACATAATGATAGCCGGATTATGCTTTCTAGTAACATAATGAGGAAATGTTGTTTATTATTATATGGCAAGTTGCAAAATGTTGATACTGAACGTATGAATGAAATGTTCAATGAAAATGTACTGTTTTTTTGTTCGATAAAATATCTTGGGAAGCAATATATCTTGTGGTTTACAGCATTATTAGTTATGTTTAGGCAACAAAAGCACTTTGGTTAAGGTTATGGCAAAATCATAGTCTTGGTTTAATACAGAAAAAGGCCAAACAAAGCCGCCATGTTTCCCTAACCTTAGCCTAAACTTAACCACATACAGGACTCAGGAGTCTCTGGTGTAAAGTTTGGAGCTGTGTACGCCCACCACCGGTTGGGTGGACCACCGTTTGCCAGCACAACATAATTAGTAAACCAATTTTGTAATATATATATAAATACACAATCTCTAGGAGTCAGGGTTGTCCGTAGGAATGAGTGGGTTCAGAGCTAAATGCAGACAGTTCAGAGAAGTCTGCAAGTATTGAGAGACTGACATACACGTTATTGTTTTGTTCTTCTTCATTGGATTTGTTGACAATAAGAAGAAATATAGAGAGAACCACCTCTATGCTTCATATGACTGACCAGTGAGGTATTTATATATATAATATAAGGTGTCATATATAGGTATATATAAGGTGAGTATGATTGAGTCATCCATGGCATATCATACTTTATTCTAAGTATTACTACAGAAGGAGTACTGCTAATCACCTGTTAATAAAATGACAAAAATGGCACAGTTTCACGAAAGCCACTCATATCCACTCCTCTATTTTATTTCTGGGCCAATTCACTCACTCATGTTTTTGTGAATTCCTCTTGCGTTCTAGGATAGATCATTGTGGCTTTTTCCTACTCGACCAACTATACTAGATGTCGTGGGAACAGTAAGGGTCAGTCATTTGAGTGATTTCGTATGTGCTTGCGTGTGTGTGCGTGTGTGTGTGTGTGTGTGTGTGTGTGTGTGTGTGCGTGTGTGTGCGTGTGTGTGTTGGCTTTATTCAGGAATTCCCATGATATCAGCTGGCAAACATTACTTTCCCCAGCCTGTCTCACAATCCTCTTCCCTTGTGTTTCCCTACCAAAATGTAAAAAAAAAATAATGACACATATTTCCCCTCTTATCATCTCCACTAATAAGTTAAACAGGGTAGCTTAATAGGCCGTTTAGGTTGGACATTATAGATCATTTAAATTCTCTTAGAAAACAGAAACAGAGATTCATGTTCTAACCCGAATCTCTCTGCTTGTTTCAATTACAGTCAAGAGTTTATTAGGTTACATTTTTACTGTGCCACTTGCACAAAATGAGTATAATATATATCCAAAAAATCATATCATACTCCAGCCCATATTCTTATTTGAAAAAACACTCCTGGGCAAGTAGCATTTCAGCATACTGCCAGCCAATCTTACGAACCCAAATCCAAGAATCAATATTTTATCATTATTTATATCAGTTGCAGATCCCGATTTGACAGTTAATAACAGTTAATAACAGTTAATAACAGTTAATAAAAGGCCTTCATCAGATAATCTCCTGCATGTGGTAAAGATGGAATGTAGAGCTAAAAATGCCAAATCTGCAACTGAGACCTTCTCAAGGGAATTGTTGAGCTTTAAATATCAGAAGAACTGAAAAACAAATAGCGTTGCCAAGGACAGTGCTCTACATTAGTTTAGTTTCTGGAGGTCCCGTGCTTTTCATAGGCCTCTGTGTGTTTGCATTGTTACATTGCATTACATTACAGTTCATTTAACAGACGCTTTTATCCAAAGCGACTTACAATAAGTTTTTATTTATTTATTAAAAGTATTTCGTATTTAGTATTATGTATTTATTGTCTATTGCCCCGTTGCTTGTTGCGTTATCGGTCCTTTTTGTTTGAATGTTTTTTGCTTACGAAATAAAGAGTCATGCTTACTGACCTTTTAAAGCTTCATTCATTTGTTTTCTTGGCCAGTTGGGGACAGCTTCTAAAGTTGTTATGGCACGTTTGCAACATTATGATTCATTTGGAGTCATGTTTCTGTCCACCTGATAAATGTACAGTAAGTCCAGAATTCACTCTCCTTTTAGCTGTTTCCACTAACGACTGAGAAAAGTATCTGTCTCTTTAGCCACCAGAAAGCCATAAACCAAAGTACTGGTAAGTCATTTAAATATTGACTTGATGATGACGCTAGGGAAAAAAGTTAAACAAACATAATGGCAGTCGATCCAATAGTTGTCGGGACATTTCACTCAAGATGAAAAATGTCGACCTCACGGTGGCGCTAGAGGTAAAGCTAAAAGGCCTCACCAAAGTCAGTAAAATTCATCGTCTGGAGACCATGAATTTGTTGAGTAATTTCAGTCTGAACCAAAGTGGTGGATCGACCGACAGACCAAAAAATATTGATTGATTCATTGATTGAGTGCAGCTTTAAGTCATGTATATGCTGCGAGAATATTAATTACAACATGGTATTGAGTCATGATTAAAACCCACGATATTTAGATCACCCGGAGAACGGTAATAGGAAGAGGCATGCTGTTGCATAATTAAGACAATCATCTAAAGTTGGTGTTCTGGCTCTTGCAGGCTGGATGTGGAAGATCAAGCTCTCTTCCATTTTGGGCGAGACTTAAAAGTCATCACGAGGAGATGATTGCCTCTGTCCAGCATTCCTCCCTCCTCCCACAGAGATGAAGGACAGTTCATCTCCCTCTTTAGTGGAGCTTCCGCAGCACGTCGAGCACATGCAGCCGCAGATCCTTCAGAAGACGCCGCAATAATTGCTCATTTACTGCTGTGTATATTTGTTCTGTATGTGTGTACATGTATATATATATATATATATATATATATATACATGTATATGTGTGTTAGTGTAAGTGTGTGGACCCTGCATCCACACACAAACACGGACACACACATGTGGTTACACACCATCCAGCAAAGTTCCAGCTATCACCAGGCACTTTGGCGTCAATGGCTGAGAGTGCAGAGGGCATATGAAAGTGACAGAAAAAAGAAAGTTGCGTGAAAATACTTGCGTGAGCATTTCTGTCCCTGTGACCGCTTCATTTCGTAAGTGTGCCTGTGAGTATTTACGTGATATTGCGTGTTTATGTGCTCACGGCATAATTTGTCGATCAACAAATCAAGAAAATCAGTATGATGTTATAAAATGTGTTCAGCTTATGTGTTCGTTAGGATCCCTCACATACCAGATGTTTATAAAGCAAACAATGGCACTAAAATACACTTCATTCTTTGTCTCACACGTTTCTACTTTCTCTCTCCTTTGGCAAAGTTCACACCACAAATGCTATTTTCTCTCTCTCTCTCTCTCTCTCTCTCTCTCTCTCTCTCTCTCTCT
>CALSCE010010695.1:11982491-12047395 GCA_943593645.1 Bovichtus variegatus
TGTGTGTGTGTGTGTGTGTGTGTGTGTGTGTGTGTGTGTGTGTGTGTATGACCTGCAAGTAAAAACTTTGACCCTCATGTTTCCCCTGCTGTTTCTTCTTCCTTTTTGATGTTTAACAGTTTTCTTACATTCTCGCAGGCTATTTTCCCAAAGGAAGGCTTGGCTTGTGACAGCAACAGAATAGAGTGAAATAGACAGATGTATATTTATCAAAACATAAGTCTGAGCTCCGTTATTAATTATACATTTGATTTTGGTTGGGAAATTGATCTTGTCGACAGGGTTTTTATATAATTTATTTTACACCGTACACCGCAGAAACAAAAGAGAAGGGAAAGCTAGAGGGGGAGAGAGTAATGGGCAAATGACAAAAACAGATAATCACCTATTCTTGTAAAATCTAAAGTTTAATAGAACTACTATATTCGTCAATAAAGAGATGAAGCAAGTTAATTAAAAGGGAATAATTAAATTCTTCATTATTTCAGTGGCTTAGCTAGATAAATGACTGGGTATTTTCATTTCAACAATAAACAAATTAAAATACAGTTAATGTAGTGCATTTCTAAGTTTGCGTGTACAGTACTTCCGGACTGTAAGCCTCTGTAAGCCTTAAATAATAAAGATAAAATCTTTATTCCGTAAGTCGACAAACCAATCTGCATACCTTGAGGCACCAATAATATTCTCTTCTTAAACTGGTTTCCCTTTTCTTTCACTGTCCACATTTCAGCTTTGTTTCACCTACTTGCCTAAATTGAACATTTTCAAATGAAACTTCAAGAAAACCAGTGTAAGGTGGTCCTGGAGTTTATCAACATTGTTTTTCCAATAAATCAACCCTTGCCGCCCGTCCTTGAGAATCCCTTTTCAAACAGCTAAGAGATAAAAAATTTTTAAAAAATAAATCATATTGTCCCTCGACATACGGCAGTAGCCTACCATTTGTACAAAGCGATCCTCAATCAAAGGTTAAGATGCCCTTGTAGATCTGAGAGTTAAGACTCCGTGTGTGCGCGTATGTGTGTGTGCGTGCATCAGAATGAGGGGTAATTGAGGCGCTTCATCCCTGAGTTTTGATAAGGGGACTAATGGTGCATGTGGTTGCCGTGGAAACCTTTATTTGAACATAACAGTACAAGGATCTTCATTCCTCCACACAACACACACACATATGCGCTCTCTCTCTCTCGCTCCCTCTTGCTCTCTCTCTCTTTCTGTCATATGAGAGCGTACTTCTTGCATCAATGATTTGAAAAGAGGCAGGAGATACATAATGAAGAGTCCTTGAATGCTACAGCAAACAGCCAGCTTTTTAGTCATTTTCCTGCCTTTGTGGGCTGAATATCTACCGACACATAGCCGTGTCAGGGTTCGAGTTGACCGAAATCTCAGGTGGATGTTGAACAAGTGCAAAAAAAAAAGAAATGGATGCAATTCATCAAAACACACAAATATGGATGTAGCAACATACACAATAACCCACACTGACTTATCTTCCCAGGTGACCAGCATTCATGCTGAGTGCGTGTTGCTAAATTGTTAATATTGTGAGGTGCATTGCGGCTTATACATTTGAATGGTTCGTAAATTACATTTTAAATTTAGATGAGCTGTTTCCGTTAGCTGACAAATGTGTTGTCCTGTTCGCTGAAGGAGGGCTCGGGACATCTAGTTCCTACAGAGGCAATTCAGGAAGGACCAAGACAGCCAATCAAAATGCACAACACTTCATTTTTGCATGCTGCACCCATGCAAGGGTTTGATAATCAGGGGCCCTTTTTGTGAGGAAGGAATGTATTGTGTGTGTGTGTGTGTGTGTGTGTGTGTGTGTGTGTGTGTGTGTGTGTGTGTGTGTGTGTGTGTGTGTGTGTGTGTGTGTGTGTGTGTGTGTGTGTGTGTGTGTGTGTGTGTGTGTGTGTGTGTGTGTGTGTGTGTGTGTGTGTGTGTGTGTGTGTGTGTGTGCGTGCTCATGTGCCTGTGTAATGTAAAGTTTTTGAGCTGTAGAAATTAATTAACAATCTTTCAATCAGGCACATCCATTATAGCAGGTAATCATGCTAGCAGAAATATAATCAAATTGAATGTTTGATGATGCTTCTGCAATTTCTTCTGTAAACTCTAACATTTGCACAGCTCCTTCTCACACAAAATACCTATTGGTTATTGTCAATAGTTTACTGTACCAACCCGGCTCACCCACTGACTCTATGCAAATGTCTATGATCTATGCAAATAATGCAGGTATGGAGATATGAGCCTGTAAATGTTTGCACCCAAAATTCAACCCACATACTTCCCCAGCAGTGCACCCAAAGCCAAACACTTTGTTTTCAGGATTTTTGTGTAGGTGTTCAGTATTCTTGCATTGACTTTAGAGATTTATGTGAGCTAACTATAGCTCCTGAAACCTGACTGGGGTTTGAGTTTCTGAGCCATGCTGCTGCATATAGTATATAGTGCTGCATATAGTATATATAAAAGAGATGAGCAAGAGAAGAGATATCTCCTTACATTCCATGGGAAAAAATAAATAAAACACATACCAAAAAGCTCCATCTAAACTGTTTTTCAAATATTTTCTGGAATGTGTTTTATCTAACTTAAAGCATTGATTTTTCTTAGGACCTACAAAAAAAAAAAAAGGGGAAGACCTTGAAAATGTGACCTTTGTAAAGCTTGCACTTGAACCTTCAAGCCTTACATCATATACTCAACTTTATACAAGATTGCGTGGTTCTGAAGAATAAACAAGGTTACGGGCCAACTAGAACAGCATGTGTGAAAGCAGAGAAAGACGGACAAAAGAAATAAGTCTCACTGGTCAAATTTATCTCACAAGGTGTCTCTCTGAGCCGCGATGTACTGTAGCCATAGCAACTGGTGCCCAGCATCTCCTGAGGGGAATGTGAAAAGAATCCATGATTCATATCCAAACAACAACAGCCTGAGAATCCAAATATACTGAGGTAAACTGCCACCCCCAGACAGTCAAGCTGACAGCTGTGAAGAGGAGGGGCCAAGCAGAAAACAAATAAACAAAAACAATGACATTCATCCTCTGTTCGTTTTATCCAAACTGCATCACTTGTGGTCATTGTTTTCGGTTTTCCTCTTGTGATCTCAGCCATGTGGACTTCAACTACTGCCAAACTGCATGATGGTAAGAAGTAATAACTTCATGCCAGCGGGATGGAATAAAGTAAGACTGGCAGCTTTGCTAGTGAGTCAGCTCCTGTGGATACACACTAAGACTCGGAAGATTTTCAAATTCACTAGGCGAAATGGATAAATTAAGGAGGATAGAGGATATGATGAGTTATCGGAGTCATAAGGTGCATTTCCATCCACCTCTTTTTATGCGCAATTTCAATTTTTGCTTAAAAAATGGATGTTGGGCCGCCCAGATACCTCACCTGGTAAATCAAATCAAAAAAGGAAAAAAACGCCTTAAAAGAAACCCCACAATTAAAAAGGGGGAAACATGGAAGAAACCTCAGGGAGAGCAACTGAGGAGGGATCCCTCTCCCAGGACGGACGTGTAATAGGTGACGCGTGTACAGAATAAACAAGAATAAGCCCCATGTAGTGAGGCCGAGTCCTTACCGCAGCAGCCTGGGTTTGAATCCAACCTGCGGCCCTTTGCTGCATGTTGTCCGCTCGCTCTCTCCCACTTCCGTGTCCAGTGGAAAAAACACAAAAAAAAAGTTTTACGCTTGGCTGAGGTGGAAAAGTTGATGTATTGATAAAAGCAAAATGCGACAAAGTGCAATGGAAACAAATAAATGATGATGTACGTAAAAAAAAAAAAAAAAAGTTTCCTTATCGCACCACACCTTCCTCACATTAATACATGAAACAAACAGAAATGTCATATTTCCATCAAGTTTTCTAAATTGTTTTTCACAGTTTGAAGGTCCCACTGACGCTTTTTTAATTACATCATCTGTATGGGCCCACTTCTGCAGTGTTTTCCAACTGGACACATGGCGCCAGCTATTGCTCACCTTGATGAACACCTCCCAACGATGGTGTAACGATAATGGACGGGAAACAGGCATTCATTCACATTTTCTTATGTCGTCTTTTTTCTCAAAATTCGATTTCTAATGTGCTTCATTTGGATGGAAACCTGGCAACAGTCAGAGCTAATTGTACGTACAACATTCAAAAAGAACAACTGTCAGCAAAATTGCGATCCACATTTTCATGTTCTTGTACAAAAAGAAAAAAAAAAAGAAAAAAAACGGAAAATGCAATTACAGCTGTTTCATTCCACTTTCAGGCTTGCGGCAGTGCGACTTTCTATATTTGCTCCCAAAACCATTATCCAGAAAGAACAGCAGTCACAAAAAAAAAAAAATAAAACACCACATTCACTGCCAATGAAAACATAATAAGCAAGCCAGAACTACTTGTGAACCGTATTTAGTATAGAGCTGAGAATACCGTTCTGAATCATAATAACCGAGATAGGGATCTCTTCATTACCAGAAGTCCTCGCACTCACATTGCAATCCAGTCAGCTTTGCCACATTTTGCCTGCTCAAGTAAGCGGCAGCAATCAAGGCCCTGCCTGCTGGGCCCACTATAAGGCAGCTGTGCCTCATTACCAATCAGAAGTAAAAGGGAGACAGGGCCCCTGGGAGACACACGTTTTGACTGCGGTGCAACAGTATGTGGAGATTAAGCGTCGCGGATGCTCTTCCTCTCTCCCGTTTGTCTCGTGTTTTCTGTGGCAGCACGTCATTCACATCTTGCTAGTTTCGCTGCTCTGTTGCTAGATAGCTTTGCCTCTTATCGTTCTTTGCTTTCTTTGTTTCTACTTTTCTTTAATTACTTTTTTTTTTTGCATTCTTGCCTTTCTCTTCCCACCAGTATTGTTGCCCTAAAAAAACCAAACAAATGTATCCGCCACAGTAAGAAGCTACTTCTGTCTGCTCTATTGCAGATATGCCCTATATCGCAGTTAGTTTCAAAAATACATTAAAAAAAGGTGCAGACTCATATTTCGGCTTTACCCAATGTAATACATTATGCTGAACATGATGGGAACAGAGCCTGGGGTACACATGAAGGTTCCTTTTGGTTATTTCAAAACCTAGTAAATTAGAAATCATAAGCAGGCTAATTCTCCATCATCACATTTTAAATCTCTTCCTAAAACTAATTATTATGAACATTTAATTACTCATGTCAAATGCTCTGACATCCCAATTATTATTTTTTTTCTTTGTTTATTTCCTTGCTTATGTATTTATATGTATATGCTGTTTAAGATTTGCAGAGTTTACTTGCCTTGGACTCTTATTTAGTACGTCCAACCTGAGAGCTTATTTGACAGATGTTTTTTGTGAATGTATTTTAAATTAGTGCACATGAGCTACATAAGCAACAACCCTAGCAACAAAGAAAGCGGTCAAAGGAAAAAGTTAAAGGAGTAATTCCGTGCACAAGTACTCTAGTTATTAAACACTGGAGACAGAGCGAGTTAGGGTTCAAAGATTTTCAAATTAAGACGGTGAAAGATAAAGAAAAGTAAGGTTAGGAAACAAAGGGTTGTCTTGGTAATAGTGTGAGGTGTTTGTGCGTTCTGTTTCTCTGCACCACAATAGGTGTTAGGTGAACAGAAACATATTTCCCTTTCTACTGCAAGACACAGAGCCTTTCTGCTGGAAAGAATCACTACAGATACAATGAATTAGCTTTAGTCCAGACCTAACATTTATGTCATCAGCGACAATCCCTATTACAGCTTAGTTATGAATGCAATTACCTATTATTGGTGTTTCAATCATACTAATTATGTGTAATTTAATTTAATTATACTGGTGTTAGAGATCAAGAGCAAGGTGATAAAAGCAGATTATACCCAGACACACTGGTTCCATTTAGCATCCAGTAGAAATGATTAAACTGTGAAAGGAAACATTGCTACATTTCTTTGTCTGAGCCTGAAAAGACAGAGAGATACATTACAAAATACACCATGGTCCTAAAGTCACAATATGCCTCCATTGTAACGTCTCTTTATGCTTGTAAAGTACTCAGATTACGCTAATTCTCTAGATTATATATTTAAGGTAAGGAAGTGTGGTAGTGTGCCCTCACAAAAACAGAAACTGCAGGTTTAGAATGCACTCCTATACCTTGCTGGAGGGAAAATGTTCAAAAATGCCATGAGGGGTTGACAGTACATCTCTTCATTTGCACTGGCTATCCTCCTATGTGACCACGATACATTATTAATTGAAAGTGTTTCCTCATTCCAACCTTTACTGTATTATATAGTTAGAGTTATGTGTGATTCGCACATTCGGGACGATCTAATCAGTTCTTTTGCTAATGCAGCTCGATCTATTTTAAAGAAGCAAATTAATCCATTTCAGAAAGTAATTTGACATGGGTCTGGCCTACTGTACTAGCTTTCCACAAAAACATACTAGCAATAACCCAGTGTCTGTCTGTCATATACACTAGTGACTAGCCCTCTCCCTCTCCCAGCCATCCCGGCGATAGTCTAAATGTCAGTGTTTTCCGGGCTCCTAATGTGTTCCTAAAATAGTATCTCCATTGCTGAGCCTCCGTGAAAAGCCACGCTCCAGAAAAGGCATAGTGAGTCTGACTCACAGCAGAGGCAGCAGAAACCCCATGCCATCCGAAAAGCCAATTAAACATGCATGGGGGTGTATGCGACCTCAAAAAAAAAAAAGCCAGTAGATGGATGGCCACTCTCTCCCCCATCTTTTCCACTCTATAGCTCACTCTCTGTCACTCTTTTGCTACTTTTGCTACTTTGTTTCATCTTTTTGCCAATTAGAGTGAATTATTCAGGGTGGCCTGTATGTACCTGTTAAGTGTTTTTCCTCCAATGAGCACTCTCACGGAAAATTGAGGTGAGGAGATGATGAGCAAGAGTGCATATGCTGCTGCACACAGACTGGGCAGCGCAAGCAGATGAGCTGACATAGACATGGCCATGCATACGCACACTAGCATATACACAGACATATAGGTCAGTGGAGGGACCCCTGTGCATTTTGATGTTTCCAGAGGTCAGCGCAAGGCTAGCCATTCAGAAGCTAATATGGTTTAGAGAAAGACTAATTAGCTTTCTCTCACGGCGAGTTTCTAATCAAATAAGGAATGGCCGGATAGTGATGAATGGAATTCCTGGACAATACAATTAAAATTGTGTAATTTAATACAATAAATTCCGATGACAGGTATTCTTGAATGTGAGGTCATGTGTTCCATTCCACTCTGTTCCATCAGAACCTTAAGTGGATACCAGAATGGCTGGTAAATATGCCTCTTGTGCTTTATAATGCTTAACAGTGCAGAAGAAGGAAATGGGATGGAAATTTAGAAATGTCATACTGTATATGGGCTGATTTTCCGCATTTAATCAAATTCAAACTCGGCCTTAAATGTCATAGCTGCCTTAATTAACAGAGACCACAATGTAATATCAGTTTCACAATGGGGGCTCATTGATACCATGCCATTCCTTCACATTCATCGCTAACACTGGATTCCACTAGCCTAGCAGGTTGCATCCATCACAAAGAGGGACCGACTCGCTGGGAGAAAAGAGCACACTGATCAGCTTTAAAGGGAAGTCATCAATCAACCTTTGATTCTTTAAACAACTAGAAAACTTCTGTATGATATGAGTCAAATCCATCCGCTGATGAAGATGTGGTGTGAGAGGTGTGGTTTAAAGCCCAGGAAAATACAAGTAAGTGGACATTGTATCCAAAATAATACCCCTCAATTACTGATTAAATATTTTAAATATTAATATTTGTCTTCTAATTGCCTTTTACGACATGCTGGCTCAGTCTGGTCACTTAACAATTTGTTCCCATACAACTTAACTGCATTCTTAAGTTTGTTTTTGACGTATCACAAATACGTTTCCGTCCGCGGAAACACCGGACCCAGGAGTCCACTGCTCGTGTCACGTGTGAAACCAAAAGTCACTTTTTTAAATGTACGTCCGTTACTTAAATGACGTACCAAACATACTAATTTGAAGCACAACCGCTTTCCTTTACTAGACCTAACCAAGTAGATTTTTTGCCTAAACATAACAAAAGTAAGTTTGTTGCGCTTTTGTTTTGTTTCAATTTGCAACGTTAACCAGATGGTTAAAACTGCGACCGTAATCCGGGAGAAAATACGTTTCCCTCGAAACATAATTGAGAATGCCGTTTGGAAGGGAACATAATTTAGTAGGAGACAGGTTTGCCTGGCTTGCTTGAGTTGAATTTTCATATTGTTATTTTTCCGCATAGTCTAAAGAAATGCGAGAACATTTCTGAACATGTACTTTTTCGCAGAACTATTTTAGGCTATGAACACCTTTCCAGGAAGGATTCGTTATTGTGCACTTCTTGCTCTGTTTAGTTTTTTGTAGTCACTGCATTATATGTTCCAAATTTAGATTCCCTCAGCATGCCACATTCATTAATTAATCATGTACAATAAACAGATTGATTCCCTTTAGTTTGTACCCCTGCTCATACTTGCAGTCTTCTGCCTTTGGTTTGTGAGATGAGTGTGAGAGACATGTCACCTTGTAAGACATACTGAATTCCTTCCCTTGAAGGAGGGAAACAGAGAGAGCGGGAAGATAACACAACCAGGCAGCACTAACCGATCAGAGCACTCCAGCAGAGATATGACCCACATAGACCAATGCTCGTTCAATCAGCCTGCTACTGGCAGCGTGGCAGGGAAAGAGAGAGAGAGAGAGTGAAGGAGGGACAGGGGGCGTGTGAGTGTTAGGTGGTTCCAGTTAGTTTCAAAGAAAGGAAAAATAAAGTCAAACTTGTTTGTACTCTAAGAAAAAACAATGTGCAAACAAGTTATTTACAAATGTACTACTACATACTGTATACACCCTTAGGCCCACAAGTACTGCCACACACGAGTGCTGCTCCCTAAAGCAAATGTGTCAGATGCAACTAAGGTCTTCCCAGTCTTGCAAGACACCACGGCCAAATGCAGTCTTGCAAGACACCACGGACAAATGGAAGGAGCGTAGAGGCTGCTCGGGTCCTGCGCTCCAGAGTCAAAAATGACTGGAAAAGGTAATCAGGCATCCCACATTTGGGATTTACCACAGTCCACCTAGGGAAACATTAAGAATGGTTATTGCTGGGCAACGCTAAACACTTGCTCCCCAAAGGAGGTGCCTACCTCTACAGTACATTAAGCAGGTAGTACTGTGTAAACGTAGAAGGGACAGGCCAAGTGGAAGAGGTACATGGAAGAGTTTACCTCCGCCACAATGCCCATGATGCCAGGGATGGAATGTGCCCTGACTACTGATCATTGTGTAACATCCAGTGGGAAGGCCTGGACTGTGATAGGTTTGAAAAAGACAAATAGAATGGTCTGATTTCTGATGTATTTTATGTACAGCACACAGGGCTGACAGGACTGACTGCAGGATTTGGTTGCAGGACCACACCCTGTACCTTTAGGCAGCAGTCAGCACTAGTCTTGGTAGATAGACAGCTGCCTCCATTTTGGAAGAAGCCAGCAACAGCAGGCGAGCAGCCTCATATAACCTTTATTTTAGCCGGCATTTCCTTGAGTGTAGACTTGGATAACCCAGAGTCTAGGACTGCTTTAAAAAAATGCAGGATCACAAGGGCTAAGACGTGACGTGAGATGATGTGCCTACCGGTAACTGCAACATGTCTCAGAAAGCTTTCATCTATTTGTATAGATGAGCTGAAGGTGCCCAAGGACCCTGCAATGCCTCCACCTTGACCTGGACACTACTCAGAGTCTAGGCTTGAAATCTAAGTTCAACTTGCTCCATATCTGTAATCATAAGTCTTGCCAAGCTAGGAGGCCTCAGGTTGCCTCAGGATTTCTGAGAACCATGTCACGTGTGGTCAACACAGAGCTCACCTTCTCTCTCAGCAGGAAGATGAGTAAAGTCATACAACAGGCATGCTTCCACTATCCTGGGAAAGGGACCTTCCTTGGACAGCTGTATTGTTCCTGTGCTGGAGACCAAGACTACACAGCAGACTACGCAATCTTGTCCCGAGGGCAATACACCATGCGGGTACATTATGGAAGTCTTATTATATAGTCTTACTTTATGTTGTCCAAACAAAGAGCACATCTACAGGGGATTTGACGCTTGTTTCTGCACTATCCAGGTGCCCAAACCAGTATGCTAAAGCTTTACTGACTTTCGTAACCTTTAGGTGACTGGAGAAATAGACAGAGATATCATGGTTATACCATAACACACACACATTTTTAGACAACCATGATGTACAGGCGATCAAATTGAATGTTGTATTGAAATACCTGCTATATTTACTTTTCTAGTATCCAACTGTTGTGGCATCAAGGTATACATTTAATTCTGAAAGGGACATTGTTTCAGATGAAACATGTCAAAGCAGTTATTTGACCCAAGTAGTAAATACTGCCCTCTAACACAAAAACACGTGTATTACCATAACCTGTTCTCAACCTAACCCACAAGTGACCAGGGAAGGTTAAGCGAACAGATGTTTTTATGTTGTGCGTAACCACTGCACAGGTGGTTTGTCTGGAAGTTATGTTCATCACTTGATCCTTGGGGGTCAGTCCTCCATACCTATTGAATATGTAAGTGGCTGGAGAGTTAGTATCAATGCCACCAATAACCGTGGCAGATGCACTTTCCAGACAGTCAACATTGTCCACGTGTTGTTCATGTGTCTTGAAACCTCTTTACTGGAATATATTGACTTCCTCATACATACAGCCAGGACATTGAACAAGCTTTTACAGAATTTTCTTCCCAGAATAAAACAGAAAAAGGTTGGCATACCAACAATATGTAATCTCCATATATAACTGTAAATAATGATTCGAAGTAAAGAACACT
This sequence comes from Bovichtus variegatus, assembly GCA_943593645.1. Classification (NCBI taxonomy): domain Eukaryota; kingdom Metazoa; phylum Chordata; class Actinopteri; order Perciformes; family Bovichtidae; genus Bovichtus; species Bovichtus variegatus. The sequence continues at coordinate 11,993,401 of CALSCE010010695.1, forward strand.
GTTGGGTTTAACTCTGTGTTTGCATTTAATTTTGATGTAATAACTGATAACATTCAAGAGGCGGAAGACCGCGAAGCTATGTCAGTAATTTATTTGTTGGCAAACAACTTTCACTGTTACAACAAATATTAGTTATGAGATCATTCAACTTGGAACCCATACAAAAAGAATAAATAATTAGCAATAATATTTTAATAATAATCATGATCATAATAATTTAAAAAAAGAACCATAAAACAAACCCAGTGCCATTTTATTTACTCCTGCCTAAAGCCAGCTTTCTTTCCTCCAAGCTTGTTTTGCTGTCTTCAAACCAATAAACAGATAAATAAATAAATTCTCTCTTGGGGACAAGGAGGGGGCTTGTGGGATACATGTGCAAGCTACACCTCATACAGTTATGATTTTCTTTCTCCTAAATAAGTAAACAATGGCTTTCCACATTGGACAGTGCTGCTGTGTGCAGAGTTTTCACATCTTCAGTACACACACATATATGATGTAATCATGGCATTTCACAGGTGAGACCCACCCTTTTTCAAATAGTGTAAATCCTCTTTTTTTTTTTTTTTACTTTAGAGAATGACATTTATTATTCTCAGCATTCGTTGTCTGTATAATTGCAACCAGCACAGCAAAGTTATGTCAATTGCTAGAATATTTGGCAATAGGGAGGATATGCTTCACAAAACACTTGTGTTGCTCCAAATATATGATATCTTTGTAAAAAAAATTCACCCAGGCTTGTGCCTAAAGGAAGGAAACGCTTTATTCAAGAACAAATGAGATGAGACCCACTTCCAGCAAAGACTAAATGTAGCATTTCCATAGCAACCGTCTCTTTCATAAATTAGCCACTTCATTTCCCCTTCACTTTTAAATCTACACAGTGGTAAAGTATATAGTAACAATTGATTTGCAAAATGTAGGTGACAGTGGTGTTGCTATAAAAGGACCGGAATGAAGTGTGTGGAGGGTATATGCATATTGATTAAGGAGTGCTGAACTGTCTCTGTTTTTACAAAAAAAAAAAAAAGACATGACAGATTGTTCCTTGTTCGTTCTGTCATCTACACGTGACCAGAACTTATCATGACATTTCAGAACAGTTCCACAGACGAAAGGCTCGCAACTTAAAAATGTAAAAAATAAAAGACTTGGTCATATGCAACATTTGTATCTGTATCTGTATTCTGTACAATACATAGAAACAGTTTGTGATTTCTTTATAATCCTTTGATAACTGAAAACTTTTACAGAAGAAAGGAGAAGAAACAGAACCCATTCTTTTTTTTTTTTAAATTCAGTCTTTGTATTATGATCTTCCTTCTTTGCTTTCAGTGAAATACACAGTAGCCGCAGTCACTACAACTTGCAGGAATGTTACACCAGCCCAGACACAACTCCAGTTTAGCAGATACGAACAGGAAGAGAATTCAGAACATCAGCGTGATATGATTACAGTTCGGTTGCCCAATAAAATAGTTTTTGGGATGATCGGTAGTGAGGGCATATATCATACATCCTCCACTTGATTGGCAGGTAGTGGGGCGAGGCCTCTTTAAGGCCAGTTTATGTTGTGAACACCAGAGTTCAATATCCTGCTCTACCCTTTGGAGAGGTGGAAACATCATCCCAGTACATGTCTTTAAGAGTGAGACAGACATACAGATAAACAGACAGGCAGTTCCTTTAACCAGGGCTGGGGGCCATGCCGCTGTTGTGGTGGTAGTGGAGACTATATACTATGATCTGCTAGAGGTCCATATTGGGAAACTTGTAGGACTACGGTCAATCCAAGATTCCATTTTAAAGTAACAGGTAGGGTGAAATTACAGAATCCCTCCCCTTTCCTCTCCTTTCCAGGTTAAAGTTCCATTTCTGTTTGATGTTCACAAAAAGTCTCTCAGAGCCGGCCTTTCAGTCTGCACCATTTGTGACAATACATTCAGTGCCTGCTTTCATTTGACCAGCGACTTCTCAACCATATTGTTATGAACTATAGTTAATGTCACATACAGTACATCAATCCAGGGTTGGGCCAGCTCAGCCTGTCGATCAACAACACAGAATGTTTTCATTGGAAGGTTGGAAGTGTGAGAATGGACTAGGGAGGGATCAAAGTCTCTTGATTGGCTCTATAGACTGGTAACCAGGTGGGAAGGGTCTACAGGCGGCTCCTCAGGCGACGAATCGGACTCCTCCTTGTTGCCGGACACCATGTATCCATCACTGCCACCACGGCCCATGTGGTAGTAGGTCTGTAGCTCGTGAAGGTGATTCCTGGAGCCCAGGTTTGGCATGCTCTTATAATAGACGTCATCCAGCTCCGGAGCAGTGGCACTCTTACAGGGCTGCAGCTCCCCGGAGCTGTCTTCCTCTCCGTCTGTTAAACCGTTCATCTGTCCATCCGGAAGGTCCGTCAGCACTGGCATGCTGGTGTACAGTGAGTCTCTGTGGTTGGGCGAATGCGTGTGCTCATCAGTGTGCTCGTTGGTCAGCAGGGGGAAGAAGCTCTCGCTGGTCTCTTGGGGAATGCGCCGTGGCCGGGAGAAACTGTGAGGGGGTGGCGGAGGTGGGGGGTGGCTGTCTGGTGGAGGAGGCCTTGGTGGCAGGAGGGGAGCGTTGGACTCCTCTCTGATAATCTCCAAACCCAGGTTCTCCTCATGGGGGAAGGCTGCAGGGTTGTCCAGAACCATGGGACCATTGTCCTCTTTACTGCTGCCCACACACCCACCAACTCCACTGCTGCTGCTGCTGCTGCTGCCTCCCGCCATGCTCCCTGAAAGACCCAGGCAGGGAAAATAGTTATAGCATAATTATAGCAGGTACGCTAACAAGTTAAAAGGTGATGGTGTGTCAGTGGTGTGCTCACAGGGGTTTTCAGCTGCCCCCATGTGGCCAAAAAATGAATGCAGGTTTAATGCATTAATTGGCAACATGTGTATATGTCTACCAATAATATAACTGTTGCCAGCCAAATACATACAAAGCACATAGTACAAAACAAAGTTAGTGAGTTAGCACTCCTTGTTTGGAAAATTTCGAGGCACAAAAGTGTTTACGTACCCAACTTAGTCATGATGCTCTTTTACAAGTAGTTTCCCTGTCTAGATAAACCAAATGTGTGTGACCTGAAATTATTTAAATCAAACCGGTCACCTCCATTGGCCATGTTGCTGTTGACCAGCTTGTTCATCAGGTTGTGATTGCGCTCGGTGGTGGCTCTCTCATGGTTGTTGAGGTAGGATGGGATGTAATTGGAGGTCAGCTCCTTGAGGATCTTCTTCTCCAGGGTTGTCTCCTTGTGGTTTCCATGGGTGCCGTAGCCGCCACTACGGTCCAGAATCTGGACGCAGTCGCTCAAGTACTCGCTGCTGGCCATGCTGTAGTTGTTGGCATGGTTACCATTAAGAGGGAGCGTATCCATAACACTGGAGTCTCTTGCGTTGTTCAAGATGCCCTCTGGGAAACAAATAAAAAATAAAAAAGTCATCGTTAAAAGGGTTCTTAAATAATACAACTGGAAGAAAGTTGTTAATAATGTTTTGATATCATAGCATGTGCTGTAAATTGAGGATTAAAAGTACCTGGAAAAATGCTTCAAGCATCTATAATTCATTTAAAAAAAAAAACCTCAGAAGTATGTTCCTTTCTCAATTACTGCCAGTACTACAGCGATACACAAAAACATCACTGCAAAATAATTATGTTATATTATTATTATAATACGTTTTGGAGTCTCATTTAAAGTTATTAGATTGTTTGTATTTTCAAGTGCAAACCTATTGCATCTCAATTATAACTCAAATGTCAATTTGCACATTGGAATAAAAATGATTAAATTCAATGAGATTCAATGGCAATGCTTGTTTGTTTTAATACTGTGGATATTTTGCCCCCAAGAACATTTTTTTTTCTAGAAAAGACATCTACAAATGTGACAAACCAAATAAGACAACCGTATACTGACTAATGATTTGGACAAAAAAGGGTTTAGCCAAACAAAACTACTGTTTGGATGTAGATTGGACTAGAGTACTTTAGAAGCAAGCAAAGAGAGAAGGAAGTTGATGTTATTGAAGAAGTTGAGTATTAATTTAGCTCATACTTGTGTCTCGGTACGGTGCTAATGGACAGCATGAGGGAAAAGAGAGAAAACAGACAGACGTGAGTTCTTACATCAAGAGAAACAACTTTCAGCAGCTACAAAATCAACAGTTGCACAGTAATTGGAGGCATGGTGGAACATTTCTAACAAAAGGAACCATGTCTGATACTCAATATCAAAGTCTTTTTTTCAGGGCCCTGTTGTTAACTGTCTGCTACCGTATGGTTCATTATTTATTCAACACATAGAAAAACATAAAAACACACCTTACATTTAAAACATAGTAAATATACAGCAGACATGCACAAAAACAAGCATTACAAGTCCCAACTGACACATATAAAATGAAGCACATACTGTATAAAATAGAAAATGAATACAAAAAAAGTGCAGATATTTCATGGCTCCCAAGTAGCTAATAAAAGATACAGTGTATCTGCAACAAGTAACATATAGTGTGCATGTATAGCATGGAATAAATCAGCATGTGAACTTGTTTACTGTTTGGATAAATCATCACCAGAATTTCATCTTCACATTTATGTGCCGTGAGAACTGCCCAGTGGGTGTCCTTTGTGGAAGATTATTGCAGTGTGATTGATCGCATCACTTGGGAGCCATAATAAGGCCAGATCAGATATGCAGCCAACATTGTGTCACAGTAGCAAACCGTTTAAAGTGAAATAACCATGCAAAATAAATTTTAAGTAGTGAAAAAATGACTCCAAGCTCCGAATGTATGTTAATAATAGGAACATCAGGCACACCTTGGGTGTTGTACATGCCCACGGCTGGGTTGTTATAGACTGCCGAGTCCCCCAGGAGAGTGTTATAAGGATTGTTAGTACCATGGGGACGAAGGAGAGCATTAGTTATAAGATGATTAGCCATGGCTCCTGGTACAGGCAGATAGAGAAAGAGAGAGGAAGAGCAATAGCCAAGTCAAGAGAGAAAAAGAGAGAAGCACTCGAGGAAAAAAAAGGCAGAGCGGAGAGAGAGAGAGAGGGAGAGAGAGAGAGAGAGAGAGGGAGCGAGAGAGGGAGGTTGAAAGGAGAGAGCATGTAGACATTGCGGAGTGGAGGTAAGCGAGAAGGAAAAAGAGGAAGGGATAGTGAGATGGAAAGTGAGTGTGTGGAAGAAGGAGGGAGAGAAGAGGACAAGTAAATCAAACAAGCAAATAGTTTGAGGTGAAAGCCAAGAAAAAGCTTGACATGTCAATCTTGCAGCCACTGCGTACAGGCCGAGGGACGGGGCGAGAGAGAGAGAGAGAGAGAGAGAGAGAGAGAGAGAGAGAGAGCGAGAGAGAGAGAGAGAAGCATGGCTTGGAGAAGACTGTCCTGCAGTTCAATACGCTTGAGCAGAGCAGCATGACTACAGGACAGTTAATGGACAAAGAGGCCACACAAAAGAAGTGTTCTCAGTGCATTTCCTTCCCTAGGTGGGAGACAGATCATGTACACATAAAGACACTGCGGAGTAACAGAAGACGAATGACCACAACAATTCCTACACATTCATCCTCATGTTCTATTCCCCGCTGTATCAAACAACACACTACCTCTACCACTACTCCTTAGTGTGTGTGCATTGTCTGTCTCCAAACAAAGGTTAGAGGGAGAAAAAAAAAAAAAAAGCAAGACACCAAAAACATCCCTGCGGTGACTTTGTTTTTGTTGCTAAGAGGCACATTTTCGAGGTGTTTAACTAAAAGAAAATGCCACGACATTTAAAGATATCTAACTCCTACATCTAGTGTTTGAGGATAGCACAGTTTAGTTGGTATTAATAAAACTTCATTACTATTTTGGATACGAGAAGTTGGCCAGCAGCCTGAACTTGGCCGACAAAATGAAGCTCGAGGTAGAATAAATTTGAAAGAAAGGAGAATGTGGAATGTGCCATCGGAGAAGATTCTCTGGTTAAAAATACTACTCTTATTTCGACATGTCAATCTCTATCTATCAGAATAGCCAATGTATTCTTTCCATTCCTTATTCTTTAAGCCACAGTACATAGTCATTTGAAATCTACTGGCTAAGTAGCTCTCCGCACCATACTTTAAAGTGAGAGGGAAGGAGGGGGCGGGGGTGAGTTAAGCCCTGCCTCACTAAGTGTGTGATAATTCAGCCGCTGACACACACCGTGTCTGCTTTAGCATCAATCTGTCATGCTAACAGCTTATTAGTGGCCTAAAGGAAGCAAGGGCCACACCTCGACTTAGAGACTAACAAATGGCAGTGTATGCAAGTGCGTTCCCCTGTGTGTGTGTCAAAATGTCTAGCCATTTGTGTGTCAATGTCCTCATTACCGTGGCCCTCCGACAGCTGAACTCATGGAATCCATTCTTGCGGTGACTTTCTCATGAGGGACAGCAAATGACACCTCCAAATACAGTGGAAATGCAATGACCTATCCTAATAAACATTTAAAAGCGTAGTGACTACAGGAGCATTCGTGTAACGTGATGAACTTGCATTACACTGCAAAACTTTGCTCTACTTCACCGAACATTTGTAAAAGTGTCTCACGGTACATTTTTAGAATCGGTAACCTCGCCTGAAGTGACACACGACTACATTGGGCTACTAATAAAGCGTTAATCTAATGCAACTCTGGGTAACTTACAGTACAATAATAAAGGGAGCACCGGTGTTCAGCTCAAGACTTGCACGCATACTTAAACTTAAAGGATTTATCACCCACAAATGCTTCAAAAGTTGACTATCCTTGGAAAAAAAGAAGTATCGCTCTGTAGCACAGTCAACTCTGCACTCTGTAAATGTATAATAGGACCACAGACTGGTTGATGTTTCAGTTTTTGACAAGAGTCTGTTCCCTTCTGTAAAGTCATCCTTTGAAGCAGCAAAAAAAAAAGGTAGCAAGTGATATTTACACTCTATTCTGCTAATCTTCCTCTCGACAAGAACACAATGCCATCATCAGAAGTTTGGACTCAGACCACTTCACTAAATGACAGCGTATGCTGCCTGAGCCTCTCACTATTAATAAAGTAGATATGGTGACAGTGACAAGGATGCAAATGGTAGGTATCCCGTGGTTACCTCTGTTGAGCGTGGCGGAGCTGTTGATGTCTCCAGTGATGAAGGAAGACTCCTGTTTCCTCACAGTGTCGTTCCACATCCGCCTGATACGACTCTATACACAGGAGGAAAGTAGCGCAAGAGAAAGAGAAAGAGAGGGGAAAGGAGGTAGAGAAGGTGTGGACAGAGACACATAGGAGTAGCAATAATGAAAGGGAGAAGGAATAAAAAGAAGGAACGGGAGCAAGTCAGGGGAGGGAAGACATGATGACAAAAGAGGGAAAGAAATACGGTGAGAAACGTAATATGTGAAGGTATGATGTGCAAAAGGAGGGCAAATTAGTGCAGGAGAGGTAGTAAAGGAAAAAGCAAAGCAGCGGCCGGCAAGAGAGAAACAGGTGGGGGAAAATAATCACCCGTCAATGTAATTTATACTCATCTACCTGTGTGTCAGCATCAATATGCGAACGTGTAAGTCAGGGTTTGGGCCATCTCACTTTCAACATAAAAGGTTTTTTTTGCTCAAATTTGCCTGCAGTAAAATTGAATCTCTGACTGAAAGTGACCAGCGATAACCTCAAACCCTCATGGCGTGCTCCGGCCTCACCTGAGAGTCTGCTGTGCTGTAGCGTCCAGGTGTGCAGGCAGGTAAGCTCACCTGTGAGCCTGTGGAGTAGCGGCCCGGCGTCCGTGAGGTGGTGGTCTTACTGGAGGAGGAGATAGAGGTCTCCACACTCTTGCCGCTGCAGCAGTGAGTACGCAGACATTTGCCGTATTCTTTACGCACCTGGGCAGGGGGGAAGGGGGAGAGGTGGAGAGAGTTACACACATACACTCGTGCACATACGTACAAAAAAAAACACACACATGAAGGAGGAGGAATAGACTGATGTTCCACTTTACTTGCATGTATTGAAGCATATTTTTAAGATGACACACCAGGAAAGAAGCAGACTGGAAGGGCTTAACTTGATGTAGTGTCCCTGTTAACTCCTTGTACTCAAATTCCTTGTGCAAACACTAGCACCGTAAGAATTTAGACATTAACAGATTAACTTCATAAACTTTTCCCCTGCATCCACCCCAAATGTTATCACTGCCACATATCCATTTGAAATGGACATATTCCTGAGAGGGACATATGATGCACTTGTACAATAGAACATCTGCATTTAGATCCCAATCAAGTTAGAACAAATAGGACTGTAATTGCTTTTTAACAAGCTTGTTGGACCGGCAACCGTGTATTGCCACATGCTCTGTTTGAACAGCTGCGTGGTGAGTAGCTCCATGCATCTTGGGAGAAACCACGTTGGGCCGCAGCCAAAGAAAACCTCTGCAATGTTCTGAGGACATCTCTCAGGACACCTGATCCCATGGCCTAACACATACTTAAGTACTACATTGCGCGCGCACACACACACGCGTGCGCACACACACACACACACACACACTTGTTTACTGGTCGTACACTTAAAACTAAAAACTCTCTGCGGGACTGCAGCCAGACAAGAGTATTAAGCATTTGATGATTTTTCTTTCCATATCCTACTCCTCTTTTGGTCTCCCAGGCATTGGCAGTGTGTGGGAGACTCTGTAAAAATATCTCAGGATGTGTAGGCTCTTCCTGGAAGCCACATATAATTCAAACATGTAAAAAAAAAAAAAAAAAAAAAAAAAAAAAAAAAAAAATCGTGATACATATGTTCTCTCAAGTGCCTCTAACCCCTCAGGCCAATTGAACCCAAAACATATATAAAGGAGGTCATCTTTTCAAAGTAAAAGGGGGATCGCAAGGGTTTCTTAACGTGAGTGAGGTTGTTGTATGAAATCATCGGAGAAGTGTGTCTGTAACCAAAACCACTTAGAAATCAAAACAGACACATATTTCCTCTGTGTGTGTCCGCAATGTAAAACAAATGAGAGCTAAATATTATCATAGTTTCTAACAAGCTATTTCAGGCTTGATGCCCCTGCCTGATAATGAAAAACGTTCTTTTTTTGTCGGGGGAAGACAGAAACAACACTGATTGTTACGTGCCGCCACGGGGCAAGACAGACAGTGAAAGACAGAGAGAGCAAGTGAGAGAGTCAGTATGAAAAAAGGGAGAGAATTGAGAAACCAGCGGGGTTACAGAATGACCAATCAAACCTGTCACAGCTCTGCAGATATTCTTGGTGTCCCTGCTGATGCAACGCTAGCGTGTGTGTGTGTGTGTGTCTGTCTATTTACGTACAGGTTTGTCTCTGTTTGTCTCCCTCACCTTCTTCTGCAGTATGCAGTGAAAGATGAAGATGAACATGCCCTGCAGAGAGTTGAAGATGGTGAAAAGGTAGGCCATGATGACGGTGCTCTCGTTGATGTACATCAGGCCAAAAGCCCAGGTCAGGCCCAGCAGACAGAGCAGGGCGATGGCCCCGATCACCCAAGACCTAGAAGAAGAGGAGGGAATAATTGAGAGGGAAAAAAATGCAGTATCAGTTCAAATGTCATTCGAAGTCCTCCATTCTTGGCGCTTACTATTTGCTACGCCACATTATATGTAAAGAATATATTACAGGTTTCAATTTAAGTAGGAAAACATGAGAGGCAAGTCTCTTTTGCTGGATCAGAAAAGCTATTCAGCCAAGTTTAATGCATGTGGGATCATGAGGCAGGAGAAAGGGGTTAGAGAGGGTTCATTCGGAGTCCCAACACTGTGGGAGTGGGATGGAGAAAACAGTGGGAGGTTTTGCCAAAAAAGAATTACACTCTTACAAAAAAGGGTGAGAGAATAAAGAGAAAGTGGATTTGTTCATTTCGATAACATCTCAAGAGAGGGAGGGGAGGTTATAAGCTCGCTGACGTCAGCAACAAGTATAAAGAAGGTCAAGCCTACAGGATTTTTTTTTTTCCAAGTTACATCCAAACTCCATCACTCAAAGTGCATGGCAGAGGGTAAAAGACATTTTCACAGGCAGAAGTGGGTCCTGAAGTCTGTTAGTCCAATTGTGACTATAACACTTTAATGGAATGAAATGTAATAAAAGTTTTCAAGGCTATGAACCTCAATTTCATATAAAGCTTATGCAGAAGTGAGTCATAAGGCACAAATGTCAGAGGAATGTGGTCATGTCGAAGCATGTCTATGCACTGCAAGTCCTCGTCTGAGCGTGTGCGTGTGATCGTACGTGTGGCCATGTGAGTGGCTCCGCTGGGAAGTAAGTAGAGGGACATTACAGCCATTATAAATGACATTTCCCACTAAAGGTCACAGTTTCTGGTCTGCCACAGCCGCGATGATGGCAGTTAATTTGATTGGCTGACTGGACAGTGATCACCTCGAATGCGAGGGATGGAGACAGAGAAAGGCGGTGAAGGAACAGCGAGAGAGGGTGGAGAGAGAACAAAGCAGAGGTTGAGATATTAGAAGAGTTAGCAGGAAGGAAGAGAGAAAGAGGGGGAGAGTAAGTGAGTGAGACTGAGGTGATTGATTCGATGTTGCCCTCTGTGGCACCATTCAGGCGAGACAGAACCTCCAATAAAGCTCGTCTGACGACCCTCTTCAATAAAGGGTACACTCATCCCTCACTTTTCCATCCCTTCATTCCACCTCTTCCTCCAGGGCTCCCTTTAGTCGCGGTATCTCTCTCGGCTCTGTTTCCCCTCATTCACACCTCAGCATTATAATATTTCAATAGCACATTGGGTCTACAGGTCATAGGAACTCACAAATCACACATGTCAACATGTAATCCATTTTACAAGGCAGGTTAATGGTTAATTTAGGGATTTGCATAGACTAGGCGGGTTCTACAGACAAATAAAAAACAACAAGCAAACCAATCAAAATGTCTCTCAGAAGACGAAAGGCATCCTGATTGGAGAGTGACCTTACCGGAGCCAATCCACAACATAGACAATTTATGATGGCTTGGAGTTAAAGAGACAAAGAAAACAAAAAAAAAAACAACAAAAAACATAAAAATAAGACAAAAAGGGCATGATGATGATTTAACAAGTAAATGAACCACAATAATACATGACTAATGAAGTGAAATATATTACAATCTATTCAGCCTTTAGTGCGCTCAAAAAGACCAAGGAAAGTCATTAAAAAAGGGGGGGAAAAAAAGATCCAAAAGCATCATATTCTAAATCGTTCTTTGATTTCATCTTTCATCGGGCTTTTTGATTACACTCCCCTAAACTACACAGAAGCAAATATCAGCTGGTTTCACTTTATTTCTGAAACGCTTCCCACTTGAAGTCCTACTTAAAACTTCTGCATGAAAGATACATTGGCAGTAATATTTAAATGATAAATCAAATGAATAAGCCATTTTGTGATTCACATTATACATTCTGAGCTGTGCCTCAGTAAGGCATTGAGCTCCGAGCCATGGCATATTGTTTGAATTAGACTGAGCCTTTTGTCTTGAGCTGTACTGGAATGAGGAATAACACAATCCTGATTAGTTCGCTTAGTAGACAGAGTTTCAGTGTTCAGTGGAAATGAAGTCATATTTCAACATCCTCTAAGAGTGATATGAGTAATGACATGACTGGGAATACTAATACGATGAATTCAATGAGGAGCGTCTTGAAACGATGTAAGACAAAAGTGCGTTTCATCTCGCTGCTAACATACAAAAAAAGGCTGATGAACATTAGATTTCAAGCAATAGTTCGACATTTGGGAAATACAGTCGCTTCCTTGATGAGCGTCTGATGAGAAGATGGATGTCACTCTCAAGTCACTCTCAAGCGGCGCGTTAGCTTAGCTTGGCAGAAAGACAGAAAGACAGAAACTGGCTGTGTTTAAAGGTAACAAAATCTAAAACCATTAAGATGTTATACCTTGTTTGTTTGATCCGTACAAAAAAGAAATAGTGTAAAAACAATCATTTTGACACATCTGGCCTGCCTGCTCAGCTGTTTCCCATCGGCTCATCAGCAACAGTATAACTACTCCGGTTCTCCAGTCACTCATCGCCAGATTGTTGTTTCAACCAAGTGGATTGCATCTCACCCTCCTCCTGACCTGCCCGCCGGCTCGCTCGCTTCCCCATCCCGACTCCATCTCAAACTTGTCACGCTCCCAGCTTCACCTGCCCGCCTCCGCTAAACTCCGATCTCGCCATTACCCCAGCTACGCGCTGCCACGCCATTCACGCGCTCATCCTGGTGTTTTTGTGCACAATAAAAACCTTTTCTTTCCCCCGGCTCCCTGTCTGTCTGTCTGCTCTTAGGTCTGATCCAACTCTGACCGTAACACATTTTCTGTTTTACAGGAGGTTAGGGGAGGACTATTTCTCTCTAGGCTAAGAAATAGTCTGGCACATAATCCCCCGTAAATCCACTGCTTGTTGTTTTTACACTTTGGTTTTTGTACAGAGCAAATAAAAAAAGATAGAACTTGTTCATTAGTGATCTTAAGAGGTGCTGGCAGGAGAACTTTGTCATCTTCTCACAGAGTTTGGCTGGCTCTTTTCCCCTGTTTCCAGTCTTTATGCTAAACTAAGATAACCAGCTGCCGAGTCCTACCTAACTTCTGATTAAACTCTCGGCAAGAAAGCAAATAAGCTTATTTCCCAAAATGGTATATTATCCCTTCAAGTCAATACACACACACGCACGCATAATCACAGCTGCTTTCAAAACCAGGCCTGTCGGTGTGATGGCAGGACTGTATGCATACATGTACTCACTTGATGTTGTCCAGACATCCAGAGTCCGGTTTGAGAATGGCCGTATGATGGAACATCTTATAAAGAGCGATGCCGAGAAAGATTACATTCAGCTGAAACACACGGACACACAGACAAGTTAATATTCTGCAACACCAAGCCTAATTAAAGACACAGTGTCACCACAACAATTCACTCACACACAGTGCATGATATTTAATTTTTCCTTCGAGCAGTAATTGGCTTGGGGACACAGTATCAGCTCACGATCAACGGCCCTTTATTTGCTCAAAATACGGCAGCTTGAGCGTCAGGGAAAATAAAGCAGTCATTACATCCATCATGGATCATTGTTATAGATAGATAGAATAGAAATCCAATTCTCACAGATGCTTTCTATGCTATTGTCCTGCTAAAGCATAGATAGGGTGGTTTAATAATGACTGCCTGGACTGTTGTGCTGGGTCTCGAAGGCTGTATATGTTACAATGGGCTTAGAGTCATAACAGAGCAGTCCCACCTGCACCGCTCCCACTTACAGCCCCAGTTAGATCAGTGATAGCCTGCCTGACATTTCTAAAATGAGTACAGAGCATCAGTGTAGTTGCTGACATTCACCTAATTGGGAACATGTCCCTTTGCTTTCATTCTCTGTTTCCCAAACACTGATTTTCATTTTTTTTTTTTAGCTTTTTCTGTCTGTTTCTGTCCAGACCTCAAACTCCATTTCTGTCTTTGTTTACTCGTTCAAGGTATAAGGACTGTTCCCGCTGCTCAGAGCAGTTTGCCGACTGATAAAACATCATTCATTGACATTTCTCTATGAAAGGACTAAGGAAATGGTCAAACTGAGTTTATTTGGCAGTCTGCGTTCCCCCTTTTGCAGTGTAATGGGCTGTATTGTAATAAAGTAGCTAGGCTAGGAGAAAGTACAGTGCCTGGATCATTAAATAAGTGCTTAAGAGCAACATAACTTTGTTGAGTTTTTATCATAATCTGCGGTTTTCGTTTTCGTTCTCTATGTCCTTCAGAAGATTTCCAGCTTGTTGGAATATGTGCCCACTTGAGAGTTAATCCATGAGTGGGAAATTATAAAATTGACATATGAAGTTCTTTTCCGCTTTCACTTGCACTGCTGAGGAGCTCTGGCAGACCTTGTAGGAAGATTAACGAAAACCGTAATGTAACCCGTCGTTCCTGCGCGAACATTTGGCACTCTGTACATGTGCGTGTAGTGCTATGACAAGTGTGTGTGACGATGCATGTATGTGTATCTCACCATAATGATGAGCGTAGCAGGGCCTATAAAGCTCCAGATAAAGTAAGTGTCCAATCGCAGCCAGCACCTAGAGAGACAGAGATAGAGATAGACAGAGACAGGGGGAGAGAGAGCGAGAGAGAGAGAGAGAGAGAGAGAGAGAGAGAGCGAGAGAGAGAGAGAGAGAGAGAGACAGCGAGATAGACACATCACGCATGAGAAACAGAGGGAAGAAGAACAGGAGAAGAAAAGACGCATAGGGATTAAAAACATGTTCCAGTCTCAAGATGGATGTTGGGTAGCAAGGATTTACCATCAGAGGACAGAACATGCATCATAGTTACACACACGCACACACACACACACACACACACACACACACACACACAGCAAGGAGGGGGAAAAAGTAGTACATTACATGACATACAGTTTATCAAATGCAACATGATGGAGGGAGGACAAAAGGAAGGGGGGGGGGGGGTGGAAAAGTGAAAGAGATGAAAAACAGTTAGAAAAGTGTTGCAGGATGAGGGAAGCAGACTGTACACACACCTCCAACATATATCACACACAGAGGGGGAGACAGCGAGGGATGAGCACCTGTGATTAATCCACCTTTACTTCCCCCTTAGGGCACAGATATATGACACGGCCACATCCTGTGGTCGCAAAAATATGACATGACTGTGTTCATTTGAATACTGAGTTATGGAGGCAGCCCTCATACCAGGCTATTTATGGAGTCTGAGAATGGCTGCGGTGAGGTTAAAGGAGAGAGGAGGGACACACACACACACGCTCTCACACGTATACAATATATACACACAAACACAAGACATGCATGAACACACATACACATTCGTTTCTGACCACAAGGTTAGCATTGGTAGTAAAAGATATACTGCTCTCTGCTAAATTATATTACCCCAAACATCTTCACTCGTCAATTGCAGCAAGAAAGGGAGGGGGGAGAAATGTCCCAGAGTGCCCTCCACTGAGGTCAGACCCGATGGGTTGCAGAAAAAGGTGCACAGAAAAACCGCTGGAGCAAAATGGCCGACTGATTCATGGCCAGCTGCTTTTGAATTATTAATCTTTCAATTTCCACCACATTAGAGAGCCCTCCATTATGGGTCCCTGACTGTGTCACTGTATCCTCCATTAGGGCTCCTTTGCTAAGTCATTGCTACCTTCATTATGGGAGGTGAATGAGACCCAGTGCCACTGGCTAATGTGGGAGAATATGGTGCGTTATGTGACAAGGTGACACAGCGGGGATGGCAGATGATATTTCCAGAGGTTTCGTCTCATAGTGTTGTGTCAAACATGATAAGCAGCGCCATTTTCAAGGCTGGACTGATGAATGAGTCATAAAACTTCTTTTTTTGTTGCTTTTGATTGAATGTTCTTGGCTATTAAAATAGCTGTGTCAGTTCCTTTTTAAGTCCATGAAAGGACGTTAAAGGCAGAAAGATTGATTGCTTGGGTGAAATATTATTTCAAACCACAAAAAAAATATTTCTTGGTGACATGAATCTTCGACATTCTCCCAAAGTAACAAAGGCATAACTCTAATTTTCAAAATAAAACATGTGACGTCATTTTGCATTTTTATGTTAAACCATAGCCATCTCCTCAGGGCACTTTTATCTGTTAGCTAATGGCATGCGGTCTGATTATTCATCCAGAGCTTGGCATTCAGACTCTCATGTTTTAATGATCATCCCTCAATGAAATATTGATTTAAGTGGCATACGGATTGGCGTGTCTTGACGGTTAAACAACATTAAATTCAACCCTTTTCTCAGTCTTCAAATCTCTACGATTTGATGTGTAGCCAGGGGAGAGCTGCGAGGTCTTAACTACAAAAAGGCCCCAAGAGCAGCAGAGAACGTGTGCATTGGAGCATGTGAATCTTTTAACAGTCCTATAGTGTCCTGTCATTTTTCTCTTCCTATATGGAGCCGCTCATTTATAAGCAATTGAGGTAGGAGACTTTTTTCGCTATGTTTCTAAATGCACCGTCCACATTGTTAATGTCCTCTTTAGTCCTTATGATTTCATACAGCCACAGAAAAGAGGACAGGTCAAATACATGTATATTGCACTATATACACATTCTACGCGCATAATATGCATATGCGCTGTATGAATAAAATGTTGGCCTTCTTTCAAAGTCCCAGCCTGAGTGGAGTGGACAGTTCACCCATGTGAAAGTCATATTATATTCACTCCGGTGTATTTGTAGGTGGCCTATCATGCATATATTTCATATGAATGAGATGCTTACTGATTCACCATGTGTCTCGGGTTGGACAAGTCAAGCATGCATGAATACGTTGCCATGTGCTCTTAATGTATGTCCTCATCCCACCCACCACTCGCCACTTCCTCCGGGGGAGAAGCCGGTTTAATTCTTTTTAGCACACACAAGTGCAAACCAGCAAGGACGTGTACACACCCTGACACGCTATTCCATCACTCCCTTCTCCATCCCGCCATTCTCACACTCTCACACTAAAAACCCTCCTTTTTCTCCCTCAATCGGCTCTACTGTGCACTCCCCCCCCCCAACGCTCCCCCTTCCATCCTGCCCGTTAAATCCTTCCATATTCACACATTGTCGCTGCTGTGCTCATGCAGGCACTCTGTGGTGCATCCTCCCCTTGCTTGTCCTCATATCAACCCCCCCCCTCTTCCTTCTTCTCTGCCTCTCTCCCCTCTCAACCTCTCTGTATTGACTCTTCAGAAGCGCCACAGCTTGTAGAGTATACTGTGGCAGACGCAGCCAAAATGACAGCAGGCACTCCAGCACCCCTCCCTTTCTGCCTGGCCCCATCATCCATCCTTCCTTCACGCTACGCTCTCTTCGCCACCCTTTCTATCCTTACACTCGGTCTGTGCCGTAGCTCCTGTAGTCCACTGCAGCGGAGACGGCCACTATGACAGCAGGCACTCCGTAGCCTGCCAGGTAGAAGTACTTAGTCCTGGAGTGTTCGCTCTCAAACACCTCTACCAGCATGATGTAGAGCTGCACCCCTTCCAGGAACATCCATGTGAAGGCTGCCAAAAAGAAGAAATGGAGCAAGGCCGCAAAGACCGCACAGGCAATCTGGTGAGGGAGAGAAAAGATGGAGAGGATTTAAAAATACAGTGACACTACACACAATAATGCACAGGGAATATTTAATCCTGTAGACTCTGGCACTGATGAGTTAGGAAGTTGAAAAAAAAAAGAAAAGACCTGCAGGTGATAAGGGTATGACTCAGACTTAGAAAGTAATCATTTATCATGCCAATACTGGAATAGACAGAAGAGGGAGAGGATAAGGAAAATAGAATGGATCTCACGGTCATAGTATACTATAACAGCAATTGCAGGCGACAGACTGACTCAAAATGACTTTCAGATAGCAATGTTAGTTGAGCCTCCTTCACACTTTACTCCACGTCTACATCGACAAGTTTTCAAAGAAGATAAAATGAGAAAATAGAAGTGATAAAATGGTGCTGCAGCCCCTGTTAATTGTCCACATTTCAAACCGAAATAGCAAAGCACTTTCAAAAGGGGCTGAGAGAGAAGAAGGGGGGTGAGGTTGAAGCGAGGGCGAACGACTTGGCAACACTGTTGAAAATACATTATGATTTTGTCCAATGACAACGATGAACAATATGAGTAGAACTAGAGACTGAGCCGCTTGGTATGAAGGGGACGAAGCACACATAAAAATGTGAAACATTTTCGGACAAAGCCGGCAGTGACATCGGTTTAGATAGTTCTGAATTGTTGGGATTTGATGTTCGCATGTTTGAAGTGAACTACGTAATCAAAAATACTTGTACACCCTCTTCATTTAGTTTCTTGTGAAATGATAATTATCCAATATCAAGTAAAGATTATAACAGCGGTACCCACCTGTACCAACAAGTGGATACGCGTGTGAGTAAATGGATTTTAAATCACAGTGCGAGTAGCCAGTACAAAGTGACGGATGAAAGGGATGTGAAAGAGTTAGAGAGGCAGATGATAAAATACTCCTGAATGTGAAAAAAGAGAAACAGAGCAGCAAAGGACCAGCAGTATGAAAATGGAAGCGGGGTATCAAACCTAAAACCGCATTAACAATTTAGGCAAATAGGACGGGAAGAAAAGAGGGGTGCTCAAGAAAAAAAAAAGCGAGAAAAGTGAGATCCGGCCCGTCACGTTCACGGCAATGTTCTAATCTAAAGAGTCACTCCTAAATCATTGAATGGGAGAGCTAACAGACTTTTATAATGGAGGGGTTTGCAGCGAGAGACAATTACCTAATGTCTGAGAGACAATGAGTTTAGGGGGCGAGGGAGTCACTCATTTCCATTTCTAATGATCGCACAGTGTAGCTTACACACACAAAGACACACACACACACACACACACACACACACACACACAGGTAGAAAGAAAAGTGTCTGCTTATGCAAAGTCATTTAGTTTTTCCTGCTGGAATTACTGGCTTAACCGGCTGCGAGCTAAGTGACGCTGAAGATGTTAATGGAGGTCACAAATAGTCACCAGTAATTAACGGCACACACAAATACGGCGGCACACATACATACATAGCAACATGATCCCTCCTCCTACAAAAAAAAAAAAACACTTACACAGACAAAGAGAAATACACAAATCTCAATGTCAAAACAAGTAATTTATGTTTTCTCATTGAACGCTCAGCAGGATGCAAAGGCCTGAGGCTGCTTGAGGCTTCTTGAATAATACCGAGGGGGATAAAGAATACAGCCCTGAGCCCTTCCTCCCTCAAAGACAAAAAAAAAAATATGGTAAGATTCAAACAGCTCGCAAAGTAAATAAACGCAACCTGGCATTGATACGTGTACAATGTCCATAACTGCATTGTGTACATGCATAGTACTGAAAGACTATGTACACACATCAAGGTTTCCTACAGTATATGCTGATTATATTTGGGTGACCTTGCCCAGAGGAATTAAAGGGGATTCGGAGAATCTGACCCATACAATTTTTGTGTAAGCGCATGCATCCAAGTGAGGTTTAAAGGCCTAATCCATCCGTGATTGGCGTATTGAATGCGAACCATATGGATTATACAACAAGGGATGTGACTAGAATGCAGACCATGTGGACCCTGATGGTGGAGCCAAAACTGCATCATTAGGGCTGTAGCTTGATATCAGTTGGTTCTTTTTCCACATAGCTTTAGATGTGTTTTTTTTTTTAAGTGTTCCTCCTCTGCTGCAGTTGTGAGTTGCAAAAGCTGAGTGCGGTTCCACACGAGCAGCAGAGGTCATGCGTCATTAACCGTAACAAAAAGTCCCAATCTGGTAAGGTCTGGGTAGCGGGAGCGAAAAGTAGTGAGCAATTACCATAGGTTATAATAGTGCAGTTATTTTAGCCCTTTTCACAAAAGTCCCCATGGCTGCAGAGAACGGCACCACCGTTAAAATCAAATTGAGTCCACTTGAGCCAGTCAATCTGTTACTCTAAAGAAGGCATCACTGATACAAGCACAAGGCCCGTAGCAGCCAATAATGTAATACCAAAATAAATTATTGATATGTTACATTATTAATTGGGTTGAAAATAGTATTACAAATGGAATAATTGAGCCGATAATGTAATAATATACTAACATCACTATGTTTAAGCTATATTTGTCAAGTGTCAGAATTCCAGAACAGTTATTTTTACTGTTGCTTTTAAGAAAAAAAATCAAGAACGGGAAAATGATTCCATCATTAAGAGTTATTACATTGACTGTAGTTATTACATTCTTGGCGGCTACAGGGCTTAATAAGCTATGAACATAGAGATGTCGAGCATGCTGCATGAACATTTTATTTTTTTACTCGAATGCATAACTGACCCTGGAGAATAAGGATCATTGTATTACTTACTTCACATTTTGATGCGCACAATGACACACAGCCAGTTCAGACTGACACAGTGACCCAGAATAAACCCTGAAATATCAACATCCATTATCTGGCCTGGCCTGGCCTGGCCTGGCCTGGCTCTGCTCACGAGACGTTTACACCACAGCGATGCGTATAGTAATTCTCACGTTTTAATATGAACAAGTGTTTCTATACTACACATTGGACTCATGTGGGATATCTATAAAAGGTATTACTATACTGTACTATAAATATTTATATCACATCTTGGCAGCCTATACTGTATGTCCCAAACATAAATTCTGCTCCTCACAATCTCAGAGATACTTAAATAGTATTGACTGCATAGCATCAATCTTTTAGAAGAAGACCAAAAAAAAATAAAAAATAAGTGACACCACTTTGCCAACACTTTCATGATCAATACCCAGAGTACATTTTGAAACATCACTTTAAAGGAAATGAAAGTCCACAATTCTGTTAACCACACAGGCCTGGATTCATACAAGGTAATTCTACAGTTTAGCAGTGATGTGTGCACACTGCTGTCTTGGTTTTATTTCTTATATAAATGGCCAAATGCAGGCCAAACCCATATTCACTATCCTGCCTCATATGGGCTTTGTTTGTGAAAATTATAGTTTTGTTCCAAACATCCCCTCGCAACCAACAGGATTCCCTGGCAAAAGAGTTAGACTGCAGCTTCTGCAGCCTGAGGGGGGAAATGACAGTAACAGAAGACTGAAGCGCAGCATAAACATCAGCAGAGCTAAAACCAAGCAAACGAATGGGCCTTAATATATTATCCAGCCACTAAGCAAGTATGTGTAATATGCAATAGCATTGTAAATCACTTCTGTAGCAACTGGGACGAGACCAAAGAACAGGCAAATTAGGTTTTTTTGTACCTACATTTTATTATATTATGGTTAACTTGCCATTTAAGAAATATAACAACCTGACTGTGCCATTAGTCTAATGTTATAATAATGTTTTTGTCTCCTTTTCTGCCTTTGTTGGCAATCCTTTATGAATTAGCCGCAAACTGTAAAGTGATTAATCTGAGAAAGGTTTTCATGCTCGGCATAGTAACGACGTCATGGAAAACTAAGCGTGTGCAGTACAACCAGGAAACTCTGTCTTTGCAGTTTCTTCCCTTCACATTTTTACGAGCAAAACAATCCAGTCTGGTTTGAATACAAATATATGTTTTCTTAACAGCCACGCAGAGAAATTTCTGCTTTCGATTAATTTCCGGGAACGATGAATGTACCAAATCTGCTGTTCCTTATTCATGTTGCTGTAATGTGGTCAACCACTGACAGCAAGTTAGTAAATATTTCACAATTTACTTTGCCAACAATGTAGTATGATCAGTGCTATTGGTCAGTGGACAGTTATGCCAAGCCTGTGCCAACACAGCATGAATAAAACATTTTGAAATGTAGCCTGTGAGCAAAACCGTCCACAGCTTCTAGTCCCAAAAAATATATGCATGCCCAAATGCCATATATTGTACACACACACACACACACACACGTGTAAAATATCTCCCCTCTTACCGGTTGATCGGCCCTGTTGATCCCCACCAGGAACAGTGACTCAGCGATGAAGAGGCTGATGCAGAGGTTCTTGTGGATGGTGTTGCGGTCACTCTGCAGCCCGCGGAAGAAGCAAAAGGTGAAGATGCAGATAAGTAGGCAAACCAGCGACAACAGGATCCCCACCCATGTGATGACGTCCAGGAGCAGGTCGTGCATGCTGTCTGCTTTCTGTGGGGACGGCAAGAAAAGCAAGAGACAACCTTGAGTGGATTATTTAACAGCCATTTACAGCTACTATATTTAGCTGTGTTTAGCTTCGGTTTGCGAGTGACATACATGAGTCATATCGTTGTAACATGAAACATACGGGATAACCCCCCCCCCCCCCGCCCCTCCTGACTGATGTGAGTCTGGATGTGTGTCGCTGAGCGTTCAGGGCCACAACGTTGCGCTGCGTTGCACAGGTGTGCTGGCTCTATCCATCAGTGTCCTGCAACCTGGCAGGCAGAGCAATGTTCAACATCGCACTGCTGTGATGGATCTACTGCTCAAACCCTCACACTGTGTTCACAAAGGGCTGCCAAGCTAGCTCTGACCATGACCCCTTTAGAAGTAACACACATCCTCTGGCCCAGAGGGAGAGATTGGGTGTCACACAATATCCAGAGTTACAAGAGCCGATTTGTGAGAAGGAACTTGGTCTTAACAAAAGAGGGAGACAAAGAGTACTTATCCCACACATGGCGGAACAATGCGGTTTTATCCACCGCCCACAGTGGCTCATGGATATCAAAATAAATGAGCCACTTTCACTTTCTGATCAGTCAAGTATCATTTTTGCAATAAAATAGGAACTGCCGCTTTTGTCTCTGGTGTAACTTTCTATGGTTTAGTAAAATGCATCTGTTTTGGTAATCCAGAACTCTGGAGACTTAACGTTTGAAGTGCTTTTTTATTTTATTTTTTGTCAACCCAATGTCATCATCTGGCTCGACGAATCAATTGTAAAACGTCTCCTGCTAAGTATGATTACTCAGTACTGGAGAGTCTGGAGAGATGTAATCTATTTTCCAGATGTTGTGGTCTCCTTCTTTTCCTTCCTTACATCTTTCGAGAATCTGTTGACCAGTCTTGCCAGCCAATGCTAATCAAATGATGAACAACTAACCCTTTGATCCTGACCATCCCCGCCTGGCAGGCACTGCAGAGTAAACGCCTACCTTCACCTCCACGTGGGCCATGAGCACTGCAAAGCTGGTGAGGTGTGTGCAGGAGCAGCTGGTGTGTGTGCGATTGGTGGCCAGCAGACGACAGTCCTGGGTAGACCAGAATCCCGTCATGGTGCGCTTGGAGTAGCTCCAGAATGAACAGTTGGGATTGAAGTTCTCTTCCGAATGCTAGGGGCAAGGGAGGAGGAGGAAGAGGGAGAGAGTCAGAGAGAGAAACCGAGACAGGGGAGAAAGAAATTGAGAGAGAGAGAGACAAAGAGGAGGATGGGTGGGAGAGCAGGAAGGCAGAGAACGGATACTTAGTCATGGGGAGGTGGGAGGTAGAAAGATGAAGTGTTGGGAGAGCCAAGGAAAGTGAGAAAATGGTGGGAGGAATTGGTGGAGAAAGGGATGGAGAGGAAGGAACACAGAGAGGGAGTCAAGCACACACGACAACAAAACAACAAACAGAAGGGACAGAATGCGAGAGTGCAGCAACAAATAAACATAGAGCCATGGCAGGAGGCAACAGCGCCGTGTCCGTGATTGTTGTGTGAGATTCTAAAGTGTATAAGCTGCTCGTGTTGTGTAAACTGAGGACGCTGTGTGTGTTGGGTTGGTAAAGTTACTCTCGAAATGAGCAAGTGACACAGTGAGGATTTCTTTGCCGCCAACAAGCTGGATCACCAACTGGATCAACATTTGCTTATTGAGTGAGCAACACAAGATAAAAGTGTTGCATTGAGCACCACAATTCACACAGTATGAAGCAATGTGGAATTATGCCCTAATTCAGTCCGTTATTATTGTCTGTGCCCGAGCTGTTCGTGTGTCGTTTCCGGCAAGTCAACGTCAAATCGAGCCAAGACCGGTTTAAAGCAATTCACAAATCAGTTGTAAGACTTTCAGATCTCTAAACAATGGCCATAAATGACATTTTCTTTTTTTAGCTGCGTTAGTGAATTTATTTATTTTTATAAATGTGACCAAGAACTTTAAATATTCAACTGAGAGAAGCCCACAGCACACACACAAACAAACGAATACTCAAGGCCTCATGTTTGTGTCACAATTACAGAGTCTATTAAAAGGAGAGGGCCTCCGTTATTCTATATTTTTCTTATTTTTTAACAAATTCCATAAAAAGACCAAAACATTAGTCTATTTCTCAATACTTTTACGACTACACCAGCATGTCTGTGGCTCAAGCTGCTGATGAAGATGGAAGTCTTTAAAAACAAATCACAATGTATGTTGCTTTTAAAAAAAAAAAAAAAAAGGCTCAATCATTTCCTGGACAGCTGGACTCTGCAGACTTCAGCGAACGTTACTCAAACAGGAGCAATTAGTACATTTGCCGGGAAATATTCTCAGCTGTGGATTAACACACGTTTGCCGCTCTAGAACGATATGTGCGAAATGGAATCAAAAATAAATTAGCGCGCTATAGAACGAGCGCGTCACCTCGTTCAACTGTGGGGCTCATTTATGTGTTTTTTTCTAAAGTTAGTGGATGGCAGTGGTGCTCTATGGCACAGAGGAATAAAGACGTTCAATCAGCCTTATCCTTTAAACTCTACCTTTGCCCTCACGGCAAGTTATCATTTCGTTGTTTGCGAAAATGAAGTCGTCCCCTTGCGCCTTTCTTACCTGTAGGTGTTTGACGATGAAGACCACGGGCTCGGACAGGTACACCTTATTGCTCTCCTTGTTAATGGACGCTGTGATGACCGGGGAGTTGACGATGACAGAGTAATTAGGGTAGACCGCCTCGCTGCTCAGTCTCACGCTGGCATTCTCTGTGGACAGGTAGGCCCCCAAGTTCCTGTACAGGACAAAGGCCATCCTGATCTCACCTGTGAGGAGACACGCAGGAACACGGAGGAGGTGAACTTGATAATTGTTGGCTTGAACTACCATAATGACAGAAATAGACTGTGGATGTGAGAAAGAGATTAAAAAAAAAAATATTGCAAGTGGGTTAGACAGAGAGAAACAGAGAGTGAGAGGAAGAGATAATGTGAGGTTTCTCTTCTACCGTTTCTGCCGTGTTGTTTCAGAGTGCTGGCTGACAGCTGGATGGAGTTTCCATGTAGTTCTGACTGAGGGAATGTCAGGTCTGCTAGGTTCCCATCCGTGCTCAGCCTGGCCACTTCCAGCTCTGGGATACACACACACACACACACACATCCTAATGTCAAGTCATAGCATAGCACGTTACATCAGGTTTGTTTTGCAGACTCTTGTAATAACAATGTTTTCTCACTAAGTGCTTCACAGCAGAATACAGGCATGAATCCTGAATCCTCGCTTCTTCTAAACACAGAAAATAAAAAAAAAAATATAGAAAAAGCTGCCACGCTTCAAAGAGAAATAACTTGAATTTTTATACTAAAAAAGGCAACGATGTCTCCAGGCAACTGGTCCAACGCATCGAGGTAGATAATCCAGCCTCTTTCTTGTTTTGTGGGAATCTAATTTCACCATCCAGGTTCGTTACCACATTCCTGATTACGGCCATGTAATGTATTAGATAAAGTTTCTAATTAAGGACTAATTATACCTTTGCTGTATCGCTATCTTGCGCTTCTGAGTGATTTGGTGATTTAGACACTGCTTTCATGGTGAAAACAGCTCCTTGATCGAATAAACAACGCAAGGGGCGTGCATTAGATGGAAATGAGAGTGGAGGAGGAGGTGGAGTGGGAGAAGTGGGTGAAAGGAAAGGAAGTTGAGGAGGTCAGGGTGAAGTGCTGGGGAGAGGTGGAGGAGAAATAGGGTAGTCAGAACAAGCAAGAGAGATTGGCAACAAGCGGAGACAATGAGAGGAGAATACTGGAGTGGAGATAGGAGGAAAGAAGACCATGTTCTCTCTCAGAGCACTACAGATAGGGCACAAAGGCAAGAGATGCGAAGGTCTGGGAGAGAGGAAATGTAGGCAGAGTGAGACAGGCAGACATAAACACAGACACTGATATGCAAATACTGGCAGAAAGAAATAGAAACACTGGTTAAGTGTCCCTTACTTGCGCACGAGCCAAACTAAACATTTAAGCTATGCACACGCACACACACAGACAGACACAAATTAACACACCGACCCACCCGCGCACACAAACGCACATACATGTACACACACATCCACACCCACACACAACGGCGGGGTATCCAAACACGCTGAGTCTAATCTAATTAAAGCTTCCTTGTCATGACAATCCTCTTCCTAAGAAACGCACTTGTTCATTATCGTTATCACACGCGCACGCTGTTACCGCTTTGTTATCCCTTCAAATCACTGTTTTGGTTCTAATAATACCACTATTTATTCATCTGCCTGATACTGCGGCGCATATTCACACAAACAATCTAACACAATAATATCACCTACAGTAGCTGCAGTGGTTTCTTTAAAATGTGTCATTCAAATAATTTATTCCTGTCGCTCACTCTCCTCTGAAAGACTTGTTAAAAGGAATAAGATGGGGGACTTAAAAAGTGCAATGAGGAGAGGAGAGAGGGAGGAGACAGAGAGAGAGGGAAGTGAGGATGGAAGAAGAGAAAGAGATGAGAGGCGGTTATGAATAAAAGGGAGAGATAATCATGGTGGATCTGCCCACTGGATTAGCTGGGAGGGAAGATTAACGGCACAAAAGGGAGAGGAATGCGGAGACCAAATTTTCCACAAAAAAGATGATTTCCTGTTTTAAGTTCTTCAGAGATGTGCTAGCCTACATCTCGATTACTGTTTATGTAACCATATGCATGTGGTGCGTTCAGGAAGGGGGGGAAAAAAAAAAACATTGGATGACTCTGAAATTATGTAAAGTGAAATTGTGTAGGACGGCAGTTGTTGGGAATTAACTGTTGTTCAAGGGAGAGCAAGACACAGTCGTGTTGTAAGAATTTTTCCCCGCTGTCTGTCAGCGTCATGAAAAAGAAATGCTGTAATGTTATCATTGTGTGGCGCGACTTAAGTAGATGTGATTTTATTGCTTACTGATGCGAAAGTGAGCAAAAATAAATAATAAAAAACCCTCAGAACATCAGTTGACATTCCACCAGCACCCTCAAGCATGCACTCCTCCACTCTTCTTCTTTACTAATCATCCTCATTCCTCCTGCTCCTCCATCATGAATGTTCATCTCCTACTGGGTCCTGTACAAGCCCAGTGAATCATCGCGATGGGGAGATAAATTGTAGGACCTTTCGAAATATCAAATCAAAAGGGAAGTAAACAGGAAGGATTATCGCGGGAAACGCACGTGAGTGCAACTCGCTGGTCTGCGTACAGATGGAAAGACGGCTCGGAGATATATTATCAACTAAAGCCATGAAAAGCAAAGAGGGCTTTTGTTCTCCAGTATTTGTTACCTTATTCTGTGGCCTAATGATGAGAGGATTAGTGAGAGAGGATGAGGAGAGTTGGGAGGAGGAGAAAGAGAGAGGAGAGGAAAGTGATGTGCACCACCCCATAATAACTTGCTTTGTTCTGCTTTGTCAAGTCCGCCTACAAGTGGAGTGAAGAAAATACGGGGAAAAAAAAACAAATAAATATATATTATTATGGTCTCTGGCGAAGAATTCATCCCTGCATTAGACGCCTCAAGGCAGCTTTTTCTTCCCTTGCATTGTGTTGGTTGAGGATGGGTCTGTGGATTTGACCTCTACAAAACCTCTGACACAACAACGGGGAGCTCTTCAACATGAACGCTCTTTACACAGCCGCTCTACATAATAGAGCAGGTGTGTAAAGCTGTACATGCATTTAGTCTATCGTACGTGTTGTTTTGGGAACGCTAGCAAAATGTTAGATTTTTTTAACAAATAGTAGATCATCTCTGACAAATGCAATCGCAGCCATATTTATTTAACTTATTAGTTGTTGTTTTTTTCTTTTTCTTTTCGTCTATACTGTTGTTTATGGAGCCAAACAGGTATCATGGTAGAAATTTGAATTATATGTTTTGCACGAAATGTGTTAGTACATTTCTAAAAGTGTCATGAAATTGCATTCCCTCAAATTTCTATGGCTACTATTGTATTCTTTCCTTTTTGCCCTTGACACTCCTTATCAAACCATTTTGATATCGAAGATGTTGCTTCAGAAATCAAAATGAGCTACTTTAGTTTTACGGTTTTATTCTGATTTCAGCCTGAGATACATGAACAGAACATGGTTATCTTTGACATCCCTTCAATGTTAATGAAGGGATAACAGATTTCTGTTTAGTTCGCTGTGTTTATTCATGCACACAAATTATTAATTTGACAGAGTGGTTTGTCAAGTGGCACACGCAGAAATTAGAACCGTATTTTACACTAAGGAGTCGGTCTGAAAAAAAAAAAAAAAAAAGTATCTTACGTAAAATCGACATCTAATGACATAACATGCAAACACATAATGCTGTATACAGTATTATAATGATGTTTAATATATCTATTTAAAATGCAAGATTTTTTACCACAATATCGTTGGCTACCTGTCCAACAAGTTCAATGTCAACTCTGCTTCTGTATTAAATTAAATGTTTCTTATTGTATCGTCCTTGTAGAATATTACTGTAACTAATGTATTAGCGATCAGGCAGTTGTTTAGCCACAATACGAACAGCCCTGGCTCTGTTTAGCTCAGAATCCTACCAAACTACAAGCTAACTTGCAAATGTTTCTCTCTTAACCGTCTAAGCATTGAAACAATAGCATTATTCTGCCCTACAGAGGACGAAGATAGCCTATTATTTGATGCACTGTGACGTTAGATTGTATACTTTGTATCTGGTTTGTATTATGAAACATAGATCTGAGGCGAGGGTTCCGCAATGCCTGCTGTCAGCGTTGCCTCTTACTATGATATTGCATCATATTCTTAGATCTTACGCAGCCAGAAGTGGTTTACGTTATTATGAGATCTGTAAAAAAAAAAAAAAGAAATAAAAAGAAAGAAAGAAAGAAAGAAAACCACATGAAATCTACCACATTTCTGCCAAAATAAGAGCAAGTTGCACTGTAGAAAGTATTCCCTCTATTACATTGTGCTCAGGTAAATTCAACAAAATGGAAAAATGCTTTTGTTCTAGCCGAGCAATGCTTTCAACATCTGAGACATGCCCATTGCAGCCACAGTCTTCAACACTTGGCGACTCTGTAGCTTCTCCAGAGCAAATGGAGGTTAAGTGTCTTGCTTGAGGGCATCTCAACAGGCTCCGTGACAGTTGCAGGGTCCAACAGAGTATGGAGGATGGGGAGGAACTAAAAAAGAAATGTACTCACGGATGTTGTCAGTGGTCTCCTGCACAGTGTCAGTCTTGAGGAGGTTGTCAGCTAACATAAAAGCCCCAGTCTCCACAGTGTCGAGGAGCAGAGTGGCAGAGTGCAGCTGCCCACTGGTGGGCAGTTCCCTCCACGCCGCCTGGGCTCGTGGCTGCAGCAAATTATTCACCGTCTCCACCATAGCCTGGAGCAGCAGCAGAAACACGGAGGTCACATGGAGGAAACTAATGCTAGCACTTTTTTCCCTTGCAGTCACTGATGCTAATTTGAATTAATGCAGATCCATTCACAGTACAAAGTACATTGCTTCGCCATAGCTACTGAAGTCAGCAGTCAGTGAGATGCAACAGTGAGAATGCAGTGGCTTCTCATTTATCATGTTGGTAAATCATGACAGTCAAAAAATGTAAGCGATGCAAATGTGGCATTCCCATGCAGACATAACAAAAGGCGAAAAAAAAAACACAGCTGTTAAATAAAAAGTACACTTCCAAAGTTGCAGTCCACACTTTGTAATGTTCATCACCTCCTTCTTTTTCTTCAGATTTCTCTTTATAAAAAGGATGTTGTGATTGAAAATCCATCACAGATGTTCTGAAAAATCAAGCTAAGCTAATTAGCTGATTGCAATCACCGTGTGTCTACACCCCCAAACCTGGTTCATTTCTCTCTCTCTCTCCATTTTTAAGCAACAGTCTTATCTTTGAGTTGGAAAACTTGTGCTTGAGGGTCTGAGAAGAAATTAACGTTGTATCAGATAATGTCTGCTGGGTCATATCCAGCCGCACAGAACGGTTTTGAATCCAAAAATATTACCAAACGGAGAAGAGTTGGCTCGCGTAGATGAATCGCTCTTCGGAGAAACAATGCTTATTTTGTCTCAAGCTCACATTCTTTTATGCTCTTAAGAATTCACCTCCTCATTTTCAGACATGAACACCAAATACACACAGAGACACATACATCCTATAAGACCCTGGGAGAGATAAAGAAACTGAGAGAAAAGAGAGCTGGAGGAGAGAGAGGGGAGAAGAAGAAGAAGAAGAAGAAGGGGAGAGCCATGGGAGAGCGATAAAACAGTCCAGTGACTCCACGGTGACAGGCATCCGCTGGGAACAAGGGAGGCGGAAAAGCGAATACAGGTGCTATCAAACTCGCACATCTCACACTCCCTTCTGCCTCTTTATTTTCTCTTTCTCCGACTGTAAACCACTGTTTCCGCAAACGCACTCCCGCCCCTCGCTTATCGCTCGCTCTTTCAATGCTTCCTCCTCTTGAGGAGGGTGGAGGGGGAAAAAAGGA
Organism: Bovichtus variegatus; assembly: GCA_943593645.1. Classification (NCBI taxonomy): domain Eukaryota; kingdom Metazoa; phylum Chordata; class Actinopteri; order Perciformes; family Bovichtidae; genus Bovichtus; species Bovichtus variegatus. Next base: position 12,023,719 of record CALSCE010010695.1, read on the forward strand.
GCGCAGGTGCCATTATACAAGCGAAGGGGGGTGTCCAGTGGGGAATTGCAAGGGCAGGGAGGAAGAGTGAGAGACATCAGTTTATTGGCATTCGCACATCAACCATTTGACACCGTCCCTGCTCCCTTCACTCAGGGTTAGGGAGAAGTGAGCTGCCGGGAGAGAGGAGGGAAGGCCGCAGCAGCGATTTTGTGTGTGTGCGCGTGTAGTGGGGTAGGGTAAGTGTCCTAGATAGAGAAACACTGTAGATAATGACTCATATGAGTGTTGATGGCATGTGCTACAAAACGTGCAGTTGTCCTCTGGAATAAGAGCTAATCCTACCTGTTTATTTTGGGGGTGTGATATCCACATGTAGATACAGTATAGCACACACACAAAATAGGTGCTTAGCCAACGAGCTAATATGATAATATTATGTCCTCTTTTAGCGCTAGCAGTTAATTAGCTGGGATGCATATCGGATGAGTTTGGGAGGGCTACATGTAAACAAAAACTAATTAATCCACTGCTTCAGCAAACAACCAGAATGAGCAGGAGTGGATAGGAAGCACACCCATGCATACGTATACACCAGCGAATGTGTTTATGCCTCCGTTGTCTCGTTGACTGTGACAGAAGACTACAAGCTTCAATACTCCTTTAAATGAAAATCCAAGTTTATTAAAACTGGATGTGTTTCTGTAGTGTTGCCCATCATTGATAATTAATTAGCCTAATCATTAGAGCCATTTTTCTAAAGCAACAACGCCCAACATCCTCTGGTTTCAGCTTCCAAAATGTGAGAATCTTCTGCGCTTCTTTATGGCTTTCATCAATATTCCCTGACATTTTATTGATAAAAGGAGAAATCGATTATCCTGGCAAATACTTAACGTATAATCGATAATGAAAATAAGCATTAGTTGTAGCCCTACAGGCAACAGTATTATAATGATTGATCATTAAAGTCATGTATAAAGGAACAATTCCAAATATTCGATGGTTCAAAGCTGCTGTTTTGTATCGTTGTAAATTGCATATCTTTGGGTTTTTCAATATAGGTCAGATAAAACAAGCACTTTGAAGACATCTCCTTCTGCACTTGGAAATTACGATGGTCATTGTTTACACTATTTTCGGACATTTTACAAGCACATAAAAAAACGACATATTAATCGATGATGAACATCATCATTCGTTAAAGCCCTAAAACAATCCAACTGTTTATTTCCGATTATCTGAACCACTTTACTGGGCCGAGCCCTTTGTGAGCAGTAGCCTACAACAACGTCATATAATAAATAGTGTTGTCCTCATAGGTTAAGGTTAATATCATTGTGGTGTAGCCTAACTCATTCTATAGGAACAAAAAGTTACATCTACTTTAAGTAATGCTCACCCTGGCCGGCCAGCACGCTAAGTGACACAAATCAAACACACCCACAGGTGCCACGAGGCTCAAACAGGTGAGTACAACAACAAATTTACGTAGTTGCGTAGTGTAGCGTGCGTGCGCGCGTTAACATGCGCTAGTGTGCGAATAATTTTTGCAATAATGTGTGTTCATACATACATGCCATCGTTTATACACCTCTGTGTTGTCTTCTTTGGTGACGTTTTATTTTAAGTGTGGGGTTATTTCATTTCTGTAGCCTGCTGTTTGCACCCGCCCTCGGACGTTTCATTTTTTGTCATTTGTTGTGTAATCTGAGTTTTGTCCTCTTTTCTGCTGGTAAACCTAATCGATAATCAGTTATATGTACAGACTGCAGAGAGTTATAATTTCGTCCCTCGATAGAAATTAATTATATTTGTGGGGTGATGTGTAGGCTCTACTGCACGTTGACATGTTAATGCACTTTATTTTGTAGCCTAAATATGTTTTTTAGGTTTATCATATAACATCGTGATATACAATTATTTCTTTACACATCCCCCGAAAACCTTGTAGGTGATGTCATTTTTACTTTATCTAAGTACATAGTTACACAAGTAACATTGCTTGAGTAAAATATTAGGCCTACAATAGCCTACTCTTTCCATCCCTGCCCAAAATGTAGGTAATAATCCCACACTGTACAGAACCAGGAAATCAGTCCGTAACGTGTGATGATGTCTGGTACCGAGCAGGCAATGTGGTTATCATTTTACAATTTGCCAATATTCTCCAAACAACGTTGTCTAATCTGGAGATTTGTGTAAAACCTGTATGATCGTCTGACTGCTTGTTTCTTGCCCTGTTGGACATGCCGATGTTGTTGCGTACCCAAATATCTACAATGAACTTGGTTAGTACAATAATTACTGTTAGGAATGATTGGCAGATCTACAAAAATAGGACCCAAGTTGGATGAAACCAGCATTTCCTGTTATCTTGTAGTTGAAATAACGCTTTCTCTTTGGTGTGTGCATGGATGAGTCCATATGCAGTGACATATAAATGCCATATATAAAATGTGTGTGTTTGAGGGTGTGCACAAGGGGCTGGGAGAAGCATTGCAGTGCATCATTCTGCTCCACTTGCTGTACAGTAGCAGTCCAGGCAACAGAGAGAGACAGAGGAGAGGGATGCTCTGGAGGCTCGGCAGATATGACAGCAGTGGCACTGCTTTCCATTCGCTCACGCTTGTGGTGCTGCTCACTTTGATGTGTTTCAGATAACCCTCCTTTTCTACTCTCATTAAACTTTTCATTGCTTTTTATTGAACTTTTGATTATCTTGCATTTTCAATTTCAAATAATTTTTTCATTGAAATTTAATTTGCTGCCTCTGAGATTGGATCTGTAGTGGAGAGAGATAGGTAAGGAGAATAAGGGGTGTGATTTCCTTGAGGTCCAGACATCTCCACATCAGAAACTGAAAGATGTAATAAACGTGTTTGTGTGTGTGTGTGTGTGTGTGTGTGTGTGTGTGTGGGTGTGCCTGGAAGCTCTGGTGCCGTTGGTGACATTTCTATCTGCACAAGAATGAGGACTTGAGGGCTAAAATGGAGACAGGTTTTTTTTTAGAGGTCTTCAAAGAGGGGAGAGACTCTGCAGAGACAGATAAGGGTGTCGTTGGTGTGCATGTGTGACTATGTATTCCAGGGTAGGCACGCGCATGCGTGTGCACGTACCCACAGCATGCACACAAACACACACAGACACACGCCAGTAAATGGGGCAGAAGTGAAATGCTTTGAAGCGTTGGGGTAATCCAGCGTAAACAGCAGCGGCAAGACAGACTAGAGCTGGGCCGTTCTACTACTCCCAGCTACAGAAGGGGAGCATGGGCACAAGCACATGTGCATGTATGTACAGTATGTGCCCACTCGCGCACAGTCGAGACACACTTTGTAAAAATGACGGAGTTGGAATGTTTGAAGTAAGAAAGGGGCGAGAGTAGAGGAAAGAATGGATTCCTTTTTTTCCTTTAGTCGCTTGGTTGAGCTCTGAGAAAGTGCATGTTTTGGAAATGTTTTCATCAGAGAAGCCGGCTTATCTGTCAGTTGTTGTTGGTGTTTGTCTTCCCTGACAGGATGAGTTTGCAGCTAAATCAAGCTTTAAATTCACAGCATGTCATGTTCTGACCCGCCATCCATAAATAGAGGGCAAATTAGACATTGTCATTGAGCATCACTGTCTCCTCACTGCCCCCTTTATTGTTTTTCTTTCTCTCGCATTCCATTTCTGTTTCTGTTACTCTCCTCTCTTTCTGTTTAATTTCGACACCCCCCCCCCTTTCCCCCCCTCTCTTTTTTTTCTCAGTCTACCTTGCAGACTCTACCTCCCTCCATCAATCCACCCTACAGCATGAAAGCCTCTCCACACCAGCAACTTCATCATGAATAAATTGCCAATTTAGTATACATGAAACGAGTCCCCAGTTCCCCAAACGAAGTGAGAGAGGAGGAGAGATGAAGTGTGAGAGGGAGAGAGAGAAGGAGAAAGAGAGGGAAGGAAAAAGAGAATTCAATTATTTTTTGTCTCTATTAAGAACCCAAACCTCCTGCCCACTCTCCTCACTTGGCAATTAGTGCTGTAGATAATTAACGAGGAGAGGGCAGCACCACACCACATCCCTAATCACGCACATTTCTATCTGGCAGAGTAAGGGACTGTTGGTATAATTTTGTTTCACATTACTAAGGCTAATTATATAATCGATCACTCCCAGCCCCCTGCAGTACCCAAGGTGTGTGGTGGAACGTTTTTGATTTTAATTCAGAAAGCAGCCACTCCTTGAAATTCAGCATTTATTGGATTAAGGAGACGCGTCAAATTGTCTTGCTGTTTTGATGTGATGGCATGAGATCGTTGTTGAAAATATATTTATATATTTGGAGCGCGTGTGTGTTTGTGTGTCAGCTTGCATATAGTCCTAAGCCATGTTCTATGATGTGACATTGCTGACTGGTGCTGACGTTAAGACTTTTCAGGGGAGAGTGGGGGAAAAAAAGCCTGCATCAGGAGAAAAAGAGCTAGCCCATCAAGGGTGTGTGCGTGCGCGTGTGTGTGTGTGTGTGTGTGTGTGTGTGTGTGTGTGTGTGTGTGTGGAGGATGCAGAGAGAGAAAGAGAGACTCTGCAGTCTATCTACAGCTCATGGTTGAGGTGGGGTCTTTTGATGTTCTCAATAGTGATTTTAGCTGACCAGAAACATGCCTAAATGATGTTAGATTTTACGTTCACGGTGTGAGCCCATGGCGTCGACGCGAACAAACATCAATACAAGCTGACCAACAAGGACGGAAAACACTGAGCCACACACACAAGCTGGTATTATTTTCAAGGCACTGAGGCCGTGACCAAGCAATATGCAACAGAGTATCCATCACACTCCATTCTTTCTCTCTGATACAGCAACAGAGAGGGCATTTCATTGAATGGAGATGGATAGCGAGTCATTTGGTTCCAGGCAGGCCTGTTTACAATTCTGCAGACAAAACTGGAAAATAGATGAGCTATTATTGCTATTGATCATGGCCACTTATCAGTACCATTGATTCTGGGGGGGAAAAAAAAAAAGTGAAATTAAAAAACAAAAGAATGCAAACCCTTTGAGGAGACGAACACCTTTTTGCCTGCAGTTAGCGGTTACCAGCGACCCTGATGCACGCTGTGGTTCAGGATCAGAATAGAGCCTTTAAATGGCCACCCTCCTCAAAGGGTTGGGATGCAAAACAAAAGACAACTGCTGCTGCATAGAATTAGAATTCTACGTAGAGCGTTGTTAGGTGTAATCACACACAAGCTTGCATTGCGGATTACATGCCGAGTGTGAAGAGGGGGGAAAAAAAAAACACCAATAAAACATGTGGGTCTAATGGTGTGCCAAAGTAATCAACGATACCAGGAAGCGGAAATACCTGTGTGAAAAACCTGCAGGACCTTTCTCTCTTCTGAAGCTGCAAATTCAAACAATTCAGCTGTTAGCGATATAACACCTCTCAGTCTTACACACACACACAGACACACACACACACACAGACACACACACACACACACATATATATATATACACACTTGCGCGCACAGAGGCACTCTCACTCACTTCATTAACATTGCACGAAAATTCTTTGATATATATTGTTATTCTCCTCACTCGCCCCCCATTTTCATTCATTCTCCCATAATCGTCTTTCTACTATTCCTTTCCCTTTTTCTTCCAGATCGTTTTCATAATTTTATTTTCCTCCATTCCCTTTTCTTCTCACTCTCTGCATCTACTGTCAAGTTAATTGATGGCATTAATTACTGCGCCACTCGTGCCTGATCGGTCATATTCGATTTCTTAACAAAAATTTGCATAATAAGCTGACATATTACTCAATTAGGTATATATAATTGGGCCATTATTGAAAACAAGAGGAATGCTTTTCCTCTTCTATTGAGGACTTTTTTTTTTTCTACAAATTTAACCTTTTCACGGGCCATTTAGTCAACAGCAAAACTCAGATTAATTGTTTCCACTTACACATTGTATGTATTCACTTCACACGTGTTACTGAATTATTTAGAGGTAGCAGAGAAATGTAAAGAGTGTGACAGTGAGACAAAATGAGGCAGACTATAGTGAATAAAGCTGACCTACTGACTCTGAAGCTAAAGCTGAAAAACAAAGCAAGTGATTCTATAAGAGGTGGCAGCAGCTGTCAATCTGGGTGCTAAACCCCGCCTATCACTGTTGACCTCAGCAGAGACAATCACGAAACAGTCCGCCATCCAGTCAGTCAGTCAATTAGCCCGCCAAACCAGCCAGTCGGCCATTCCCCAATGATTTATCTCAATTTAATTGAATGCCTACATGAACAAAGTACAGAACAAAATTCGTTCCTTGTCTACCGGAGTAATAAAAGAGATCCTTGGCATACTCAGGATCGAGTTTCCATTAATGTAATCCTGAAGTAAGCACTCAAGCCCGCTTGTCGACAGCATCTTCATAGCCGTAGCTCAAAGGGCTGAAGTTCATTAAACAATGAGCTATGACGTAAAGTGTGTCCCAAGCCTGTTTTTATCTCAAGTACTGTATGTTTTAATGAGAATCACTCCCAGGGTGACGCGGAGTTTTATTAAATTTCAGTCCTGGTCTGAAAAAGTGTTGCCAAATACTAAAAAGAGGTTATCTATCACCCAAAATGTCGAGAACAACTTGTTATGAAGACCATTAGAAAAGGATAAAATAATATCTAAATGCAGCTATTAATCCTCTGGAAATCTACAGTGTTTTGTATGGTTCTTCATCAAACTCTGCACACATAGACCTTTCTAAACCCTAAAGAATGAGTGTAAGACAACCGCTAACCACTGACGCTATGCATCTTAGTTTCTCTATCTTTTCCCTTTTCTCTCCCTCATCCCTCTATTCTTTCATTTGCCTTGCATCCTTCCCCATAGCAGTGCCTGCAAGAAAGTCATTCATCTCACTCAGTCATACATTAACAGTCATACACTCAGTTAATACATTAACCTTCCAACGCGAGGGTTTCTGGAAGCAGTACCTTGGTGAGGCTGCGGGCAGCGCTGTCCTTGCCCCCGGGGGTGAGGTTCCTGAGCTGTACGTCCAGCAGTTCCACCAGCTGGGCCATGGCCCGCACTGTGGATGGCACGTCGCCAGGACGCAGAAGACCTTTGGTCTGCTCTGCCAGCTCCCTGGCCACAATTGCTGCTGTTTCGCCCGAACGGAGCTGTGAGCCAAACAGGGTGATGGGGGGCGGAGAGTGGAATAAAGTCAAAGAATGAGAGAGATTGATGGAAGTAAAAAAAAAAAAGAGTCAGATGAGGTAAGAAGTGAAGGGAAAGTTTGGAACAAAGTTAGTGAGAGCGTGAAGAGGAGGACAGTGAGGGGGACGAAAAGAGTACAGCAAAAGACAGATGGAAAAATGAAAGGATGAGAGATGAAGGGCAGAGAGGTAAAAGACAGATGGAGTGAGGGAAGTAAATGTGGAGGAATGGGCAAGACGAGAACAAGAATGCGATGGGGGCACATGGGGCGAGAGGAAATCAGTGTTGTTTCCAGTAACTTATAACTGTTTTAAAAACATTTAAGAATAATTTACTGAGACCACTCCTACTTTAGCACCTCTGCTGCAATGCTGATTTCACAGGGACCATTTTTCCTTGTTTTGTCTTATAAAGAAAACCCTTAAAGCCGTGTGGCTCGAGTGAGAACAGACACAAAAGCCATAAATTGAAATTGAGGGAGTAATAACTGGGGCACCACTTTAAAGAATAAAAGTATCTTGAAGAAGCAAACACAGAAAGGTTTTCCATGCAAAAGCAATGCATTCTATGTAAATTAGCAGTGAGTGAATGACCTTATTGGACATTTCCATTCCCCTACAGCTATATAAAAGCAAACCCAAGTTATGTTTAACAACTGAAGATGGATACATGGCCACAATCTTCCCCTGTAGTCAGTGCGTCTTCATGTGTGAGAAATCGCTCCAGGACTATATCCATAACACATACACTTATACCCTTAAACTAGGGCTCGGTGGAAGCTGAAAGGGCCAGCAGCAACATTCAGACTTACTTTCTGCATAATGTGGTTGACCCAGGGCGACGTGCAGTTGCTGAGGTCAGGGCCTTGGGGATCCCAGTAGCCCAAATGGGCCATGCACACGTATGTGGCCACGCCTGCAAGACAAGCAAAACAAACAGGGTAAGACGGAGCTGACATTCACCAGGAGACACAAAGACTCTCGAGATGCCTCGGGTTCACGAAGCAGTTTGTGTGTGCAGGCTGTGTGTGTGTGTGTGTGTGTGTGAATCTATGCGAATGTGGATGGAGGGAGGATTAGAAGAATCATCCTTGTCATGTGAGCTAATTGATTGAAATAGGAGAATTTTTCCTAAGGAAGAGAATGAGAATGTATACTTCTACTCCATTACATTTCCAGAGGGAGTTGTTGTATTGTTTGAGTTTTTACTTTTGAAACAGCCCCTATTACACCTAAGTGCCAAAGTGCTTTACATGATAATTTAACAATTCCAATTGAAACACGTTGAAAAAAATCATATTATAAATATTTGATGTTATCGGAAATGCACTTCATTGTTCTTTAAGTATATTGACTACATTCATTTATTGGAGATAGTAGCTAGTTATTTTACAGGGTAAGGTTTCACATGCAAACACGCATACAGCTCATAAAACATGATGGGCTGTTTGAATTACTAGCCAGCAGCATGTGGAGTATATACACCAGCTACAGCATTAATATACTTTTTACAGGTTAAGCCTGTGATCATAAAGGATGCTGTTTTCTGCTGCTTTGACTTTTGTATTTAATAGTGGTAGTGCTGCTTTTACTTACTAAAAGGATTTGCCAATGAAACGGGTCTAACATGGTTGCAGTTGTATTTCTACAACGCTTTACAAAGAGTTTGCAAAGAAAGAACAAGTAAACTAAGACATATTTCCCTGGGCAAAAGCTTTTACACCACCCATTCACTGAACCCCACCATGTTAATTCCTCTATGTATTGTGCTACCCACCCACCCATGCAGCTTCCTTACCCAGTGTCCCTACAGGGCAGGGCTGCTTGGCTTTCTGGCCTTGCTGTGTGCGGGGCCATGATATGTCGGCTGTCAGCCTTGGATTGCAGAAGTCTTGGGGAGGCAGGGCAGGAGGCTGTGGGGCTGCTGGAGGGACCAGCACCGGAGGAGAGCGTCCTCCAGCTTTCTGGTTGGTGTCGGGAATCTGGTTGGTGTCAGATGACGAGCCACCGGCAGGAACCAGGGCAGGCTGGCGAACCGTGGTAGTGGTTCGCCAACGCTGGCCTGGGGAGGTGGTGAGGAGAGGCCGTGGGGTGGTGAAGTAGGGAGGAGAACGAGTGGTGGTGGTACGGCTGGTAGATGAAGAGGAGGAACCTCCGCCACCAACTGGACCTCCTCCTACTCCTCCGCCACCCCCGCCACCTCGGTTAGGAGGCATCATGGGAGGTGGGCGATAGTCTAAAGAGAAAGAGAGAGGGTTTAAATTCACAAAGAAACGCAGCACCTTGGCAAACAAAAGAGCCAGGACCCAGAATGAGCTGTGCAGATTTGTGGGTCCCAACATGACCGGAGTCCGGATCTTTTTCTGAGCTCCTCGTGCCGGGACACGAGTTCAAAATGTATATAAACAAACCGAGTTAAAAGAACTGTGATCAAGCACACTATCTGTATCACTCCCAAGTTCAGGAAATATTTCCAAACGACAACGTGGGTGCCAAAGTGGTACAATGTACAATGTCTCTGAGCAAGACCAAGAATTGGTTCGCACTGCAACTGTGCACAAGGTTACCAGTCGTTCCTATGGGACTGGTAGACAGTTGTGGCTATTGCTGCCTAACCTGGCAGAAAAAAAAAACCACATTCTCTCAGTGTCATGCATGATTCATAGCAATAGGACATCACGCAAGGCAGAAGGGTCACTCAGATGCATATGACACACTCTTTCATTGTCAATATTTTATTGTAAAAAGGCTCAATTATTGACATTGACCCTGTTCAGGGAACAGAAATAAAGAATGGATGGATGAGAAGAACAGAGCACGTGCTTGTGAGGTGTTGGTGTCCACTTGTGAACATATAGCAGTGTTTCTCACTCTATCTGCTCACCTCCCGTGGCTTTCATCTGCACATGCTACAAATCAATATTGTCGTGATCGAAATTTGGATAGAGGGAAATAATTATTTACAGCTTTCCCTCACTTTCTCTTTGGAATATTTTATCCGTCTCAAATCATTTGGAATGCATTATGTGTAATATTGCATTCAGGTGGGGCCCATTTGCTAAAGCCACATTTTCACTTTGGAAACATTATTTAACAAAGCAGGGAATGGCTTTGTCTCTGACTGTGAACACTTTTATTATCCAGGTGAGATTGCCTTTCAAGTATTTTATAAAGTATATTCCAAGAATGTTTTTAGAAATGTGTAATCACAAAAAACTCACAGCCTGTGCACATCCACATCATGTGAATTCTGATGGCTCCAAACTTTATTTTAGACTTTATAAACTATAACATTTTAACCAAGATGCAACTACAACCCGAGTTATGCCAAATCAACGCAGCACACTAAATATAGTTTGCTTGCAGGTCTATGCCGCTGATGTTTTGACTCCATCTTCCTATTAAAAACCCATAATATGTGGATTGCCCGAAGTACACATGAAGGCAAGCGCGCAAACAAACAGAGCGAGGTAAACGGACATCAACACAGAGGCAACTCTCCACAGATCGCAAAGATACTCGCATGTGAATTCTCACAGTATCACGTAATGCCACTTTAAAGAGAGACATATAGATTGTAAAATATCAGGTTCTGTGTTTATTGGAAAATAAATTGTGAGAAAATAACACAACGGTAACAGCTGAACCTCGCTGACGTCACCCTAAAAGATTTTCCTCACCATCTCCAGGCCGGGCAGAAACCATGAATAAGATTTATTTTTTTTCTGAAGAGTGTGCAGTATATCGACATCAAGCTACATGATTTCTGGGTGACGGAGTCCTCTGGGTGTTGGAACTATCGCTAGCTGCCAGTTGGGGTAGCGAAAGTGTGAAGTTGCCTTGTGTGACTCGCTTCAAGTCTGCCCTGATGTTAAAATTCTTGATTGCATGAGTTTCAGCACCAGTGGAAAGCACAGGCACTTGTGTTTCTCTGTGTAGGGGGTTGGTGTGCCTCAGGCCATAATATGTACAACATGCTGGTCCCTGACATTGAAGGGTTATAGAATTTGCCGTGCAGGCTGATTGTGCAGGCTGATATAATTGGCTTGATAAATGGGCTTTTTTTTTGTGTACTGCATATTGACGGATATTGCTTAATTTGGGGTGTGCACAGAATGAGTTTACTGCAGTGTTTCGGTCAGTGTTGTCATTTTGCGATGCTTTCTTGTTCCTCTGGGGATGCAGAGAATGTGTGAGTGTGTGGAGAATGAAGTGTGAACGTGTGGGTTTTGGTAAAGAGCTGCGGTGTTTATATTATATACCGTGAACTGAAGTTGTCCATTCTTGTGGATTTTAAGTTTAATGACAGACTCGGTACCTCTCTCTGTCTCTCTCTCTCTCTCTCTCTCTCTCCCCTGTCTGTCTGTCTGTTTGACTGACAGCCATGAAACATCCCTCTCCTCCTGTATGTTCTGTTCTCTTCCTCCACAACTCAATGGAGTGTTTCCGTACCTAAACTGTGCTGCTCCTCGTTCCTGAATCACTGCCGCTCTGCCTCATGCATTCTCCACGGAACATTGCCATCAATCATGCGTAGCAGCAGTGGCCTAGGGACTAGCTGTCAATCTGCGCGTGCGTGCGTGCGTACGTGCGTGCGTGCGTGCGCGTGTGTGCGTGCGCGCTTGTGTGGTGTGTGTGCAAACGGGAAGCTCCATTAGGGGCTCTGCCACAACAATAGAAGAGTAATTGTGCGTGTGTGTGTGTGTGTGTGTGTGTGTGTGTCTGAGGTTGATGTCTGCTGTCATTTGAGTTCAGGGCAGAAAACACAGGGGCTGGAAGCTTGGGGTGAGGTAATACGGAAGGTTGCAAGCATCACAGGGAAGGGGCCACACCACTTCACAACCCATGTAAATCTATCTCCTTTCCATCCTCTGCTGTTCTATTGACATTTTCCATCCGATTTGATCACTCATTCATAACTGTCCTTCCTTTTCTACATTTTCACTATACTTATTTCAATGTCTATACTTCCCAGCACTCTCTTTTTAGTGTGCCCGCCCATGTCTTTATTTTGTCCTTGTTTGCTTGCTCTTTTGCAGCATTTAGATGTGTGTATGGGTGGGGGGGGGGGGGGGGGGATCTTGCAATGACTTGAATTCATCACTGGCATCACTGAGGACACTGTGAAAGATGCTGTAGGGAACTACAGGAGCATGACATAACAGCTTCATGAAACATTTATAGAGAAAAAGGCTAGAGGTTGTACTCATGGGGACTGACGTATCTTCCCGCGTTTAAGCTTAGGAAGCCTTGAGTAAATGCACCATGACAACTTCAGGATGTCAGCTAACCTAAATGTTGTGCTCTTCGCCGAGACTGATCATGTGACACCCAAAACCTAAATACAGCTACAAATCCAGGGAAGATGTTTTGCTCTGTATGTAAGCTCTGCACATGGGGGTGACACATTTTGACATGAAAAAAAAAAAACCCTCAGTTATTTTAATTACATTACCTTCGCGTACCAGTAGTTGTATGATAAGTGTGGCTCTTAAACAGCCATGTTCTACCGCAGAAATGTAAGAAATCTTTCAATTGTTTTTGCTGCATTGGCACCCTGCACTGAGGATAAATCCTCGTACAGCATTATATATGCTTATAATATGCTTGAAGTCAATAACATGATGTTGATAAGTCAATATATTACAATATGGCATATGTATGCAGAATAAAAAACATAATGTTAGGCAAATAACATGTAAGGGATGTAATGCTGAAAATTGAATAGATGGATATTGGTGTGGTAACAATCTAATAACATTTTGACATTACTAAATTCTGACGTGGATTGAAGTGTTGTCTATCTAAAAAAAAATTTTCACCTCAACATGTAAAACAATGAACCAACTAAATAATGAATTAAAAAAAACATTATTACATTTAATAAACTGTGGTCCACTGTTGCAGTCGGCAAGAACCCTCAATAACTTAATCACAATTTTCTTGGAATAATTCATTTTAACAATATTTCTGCAAAATAATAACAAATTATGAGCATTATCATAATGATACAATACCACTAATAGCAGACGAGCAGCCCTCAGTTTGTTTTATACAAATAAAATCCCATCCGCTAAGGAAGACAGTGTGATAAGACTGAAAGCCCTAGAACTACTAATGGACTCTGTGGTGAGATTGTTTTGTCCTCTGCCGTTTACAAGGTCAAGAATATACTTTCAGTTTTAACTTTCTTGCTACCACGGATGAGACGTCCTTTTAAAGTGCTCAGGAAAAAAAAAGTAAACTTCTACTATTCCATGAAAACCGCCAAACTCCATCTGCTGGGAAAGATTGTTTTTGTATGATCGAAGGCTCCGGAACATTTGGAATGGTGAGAGTATTCTATTTAATTTTATTCTATTCTGTTTGTTTTCCTGACCTGTAGCAAGCCCAGGGGAAGGTGAGACAATGGCAGGCAGGCAGGCAGTAAAATTGTTTCTGGAGTTGTCTATCTGTCACCACACTGGAGGGGCCGTCAGTCAGCCTGGGATGCTGTCACATGATCCTCTGACATGCAGACAGATGTGTGTGTGTGTGTGTGTGTGTGTGTGTGTGTTGATGTTTTTCTGTGTGGGTGCGACTGCCTGTCTCTGCCTCTGCTCTGTTGCCGAGAACGCTCTTGTGGACTTCTCACTCGGTAAACAGAGGGATCGTAAATCCACAACACAAAAGGTAGAAGGCAGGGAGGAGAGAGGAGAGGGAAAATGAACTTCCTCTAGCACGTTTCCCACGCCGGCAGATGGCGAGTCAGAGAGGGGAAGAATGAAACCGGAGCGAAGAGGGAGTTGAATTAAGACAGAAGTTTCACAGAACTGAGACGACGAGGTGTCTGTTACGCTCGTATGGTCTTCTTCATATGCAAGATGATTACTTTCTTGGAGTTTCCTCAAAAGTTAGTGCCTCGACAAACACCATCCTGTCCAATTGTACGAAGAGGTGGATCCAGAGGGGTAACAGCAAAACGATAATCTGACTGGAGGGCACAAAGCTTTCTAGGCTGGATAGTAGTGCAGACAGTGAATAGGGCTGCATAGTGCGATAACACATTACCCTATGGCTGGAGTGCACACACACAAACCTACACACACTCACTTGTGCAGACACTTACATTTTTCGCTCAGTTGTGCGCCGACCAACACACACAAATGCATGCAGATACACACACACACACACGCACTTGAGCAGAAATGTACTTTTCACTCACTTGCAATACACACTCTCATACGCACACAGAGCTTGCGGCGAGTGGCTCGAGCTCGCTGATAAGACAGAATGGAGCACTTCAAAGCAGTGATACTTGGAGATAGAAAACAACCTCAACTAATAGAGCCTCCCTCAAAATGGCTGCCAGGCAGCACCACATTCCACAGCGAGCGTTTCCACATCCAGACGTATCACCGCTCAGCCCTGTTGGATTACCAGTTGCATAATCATGTCTTCCCTCCGCTGAGGTCAGAGACACCTGCAGCAAGTTTGCCAATTACATGCTTCTGTCTTAATCGGGGGACGTTCCCTTGTTCAAAGCAAAGAGCTAACGGTTCAGGCTAATTCTTTTGTTTTTCTGTTTAATAATTGAGGGAATCATCAGCATATTCCTTTTAAATTCCAGACTGTGGCCTCTCCTATTCCAGCCATTGAATAGGCAGCATGGAATTTATGTCCATTCTGTGAGGACAACAGGTATGAATATATAGTAGGCGTTGAGCAAAATCCTATTCCGGTGTTAGAATAAGAGCTGTAGCCTGTAGCAAGTGACCCTGTGGCTATTCAATTGTTTTGCTCCATGTAATTAATCACTATAGCCCATCATTTGAACGTTAAGATTGTATCCACATTAATACCTCTTCCCGTACGTTTCTATCTTAAAATAATATTTTTTAAATCCGAATAGCGCACAGCCCTGGTGACACGTTCTGCTCGTTGCTCTCTGCTGTAGTTACTTCCTGTGGGCTGTGGGTTTCCCTTGCACCCTGTTGTCCTGGCTAGGTCTGCTTAATTTGGCGTGTGCTTTTTGGCAGCACAAAAGCGTTGCGGAGGCCAAATGCATGCAGAGGGCCTGGTTGGGGCAAACCAATCGATAAGGACACACTGCAGGCAAGGAACAGGTGCACCAGACACTCTGAGTTCAGTCTCTGCTGAGACGACTGTCGTAATCTATTTGGGAAGGAAGGGGGAAAGGCAGGTAGGGAGAAGACAGAAAGGAAAAGAAGAAGAATTATGAGGGGGGGGGGGGGAGAGGGGCAGTGTAGACTAAGGTGTGAAAATGTGAAAGGCACTAATATGGTCTCATGTTGCCTTGTATAATACTATTTACTGGTGCACAGGATTATGGACTCCTTCTTTGTGTAGCCTGTTTGTTTTATTTCGGAAATCGGATCCAACAAGAAACACAATGAAATGTTCTGATTCTAGGATTAACAACTACACGATTGTTTTTTGACACGCTCCGATTTTGAATTCAAAGGTTAATATATTTTGCAAACACTCGTATAACATACTAAGTAATCCTGGCATTCAATTTGACGCCATCTCAGGTGGTCTGTCAAGGAGTTTACACGCAGACGGTATGCACACGCGCACACCCAAGTACACAACGTGGTGTGTCGAGCCATAAATGTGCTGAGGGGTTAGTCTAATCAGTGATCTGGTGAAAGAGGGTCTCCACTTCAACCATTAACTCTTGTTATTCTCTCCACTTTGGCTTGTTTCCAACATTTCCTGCGCTGCTGCTTAGCCATGTCGCTTGATTGCAATCTGGTGCCAAGGAAGGCAAAACGGGAGAGGAGTGGAGAGGTTGGGGTGGGGGGAGGGTGGCGTAAAGAAGTGGAGAGGGGGGTGAAGACAATAGACATGCCATGCTTGACTTCCTTAGGAAATGGAACTCTGTGATTCCAGCCATTAAGAGTTCAAAGGTGAACCTTTAAATTCCCGTAAACTGACAGTGGCAAACAGAGGTCAACTCTATATGGCTGTGTATTTAATAGATTAGAATAGAATGGCGGCGTTGGATTACTCTCTTAAGATTGAGGAAATCACTTCAGACACTTCAAATATTTGACTGAAGTAAGCAATCAGCTAGAATTCTTTTAGTTTTTATTTGTAGTAGCATGGATGTCTGAATGAGTTTGAGTTTTGAATTTTTTCAAAACTCAACACTAAAATAATGCTTGTGCAAGATGCACTCAAGCTCTCAAGTCAATGTAGACAAATGCAAGAAATACACAGCTATTTCTAGTGCTATTGGGTCTCAGAATATTTCTTTTTTTCAATGTACTTCCTGTAGGTATTGTTAAGAAGCAAACTGCCAAGTTTGAGTTATTTTTTACTATTAATTGTACAACATAGTTTTAAAGGTTGAGCCGTACAGTGATTTTGTGGTTGACTTTGAGCAATAGAACTGAAACAGATTTAATCTGGCCCATGTATGTAAAAGCATTGAAATAATCTTACACGGAGTGAATGCTCTTACATAAATTGTTTTGATAATGTTGTAGTAATTATTATAAAATGCTTGTAACAAGTTGCAAAGCGGTGTATTTGTGTCTCCTTCTGACTAACTTCTTTAACACCGTCACTTTATGACAGAGTAAAAATACCTCTAGGAAACCTTCAAAATAAAATGTTTCCTCTCACACCAAGGTGTAAAGGTGCTGGTTCTATCCTGTAGAATATGCAATCGGGTTGTTTGAATTGTACCTAAGAACTGAAGTAGATCTTCGCCTTGAAGTTCTAAAGTGAGACTAGGAGGAGAACGTAGAGTAAGAAGTGGACCAGCAGGAGAAAATGGGGGTGAAACAAATATGGGAAATGCAGCATGTCCAAGTTGAAATTTGTTTAGTTTTATCCCTGTTTGCCCCTCCCTTCCCGAAGATGCAGATAACATGAATAATTTTGCGACTTTGTCGGGAAAACTTTGTGTGAAAGTGTGGCAAGGCAGACTGGAGGTGATAAATTATTCAAATGTTTCATCGGAGCCATGCCGCTTGCGTAGGGCAGGCCTCTATAATATGCATGTAAGAAGACATGATGAAACAACTCCATAAACAGTAGAGAGTGAGAGAGTGTTTGGGGAGTGTGGGGCGAGAGGAAGGGGTGATGCAGAGACAAGTGACTTTGACTCTGACTCTGTGTAGGCATTCACGCAATAGGCCTATAATATATACATCTAAGGACACTCGACGAAATAGCTTTGTGTGATGTGGGAAAGGCTTGGGCGCTGAAAAGGGGGGCAGATTAGGCGGGCGATAAGGACGACAGCGAAAAGAAAAAACACTGGAAAACAGAGTTAAAGAAAGAGCTACGGAAAGGGGAATGTTGAGTTTTCTGCCATCTGCCATCTTGTGAGTGCATGTGTTTGTGTGAGCGACAGGGAAAGAAAGAAAGAGGGTATTTAACAAACAAAGAAGAAATAAATGCAGAGAGACAGTTGACTTTCTTCTTAAGTACTTTAAGAAACACTTATAGTATCTGTTGGCCTAAGGTGAATTATACGTCACCATTTTTATTTCTTCCCCATGATTTTGAAATCCCTATGCTTAAAGCAAATCTCGTGATATATAGGGCCGGGCTAAACTTTTACAGTTTTCAATACAGGGGTCGATTCAACACGTCCCAAACGTCATACTTTGTAGGATGCTTTTTTGTTAATTAAAAACATGTTATATTGTTTTATTACAAGCACCAACACCAGGACTGCTAAGACGTAGAAGTACATAATGACTTAAATGAAGATATATCTGACCAAGAAATAAACTGTTGAGAAATAAATAAACTGCCATGTCCAAGCTGTGCAAATGCTTTAGAATAACCTCTTTTAAAGCGTCTAGTGAGCTGCCTTTGTTAGCCAGTTGGACAGGCAGAACACAGTAATTGGTGAGCACTGTGTTGTACCCCAACTGCACTCAGTCCTCAGTGGCCTACCTCGGCCTTCTTTTACTCCTTGGCCCATTTCCTGTCTCATTTTATATCTTTTAAGAAGTCCATATGAGCCGAAACAAAAACAGGGCGACCATTACGCTACATCAGTAATAAGTGGAAACCCTCAGAATGGCCCCTTTCCTTGGCTTGTTTCCTGAACTGAGTATGGAAAAGAAGAAAAAACCACCAGGGCTGGAACACGGACAGTTTACCTTTTTTTAAGAGTATGTTTAATATATTTATAATGATCCTAAAAAGAAAATCATAGACAAGTCTAGAAGGGACGAAGAGCAAAATGTAGGGGTTTGCATACAATAACAAAATGAAACTTGAATGAATCTTCTTGTCGCCTCATTTTCTGAAGGATGAGAAAATCATGCAGTTAAGGTAGTTACTTTATTCCTTGTCTTCATTGAGTGTGGGAGCGGAGCGAGGAGGGGAGTAAAAGACGGGGGGGGGGGGGGAATTGATTGTATGTATTTATCTCCTGCTGGTCAGCAGTCTGGCTTGTTGCTGTTCACTGGAGGTCATTCTCCACATTGAATCCCCATTGATCTCCTCTTTAGAGCCTCCTGAGACACCCAGAGCTCCATTATGAGAGTGATCACACTCTCAAGCGTTCACCAATAAACACGTATGCACACTCGTGCATAGAGAAACGCAAACTCGTACCGTAAGTACATTAGCGCGTTACAACACCGGCACGCACATCATTATGCACGCATAAACACGCGCATGCACACATTTTTACAGCGAGGCCTCCCTTCACACCCGCACGCTAATCGGTAGAAACCGAGTTTAACGCTGCCTCTCTATAATTCCTTGTACTGCGCCTCCTAACTGCGTGTAAGAGCACGCATTAATTCAGCCATCATTTAATAAGACACGCAGCCAGACTGCCTTGACCACTCCATAGAAAGGTGCTGAAAGGCAATTACGCTGGGCAAATAGCCCTTCAGGCTCCAGGGGCCTAAGCCCTTCCATCCAGAGGAAAGGAAGGAAGGAGGGAAGGGTGGAGTCTCACCCCACACCCCGGTAGAAAGAGAGTCACTCTGGGTTTCACAGTATTTCTAGCCCTTTCAGAAGGACACAGCCATGCTAGCGATGGTTGATCTAAATGAGTTGACCTGCAAACTGCATTCACGACCTCTCCAAACTGGGTTGAAAATGGGGCAGACCCTGTACAGCTTTGATAAACAGGCATATCTATCAATTTCAAGAGCTTTGAAGCAAACTCACCTTCAACCTGCATTTGACCTGATTCACTGATTCATATATGACCGACCCAGTCTAGAGGATGCGGTGTTCAAAGGATTTGAAAGCTACACTTTTGGCAGAAGTAATTGATTTGTTGGCCACTTGGCAGCAGAACGGGCTGTAATCACAGCATTGACACAACTTATTAAATGACTGTGGCAAACAGCGTCAGTTTATACATCGATCAGACGAATGTAAGTTCAATATACACTCTTCTTTTAGCTCTGTGTTGGTCTCTACCTACTCATTAGGGAAATATTTGGCTTTTAGCAGCTAAATTGGCTGCTGTGTTAACCAGCTAGTTGCTAACCTTGTCTCTACGCTACCTGCACAGCACCAGACAGCAGACAGTCAGTTATCATAGCGTTTTGTTTCAAATAGATGGCTGCTGTCGGTGATGTCGTGTTTGTGTTGTGTTTTTTGTTGGTAATATGTATGTAACTACTTTTCGCAGTTTTGGGTCTCTGTGAACGGTAACAACCAGAGATGCACATTTGAAAGCCGTCTCACATGAATGGGTCAACAATAAAAAAAATCAAATAAAAATGTAGTGTTAAAATTCTAAACACAGTTTTAATTTTCTTCCGATTGTCATCATAACTTAGATGTGCCGTATGAAAGCGGTATTGTTCTTCCTACCTCCAGACTCTCCTAGCTCCATTCTCGGGGAATGCATTACAAATTGTTAAGCAGCTGGAGAAACTCAAGGCTGTACGTAAGGCTGGCAAGTGGTACAATAAAAGGCATTTACAGTATGTAATGCTCAGCATAACATTTGAGATATTCCTCTAAAAGTGCAGATCAAGGAAGTGAATTATTCTTTGTCTGACTAAAGCGGAAACATTTCCACAAATGGCAACACTGCAGACATCTACAATTTAAATGACAACAGCTCTAAAAGTATTCACAAGTTTTGTTTTGTTTCATAAAAAAACTTATTCTGAAAACATGCAGATACCATGTGGGGTGATGAGACAGTCATAATCAAGAACCGAAATTGCACAGATGGTGCTTTTCTTTTTCTTCCTTTTTAAGTCATTTTAATTATTAGAGGAAGATTAGTGGCTGTAAGTATTCCTTATGTCACAACAAAAAGTAATTTATCATCATGAATATTAAAAGGAATGAATATTAAAAACATTACAAATATGCCAGGTATTCTAATGTGAAGATTTAGCAAATCACATCACAGTCTGTCCAATAAATTTAGTGGGGAAAAGTACTTAAACCGGCATCTTATTTCTTCTAATTACACATGGTACTAATTTGTAAAAAAAACAAAAAAGACATTAAGAATGGCAGGAGGAGGAGGAAGAGGTGGAGGAAGAAGAACTGGGTTGAAAATGGGACCTACCATTGTTGCCGAAGTCCAGCGAGTACTTGACCACATGGTAGTTATTCCACACGTACAGCAGGTTGTCTCTCGGGTTGTAATCCACTGCAGCGATGTACTGGTAGGAATTGGGGAACGGTATGTTCACCGTCATCTCCTTGCTCTTATCAGTGTTGTACACGTAGTCGATTTTGTTCCCCGTCCCTTCATTGTCGTCATCTTCGTAGACCGTTTTGACCACGTACAGGACTCCGCAGATCATGAATGCATTGGAGGCGGAGCGTTTGTCGTAGGTGGTGTCCCAGGAGCCTTCAATGCGCAGGGTGTAGGGGTTGAGCTGGCTCACCACGATGCGCCCGTTGTTCTGCTCTGTTGCATAGATCACCCACAGGCCATTCTCGTCCACCGCCAGGTCAATGTCCGACTTCCCCCCCCAGCGGTATGGTGAGGTATCGTGATAGTTGGCGTTGGCAATAATGGCCTCGCCACTCTTGATGCGAGTGCGCAGGTCAAACTTTACAATGTTGCGGGTGCGCTCTTTGTTGAAGAACAGTGCACCGTCATAGACGACAAAACCGGTCCCGTCCACACGATGTGGGAGTTTGTAAGTGGTGGTGGGACGGCCTGCAATGAAGTCCTCCTTTGACGAGTACTCTGTCAGTGTGTCCGTGCGGTACGGCGTCCAGGGCATGTAGTAGATCTTGTCTGAGGCCTGCAGTGGGTCTTTGCACCACGCACCCGACTGGTGATCTGACTCGAAGAGATGTTCACTTTGGTACACTCCTCGCAGAATGCCGGGGCAGAGAAATACTGAGGAAGAAGTGACCATATTTTTGACATTAGACACATTCCTATGCAGTCGCTGTAGAATGTCAACTATTCTCTCTGGATTTCCCGACGGTGTTTGTGAAATGTTTGCCTCTTTTCAGAAATGTTAAATTATGTTATAACTCAACCTTAACCACCCGTGAGTGACGATGACATGATGGGCTTACTGTGTTGTGATTTGAATGTTGTATAGTCACTGTCATTCTCAAGAGCAGCAACAGCATGCCTCCCATTCAACAGATAATACCCTGCTCTCACAGCTATGAGAAAAAGAGAAAATGGCACATTTTGTTCTAACACCCCCACGCCCCCCCTCCCCTCCACTCCCTTTCCCACTATTCCCACTTCTCCCTCCCTCCTCGGGTCCCTCATTAGTCTCATAGCCCTTTCTTCCTTTCCCTCTCTTTCTATCTCTGTCGGGAACAACCAACTGTAGAGCAGAACACGTCTTTTATCGCCTGCTGTTTCTGCAATTGTGACAATAATTCATTCCCCACTCTGCGCTTGGTATTCCCATCTTTGAATACTGGGGTCATGTTTTATGAGTGACGTGGGAGATGTAGTAAATTCTGGGAAGCCAGTGCGACCGGAGTCATAGGGACCTTTTGTAATTTAACTGGAATGTTGTCACATGCACACACACACACACACACACATAGCGAGACGGGCCAGATGTGCGTTGTGGTTTTCCCATTCTTCCAAATAACAATTTCCGATCCCACGCAAAGGGCTGGGAATATTAATTGAATTTTCATTGGCTATTCAAAGCACTGGCACAATTTTCATATCATGGGGAAGCATTTGAAATATTAAATGTCAATGTAATTCTCTGTTCATTGGCTCCTCATAAAAACGTGCTCGACCCGTGGAGAGTTTGTTAAGTGACATTCTACGGGATAGCATGAAATAATACGGGCCTAGAGTGTGTCTAATGAGAACCAGTGTTTCTAAATTGCCTCTATATGCTGAGATCAAGCTGCCTTAAAATAGCAGCAGTGACTTTGAAAGAGATGTCATTCCACCATGAGGTACAAAACGTTTGAGGCGCTGGCATCAAAAAGTGACACCCAACCCCAAATTTTGAGCATGTATGAATGTGGGCGTGCTTGTTTTACAATCTTACCTTTTTGTTCTACTTCTGCACGAGCCATACGATTTGAGAAGAAAAGAGACAGTGGGAGGGAAAGAAAGAGATAGAGACACGAGACAAAAATAGATTAATGATGCAATAATAAGGAAATCATGATAATACAATCTCAGATCTTCATAATCATTCTCATATTTCATCCTAACCTTGTGAGAGTGCCAGGATGCTCTCCATGTGTGATTGGTAATAACATTACGTAAGCGTCTGAGGAGACCGCACTGCAATGGGGAAGCTATCTGACAGTAATGCATCTTGCATATGTCTCACACACACACACACATATGGGGGAACAGACACACACGTGCCATGCAGACACACAGCGGCGGAGAGGGATACTGAAGGCGAACACACACACAAGAGCATGACACGATATAGGAAAACACACAAAGATTCATAGTATCCATGGCGGTCTTATACTTAATGCAGGAAATAGAGCAATGCAAAACGACCTGAGATAATAAGCTCTTTAATGTATGCTAATAGCAACAGAGCAATGAAAACCAGAAAATGGATTTGATTACTACATTTCGGTGGACCAGCCAAAACTGCCACATTAAAATGCTTTCTGATGCACAGTGGGTAAGCTAACACTTTTTTTTGTATGTCACCCACTCTGTATATGAGTGCGCAATCATCTGTGTGCGGAGATGGGAGCATACTGAATGCACTGGTTTGCTTCTACCCGTACACCAATTCTCTGTCTATTATATTCAAAGCGTTATCCTTAGAGCTTTGACGGAGGATTGTTCATTTCACCCCGCGATGAAATGTGCACACTTGCTCGAAGCCTCTTAAACATATGAATTCCATTCCACCTTGCTCCCAGGGGGATTGAGAGGAATGTGAACATGGCAGAAACCTAATCCTGCAGGCAGTGCCCTTGTGTCTTTCAAGACCGTTAGAGACCCACTGAATGGAACTGGTCCCAGGAGAGGAGAGGAGAGGAGAGGAGCGGAGAGGAGAGGAGGGGAGGAGGGGAGAAGAGGAGAGGAGAAGAGAGGAGGAGAGGAGAG
>CALSCE010010695.1:12052795-12061659 GCA_943593645.1 Bovichtus variegatus
AGAGGAATCATCGGGGGAATCGCTTTTCTTCATAAAACAGACGCGGAAGTTTCATTTTTAGTTTTGCCTTTGGACAAATCCTCTAAGCTGGAATGCAGTGTGAAAACATCAGGGACAAATGGATGTGTTTTAATCCACAAAGATCCTGAACCCTTCCGCATTTATTATGCAATGAGCTGTAACCTACATTTTAGGGGGAAATTATGCTGGTAAAATAAAAAATAAAAAGTTTCACAGTTGTTGGTATATTTAGCGACATTGTCCCAGGAATGTTTCACTCCAGTGAATACGACCTCCCAGTCTGTTATCACATGGCCAAAGGTCAAATCACCATCTGCCATCGTTGGCGCTCATCCTTCCTTCCTTAGAGTTTCCCAGGGAGCAGTGTCATCATAGTTTTCCATATAAAGTGACTGTGAGTGGTTTTTTGGTAAATCAGTATGAAACACTGCAGGCTTTTCACAATCTGACTTTTTTTTTCAGACACATCTCACTGATAGTCACAATATATGTTACTGAAGATGCAGTATACTCAAACAAATGACTAGTACCAGAGAGAGAGAGAAAAAAAAAAAGGTACTTACTGTATGGGACGCACTCATATTGGACTTCCAAGTATTTATATGTGCCAGGGCAGGGGTCAGGGAAAACGTCAGGCCCAGCCACCACCGCACACTGGGTACGGTTGTTGCATCTACATGGGGAAGAGGCAGATATGTTAGTTCCACACATCCAGATATGCTCTCAAACGCCCACTAACGGATGCATACATGTGTCTTTTTAAAGCCAAAGCGCTCTGTAATACAGAACACGGACTCTGACACGTTGCAATGTTGACACTGAAGAGTCATCTGAATTTAAGGACCCTTTACATTGAAAAGAGAGCAGACAATATGTCCTTATTGGTACACCTGGAGTCCACATTACACTAATGGAACCGTGGAGTACACTCGTACACAAGGTGGTCAACAATGGCTACTGAAGAGCTTAAGCACAAGGACAAGGACACTTCTTGTGTGTGTGCGTGTGTGTGAGAGAGAGAGAGAGAGAGAGAGAGAGAGAGAGAGAGAGAGAGAGAGAGCAGCAGTCAGAACAATAACCTATGGCTTTAAGAGTATTTTGCCCCAGACTCCAGATAATTAATTTTAATTATCAGGGGGGCCCTCTCCTCTGACACACAAAAAGTAAGTATTCCGCACTCTTATTAACACAGTCTATGTAAGGCAGCACACTTTATTTACTATGTCCCTGTGGGGGCTTGTGTTTACATGCATATAGGCGTGCGGCTGCACAAATGCATACATGACATTGAGGTCTAAGTGTTTGTAATTAAACCAAGGCCAGTCCTCACAAACAAAGATGATTTGTTCGATGGTCGGAGCCCTTTATATTATCATGATAGATACAAGTAATTAACACAACATGCCGAAGTGTCACTTTATCTCAATGGCACCTCCTGGATTACGTACATTATTGAAATAAGGTGAATGAAGAATATTTCATGCTCAGGACGCATGAGGAGAAAATGCCTATTTTAGGAAGGCAGATCAGCCGTTTGTCTTCTCATCTGAATACTTTCTTTCAATTAGTACAACTGCTCCGTCTCTCCCTCTTTCCCTCTCTGTGCACCTGTCAAACATGACAGACATTTACATTAAAAACTTTCCGATTCTCCCATTGAGATATTTTTAATGAGCATGCCAAACCCCTCAAGTCTCTTTTCTTACAGTATCATTCAACAATTTGCATAATGAAATATGCATGAGAGCTAATTTAATTTTGAGTTCAATATTCACTTGTAACACAGAGAACCAGTGTAGGCTACACACCCACTTACTGTGACGTAGTGTCTATTGCTGGCCGGTGCCTCTGTGGTCAAGTGAGGTGTATTGAAGTTTAAAAGGTTTAAAGCTGTTGCGCTGTCCATCATATTCTAATAACAATACCCGCCAGTCTTCTCTCCTCGCTCCCTCCCTTCTTTTTTCTCTCGCCTCTGTGCTTTTTAATTTCTTGCCCTGGTGCCTTCATCATCGGTCACCTGTCATCAGTGCAAGTTGTGGACTGAGGGGGGGGGGGCACAAACTAACACGCCTCCACAACTTTGCTTGCAACAGCGACCAATGGACACGACTCCCTGGCCCACAGTGGTGAATCGGAGCGCAAATACCCCATTTAATGACCTCACGTACAAAAAAATAAAAAATAAATGTCCTTTACTTATGATGTCATCCCAATGGGGGATAAACACGAGCGACAATACTTCACTCTGAAGTTACTCTAACACAGTGCTGCCACAGGCGTAAGTGTAGGATTAATTATTTCCACGCACAAACTTTAAGGAGAAAAATCCTGAACACTGTTAACACCAAGAAGGGTCTTTGGTGGGCTTAAAGAAATGTCTCATCCCTTTTAGAAGAAGGGGTGGGTGGCGGGGATCCAACAGACACAAAAGGATGCCAGTGAACTGGCCAGTGAAACCACACGACATCAGAATGTCATCGCACAAAGCAACAGAATGCATAAATAGGTGAAATATAATACATCAAAAAAGGCCCCAATGCAGGGAACAGGTGGTGTAGAATGAAAGAAAAGATGCAAATGTGTATTTGAAGAGAGCAAAAGGGAGAACATTTTGGTTGTGCACTTGCTGTGTGTGCGTGTGTGTGTGTGTGTGTGTGTGTGTGTGTGTGTGTGTTTATTTCTACTTTGTGCCCCTGCAAAAAAAAAGTCTTAGGGACTTTAACGGCAGAGTCATAAAGTACTGAAGGTTATTGACTGGTATTTTGAATAGAGGGTAGAGCAAAGATTTGACATAATCTCTTGCACACTCTATCTCTCCGCTATCACTCCCTCTTTCTCTGTCTGTTTTTGTCTACACTACCTTTCTTGTTCTTCACCCCCCCCCACCCTCACCCCCACTCTCTAAGCCAAGATAATAAACCAATTTCTTTCTCAGCCTTTGTCTTCATCCTTCCCGCCAAGAAATTATTCCTCTCCGTTCCTCCTTCTTTGTCTCTCATTCCGACTGTCTGTTTTTTTTCTTTCTCCCTGTTTATCTGTCTTGAACTCACTTAGCTGCAGTTTCCCAAGTCACACCCAAATATATGTGGTAGGCCTCTTATTGCTCGCTTCTTTCTCTCTGTCTGTCCTCTCTCCCCCCTTAATATCTTTCTCATTCTCGCCTCCCTCAGGGCGTCATCTCCAGCGTCCCTCTGTTTCTCCCTCGATCCCTCCACCCTTAGTAAAGCCTGTGCTGACGTCACCATTCTGTCTGAGCCAGTAGTCTGAGTCAGAGCCAAAAAAGACTCCCTTATGTCCCCCAGTACCTCCATCTCCATCTCCTTCTCTTTTTCTCTCTCTCTCTCTCTCTCTCTCTCTCTCTCTCTGTGTGTTACCCTCATTTCCGCTCTGCCAATGTGTTTATCCAGCAGCCTAACAAAACATTAAAATATCAGCAAAAAATTCACAATTTGCGTCCTCTCTGTATTCTCACCAATGATGAATATAGACGCAGAACATGCACGTACCCCCCCCCCCCACACACACAACTCTGCAACCTTTTTTGTCCTTTTTTGGACATTCTCTCAGGCACAGAAATAGCTCTTTATTCTTTCCTGTGTGGCTCTATTGGTGTTGGTAGAAAAGCCGCCTCCTTTTTTTTTTTTTTTTTTTTTTTTTTTAATTAGCATGACCAAATCAAAACAAGACAGTGGCCTGGATACCGCCTTGCCTGCTGGCTTTCTTCCCTGCGACGTGCAACACGCGCACAAACAAACTATTCACTAACAAAGCTGAGCTGTGGCAGGCAGGGAAAGAGAAAGCTGCGATGCTGCAGTGGGTGCTGCTGTTGTTATTGTCTGTGATGTTTTTCACTTTGTTTGGCAGACCTCCCTTCACTCCGTCTCTGTTTCTATCCCTCATATAAACATAACTGACTGACTGATGATTTGATGAGGCTGGCGCTGGCTGATGGTGTGTGTGTGTGTGTGTGTGTGTGTGTTCGTGTGTGGGTATGTGTGCGCATATACACTAGCACATGCATGTGTCTGCAAGCAAGATACAAGACGGAATAAATATTTGCGAGCGTGTGTGCGCCCGGCTGCATGTGTGTATGTGCTCGAGTGCAGATGTGTTGAAGAACTATATAATTACAGAGCAAGTGAGAGCCGGGAACTAATCCTCATGAGTTGAAAGAGGTGTCTGAGAGTGAGTGATGCACAAAGCCTCGGCACAGTCTTCTAGAATCAACATTCGAAAATACATTCAAAGTGCTCCGCAATACTGTCTGAGTCACAGTAACATGCTTAGCACATGCAAACTTTCTGTAATGGTGTCTGAATACCGTACATACACACGCCACAGACTGTGCCACCTGAACTTTCTACAAACATACTGTATAAACATTCCAGAACAAAAGTAGACCATTATACACATTGAAACAACACGTATACAGACATCACTGTCAGTGCACTGTATCAAAAGATAAACAGCCCCAGAATCTGGCAAGCAAACTTCCAGCTCATCCCTTCCAGCATCAACCCCTCGAACTCCCCAATGGATTCGCCTTTTTGTGGAGCCATGACGTTTTAAAACGCGAGGGTCTAAGCCTTATGGGAAATGGTGTTTTTGAAAGGCAGCTTAAAAATAGAAATATCAAATAAGCGACAATCATTTTTTGTAGAGATTTTCAATGTTTAGCATTAACCACAGTCTGAGCATTGAAGTCCTGATTAAACATTTTCATTATTAAAAAAAAAACACTAAAAAATACAAATATCAGAATGTTGTCAAGTGCTGTTTGATAACTCCTAACACATTTACCGAAGACCAAACAAAGGCTGTGTCTATTTACTATATTGTGCACTATTTTACCTTCCAAAGGAAATGTATGCACTAGCCTACAGTATACATAGTGCCCTCATAATTTCCCTCATTGGAACACGAAAGTAGTGCCCGTGGCCATTTACACAACTTTCTGCTTACATTTCCACAATGCAATGAACCACATTTTAAAGACGTGATAATTACAGTACAGCGGTGTGACTCTAGTCTCTATTGGGAGAAATGAATAAGTGCATGTTGGACACAGCCAAGATATTTTCTCAATTTCTTTCTTTTCAAAGTTGTACTCCAACATATTGAAGAAAGCTAAATATTTTGAGAACAGAGCTTACCATCCGTGAACTACTTTGCAGAATTGTTATGTACCTGCATTACTGAGCATCGTTTGCCTTCTCTTAATACACCAGCAGGAAGGTTGATGGTTCAGAATATTGAGAAATCTCTTTAGATGACGGTCAAAACATGCAGTAAGGACTAATGAAGCGCATAATATGACCATTTCATTGCTCGGTTTGTTCACCCACACTGTGAGGTAACCTGCAGAAAATAGACTGGAAAACATTTTCTGCCCTTGACAGTTTGACGAACTAAACCCGGAATGAGGCGGACTACGAGGAAAATGACGGGGATGATCGTGAGAGCTTAACGCATGCTGAAATGAATTGAAACAAAAATATATAGAGTTGATGGACAACGGAGTTGATGTCAAACTACATAGTGATACTCCAGCCTGGTCTCTAATACCGTCAAGCATCACTGAGACATGTGTTACAATGTTAACCAAGCGTGAACATTCGGCGTCAAGATGCAACGCAAAAGGCTGCTCCCGGCGTCATTACAGCGAAGCCAAGGCGGCAAAATATGACGAGTCGGCATGAGATCACATTGGATATTCAGCTCTATATCACATGAATGGGATTGCCGTGTGATCACATATTTGCCTTTTAATCAAGAATACATTTTGTTCTTTCTCATTTCTGTCTCAAATGTGTAGTGGTTTTGAGAGATTATTTCTTTGTAAATAACGTAAATCTTACATTCCCCATACTGTTTACGGTCATTAAACGTTGCTGCTGTTTGATAGGAAATAGAAAAAAATAAAAACTTTTTAGGCAGCATTTAATACCACGAACAATTAGATCAAACACAATTTCACAAGAATTATAATACATAATACCATTATATATTGCACTGTACCAGAAGTCCAAATTGTCAATAATAATAAAAAAGCAAAAAAATAAATAAATCACATTGTGAAAACATGATTTATAAGCGTGTAACACATTCTGAAAGGAAATTAAATTCAAATCCCAAAACTGGGAAAAATTAAGCAGAGGGAGTTGAGCAGTTGGAAAAACATAAAAAATAAAAGACAGTTTGTGAAAATAACAAAAGGAAGGGGGAAAGATGATTTCACAGGGCTCTTTATGTCCTGCGGGAGTTCAGGAAACCCATTTGACAGCAGACAGAGCATAGTTACTGTATCTCGCTACAGGATAGAAAGCTGTTAGGCTGGCCATACACACTCTCTCCCTCTCTCTCTCTCTCACCCACACACACACACACACACACACACACACACAAACACACACACACACCCCACATATGAGATTCCGCTGCTACTGGCCTCGTTTCTGCTTTATTAGCTCCCTGATGTGGTTATACACACACATATACAGTAGGGCTGCTTTGGAGATGGACAAATGGAGTGATGGAAACTGTGCGAGGATGCAGAGGAACTGGGATGTAGTAAGTAATTGAAGAGTGATGCAGGGATTGTGATTGACAGACGTAAAGGAAAGGGAAGAAAAAACAGGTGTCTGTGTGTGTTTGTGTGAGTACGTCTGTGTATATGTCTACCATGGGGTATAGAGAAGCAGACGCATCACATCCTGTGCCAGCACCACCATGCCACACTTACAAAGAAATGACAGATCTATCTCTCTCGTTCTCTTTTTCCCACACACGTACACACCAGCAAACACGTATACAGTACATGCACACAAACACTAACGCACTCCTCTGCGGTCCCTGAATGCGTTTCTGGCAGCTCTCGAACAGCCTGTCAGACAAGCCACAGGTAAAATAATGTTGTTTTCCCTACCAGGAAAAAGCTTTGAAATGTGTTACATTATTAATATTTGGCTGGAGGATGTCGTTCTCTCTCACTTTTTTCCCATTCTGTCTGAGCATGTCAAGTGTCATTTTTGACTCACAACTTGCAACACATATACAGTGTGTAGCATGAATACTGTATATTCTGTGTGTGCAATATATACTTCTGTGCAACAAACTGCATTCTCATACTCAGAGTATAAGAGTATACATCTGAACTGGAGAGAAACTTTATATGCGACACATGTTAAATCAGCCTTTACAATCGACCTATTTTGTTGCCGATAGTGAATCATATTTAAAAATATATATATATGTCTTTATCTACTGGGCATTATCTTTTACGTTACTCAACTGTTTTACAAGAAATAAGTGATCAGTAACAATATTGTATGTCTCGTCATGCACAGAGGCACACACATAATACACACACACAGTATGGCCTCTTTCTTGCTCGTAGGCTCACAGCCAAGTACAGTTTTTTTAGCTCCGCCATCTCTCCTCTCCTCCCCTCTCCTCTTCCGCTGGTAACCATGGCAACTTCCACGTCGTCCGATTCCAGGACACACTTGGGGAGTCTTCCTCCTGATTCCACCTAGCAACATTCCTGTGCTGACATCCCTGTGTTTCTCTCTGCCTTAAATCGGCGTATGCGTTTCGCTATGTCACACCTTGTTCTCCACAGGTTTAATCCAAGACCTCCACCTGCTTGCACAAACTCCAAATCCTCCTTAAAGCTCAAAGACGAGTAGCATTTCAGACAGCCGGGCTGTCGCTCTTGGTTGGTGAAACGCAGAGAAGCGTGTAAGACACCATCGCCGCCAAGACGACGGAGTGACGCCTCACCGAGACACTGTCTTGTAGGATTCAGTCAGCATCACCTCGTGATGCATAACAAATGCATGATGTTGCCTATATGCATGTATGTGCATGGGATGGAGGGTTTTTCTCCGTGTCCTGGTTTAGTTTTGCGCTTTAGTGTCAAAGTATCAAGTCATTCAGGAAGTCAGTCGCTGTCTACATGGCAGCGTGTCTGAAGCACTGATTCACATGCTAGTCCCTGGATGTGTCAGACTGTGTGTGTATGAGAGACAGAGAGAGAGAGAGAGAGAGAGAGAGAGAGAGAGAGAGAGAGAGAGAGAGAGAGAGAGAGAGAGAGAGGTGTCTAGACCGTTCTCAAACCATTCTCGGGCAGGGATGTAGCTTAGGTGCTCGGTGAAGCATGATAACTAAGGTTGCGACAGGAGAAAAGGGTCAGACAGTGGAGATTTTGACATGTGGAAATACAGAGGTTTTGGGAGAGCAGCACAGCTGTCACTCAGGGTGAATATATATCGGTGCGTGAGTGGGTGGATGGATAATGCAGCTACGTGTACGGGACAATAATATTATGTGATAACGAGCTTACAATGGAACATTTGTGTTCATTGCTGTCACATATCTGAAGGAACACTTCTGTATTTGTGTTCCAGGACTGACTGTGTGCCAGAATCTGTCCATCTTTAACTGTATCTCCACTTTCTCTAGGTGTGTGTCTGTGTTTCCGTGTGTGTGTACACATATGCATGTATGTGTGTGGGCCCTAATTACCGCACTGAGCAAGGGTGACAGTTAGGCCCCCAGGGTGCTGCAGGGCATCTCCTGTAACCGTGGTGACTATATGAGGATGGCAGCGCACACACACACACACACACACACACACATTAAGTAGGACATTTCCAGATATGACCTCATTCGGTGGGAAGCAGCAGGGTAGTTAATGGAGAGAGGAAAAAAGAAGCGTGAAAAGACTGAGACAGAAAAAGTCGGTGATAGATATAATAACAATATATAATTGTAAATATCTTCGTAAGTCCACCTCACACACACACACACACACACACACACACACACACACACACACACAC
>CALSCE010010695.1:12064137-12089627 GCA_943593645.1 Bovichtus variegatus
CACACACACACACACACACACACACACACACACACACACACACACACTCCCTGGCCTTGGAGAGTGGTAGAGAGGAAAACAAAGAGAGAATGTGATACTGAGGAAACACTGGGCAGGCGGAACATGCTCTGATTTTTATCAGCCAGTTGAGCTGGACTTGAAAAAACCAGAGAAGATACAGACATAGAGGGAATGAGAGAGTGGAAACCAGACAGGCTGAAACAGACTGAAGAAGAGGGGTGTTTGAGTAGTGGGAAAGAGCTAAAAGAACTTGCGCACAAACACACGAACCCACTGTAATGTGTGCAAAAAAAAAAAAAAAAAACCAGTACAGCCTTCAACGCGCATTGACAAGCGTTCCCTTTGTGCATTAATGTGTAACAATGATGCTTTTGAAACACACGACACACTGTGCGCATGAGCATGTCTTTACACATACTGTATTGTATGCACGGACACACACACACACAAAGGCTCACTCGTAGCTTCTTGCAACAAAAACACACACACGCACACACCGAAATGATGTGATAAACAGTTGTTTCCGGTCTGAGTCACCTCCATAGAGGATCCCTCAAGATTAGGGTTGGCCTCTGGCTCTGCTAATTGGAGCTTAAAGTCTGGTGTAGCCTCTGGGCAGTGTATGCCGCGTGTTGCACATGCTGTGTGTATCTGCGTGTGTGTGGGTGCGCATGTGTATAAATTATGTATGGCAAGGGCTGTAGGAGAGTGGCCACACAAGCAGCAGCTGCCAGAGCGAGCGGAGAGAGCCAGGCCAAAGCTATTGCAATCAGAGCACCGCCACATGACACAGACAGGTGGTTTGATAGAGAGACAGAAGAACGAGCGAGAGAGAGGAAGATGACAGCAGTATTGAGATCGAAAAAGAGACGAAAGAGGAAATAATGGGACGGCAGGAAAGAGCACTCAAAGTCAGGGTAACATGTGATCTGAAAAATTGAGGTACTAATGGTGACATTAATGAATTATTTATATCCAGACATTCTCATTACACACAGCATTGTTATCCCCTCATTGCTATTTTTGTTCTGCTATTATTTTCCAGATATTGCTCATCATCATACCTGCTGATGGGGGGAAAACATTTTTTTTTTTTAAAAGTTGCCGTGGTGTAGGGTGTCTAGAACACAGTGGTATAAAAGCCCAATACAATTTATGAAAAAAACAAAAAAGAAAACTTCTTAATTATTTAGAGCTAGTACCAGAAAAACTTAACATAAAAAACTTAGTAAGTTTTAACGAAAAGTTTATACAGATGAACATTTCAACAACTCGAGCGGTAAGTAAAACGTCGCTCTGTCTCCTGTCAATGAAAGTGAGAGTCTGTAATTTGGAAGACTAGCAACTGCTATTAAGGAAAGAGGACGTATGGGAGTTCATTCGGCACAATCGGACAGCATTACTGCCTTTTTAAAAAAAAAAAGAAAAAGAAAAACTAAGCACTGTTTATAACTTACAAAGGTGTTTGGAAAAATGTTTTGCTGAAGCTAGTTTTTACATTACTTGATAGTGATGATAAGTTCCTTCAAGCAGCTATGCCATGCTATTCAATTAGTTTGTCTGAATGTAACTTGTTAACCTACAGTAATAACATGTTTGTTAAGTGATACATTTGTATCAGTTATGAATGCTGCTATTCGCTACCCTAAAATTGAATTTACATATTCTAACAAGCTCATTATTGTCCTGTCTATATCGATATCATTTCAAAACGAGACACAGGATGAGATCGCGTTACATAACACATCTCTTCCGCCATGACAGTGTTTGCTTCCCTCCTCTCTCAGACTTTTCGCGCAACCTCGCTCCCACTCTGCGTCTGCTCGCAAAACCGCCCCTCCAGACCTTTTCCGTAGGCGTAGAAAATGTATATTTTTCAGTATATGTTTTATCAAACGTAGTCACATCTTGTAGTTGTAGAGTGTTAACACAGCTTGATGCATATAAGAGTAGGGTGTGGGTGTGGCGGAGCGACAGAGAGAGAGAGAGAGGTGGATGAGCAGCCAGCTGTTCAGGTGTTGGCGATCCAGGCAGAGGAGAAATGAACAGTAAAGTTGTCAAATAGTAGTAAATGTACGGTGCAGGTTTTAGTTTGTATATGAATAAATGCTGCAGCTCCTCAAGACTAACATTTGAGGCTGTGGGCATTTTTATAATTGTCAGGGGATGCAACCTAGTGTAGGTCTGGTTTAAAAAAATCTATAATAATAATTACACAATAACACCAGGACAACAAATAGTTGAAAATAGCGTCATTATAGTGTAGATTTTATTGAATTAAAGCAGTCCTTTAATAATTTGAATGTAGTTTAACCATGTCGTATGATACAGTATATCTGTTCTAATAAAAGTGCTTGTGGCATCTCACATGTGCATGGATTAGACTTACATCCAAACATGTATCCCACTTCGTAGAAAATAACGATATACATATATATATATATATATAATATATATTACATATTATATATATATTATGTAACCCTCATTCAATGATATCCTGCTAATTCTGTGGAGCTCTCTTTCTCTCTTTGTGGCTGCAGTTGCTGTGCTCCTAGCAGCACTGTCAGGAGAGGAGGCTATCACCCTGGCCAGCTGTGGAGGAAGTGTTACCCGAGTAATGTCCATTGTGCGATAAGGTTCTACAGTTGTATGGCATTCTACAGGAGAGCGCCGGATGGGCTCACAGGTTACACTGGTCGCCGCAGATCTTCAATCACCTTTCTCTTTTTTCCCGTTGCACTACATCCGACAGGTGTGCTGCACTGTTGTCGTTTTGTGTTGTTGTTGTTGTTGTTTGCTGTCAACTTTGTGAGTGGGTTAACGTGTGAGCAGTGCAGAACTTGACATTGATACTTTCCCGGGATGAATACTAAATGAGCAGTTACACGCCTACAGTAGCTTAAGATCTCTGGCACTGAGAGATGTCTCTTCTGCTGTGCAAATAAGTGAAACAATTCAATAAGCTCCTGTTTTGGATTAAGCTCTTTGTGCCATGTATCAGCCTTGTACATTTTTTTTGCTACAAGGTGCACCTTGGGACAAACGTAGTTAACAAAGCAATACACAGAATTCATTATTTTCACTGTGGTTTGCCAATGTTGTTCGACAGTCCTTTACGAGACTTTAGGTAAACTTTCCACACAAGAGCTCTGGCGAAGCATCACGTACACACGCCGTTGCTCACGCCAACACATGCTGTACGCACACGCTGTATACTGACCTGAGTGACATGATTTTGTATGCATCTGGCAGGTAACACCGAGTGTTCTCCATCTGGGCGGGGTCGGAGTCGCAGATCTTGTCATCGGTGCGGCCGTAGTTGGCGCTCTCGATCATGATAACATCTGTGCCCGGGCAGCGGAGCTCGATGGGGTAGGACTCGCAGGACAGCTCCCTCCGCACCACCGCCATAGGGATAGGGGCACGGCCGTAGGCTGGACACACAGACACAAACATTGGTACAAAGCTGATGTTTGATATAATTATAACTACCACATCGAGCTGCGCTGCCTACTGAAACGCTTACTACTTATTTGTAGGGCTGTCTTTAAAATATGTGCACTGGAGGACTAAATTGTACAAGAACAGAGTGTGTTCAACTAAAACTGCATTTGTACCCTTGTCATATAGACTAATTATCCACACTATATGAAAACAATAGCATCACAGAAGATTATTCATAGGGGCATGTCCACTGTCGCAAGTGTACCGACTTGGTAATTACTGTTTTGCAGTTAACAGTTTTAGACATCACTCTAGATAGAGAATAATTGCCTGGAAATTTAAACAGGCATTTAGGGCTGCAGATATTATTCAAAGATGGCTTTGCCTAATTATTCTCAGAAGTTGCAAATTTAATGCATACTGTACATCCACTCTTACTGTGCTGCAAGAGGAAACATGTCATTAATTCCAATGAGATTGAAGCTACTGATCTGTCCCAGATCTTTTTACTGCTGCTGCTTTGCTTCCTTGCCTGTTTAATGAGTAGAACTGATGAAGACTGTCTTGGATGATGAAACACCTGCAAGACCAAACAGCAATCGAGCTGCCATTGACTAATTAAGTCTAGATATCTTATAACCTGAATGTCTGGCAATCTCCACAAAGGGAAACGGAAGCAGCGTCCGCACTGCAGTTCTCACCTGTGGTGCGTAGAGGCCTGGGATATGATGGGGCATGTGATCTTTATAGTCCCATCACATGTCCAAGACAACACAGGCTGTAACCAAAAACTACATAAGAATTGAGAATTTAAAAAAAGCACTTCAAGGGAATATGAGCTTTTGGGACGTCACTTCTTAGACCTTATTCATGGAAGACATTTTTGACTTGTCATATCAGGAAAATCAAAGCTGAAACTAATGTCATTAAGGATGGCTCAGTTCCATCAAGCATCCAGTAAGCAGTGAGCCAATATCTGGACCCTGAAGCCAGCTCACCTGCATGGAATGCGGTCGTTTTTTAATGTTATCAGTGACACCTTGGCTTTTCCTGCTCATATAATGTAATGCAAAATTGATCTCATGTGGTCAATCTGACTTTAATTGTGTTGCCTTTTGCTCTATGTGGTACTTGTGCCCTAAGAACATGACCTAATGGTATTTTTATTAATCATATACCATACATTTAGCAGATTGCAGATGTATGTATTATGTGTTAAAAGATAACGCTGGACTCAACATTCAGGTATACATTGTCATCCTGCTAACGCTATGATATACTAGCTTATGTACATCTTCTGTGCCATAAAACTCCATTGTCATCCAAATACTGACATTATTCAACATAATGAAAGAAATGAAAGAAAAAGGGCTATTCTATGAGTCCTTAATCCTTTTAAATGATGTGTTTGTTAACACACTAGATACATATTGTGTGTCTGATTATAGTAGCGAGCTATGATATTGATGGTGTGGGGCTGGATGTTCCCAGGGATATTGGTTGTTGTGCTGTAGCCTGGATGTTGTTATTCTCTGTTCTTGAGAGCAGCGAGCCCTGGGAGCATCAGGCGTCATCCCCTTGATAGATGGATAGGTTATCAGCTGAGGTGTTCACTTGTTTTGTTCAGTTTCTTGACCTAGCCCTACTGTAATTGTAATGTCGATTTATATTGCGTTTAATATTACACGGCTTTACAGTTTGACCTCATCTGAGACCCGAAGCTATTTCTGGTGCAATATACATAATATGCATTGTCCCTGTCGAAGAAACAAATATATTAAGTCTGTAGTTTGTGGCTACACGCCCAGCGATCGTGACTGCGTGCTGCTCATTTATTTGCATTGAAGAATTCATCTTGTCAAGGCCCTCCGAATCATGAATTGATGAATCATCAAGGCACATACACACATGCATACACGTATGAACACACACACACACACACACACACACCGTGAACAGACGACTACCCGCACCCTCGACGCGCAGACCTACAACATCCCTGAAAAGGGAGGCACAGCACCACCTTACTTGCTCTCCCTGTCACCATAACCATAGCAACCCTGTCCTCCCTCCCTTGGCGCTCTCATTGGCTGGAGGAGCGTCATGGTTACACGAATGCAGCAAAGAATCTGAATGAGCTCAATGACACTCTGCCCGGGCTCCTCTTAATACTGCCCTTCACTACATCACACACACACACACACGCGCGCACACACATATACAAATGCTCTGAGTGATGACATGTAGAGGCAGAAATCTGTGTGGGGCTGGTACCTGAGGGCACTACATTGATAATGACAGGCGGTAGCTTAGAGATAAGACTGATATATAAGTGACATTTACTGAAAATGTCCTTTCTAATGAACACACACACACACACACACACACACATATACCACCGCAGGCTATGATTAGACTTTAGGAACACATTCAGATAGGATGTGTGTCTTAAGTAGTGACTGAGGATTTGAAGGACGTTTTGTGCGAGCGTGAGGGGAGTGCTTAGGGCAGTGGGTCGTTATTGTGTTTATATGAGTGTTAGTTTATTAGTTTCTCAATGCATCATGTCCGCCTTTGTGAGCATGAATGTAAATTTTGAAGAGAGGGTTAATTGAAGCGTGAGGGGATCAATACACCATATTGTAAGGCAGCTGTCTAGACTGGCTTTGGATCAGATGTCTTACAGTGTTGCCTTACAGGGTACCCGCTGGGCATAAAGAGAGTATTATGACACACACACACACACACACACACACACACACTATTCAAATAAAGGGTCTATCTGTAGTTCAATTAAAAGCCACTCAGCCTTCATAGGCAGCAGTAAATTCTCTGACTTGCACACACTGTCCTGTCTCGTCTATCACCGTTCAATTTATCTATTTATATCAGCTGCCTCGCCGATAAAACATGCACTGTGCTTAACCTGCCTCCAAAGAACTCACTCTGCACATATTTCTGTCACTTTTTTTATTTTATTTTTTATTTTTTTAAACAAACAGGCATGTGCCTTCAAACTGCCCCTTTTTGATACAGACACATAATACACACACAGACACGTGCCAATATTTAGCCCTCTGTCTTTGCACACATGCAATAACGTGTGAGCTGGCAAGTGCATGTTAATGTGTCTGTCATTAGTTGTGTAAGTGGTGACAGAAAGTTGGCAGCCACAGAGCATACAGACAATCTTATTCAGACACTCTCATTGCCTCAGGGGCTGAAACAAAAGAATATCGATTTTTACATTTGGGCCAAGAACAAGAGAGTGGCGAAAGAGGTGGATAGATGGAAAGAAGGAGAGGGCGAGAGGGAAGAGGAGAGAGATTTAAAAGGTGATCTCTCACTTGAACTGCCAAAGCATTTGGCCAAAGTTGGTGTCTGCAATATGGTTCTTCTGAGTTAGAAGAAAACCCACCAGCTTTTTGAAGCGCATAAAAACATTTTTGAAGGATAAGACTGGCGATATTTGACATTATGTTTTTCTTGCTGTCAATAAATCCCATGGAAAAAACAAGAACAATGAGTTAATCCTACTGAAAAATACTGCCTGTGTAGCCAAAACCTTTATATGGCTTTTTCCTCTATGCTATAGAGCGCCATTGTTGTCCAAAGACTATTTATGTCCAGTATGTAAACTTTACTTTTCACCAAATGAAAGCTTTGTTGGATGTATGATTTTATTGAGTCTTTTTTCCAAGGACCCTCTTACTTTGGGACTCTTGAAAAAGGATCCTGACTGAGAAGTTGCCACAATAAATATGAATATTGCACAGATTGATGCAGCTATTCTTCACAGCTAAAGATAATCTCCAACACATTCACTATTTACTTCTCTTTGAGTTAAATTAGCTAAAAACTACGGTGACCAGCTGCTTTAAGAAAAAAAAATACTTATACTGATATCATATCATATCATACTTAAATATATGTTTGTTTTTAGTAGGAATGAAAAGCCTTGGGGCTGAATGCCACAGACAGGGACAGGAAATAATGAGAAATGGGCTACGGAATATAGTGTTGGTTGTTGTTATTCTAGATGTTTCTTGTAAAAAAAAATAAATAATAAATATACCATGAAAAGACAACATCCTTACCTTTAACACTGTGAATTGTTTCTTTGAGCTCCTCTACGGTGACATTCATTTTAACACAATCATAGCATTTTTCCAGTGATCAAAAAGTCCACCCTCTCAGGTTGTACAGTGTAAATGCCAGAAATATACTCTAAACCCCAGAAAAAAAAAATGCATGCATCTGTGATTTTGTGTCTTCCCTATTCGCTTTTATTCGTCTTCACATAACCCTGAAATAATGACAAGACACGGCTCGGTGGAAAAGATGGAGTGCTTGCTGCTGTGTGTCCTCAAGCTAAACTGTCTTTGTTTCAACTAATCCTTACTAAGTATAAACAGTGTCATTTGCATATGTCGACTTATTCTTTAGACATTGATGCAAATACCTTTGACTGAAACTCATCTCCTGGTGTTAAAGCAAAGCCCTTGGTGTGTGTGTGTGTCTCAGTGACTGCCTGTGAGCACATCCTGTGTGTGCGAGTGTTTTTAGGGAGGATCTCTGTCCCTCTGTGTTTACAGTATTTCGCCTTTTAAAGTAAATCATCTGTGCACATGCATGTGGGCAGGTACATGCTTGAGTGTGTGCGTGTCGTATGTGTCTGCACGTGTGCGGCTGTTTTTTTTCTCACGACAGTGTGATTGACAGCAGCCATTAATAGGATTATGTCCAAGTGGGCCAGAGCTCCCTTTAGGAGTCTTCAAAGCCCACCGTCACAGGGGAGAGGAGGAAACGCACAGACAGCCTACTGGGGCTGCATCTGCACTGTGTACATGTGTGTGTGTGTGTGTGCGTGTGTGTGTGAGAGGAATCTTAGAAGAGCTGGAGAAAGATATAAATGTGCACCGCAATCAGATGGAGGATATGTGTAAATGAGCAAAGTGTTTCCTTGGTGTTACAGCTGCAGTGTTTCTGGCAAGTGCTCGGGTGTGTGTGGGGGGGGGGGGGGGGGGGTTGGATGAGGAGTCAAAGCTGCACAGTCATTACTTCATTTGTGGTTGTGGCCATACAAAGTCAGTCTGAGCGTGCGGAACCAAACTTTCTAGTTAATCACGGCATGTAACATGTGTTTCTAAGTGGTCACATGCCCGCTAGTGTGTGCAGGCTCATTCCAGGAGACCAGTAAATGAAATGCGACTTGCCAACAAATGCCATCTCTTTTTTTGAGGGAAACTATCACAAAAAGCCTTTTATCTCTGCGGACTTGTCATAGTAGGAAAAAGCGCAGGTGTTACTAATGCCATTAACAATGGCTCTGTTCTATTCAAGCTTGACAATAAGCATAACAGAGTGACAGTGAGCCAGCATGAACAAGGCGAGGGCCCCGAAACTGAATAAATAAATGGAATCCAGCCATCATTACTTGCATTATTTACACCTGTACTTTTCCCACTGTGACATGTCAAAAACCCTTCCATGAGAAATCTGATGACTCCTGTGTAGCTTCACTGTTGCTCGCAGTTTTCGGGGATTTACGTTAAGCTAGCTGTTGATGATTAATATAGCGGGTTCAAAACAGACAGTGGGGGAAATGACACTGAGGCCCTTATTTCAAACACCATGCATGCAGTTTATTTGAATCCTAATGTAGTTGGAAAAGCACACCCTGGGCTTTTCCAGTAATGTAACACAGGGGTGGGACCAACATAGCACATCTTCTGTCTTTTCAAATAGCGGGAATTCAGCAAACACGTTTTATGGCCGTAAGGGAGTAAAGTGATCGTGTTTATGCAGATATATTGTTCCTGTTCCTCATAAGAATGTTGTTTTGTATGTATGAGAGTCCTAATTAGATTATATTAAAATGTTAGAAGCGTTTGTTCATTATAAGCCTTTCAAAGTACACATTTTTACCCATGTCTTTTGCGGGGGGACAGTGGGACTTGCTTCTTCTCATTTTCAACCATTTTCTATACCTCACGAAACAGAGCAAGTGAGGCAGAAAAGATTTTGTTAGAAATTATTGGGGAAGAGCCAGACATTAATATGTCAGGAGATAAGAAGGAAGAGAGGCAGGCAGCAGAGCAAGTTTTACATTTTGTTTTATATC
The DNA here is from genome assembly GCA_943593645.1 of Bovichtus variegatus. NCBI lineage: Eukaryota > Metazoa > Chordata > Actinopteri > Perciformes > Bovichtidae > Bovichtus > Bovichtus variegatus. The sequence continues at coordinate 12,073,730 of CALSCE010010695.1, forward strand.
CGTTCCCAATATTCATCAAATGAGAAAGAATTAAAAAGAAAATGTATTATTTATTTTATATATATATATATATATATATATAACAAAATCATGCCTTTTGGTTGAAACAACTGACCCAATGTCCTCTACAAGGGACATGTTATAAAAACAAATGAATACCATATAGAGAAAAACATCTTCGTCATATGTTTCTTGTTGTTTCTATTTTTAAAGAAACATCTAAATACTAAAACGTTTTTTTCCTCCCGTTCTCAGGAGGATATGTATTCTGGAGTAAAAATATTACAAACACAGTACAACGTAGTGCAGTCCAACAAAACGGCACCACTAACGGCAGCCTTGAAAATGCAGCCCGGATGTTTACTTCTGCACCATGTGTGGTCTTTCACTTACCAATGGCAATGGGAGCAAACAAGGTGGAGACGAAGAGCAGGCATCTGGTCCACATGACGTCTGAGGTTGACCTGGAAGTAAATATGGAGGTACTTCCTGCTGAGCCCAGACGGTCTTGTGGTGAGCTGTTTTTCTCACAGCTCCGTGTTCCTGACACCATACAGGCCTGCAGAAATGCACAAACGGAGAGGATTTGTTCACTTGGATGCCATATCCAAACATGTTAACATGCCTCAGCTTTGTGTATTAGAAATAGATGCATAGAATAGAAGATGCATCGACAGTTTACCAAGCGCTTATAACAGAGAACCAAACAGTGCCATTCTCTCAAATTGTATCTTTAAAAGTGACCCATCAAACAACAACGCAGCTTCCTGATCATGCTGATAAACTGCTTAAACAACATAACACTTAAAAAGTTTATGCAGCAAAGGAAAACATTTCCCTGACATCTTGTTACTCTATTTACTTATGGCAGATTGATGCTTTAAGTAACAGCACTTTACTAATGTCAATGTAGCTTCCTGTAGACATGTCACAGTAGACGAGACAGCGATCAATAATTATCTTAAACGATGCTGAGAGAAATACAGAGAGCATGGAATCATTAAGAAGCATAATAATAATAATGACTCAAATGGTCTTTGTCGAAAACCCTAGCCTAACACAATATGAACCAACTTTGAAGAATTTGTAGAATATCAGGAAATCGTACAATTAGATTTGGCGTGGTGGTGAATAGAGCCTTCCTATAGAGTCTATTTATAAGTGGACGTGTCAATCAATGAAAAGTGGGAGATAAGGTCGATAGTCATCAAACTGATCCCTTAATTATGCATGTGTGCACACTGTTATAGTGTAGATGGCAAACATTGTACATTATGTAGCTGACAATAGCTCAGGAACTATTTCTAATTCCTCAGGCATTTTTGTTTGAGATACAACCAAGTAGTTCATCCATCATAAAGTTGTTCTCAAACTACTTTCTTTTGTTTTTATGTCTTTACAGTCTCAAATGATCTCACATTATGCTGTAACTGTTTGTCTAGGAATCAAAAGCTATTAGGATTTTTGTAGCATTTACAGGTCCAATGCAGCTGAAATGCTACTGAATATGAAACTACAGCAGGAAAATGTGTATACATGCATATGACCATATGCATAATAATCCGTGAGCAACAAATATGTGAAGGACATGCAAGACTAGATGCTAAATGTTGACCTTGTAGAATAAAAAAAATTTTTTTATAAACACAACAAACTGGTGCTTAATGTTTGCATAATGATGCTGCTGTCTGTATTAGGTTTCACTTCACTTGGAATTCCACATCAGCATCAAAGTGTGAAATGTATTGATGTTTCAATCTAATTGTTCATTTCATGGTCTATCAGCGATAAACAATTAATAAGAGGATGGTCTCTAAGATTAGTCAGAGCAGTGACAGACTGGTAGGCATCATTTCTCCCTCTTTTTTTTTCTAAACTGATTAAGCTGACCATAATTGTTCACTCACTTTCTAGCTCGCCCACTCGATCGACCGACATTTAAATCAATCACTGCACTCCCAAAAATCACTTTTTTTACTGTGGAAAAAGTCTGCAGAAGGTTCGCCGTATCACATTTAGTCATTATGCATCCGTCGTCGTTGATGTTGAACAAACATCATTTTTCATGGGAGCTAACAGCAGTCCTTGTTTTGTGCCTAAATGTTTACTGTTCTCCAGGGAACCCATACCCAGCCATGTAGCATTTGTGGGTGTGTGTATCAGACTGAGAGAGAGAGAGACTGCAGAAATTTGCAACAGCCAGGGACAGATGGAGTCAAGTTGACAGCCAGAGCCATGGGAAATACATCATGTGTAACAGAGACTATTGATCAGTGTGACCATATCATTTTGGCCCAGCAGAGACTAAGACAAAAGCCAGCTATCTCCATCATGCCATGCTGTGAAGGCAAATAGCTGCCTTGGCACAGTCTCTCCCTTAGATATTTTTGGAAAGATACAACTACTGCTATAAGAATAGCAGATTTTCTGAATGACGCAGACCTTCCCGTAACCACCAGAGACGTACAAGATATGCATAATGCATCTTCTGAACATCTACAATGACAAAAAGCCTCATGCTGCAGACAGGACAGATAGACAGATATCCCCAGAGGCATATGCACACTGCAGCTCTGAATCTCTGGGAACAGACCCATACCAGAGACAAACAGTATGATAAGAGCTGTGTAGTCATCTGGGGTTTTATTGACTCCGTTCGTTTTAGGATGTCAAAATAAATCCTTGAAATTGAAAATCTATTTAAAATGATTGGGATGAAAAAAAATTAAAAAACGGACCGAAATTAGAGTCAGAGTGCTTGTATGAGAAAATTCTATTTGCATTCCAGCATTAAATAGTCAAATGATATTTTATTCAGTCAGTGTATTTGATTTAAAATTAACATTTTCTAGACTTCAGCCATCAGCCGAGGGTGAAGAAACACACATTTTATCTAACGTTTATTTTCTAACAATACTGACCTGTTTTTTTCTGTGAGAAATTACATGGAAATGCTGCACAGTTTCAAAATCTGAATTTAATTTTGTTTTCATGTGACCTTTATTTAACAAGTCTGGTCTCTTGATAGCGAAACCTATTTTTTCAATAAAGTGCGGGTCAACTATGGCGGCACAGTTTTTTGTTACACAAACCGACACGGAAGGAAGAGGAGTAAAAGTAAGGTCTTAATCCCGGGATTCAAATTGCCAGTTTGGATCACCTCAGGCTTTCTTTCAAACCTTCCTCAAAATAGCCTCGAATGCAGCACTTACAAAACACATTCAACTTTCTTGATATCAGATGGTGCAACTGATTCGATGGATAGTGATTTGATATCTGCTAACACTTCCTGACAAATCCATAATGGCACCAAAGTGATAGAATCACAATAGATGGACTCTATTCTTCTACCCGCTTAAACAACTCAACAAGCTGCCCCATTTTGATTGATTTGTCCCTAACCCGGTTGAACATGAGCAATCTGACCAGCTGTCGCCAGCGAGACACAGGAGGCGTACACTGACATATGGCTGGACGCCACCAGCCACAGCATTCCACTGTTCCATAATTCAAAAGCTATTCCATCACCCCGTATGCTGCACCACCATCTCACCCATCAGTTAATTAACCCTATCATTTCCACCAATGCTCACAGTGCCTTTACCAGGCAGTACTTGTGTTACTGCCTTGAGATATCCAGGACTAATCTAAACTCAAATCACATAATTCAGCAGGGCGGCATACTCCCATATGCTCAAATAATGACATAAAAATATGTTCCATCTACAGAGTCCTCAATGCATAGATGATGGAGATCGCCCAAAGCATTGCCCGGTTTCTCGAACCTGTTTTATTCCATTATCTTAATGTGTTGGTTGGTTAATATATTATGAATAAACAGGCAGTAATGGTGCTAATTATCAGAACATATGCGAAGTGTTTACACCCCATACTCATCAGATGATCGTGCACATACGGTTTGGCGAACATCATATGCCCCGTCTGAACCCACTCACTGTTGAAATGATGAAATAATCGAGCCATATATTTTAAACAAACTCAATATTTCCGATGCTGAGCTAGTTATATCCCGCCAGAGACCCTCCCTGGCAGATAAGCAGCATCTGCATAAAACTGAGCAAAACATCAACTAATAAGCAGGGATCAGACAAAAACAAATAGTCGTCACTGGATCAAAATCCTTCACCTGCTGTTTCTATCCTTCTCTGCCCCAGCCATATCCGCTCGGTAGATGTCTATTAATTATTCCAGAAATCCAAAGAGATGCATTTTTTATTTTCTTTTTGGTTCCTTTTCGGACTAGTGTGCCACCCAAGTTCATAGCATATAAAACTCCCAACATCTGTGACACAAAATATTTTTGGATTAGATTAGAAGTGTGATCTTATCAAACACAGTTAATTATTTCTCAACAGGAACCTATTATTTAGTGTAGCACTACAACAAGCTGCTTTCGCCAGAAGTAACTTGGTTTCTATGTTTTATATTTGCCTGGCCTGAACCTTCGTTTCCTACGGGGTCGGCATTAACAGAGCTGTTGCTGGGGCCGCTGCACTCACAGACTATATTGCATGCATCCATGAACTAATTGATGTTGGGCTGTTTCTGTGCACCCAGGCAGCCTGTGTGTATGTGTATGTGTGTGTGTGTGTGTGTGTGTGTGTGTGTGGGTGTGTGTGTGTGTGTAATCCCCTAACGAGAGAGTCTTGCCTGTCACAGCACTCCTCATTCGGGGATTCTCTCTTTCACTAATGAGTGCTGACCGGACTGGGCTACTTTGTCAACGCACGCCACGCGCACATACACGTGCATGCGCCCTCACTCACTCACACACACACACACACACACACACACACATGCTTATCACTAGGAGACCAGATGCCCTATACTCCCTCAGCCTCCAGGCAGAGAGTCTCAAATGTGCCCATGCTGCGTTAGTAGTCTACCCTATGTGCCTAAAATAATACTATGTGTCTGTGTGTAAATCACAGAAAGGAAAACTATGTAGATACAAATTCCAGTATTTTGTACTCCATCTGTAACTGTATTTAAATGTTCTTGCTAATTAGAGTGGAAACAAACACGATGGGATTCTTCAGGTGTGACAGTTTTAAAATACAACATGCTCATCATTAGTTAAACACCTCAATTTGAAGAAATGATTTCTTCAAATATGTGATGATGAAGTACAGTCAGAGGAGGTATTTGGTGTTGGTCCAAAAAAAAATCTAAATCTGATGCACATACCTTAAAATGTTCTGGTATATTTTTAGATGCACCAATTTGTTTTGCAGTCGGCTCTAACTGCAGAGGAAAGAGCTCGGCAGCATATGCCTATTTTTTTTTTTCCCCTGACATTTTTCTTCGTTTAGAATTTCTTCACCTGTTCTTTTCTTCCCTCTCTTTAGTCTCTTCAGTTGTTCATTCTTTGCTCTACTGGAGAGAACTCTGAGCGGAACAAAGCTCAGGGGGCCATGCAACGTGTTCAGTAAAATGGCATGTGTCCGCCAAGCTACGGTAAATTACCTCCAGTTGGCTTGCTAGGGTAGGTTTAACCACTGTGTGTGTGTGTGTGTGTGTGTGTGTGTGTGTGCGTGTGTGTGTTTGTGTGTTTATGTGTGCGTGCACGATGGAGTGGGTTGGAATGAGACTGTGTGGGTGACTGAGTGTGTGAGTGAGTATGGGTAGTGTGGCAAATTATGATCAGCGCAGGTAGGTAGGCTGGGAGAATTTTGATTAGAGTGACCATATACACACACACACACACAAACACACACACACACAGAGACAGACAGACACAGACATTCAGGCAGCTAATTTGGCAGAAAGGAGCTGAAGAGATGACTAATCAGGATAGGACCTGGTGGGAGTCTGGCCTGTGACCTATAATGAGAGACACAAGACACAAGCACACACACATCCACCTGCAAACAAACACATGCACACGCCCGATGCACACTGCAATGGACACACTAAGATGAGTGATTTTTGAGGAGAAGGCCCAACCTCGTAATTGCCCTGTGCTGATGACGGCGATACTGATTAGCAGCGAGTGGCCCCACGGTGTGACCAGAGGCTGGAGGAAAACATACTGTCAACTCCCAACAATATGAATGTCTTGACATGTCAGCCACAACATGTATCCGTACTGTTGCATGTGCCAGGGTGTTTTGGTGAGCGGGGTAGTTTGCATGCAAGCCCCCCTCGGACCACATTAAAATCACAATTAATAACGAGTCAATGTCACAGGTTTGTGCTGACCAAATCTTAACTCAACTAGACAAACAGTCACGTCAGCTTGTGCCTCTCATTCTGAATCTATACATTTGGCTGGTATAGCCAAATGCAGTATGGCTGCACCCGCTGGCTATTTTCTAGCATGTACAGGATAGACACAGTGCTGCACACATGTGTGTGCTAGTAGGTGGGTGAGGGGTGGGTTCACTGTAGGAATGTGCACAATTGTCACCATGCCCTAAAGATAAGTGGCCTGGCTGGAAATGTATTTCATACAGGGCTGGTTGTAAATCCTTTGTGTGGCTTTACAGCAAAGAACTGCAGAGTGTAGCCTTAAAGGTATAGGTCACCCCCACATCAGTGTCACATGTTGGTCATTGTGGTCTCAATTGAAAGTCCTCAGTAAAGAATGAATGTCACTGTCTAGTCATATATAGTATAATGGTTGATTTTTGTAATTCCCCTATTTGTTGATTTTCAAATTTCTCATTAGGCCTTTTCATAGCTTTTTCAAAATAATATTTTAATTAAAGCATTTATTCTGTTTTAGCATGTTATGATCGAGAATAATGGACTGTGACGGAGCCGAACGCGGCATAAGAAACATATTTTTTATTTTAAAGAGATCTATCCCTTTAAAATCATTTCCACACTAAAATAGTTCAAAGCCCTTGGCTGTGCACCTCATCCTCTCCCTCCGTGTTAGACATTCTATGCCCGTCAGAAAATTGCGTTTGGGGAGGCTCCGGCTTTGACCGGACCACTGCTGTTTCCGCATGGCTGCCTCTGGCTGCTCTGAGGACGCTCCCAGAAATCCGATTCACCGAAACCACCCTGAAAATCAACCGACGACGACCTCGTCTGTAAGGCACTGCTGTTTTGATTCCTCACCGCCTGGCGGCTAGGCAGACACCGTGCTCTGCTCTGCTCTGAACTTTCTAATGCTCCAGTCTAATCAGCTCTACACACCCTCCTTTCCTCATGAGACAAGACGGGCTAAGGCAAAGATGTGCAAGGGAGAATGGAGTGAGGAGAAGTGGAGGAGAGGAGATGAAGGATATGAGAGGGGGAAGAGATAAAGGAGGAGATGCCTAGATGAGGTCAGGAAAAAGGCTGAGGATGATAGAGATGGAAAGATGGGATAAAGGAGGAGTTACAGAGGGATGGAGACGGAGAGGATGGAGGGAGGCAGCGGGAGAGAGGGAGTGCCAAAAGCGATCAGAGAGAGTCGAGTAGAATCTTAAAGCGAGTTAATAACCTAGGGCATTTATCTCTTTTCCTCACTGTACCCTCGATACCCTCAAATACTTGGATAAAAAACATGAACATAAAACAAAACCTGCAGAATTGAGATAGTGGTATGAAAAGATTAAGTGTTAAATGTAACGGGAGAACATTTCATTTTAAATTAATATGGCACAACTCAAAACTATACTTGCATACAAAGCAGGAACTAGCTACATAGGTGCTCAAAACTAAGCAAAGACCAGAATCTGACTTTTCTTAGAGTGTACAACATGTAAAAATACAGAAAAAAAAAAAACTGCAGGGACTTCACTCCAACTAGTAAAGGCTAGCTGGAGCTCAGTCACAGCTAGCCTTAGCTAAAGCTAATTTACAGACTTTTCCAACCAGATTCCTATCATTGTAAAATCTATGTGGACGGTCCGTCATTTTAGTTATTAGGTTTGTTATAACACATAAATAAGGCATTAGCTAAATCTTAAATTAGTATTATTATTATTATGGAGACAAAAAGGAACGCTGGATAAAGTAGTTATGCTAAATGCTAACTAGCCTACCCTCAATGCCCTTTAGATTGTCCACATAGAGTGCAATATCTGAATTTACGTTGTTTAGCCTTCACACTTAACACCCCCATTTCTCTTTTCTTTATGATTTTTTTTGTATTTAGCCTTCTGCTGTCTGCATTTATAAGGCACCATAATATTTCATTATTATAATTTTAATCAAATTCCATTGTAGCAAATAACTAACTGCAATGCACATTATCATTTGTCCTGGTAGAGCAGGTTGATTCATGCGAGATTCATCGGCTAATGACAAAGTAAGAAAAAACGAAGCATAAATTAATGAATGCACAAGTCAAACCACTGTTCCACAGGAAAACTTGAAAATACAAGCACACAGTCACACATATGCCGTCGCACGCATGTGCGGCCTTTCCGTTGTGCGTGGCAGTGGAGCCGAGTAACCCATGAGGGGGAAGTTAATGGTTTACAAAACTGCCTCTGATGCAATCAATTATGTCAGCTAGAAATACAGTGATGTTGATTCCACTGCGACCGCTGTTGTTTTCCTCCCTTTGATTCATCTGTCTTCTCCTTCATGCCACCCTTTCTCTCCCCCACCGCCATCTCCCTCTCTTCCTCTCTGTCACTGTGCTCTGAACCCAGTACTGTCACAATGGATCCGTCAAAGCCATGCTTTAAAGCCAGCGGCAGAGAGAGGCAAAGTTTGTGTGTGCGTGATTGTTTTTGCCAGAGAGAGAGAGAGAGAGTTGTCCTGTACAGTACAGAGAACGGCCACCTCAGCTATGAGTGATCCTGCATCAAAGAGGAGGCAGATGAACATGGCCTAGATTTAAACTCTAATGAAAGGGCCGCGCTTAGTTAGCAGGAGAATACACTGGAATGCTCTCATGTAGCCTATTCTTGCTTGTTTTTTTTTATTTATTTTTTAGCTTTTTCTTCAATTCATCAATTATTTTTTTCAGATCCGCTCTCTTCCTCCATTTATTGTCATCCATTATTGTTATCCTCCGTCTTGTTTACGGATGTGCTTTTAACGGTTCTTCCCTCACGCTGCCTTTTTTTTTTTTTCCCATTGCGTCTTTTCTCTCATGCTGCCTCCTCTGTCCCTTCTATCATCCGCCCTGTCAATCCAGCTCCTTATGTTGCTCTGTAAGAAAGATAAAAAATGTTTTCCATTGTTCTCTATTTCAAAATAACCTCACATTAAAGACTTCGGGAAGATGCTCAGGACCTAGATAATGAGATTCCTACTGAGGCGGTATGTTTTTTTGTTCCTCTCCCAAATGCTAGATAGATCCCAATACTTTTCCCAGAAAAAAAAACACATCCAAACATTCAAAGAATTGTTCTGAATCGGCAAATTAAAGTTCAAAAAGTTCGAACGTAGATTCCACTGATTCAGTTAGAAAAAGAAAATGTGATTCGTGCATAAGACATGAGGACCAAACCTTTGCCTCTTGCATTACAGAGCAGATATGAACTGTGTAGATCAGAGTCCTGAAATATTGATTCAAAAAGGCATTTCTCGTGCGCTTACTGGGCTCTGTTCATTATTTAATAATGCATAAGCACCAACACTGGTATATAAATATAAAAGGAGGCACTTAACGCTGAATTGCCTAACTGTTGAGAAAATGAGAGGAGAGTACATTCATTTGCACACTCACCTTAACTCCTGCGTAAAAAAAATGCGCTGGTGGACACAAAAAGAAATTTCCTTCATAGATATAGTGGAATAACATTAACACTACAATCTTTTTGAGTCACTGTGGCGGCTGAGCAATGATGTGTGTAAAATGTCTCATGACAGATGTCCACAGCGATATGGGAGTATTTGTCAGCAAACAATTTTGTTAGATATTACATTTTCACTCTCCTCAAAGCAAATCGAAAATCTAAACAGAAAAAGAGGTTTTCTTCAAAGCTTACTGGGATTGAAGAGGCACAGCGGTGGCGATTCAGTGCGAGAAATATACCTGGAACATTATAATATAAAAATCTAAACTTATTACTGTTCCCTGCTGGGTTGAGGCTGAGCTTTAGTTTTCAGTGGGCAGGATGAAAAAAGCTTTGCCATGTCATTGGATTTCAAACCCATATAAGTCTCATGGAGAAAGCTATAAATAGAATTCCCATGTTATCAAACATATGTTAAAGACCCCCCCCCATATGCATTGCATCCACTATCTTTATAATGATATTCAATGGTGTTTGACTTGCAATGGTGTTTGAATTGCAAGCCTGTTTGAACCACTGATTGCAAGGCAATGTGGTTATTTTCTGCAGCGACACGGACCACAACTGTTGCATTTTTGATAAGCTGTATCCATCACTTTTCTGAAATAGCATAAAAATTATGATACAATGAGCTCCAGCCGGATGTATGGGTGGTGATTTCGAAGCAATCAATGGAGACAGCAAAGGTAAACACAGTGCTAAATGTCAGCGAGGGTGATTGCGCTGCCACAATATCATCTCGGGGCGGGAGACCCAAATAACCAAAATCAATAATCTAATCATTTCATATTCAAATCACGCATGGTAGAGGTCTGGATCTTATTGCAGTTTCATATCCCCGGTGTGCAGATGCATTCCAATCAACAAACCAGGGCAGCTAGATGCATTGAAAATACAGTAATTCAAAAGAGGACCACAAATGTTGCTGCGTATTTCCATTCGGTAATAGATTTTTGATGGGTGTATCTGAGGCTGATGTTCATGTTAAATGCCAAATACTTCATATACAGTACTTGTTGTTGTTGCTCTATTTAATGCTATAGCAATAATACCTACAAATGTCTTCATTACTATTGTATACATATATCTATTTTACATTGCTATGGCATTTTGTATAATTCGATGTGCTTCAAATACCTTCTGTATTAGTAAGTACAGAAGTAGTGATGGAGTACTTGATTTTTTTGAAGTTACAAAGTCCAAACAAATGAAAACTAGAGTGTATAGACTATTCACAACCCTTGTTCCATCAATGCTTAATTTAGCCAGTGAGAAATATTTGATCACAAATGTATGCTGCTCAGATCTCATATCCAGGTTTTAGCTCGTAGTCGTGAACATTTATTCCCTTTTTTAAAAGAGTAATTCTGGATGGATTCAAGTTCCGAAAACACAAGTTAAATGTGAGGGTCTGAATCTTTCCTTACAATAACTGAAAGTGCATATAGAAAGCACATTGACAGGATTTAATCCTCTTTGATGATGGGTAGGGCAGACTGATTCATTTGTATGCATCTCGTGCTTAAAGGGCAAATCTGATCAAAGTATCACGGTATACGGTATTACACTATTATTATTATTATTATTATTATTATTATTTGTAGTAGTAGTAGTAGTATCATAATTAATATTAGTAGTATTATAATTACTATTGTTATTAATATTATTATTATTAGCAGTAATAATATTATAATCATTAGTAGTATTATTGTTATTATTATTATTATTGTTTTTCTTATCAGTTACAATTACTTTTAAAGGAATGAGAACAGAATAAACATAATCAAAATAATTATAAACCTGATTAAAAACGATATAATGTAACTATAACATGTTATAGAACTGAAGCATGTTAGTTCGCAGTACTGTAGCATGTTGAGAGCTTTTAAAATAATGTCTTATGATTATTAACAAGTCTGTACCTTTAACTCACTCAGATACTCGGTAAAGTCTCTTTTTTTTTTTCTTTCAATACCATAGATAAGCATATTAGCATAATAGTCGCCAACTTTTATACTGTGGTATACCACAATATATATATATATATATGTATACAGTTACAACCCCAACAGCAACACATATGCTTATACAGTATTCACCTGCACACTGTGCAAGAATGTTTTCTTTGACCAAGTCAGAGAAATCTTTTCTGAAACTACACGTTGCATAATCAAACAGAGGGAAATCATTTATAGTGTTTTTTTTTGTCTTTTTTTTACATATGCACTGAACAAACATTATCTGACTTTCCAGTGCCGACAAGAATGGAGTGAACACAGGCTTGTAATACTTCACTAACTAGTGTTTTTCCCGGGAATCTATGCTGAAGCGCCTAAATAGAACAACAAATCTCTACAGTATGCGATAGGGATAATTGAACTGGTAAACAGACACATGGAGGGAAAACATCTGTGAGTGCATCTGCTCATCATCACACCAAGCCCGTTGGTAATCTACATTCACAATGTACCGTACTCTACTTTGCACAATTAGCACCGGTTCATAAGCAAAACGGCACAAATCTGAGAAGACACAGTAGGGAAGTGATAACTGCCGAGACTTGTTTTGTTTCATACAGGTTCTTCGCACAAATAAGATGACTTATCCTTCAAGGAATACAGTGGCCCTAAATAGCTGCTCTCTTCCAAGTTGTTGACAAAGTGCATCTCTGTGGGCCATTCCCTGTTGTGAAGTGTGTGTGAAGTGTGTGTGAAGTGTGTGTGTAGTGTGTGTGTAGTGTGTGTGTGTGTGTCTGTGTGTGTGTGTGTGTGTAAAGGGGTTGGACCACTGCACTCAGGTGGTAATGTATCTGTGTTTATAATTGGCCTTAGTCTTTGTTTATGCATTTACGTCACTGTGTATGTGTGTTTCATTAGGTTCGTGTGTGGGTGTGTGTGCGTGTTTGCTCCCCTGGTGCCCAGTTTCGATCCAAGGAGGGAAAAAGACTGCATAAGGGACAGACCGGTATCTTTAGCGCAGTCAACAGGATACTCGGCCGGCAGGCAGCAGACAAGGTAAAATTGCATGTATCAACAATAAACGGCAAATCCAGGATCGACAGAATTCATCCCGACTGTCATCGATGCAGTGCAGCAAATTAAGAATGTAATCGGTTAACACTCGATGCTGGAATGATAATCGAAAATTGCCACACATTTCGCAAGCTATCGAGCCATAAGCCTTACTTAGCGTGGCTCGTTGACTGAGAAAGAATACATTTATGTTTGCTTGAATGGCTGAGGGGGAGTGGCTGAGAGAGAGGAAGGTCGGACCATATTCACACATTAACACGGTCACACCTGGGAGCTGTGCTGCACAGTCACACTGTCTTGCACTATTGGGCACTGAGCTGCTCCACTGGAACAGCTAAAGGTTAAGTGTCCAGAGGTCGCAGCCCTCATGGTAGTTGTTGAGGGATTTAAACTGCCAGGATTTCACAGCTAGTGTACTACTCAGATTTTAAAGTGTGACCTTTCAGTCACAAGCTCATTTCCCTCTGAGCCAATCTGTTAATGCAGGTCAATACATGACTGGTGAGGCTAAATGTGAAGATGGTGTACTGAGGTAGGCGGGTCGCATTTTTACTATTGTTTATGAGCAGGGATTTGTACCCCATTAAATATAAATAGAGAGAGAGCAACAGTTGCTGATTCATTTTCCATTCAACAGAAAATAGATTTGATTAACTTTTTCTAGGGCTGGGCCATATGGCCAAAATCTTCTATTCCGTTAAAGGTTCCTTCATATTTCGATAAAGATGTACATCACATTACATAATGTTTTCTGGTAATTACATTTTTTTTTTTAAATAGTCCATATGAAATAACCACATGGTAAAGCCTACTTTTGTATATCCTGGGTGAATTTAATACTTGAAAAGTGCTGAGTATTTTCTCAATTTTGAATAAATGACAAAAATTTTCATCTATTTTCATCTATACTTCAATGTCTTCATTCAACAGAGTAATCAGACAAGAGGTTTAACTGAGTTTGATCAGTCACTGCAATGTTAAATAGATATATTCCCATATTAATATATATAAAACATGTTAAATGATCAAACTACCAGTCAAAGCAGTGAACGCGATCCACTGTTACACATTACACGGCACTTTTGCATGTGTAAAACAAAAATCTCAATAACGGATTTTGTTTTAATTGTAGCTTTTTAAGAAATATTAACCGTAACTACAGAAATATGCTGGAAAACAACACGAAAAGATACGCACTCCCGTTTATTATTTAGTTTATTTATGGTGTTGTTGAATAATATTTCATTATACTACTACTTATAATATTATTTATATTATAATAATATTTATAATACAGTGAACATTATTATTATTATTATGCCATTTATATCATTGAGAGCAGGCTTGTGGAAAAACAAAAACTTCTCTACCGGTATGTAATGTTGTTAGTTTTTAATTACAGCTCGTTCATAATAATTAACATGACCAAGACAATTTGTTCATATCATCAATATATGATTCTGTTGAAAGACAATATACAGCAGTATTGATTTATCGCCCAGCCCTAATACAGAGATAGGTAGACGGATAGATCAACTTTTTGAGTGATGTTTAGTGGTTACCCTAGCAACTCTATTGTCATTTCTCAATTTCCTCCTCCATTACAGTATCTTCCAGGTCTAGTGTTTCAGAGACATCTGCCTCATGCCTAGCCCAACACACACACACACACACACACACACACACACACACACACAGACACATACACAGACACACACACACACACACGAGGGAGGAAGGCTGAGTCTAATTGCACAGGCCCATCTGCTGGTTCTGGAAAACAGGCTTGAGTCTTACAGGCACAAACATTGCAGACAAAAATACACAGGCACACGCGCACGCACGCACGCCACAAGTGCCTACCTCAAAGCCTTCAACTTGGACCCTGAACAATCTGCACCCATTCTCTGGCAGCTGTGTGGACGGCATTGACTGGCATGGTTTATAATATAGACTCTATTGTCTTAGGACAAAGGCCTCTCCACTCAAGGCAAAGGTCACATTATAAGACAATAAGCCTGAATTCATAGGAGTCTGGGACAGGGAGGAAAAGGAGAGAGAGTGTGTACGTGTATGACAATTTGTGTAAGGGCTGCTACTGCTAGAATTTGACTTATTTTAATATAGATATAAAAAAATATTCTATGTCCAAAATATTGCTTTGAAATACCTGAATTCTATCTTTAAATCCTAAATCAAAGAGACAGAAAATGAAACATTTCTTGACCACTTTTACACAATATCACTAAGATTTTTTTTTTTTCCATTCAGTTTCGCACCTAGTTTTGAGTTGTAGTACTGCATATGTAACATTGTGTATGAATGTATCTTATCCAGATGGGCATTTATCTGCTTACAGTATCTCCCCATGCATATGTGTGCCGTACTGCCGTGTGACTCACTTCACATGTAATCGTTGTTTAACCAATGAAACTGATACGGATTGTATTCCAATCTGCGCTCTCATTAGTAATGCGTTAAATGAAGGTTGAGTGTGCATGCGGAACGGGAAACACCTGTTCCACACATCCACCATATGAAGAATGATATATCCCCTTTCCTGTTGTTCTTTCTTTTCACTCATTGTTACGGTGAAATGAAGACAAAACGCAGCGCTGATATCACAGAATTAGATTTCAAAGCTAGCATTCGGAGTCATATGAGAGTCGAGGAAGGAAGGCATGCTGGGTGACACACACTGGACGGGAAGTGCATTTTAAATAGAAACACAGACTGACCACGTTCACACACTAAAGTTATATCATTAAATACATTACAACTAAGAAAACTGATATAAAAAGGATAAACAAATATTTCCACTTCAAGCTAATAAACAACAACACATTAACCACATTGACACAACCTCTACTGTAAAAGCTTTTTATTTATTTATTTTTTTATGCTAATCTCCAAACTAGTCACCCTTTTGATACTCACAATTGATGCTTTGAAATTGCTTGTCCCACGCATGTCCTTGTGTATTTATTATAATGTACGCGCATGTATATGTGTATTAGGTGGTAGGACACTTGAGTGAAATAACCTTGGCCATTAAATAAATAAAGCTTAACTAATTACATAGCAAACTGCCAAACCACACAGAAGGAGAGAGAGAGAGAGGGAGAGAGAGAGAGAGCGAGAGAGAGCGAGAGAGAG
>CALSCE010010695.1:12089727-12135619 GCA_943593645.1 Bovichtus variegatus
GAGAGAGAGAGAGAGAGAGAGGGAGAGAGAGAGCGAGAGAGAGAGCGAGAGAGAGCGAGAGAGAGAGAGAGAGAGAGAGAGCCCACCGTCATCCGCATTACTCTCAGCCAGTTCAATCAATTAAGAAGAGGATCCCACATGAAAACATGGCCTCAGGGTTTTCGTACACCGAAGATGCAGCATATGTTTCCTCTCATTGAAAAACTGATGTCAACTGGGACACTCTGACTAGCTGTCAATACCCAAGAACTGCGCCCTCCTCTATCGTCAATAAATTGAATGTGCAATTCATCAGCCCAACTCTAGGAGACAGTATTTCTAATTAAAAAGGAGCTCGTAAATTCAACATTTTACAGGCCCAGCTCAGCTTGTAAATACACTGTAAATAAGTGGGTGGCTTCATGGGCAGATGAAGGAATGGGCTTGTGGTTAAACTCATGCCGATGTGTTCAAGGAACAGCGGGCTGATTGCAATTAATTTGATGTTTCTTTAAAATATAGATATTTTTTTTAAACTTTTGTACGTTTTATTCTCTCTTTGAGGATCACAGCAGGCGGCGTCTTTACACTACCTATCCTATTCAACTCTGTTCTGTGCTGTTGTTGCATTTTCTGCATATTCCATGCTGTTATGTAGTCGTTTCGAAGCTCGGTGGGTCATATCTGATTGGATTAGCGGTCTGAGAGGACACATTTGTCGGGCCAATTAGAGCACTCCCTGGTACAGATGGAGCCCTGAGATCTCCGGGGAGAAGGCTGGGTCATATTTGGGATCTAAAAAAGCATAATGCATTTGTGGAGTCTGCAAAAAACTGCACACCAGGTGTTTGTGTATATTTGCGTGACTGTCCCCCAGGCCAACATATGCTTGCTGTAAATAAGAATGCATTCTGAGTCAACAACCCTGGTTGAATATGTCTAAAATTATCACGGGGTGAGATACTGTGTATTCAGAATTGCACGCACACACGTTCTTACCTGTTATAGTGTACTTTGCTTTGTCAAAGTGAAATGAAACCCCAGAGAATCACATCTCAATGGCAGCTGGACGTCCTAGTCCTGGAGAGGCAGAGAGAGAGAGAGAGAGAGAGAGAGAGAGAGAGAGAGAGAGGAGAAGGGTGGGGGTTATTCAAGCTCAGTGAGTCCCTGTCATCTTTCACAATAGAGACCGATAGCCATAATATGTAGTGAATGTGGGGTGCAACGTGAATAATGGCGCCCGCCACATTGTGTGAATAGCCATAACCCACTCGAACACAAGAACCAGGCAGTTCACAAGCCACTTTCACTCGTGATTGCTTGTTTAGTGTTTGTGTGTCTGCGGGCCCCATGTACACACACTTGTGCATGTGTGCGTGTTTTGCTCTGCCTCGTAATGACCTCTTAAGTGTCAGGGTATCAAAGTCTATAATGGTCTATCTCTGTGCTCGCTGGCAGTTTACAGCTAAAAAGCTCTCTCATGCCATGATAACTGGTTTATATGGGTGGCATTTCACTGCCAAATGCCAGACACTTTTCAGAAAGGAAAATTGTTAGCTCTGTTACTAGAATGCAGAGAGGCAGTTAGTCACAGTTAGACTCTGTCTCTTATATCTTTTTCTATCTGTGCCTTGTGTCCTTTCGCTATTTCCCCCTGTTTTCCATCACTATGAACTTTTTTCTCTCACATAGTTGCCCTTCTGTTTTGGAGACGACCTCTTCTGGCTCCCTTCTCTCTCTCTCTCTCTCTCTCTCTCTCTCTACTCTCTACTCTCTCTCTCTCCTCCTACTCTCTCCCTCGCTCTCCAGCTCTGTCTTCACCCCCACCCTCCTCCCCCACCTACTTCTCCTGAGGGTAAACCTTGCAGACTCATCTCACCAGGGTCAATGTGAGTGTGTGTATTGTGACTGACATTGGACATGGGTTTGTGTGTTCTCATCTTGGCGAGCAAACTCTAGTTTTCTTCATAATGGACGGGAACGGCATATATCTGTTTGGCCTTGAATTGTCTCTTCCGAAATCAAAAACAAGTGCATCAACACACACACCCACCCACACACACACACACACACACACACATACACACACACACACGCACACACACCCACACACGCACACACAAACGCATCCATATAGAGTGTCAAAGTCTGGACCTCTGTGGAGCTCTCAGGCAGGGCTGTGCAGTAATTGGGTCTATTAGCCAGTACAGGAGGCCATGGGCAATAACTAAATGGCTGGGTTGGCAAAGACTGCAACAAAATATGGATTCACTGTGCTGTGCTTCTGTACAAGCATGTGTTTGCATGTGTTCATGTTTAGGCAGGTGAATAAGCATATACCCCCCCAATGAGAATTGCCAAAGGCAACAGAGCATTGTTGAGAAATAAGTCAGGGGGTAATCTCCCCCACCTATGCAGCACCTTCATTCATGTCTCGCTTGCTTCTCTCAGAACACGGTATACATTATTCACATGGAGCTGGTCAACAATGGAGGGATCAATGAATGAAGACTGGAGGAAGAGAGGTGGAAAAGGAACAGGTTTGGGTGCACGGCGAGGTGGTGAACAAGTATGTAATACTAGCAGAACTAGGCGGGAATGAGATTTTTCATTAGGAATCATTTACGTGAAGTGGAAAAGGGAAAGAAAAGATTAAAGATGCAGCCATTGCAAAAGTCCATGCATACATCAGCGGTGCACCATCGCTTTGTTTCATCACTGAAGGGGAATTCTTCATTAAATCCTAATTTGTTCTCGTGTGTGCTGTCAGAAGGCCCGGGTCAACAGCTTTTCAGAGAACACTCTGGAAAGCTGCAACTGAATGAAACACGTGTTTTCATTTTGCCTACTGACACACCAGCCCGGTATCATCTGGAATTACATTCATTTTTGGAGGATTCCATACGTCGCATTCTTAGGTCTAGTGTTAACATTCAGCGCAAATGTGCCCTTTAGTGAGATGGAAAGTAAGGACATTAGGGTCGGGATGAAGATGGGCACGTAGCATGTATTCTTTTAACCGTAACACAATCTTTTCCTGACCTTAACCAAGTACTTTAGCTACCTAACTAGAACCGTGCCACAGTTGCACGAATATCGTAGCAGGAAGGATTTTTGAAAACAGTCAATGTAATAAAGGGTTTTGCAGACTGATATCAACGTTCTTGTCTTCTGACGATAGAATGGAGATAGGCGGAAATTAGGTGGAAAAAACAGGCAGGTCACATTTCTTTCTTAGAGTGTCTATTTTTGTTACTGCTTTTGATCTGTTTGCTAACCATGTCAACATTTCAATACTGTACATATTGATTAGGGATGGGATGATTTAGGATTTTATCGTAAATCGAGTATAAAAACACAGGTCGAATTTCCACTATCGGGATAATACTGAATAACCTCACTGGTGACTTGAAAAAGCTGTGTGGCTCGCTGTCATGGTAAATTAAAAATAGATCCTGATTTAGAAAATACAGGAATTATTATGTAAGAAAGAGCAGACTCACACAATGTTGCTATTTTTTTTTTTTTTTTGCCATTATTTATGCAGGGTGACCTTATGATTACCTTATTTAAGATTATTTTTCACTAAAAAGGATTGTGTGTCACATCTGTGATGCAATAAAAAAATATTAGTTTCTAACAAAATGTAAGGTAAAGGGATCCCAGCCATTTATTTAAATTCCATTTTAAGAGTTTTAAGCATATTTTGATGATTATCCAGATAATATAGTGAATCTCAATTTATAGGGCCAGGATAATCGGGCATGACATTATCATATCTTACCATGCCTGATTTGTGATATCGACAGATAGCTCAATATCCTTATTAAAGAACATTTTTCAGCAGCCGTAGGAGTGGACTACCATTTTGAGAGCTGGGTTAAGATTTTAACACCGTTTTGGGTTCATAAGAGGAGATGGAGGCAAGATTTTTTGATCAAATGAAGGTGAGAGGCTCCTCTGAGAGCAACCAGCAGTGGAGCAAAGACGAGGACAACAGACAGAGAGATTTAGATGGGAAAATGGTGAAAGCTTATAGCTTCCACCGCTGTAAGAGGTAGGGAGGGGCGCCAGGCTGAGAGGGTTCTGGACGGCGAGTGGCTTAGCCTGAGTGAACAATGGATGGACGTGATGAGGAGAAGGAAGCGGGTTTTTTTTTTTTTTAAGTCCCTAGGCACAATGTCTTCTTAAAAAAAAAAAAAACTTAATGTAAATATATTTCACATAGACAGATGCTGACCATTTTCTCACAGTAAAACAATGGCGTTTTCTATTATAAGAAGCAGCGGTTGTATTGATGTCCCATGTCAACCCCATTACTCATGAGCCTGCAGTATGTAATTAGGATAACTCCACAGTATGCTTTTATGATGGGTTTTCATGTATAACCCTTTATAATTATGCTTTAAACAACAGATTGCGCCATAAGACACCAGCGAGTGTGTTGATGCCTGTTGGTGGAGATTTATGGCGCTTCCGAATGAAGCAACGTGATGCCTTCCTTGGGGTGGAGTCCCCTAAATGTTCATGTTAAAACCACAATTCTCCGCCTGGGTTTCGACAGATTCGATATAAGCATGAAAAATATGGAGCAATAGTATAGATGGTCTACCCAGGCGTAAAATTAAAGACTTTTCTCTATGTGCCCCACATAAATCTTTGAAAGAGAGCGAGAGAAAGAGAGAGAGAGAGAGAGAGAGGGGGGGGGGGGGGGGAGGATGGGAGGTGTACATGATGAAACAAAAAAAACTGCTGGATGTGTGCGGTGATTGTGAACCGTTGAACTGTAATCAACTGTACGTAACCCTGGACAATGAGATGTCAATACATGCGTCCACAAAGAAAATTACAACATTTGTCATTTTACCCTTTAAAAATAGCTTACAGTAATCGCCTGACGTGGGTTTTACACAAAGATTGTTTTTTAAACACCTAATGTCATTTGTCAAAGACTTGCTTCAGCACCCCTTCACTCTACAACAAAGGTCCCAGCCCAATCCCCTCTCATCTCGATACATGTGATAGATACCTAGTCTCATCTATCATACATATACCGTCTGAGCGAGAGCCAATTGGGTTCAGAACACACGTAAGCACACTGCAGGGGAGCAGGCATACAATTTCTTACATGGTTAGAAAGCAGACACGTGGTCCATGTAAGTTATTGCTGCAGGCCCACAGGCCAGAGTGGTACTCATCTGTCTTGGTGTGACACTATCAGGCTCCCTTGAAAAAACACAGAGGTGGTAAAATGGTTTTATTGCAAAATGTGAAAGATACGTCGGGGACAAATTGACGGGTGCTGATACATGCCAAAGGGGCATGGTGCTTTTATCTCAAATGAGTTGTAACGTCCTCTGCAGAAACTGAACCGCACAGCTTATTTTAGAGTCACACGCTTTGAATGTGCTAAAAGTAACGCAGCAGATTTGAGCACCGTGCTCACACAGAATTATTCACCAGCCAGTCAAAGGGGATTCAACCTCAGGCAGAGTTAGGTGCTATATTTGCACTTAAGACGAGGCTAGTCGGCTCAATAACATGAGGGGGGGAAAAAAAGGCACAGATAATGTAAACATACATTATCAAGCCATTGATCATTTCTCCATCTGTTAATATCTTTGTTCCATCAAGCGTAACCATCTAGTCGTCCTCGCCCCCCTTCAGCCTATCACACTGCACCATCAACTAAGCTCCAGATCAATACTCCTTGGCACATATTCTCACTCTCAAAGAGTTGGAATGAAAATGCCATTCGATATCAATCAAGATCACAGCTGTGCAACTGAACAGGCACAATAAACGACAATATTATTATTTTTTAATTTACCATCAAACGACCAGTCGCTTCAAAGCGCTTCAAGCTAGATCTTTCAGCCTGGTTTATGCTGAAAGGAAGCAGATGAACAGGGAGTGGAAGATGTATGTAATGCAGTTAAAGTAAAAGCCCAGTAAGCAGGAAATTTAAGAGGGGCCTGGGGATGATGGTATTACAGCAGACGCTGATTGTGGACAATCTGCTGAAGAAGGAAAAGATATGGAAAATATCATTGGTTGCAGTATGGTGGATATAAGAGGCGTGCAAACGCTTGAGAAAGCTGGGGGGAAAGGAAATATTGCAACAAATTAACAATCTGCAAAGAACCTGGTGTACTGTATTCAACTGTTGTTAGTTGAAGTAAATGGTACTCAAAAAACGATGTCATTGCAATCCAACCAGAATTCCCCTTCCATTGTCTCCGTCACTGAAGTTAACCAACACAGTCCTTTATTTGCAACATCGAATCCGCCTCTTAAACAATACGGCATTTTCAAATCCTGCTGCAGTTTCCTCCATTGATAAGAAATGCTGTGTTATACCACAGCACTGGGAGATTTATGCCCCCAGCCCTGTGATGACCTCATTGTTCATTGCCCCATAATTCAAATCTGCTCCGCTGTGTTGCATCACATTGTGTATGACTCATTTCCAAGCACCCCATTCTCTAAACAAGCAAGGCCTCCGCAGCACGCTATAGTCAACCGCACAAACAACACAGCGAAGAATTTCCCCATCAATACTGTGGTGACTGACTTAAGACTTGCATATGCACGGAGCATGCAAACACACACACATACACGCGCAGCAACACGCTGTTTAAATGGACTGAACCAGTAAGAGGGGAGGAGGGGGTGAGTGCTATTGTAAATGATTTCCTGCAGAGACCAAAATAATCATCAGACCTTGGAGTGAGCTTCTTACAATCACTCTGGCCTTGTACACTGATTCTCCATTCAGCTCCCTAATGGCACTGTGTGTGTCACTAAATATACAGCTGCAGGCAGTGTCTATGTGTGGCTCTTCGTGGGAGTGGGAGCTTATACATGTGTTAGCATACAAGTGCGAACGTGAGTGTGCGTGTGTGAGAGAAAGACTGGTAGTAATTGATGTGTACCGCATTGATGTGTTTATCTGTGGGAAGAAATGCATGCTTGCGTGTATGTGTGTGTGTGCGTGTGTGTTTTCTATTGAGTGGTGACAGCGCTGAGTGGGGCACAGGGAGGTGAAGGGCACAGAGGAGAAGTGTGGACAGGAGATGTGTTGACTGGAAGAACAAATGTTTTGTTTTTTTTTTGTGAAAGAGGGATACCAACTACTGAGTGAGTGAGAGGTTTTAAAAGAACAGTGGGCTGTGGATACAGTAGCTAACATGGAAAGCAGCTGCTTAAACATGTAGTTCAGGGACAAATGGAGCGCTGACGATAAAGGCCATTTGCAGAATAAACCTGTAGACATACTGCACACACGAGCGTTGAGACTTTTTCTTTATTGTAAATCACAGGGCAGCTACTGAGTCAAAGTAAGATAGACAGGCTAAGATGAACACTTTAAAAATCCATAGTGTTACATACAGCAATCTTTCTCAGATTTGTGACCAATAATAATTGTATAAAAAAAAAAAAAAAAAACGACATAAATGTACCCGTTCACAGACTTCTCACTCCATGAGGCTGTGGAGTTTACTAGCACTTCAGACTGGCACAATGATAACCTTCAGCTTCACTTTATATAGCCCCCTTCAAAACTGTATAACAAGGTGTTTTGCAACCAATAAAGCCACAATAAATACAAGTCAATGATGACATAAAGCTGGACATGAAATATTAAGGGGTTGCCTAACACACAAATTAAAGACTGTGACTGGTCGACTGGTCAAAGTAAAACAAATAAAGGTCCGTTTCAAAGAAAAAGAACATTATTGTGAGATGTGACATTGATTTTTACCCGCCTGAGCCTCTCCGATTGATCACTCCAAAGAAAAGGCAACGAGATTGTGAAGCACAAGCCATCAGCGTGTGTTAAGTGTTACGGTGGCCAATTTCATTATACTGAATATTTGTTCTCTTTTGGGATTTTTATGGTAGGAAAGTAGCAATAAATACAAAGTAGGGGAGAATCAAAGACATCATTGCATTGGCACAAAATAAAAATAATGTGACGTTCTCATAAATGGCTGCTACTTTTAGAATGAATTTACATTGATTGAGTTGTCAATATATTTGAAGACATCTCATGAGATGGATCACAACCTGAGCCTCCGTCGGCTTCTTTGATTTGGCTGTTACGGAAACGCTGGTTAAAAAAACATGCAATGAAAACTTTGGGGATGGTTGTGGACTTTTCACCTTGTTCAACAGCTTTGATTTTGCTACTTGTTGCTGTTTTTTTTCAGGAGTGCATCATAAGAAAAACATTATTTAATTGTTATTATTACTAGTATTAATGTTATTATCAGACATGTGTGAAGATCACGGGTTCCTAAAGCCCAAGGTGACATCTTCCAATTGCTTGTTGTGTCCGAACTACACTCCAAAAAGTGTATTCAATTTACTCTCAAATAAGACAAAAAGGGAGCACATTTATTTTTTTCAGAATTTAAAAGTTAAAAGCATTTTTGCTTAAAGAATTATTTAATTAATCGTAAATCTTCTCAATCCACTAATCTATCTAACCCCGGTTTCAGATCTAATTATTAGATTGAATCCCATGCTAGCGGGGTTACAGCGAACCAACACTGGACCATCTTTCTTTTTTGACCTCGGCTTCGAAAATTGATTTAGAACTGACACTGATTCAACGTCACGGTTCTGCGTATGTTGTTTAATTGTATGACTACAACTTACTGCTCAGCAATGCAATGATCATTGAGCAGGATTACCACACGCGGCCCTTTTCAGCGACACACACAAACAGCCCAGTTCACAGACGACACGAGCAGTCTGGCCCACGGTGTACATTGCCTCCAATCGGCCCCAAAATACAGACAGATAATAGGCCGTGGTGGTTCGAGCAGAAAGCCTTCCAACAGTTCCATATTTAGGCAGAGTAAGACATCTATCTCTGGAGGTTTATTCTAGTCGAGGCCAAAGGAGCAATGAGTCAGTGAATGCCCTGAGATCTGACAGCCAGTCATCTGTCTACTGGTTTTCCCCTTTCCTAAGCACATGTCTAATCAGGTAGCAAAGTAACTGCGCAGTCCTCTCGCATGGTCTGAACCTCTAATAGGGTTGAATGATATCGGAGGCGAGCTTCTCACATTAGGAGAGGTGAACTGAGCCGATAGCTCCAGTCAATGGTGGAAAATGCAGAGAGCCTGGGTTATTCTTTGAGGGAAGGAAAGGGTAGGAGGAAGGATGTGTTAACACATGACCGAGTGCTTTAGGTGGATGAGGAAGACGGGCAAGAATCTGGCCTCATTATTTCAATACGGGAGAGAGATGTCGTCTAGAGCAGGAAAGGGCTTTTAAATGAGGTTAAACCCGGCACACAAAGTGGGTTTGAGACTAGGAATGTGAATCATCGTCGCATTGGGAAACAGTGCAGTCAAATCCAACAGCTCCGCTGTCATTGAAACTTAATATTATTATTGCAGCATTAAGATTTGTTTTGGTGTTCCTCACCGCTTAATCCACTAGAGTGACAATTTATTTATGCAGGAAGGTTGGTTGCCTCTGTGAGCACAATAAAAACCACCTTCTGTTTATCTACAAGGCTCTGTGACACACAAACCTTTACCTTGCTGTGCATAAATGAACTAAATAGAGGACTGGATCGCAGAGACTGCAAATTATTTAGGAAAACGCTTGTTAAAATGGTTCTGGGGAAATCAGCCCTTAGGTTCTATGTGCCCACTAAATAGAATTAATTGCACAAGTGTTGAAGTTGGACTCTATAATAACCCTTGACGACGGAAATAGAGACTTCAGTAACAAGCATCTACTGTATGGTGGTTTCAAAACGCATTATTTCCCTGCCTGTCTTAATGCACAAGTGTGCATACAGAGTGTGTGTGTGTCGTTGTCATGTAGGTATATTTTCAGGACCTCGAGGTTTTGGACGTGCGCACAAGATGTTTACTATATGATCCCTTATTTGAATCACAGGCTGCTTTCATTACATTTTTTTTTTTTTTGGAGCCATCCAAATCCAAACCAAATATTGTTTTACATTAACCGCTCCAAACAAAGAAAGTCAGCCCTCTGTCGATGAGGCAGAACAATCCGAATTAGCACACCTATTGTAATTTACGCCCTGCTTTCCCCAACAAGGAGCTTTGTCTTTCTCTTGCATCATAACAAGTGAAATAAATCAGTGACCTAATTAAAGAAAGACAGATCGACCCACTGTCAGCAGAATGCTTGATTGTTGCTGTTGCACATTATATTTGTTTTTGTCATACAGCTTCAGATGCTTTGACAACATCGGTGTGTATGTGTGAGTGTGTCATTGCTTAAAACGACCCAAGATGCTCTTTGACACACCTTGCATTCATGGTGTGATGTCTGGCACACATCCTGTGGCTCTCTGGAGAGGCTATCCGAGCCAGTCAGAAAAGTAAACCAAAAACATCCACTGTAGCAGATGTAAGTTTGGACAGGAAAGCACAAACACTGTTGAGGTTACTTTTTTTTTCTTTTTTTTTTTTTCTCCACTGTTGAAAACAAACAAACAAACAACTTGTCAGGCACCTATACAACCACCAAGTGCAGGATTGCATTTGTTTGCCGCTACATTTTCCTCAAACATTTTAAAAACAAATAACCAACCTGGCATACACATTCAAGGAACTGTAGAAGCGATTACACACAAATATATGCGCTGATGACAAATGACTTAGTTCAACTCATCCACAAACATCATAATCTCCTTGGAGACGGGCCTGTGCTTTAACAGATGCTGCCAAAATGGCAGCCAAGCAAATCTATGTCAAATTTCTCCAACAGAGACGTACAGATAACTGCATACACTGACCATTTGCCCACCTTAGGGGACTCACTTTTCTTACCTGCAGCACTGACAGATGAGTCAACATATTGCCAAGCGCTCCTACCTAATAGAGCCTACATCTGCCCTTTATGTCACACTGAACATTGAGCTCTCCACAGAGTTTTGCACACAGTATATTTGCTGATTGCCATTTGGATGTTGAGCGTAGTGATTCAAATGGGCCAGCCACCCAAACAGACACACACGGCAAATGACTATTGAGGGGTGCTTTTGATTTCCAGATATGTGCATTTATTTGTGAGGCAGGCCACTTATGATTAATCATATAATCCATCATCAAGCACTAAAAAGGATTAGGCTATTTGCTTTTTTTTTTCAAAGGGGAGCCAGTTTATTACAAAAGAGTACACTGTACATCTATGGTCAGGCAGATCCGAAGCGAGGTTTTATTTTTTTTTTTAGTTTAGGTCAAGCTCGAAGAACTGTGCAACCTTCAGTAGTTTTCAGAGGCACATCAAGGTCATCTGCAACCCTGGATGCCTCTTCTGTAAATAAGAGCTATAGCTTTCACTCATGAATCCGCATGATTGACGTCTCCTGGGGGTGCACTAGCCTGCCGGATACTCCTTTTTTTTCTTCCAGAGTAGCTGGATTTATTCTGGATTTTAGACTGCGGCTGACAAAACCAGCAGAGTAGCCTACACAATAAGCTAACTGCATTCCCATACACTCAAATGACAGCCATATAAAATAGAAGGGAGAAAGGGAAAAAAAAAAAAACCCGAGGAGGTGAACACAGTCTATCTGTCATCCATCATGCCAAAGCGAGTGATTTATCATTGCGCCCTGCAGTGAGGCAGATACACGCGGGCACAGAATAATAATTATGTTTGGACCCTGACCGAGGAGCCGTGATGGGATAATGTGATTGCATTGATTATTTGCCTGAGAGGTAATAGGTATCATTGCTTATTACTTCGCCTTAGCGACGTCTCACATCCGAGCGACGCCCATCCAGCCACAAGTCGCCGGACCATCATCTGTACAAATACGCGAACTATATTACATGTTACCCCCCCCTCCTCCTCCTCCTCGTCCATTAGGGCCAGTTTCCACTCCTCTTAAGTAAAAATAATCGCAGGCCACATTCCCATGGGCATCCGTGAGAACCAAAGTCAGCGCTGCCGTATTGCTTTCAGAGCAGGTCAGTGACAGACACGGGTTGACATATAGCCGAGAGGTTTACCGACGTTCACCAGCGATGTCTGCAAGAAATGTCTTTTAAAAATTCTACATCATTTGTGCAGGAATAAAGAGGGGGATCCTTACCGTATCACCAGTCGCAGCAATATAGGCGCACATATACACATCCAGCGCACAGAGGAGTCAGGAATAACCGTGTCTGCGCTCTTTAATACAGTCCCCACAACGTTGATCTTGGATAGAAATAAATCTTCCCCGTCGATCAATAATGTCACTGATTGGCGCCTTGACTCCGCGTAACTGGGTTTATTTCTCGCTGCCGCAAAAAAAAAAAAAACGACGTGGGTAAATCTTGCCAAAAGAGGGGATGGAGATAAAGCTGAGGGTGTAATAAACCAATGGCTGCGTGCTTAGTATCCCGATCAGCGCTCACACAGGAGGAGGTATCGCGTCCGTCCGAATGCACTAAGTCCAGTGGAGCGCTGGAGGAGGACAGAGGCGTATCTCTCTCTCTCTCTCTCTCTCTCTCTCTATCCGTCTGTCTGTATCCCGTCCTCGCTCCCTCCCTTTTCTCTCTCTTTATCTTTCTAGGCTGCCTTTATGTTCCTACTGACTTTAGCTGAAGTCCACAGGCGCAGAGCGCAGCGGAGCAGAGGACCGTGGTCAACAGAGAGAGAGAGGGGTCAGAAATGACAAACCAATTTGGAAGCGCGGTGGATGCTCGGTTGATCGAGCGCAGCCCGGCGAAAGGAGCGTTGCGTTGCAGGCGGGCGGGGAGACGAGGGTGGATGGAGGAGCTGGGGAGGGGGGTGATGATTCCTGCCTGGGGGAGAGAGAGAGAGAGAGAGAGAGAGAGAGAGAGAGAGAGAGAGAGAGAGGTGAAGTGGGGTGTCCGGTGGAAAACATGGAACTGGATCTGGCTCCTAAATCTCTGGAGCGAGGGCTCCACCTGCCGTGTGAAAAAAAACACAGGGGTTCCCAAACTTTTCACGGCAAGGACATTTCACACAGATCACATTAGACCCACCCTAATTGTGCCTTTGGGTGACAACTGCAATATGTATATAGGCCTAAAGTTCCATTCACTGTCACATTCTCAGCTAAATAATGAGGAATAAAATTACTGCCATCATTCAGGCTTTTCGCGACCACCCGGAACCCATGGCTCATTATGGTCCCTGGACTCCAGTTTGGGGTTTAGAGAGCCAGACATGAAAGGTGGACTAATATAATTCAGCCTCAAGCGGTTTTTCCCGGTAGGGGTCTTCTGGGCAAACCTCACATCGAGAAAATGACAAACTCATAGCAGCAATGGAAATGTTATCAAAAAAAAAAAAAAAAAAAAAAAAAAAAAAAAAGAAAATAAAAAAAAAAAAAAAAAAAAAAAAAAAAAAAAAATGAAATGAAATGAAAATTTGCCACTTAATTGAAACATGTTGTTTTTCATCCCAGGCCACATGCGTAAGTCATAATACACAAATAAATCAAATAAAAGTGTGTAATATCCAAAGTGTGTAATATCCTTCCTTGGCACTCCGCTGTTCTAACGCCAGGTAGCCATACTTATTCCAACATTTTTATTTTTTTTAGGTGGGAATGTTTCAGTAACCATATACACGCATTCTTAATAACCATTTATTTCTTTAGTTCTTAATGTTTTTTTGCAGGCACTGTAAATGTTGGAGTCACGTATCTGTAAGCATTATTTACAGAGTGTCCCACTGAGATGTGTTACAGGATTACTGT
Organism: Bovichtus variegatus; assembly: GCA_943593645.1. Classification (NCBI taxonomy): domain Eukaryota; kingdom Metazoa; phylum Chordata; class Actinopteri; order Perciformes; family Bovichtidae; genus Bovichtus; species Bovichtus variegatus. Next base: position 12,103,424 of record CALSCE010010695.1, read on the forward strand.
AGCCTAGTTGTTTCTCTTTAGGGATGAGCTCTCTGTGCCTGGAGATCAGAGGGTGACATGCGCACTGCACGGAGCGCTCGAGCCGCGGACACAATGCTGAAAAAATAAAGCGCGCAGCTTGCTTCTTGACATCTTTCCGTCTCTCAATAAGCTGTTATGACTTGTCCCGTCAGGAAAGTGTCATACTTGGTATTCGGTGCTGGTGAATTTACCCTGCGGACTGGTGGAGGAGGTGGACGTGCTGTGCTTGGAGCTCAGTGGGGACCTGTTGATAGCCCACCGGCGCTGCAATGGAGGTGAGACGAGGCTTTCTGCAACAAGCGATTCTGAACTGTCCCTGATGTCCGTCTGTTCGTCACAGTGATAGGTCTAATGTGCCCGGGTCATTTTTAAAGAAATTAACACACCGCCTTGTTGATTACATATCACATTAGTAGCTAATGGGCCTGTGTAATCACTGTAAATCATTCATCTGTAGTGATTCATTTTATTTATTTTCTATTTATTTTTGAAGCAGTCGCTATCAGTTTAATATCAATACGTATAAGATATAGATTTCATTAGGCTGCCGTGAAGGGCATATAAGTACTGCGATACCTCTACTGCCTATCAATGCCCCTTAATTAGATTTCAGATGAGACGTTGTCATTTCCAGCCCTTCGTTATGCAAATCAAATCATGTCATTGGTATCATGCTTTGATGCTATACAGGCTTCCCCTCCAGTCAGAATGGTCGGGAGGCCATGTGTCGCTGTTAATTACCATCACTGGCTGATAAAGCCTTTTAGAGAAGATTTAAATCCAGCTAAAGAGCATTAGTTGACAAGCAAGGGCCTTGCAAACAAGCATGGCACAGGCCTGGGAAGAGAGGATGTAGAGGTGAAATGATACATGCTACAGAACAGATGTAACATTTAAATTGGTACACTAATTATTCCTATGCACATGAGCAAAGGGGGGAGGTGGAGGGGCGGGGAGAGACATGACAAAAAAAAAAAGCGTTGTTCAGCCATAATTGTAATTAAAATGTATCAACAGTGGAGATAACTTCAAGGAGAAACCTCACCATGGCACTTGTACACTGTCACGAAAATGGAAATAGATGGTACAAGGTCATGTTAAAACCCAAAAAAAAAACCCAAAAACTTTTCTTGTTGTGTTGCAGGTGCCAAATGGAGAAGAATGACATTTAACTGAGACGGAACGTCAGAAAGACACATTTCGTCCGAACAATCTGTCAGGCTACGATGGAAATCATGGGTACGTGTGTTCGGTGACCTGCAGTTGTAGATTCTGTTTAAAGCCAAACACGTTCCAGCAAACTTAGTAACACTCCCCGCCACCGCCATTATCAGAGGCTTACAATTAAGGTGTCAGGCATGGTTGCCGCAGCCTGACAGGAGGGAATAGTTACATGTACAGGTGGCACAGGGCTCACAGTCTGGTCGGTAGTCAAAACTTTGTGGTGAAGAGTTTACAGGGTCTTAACCTTCTGCCACTTGCGATTACTGCAATTGTGGCTTGTGCTCATTAGCTCCTCCTCCACTAAATAAACAAGGGCGATATGACCTGACATATCAGCTTTTGCTTTTTATTGTTGCACATCCTCTAGTACTATCTAATACTATCTTAATGGTTTCTTGATAAAGTTTTTTTCTCTGTAGCCCTATTGAAAGGGAACATTTTGCTTAGGTTTTGACCCAAATAAGATTAAAACGTAATAACTTTGCCAGGAGATTGAGAATTGAAGGAATGTCACGTTTGAAAAACTTTGGAATTGAAAGAACTCACACTCTAGCAGCCATGGTTTAAGGGATGTTTTTTTTTTTTTTCAGACAAGCACAGTTCCTGTTCACTCGAACCTCCGAAACAAATTAGTTTAAAAAAAAAAAACATACCACACTGTGGAGCGGTGCTGACAGAGGAAGTTATTCTGGATTCTAAAGATAGTTCTTAAAGGCATTTTTAAAGACTTTAGAAATCTACTTTATTTTCCCACCGGTCCCTATTAGGTATTGACATTTCAAAGCTTGTTATTAAAGGTCCCGGTTTGTCAGGGTCACACAGCAGCTGCAACGACATGTGGAGAATACCTGTTTCTGAATGACACAAATGATATACAATTTCTCTGCAGATACTCAGCGTGCCTTGGAAGCTGTGGAGAGGCTGCAAGCCAAACTGAAGGAGAGAGGAGAGGCCCCCACACAGGAGAAACTCTCCCTGCTGAAGACTGTCCTGCAGAGCCCCCTGTTCCATCATATACTCAGCTTACAGCAAGCTCAACGGAAGCCCCCAGCAAAGGTACAGCGTGAGCATGAGTGTGTGGGTGTTTGCTGTATATTGAATGGTGGGGAAGGAGCCGCAATCATTCCCAAAATACTGAATGCAGGAACCAAACTGGATGACTAATCAGCTTACCTAAGCTTACCACTAAAGCCCTGAGAAAGAGAGAGAGAGAGAGAGAGAGAGAGAGAGAGAGAGAGAGACAGGGAGAGAGAGAAGAAGGAAGAAGTGGCTATAGCATGTTGAGGAGTTTCCAGAAGTCATCTGTAAGATTGTCATTAGTTTTGAGTTTATTTGTGTTTGTGTGTAACCCACACACAAGTACAGTATGTGTGTTGGTGTATGACGTCTATGACATAATCTAAGTATTAAATGTATTTTTCAGTCACCGATGGCTGAGTAGCTAAGTCCATTCTCTCAAGTACTGTACTTAAGTATAAATTCTGAGATATTTGTACTGTACTTGAGTATTTCCATTTTCTGCGACCTTATACTTCTATTCCACTACAATTCAGAGGCAAATATTGGACACTTTCCTCCTACATTTATTTATAAATTGAAGTTACTGATTGCTTTGCAAATTGATATTAATGTTCAAAAATATATATATGATCAACAAATAAATGAATAGATATTATTATAGGATAAACTAAGACTTTATTGATCCCTGCAGGTAAACTCACAAACTACCAACAGGATATAAAGTATGCACCAATAATCCTAATCCAATAACATACGTTATTCTGAAATGGGCCATTCTTTATAATGAGTATGTTTGGCACTTAAAGCATATTTTGATGCTAATAATAAAAAAAAAAAGTTTCTTTTACCTAAAGGCACAATGCGTAGGATTTGTCAGTTGCGATTTGTACACGCAACGTTCAAAGTTGGCCCCTCCTGTCCGACTCAATGAGGGTAAAGCGGCCATCACATGATAGGAAATGTTCTCTGCGCTCGCAGCGAGGTAGGACGCAGCGTGCGCTGAAGACAGCTAGTGAGAAACAAAACTACGGTTAACTCCCCTGCTTGCCTGTGCCTCTTAAATACAGCTGTCCTCTCATTGGTCGCGCTTTGAAAGGTCAACGGCAATCGAGGTCAAAGTTGAAATAATTCGAACTTTGAGCACAGCGCTCGGTGGCAATTTTGAGCGGTGCGACCGCTCTCTCCGTAGTAAAACAAGGGCACAGCCAGCGCATTGGAAGGCAGCTTTAGGGCACTCCGCAGCAGCTGAAAGCCAACCCCAGACTCACTCTCGTTTTGGAACGAGCTTTGCCCACTTCGCTATGTTTTATGTTTTTTTTTCTGCCCTGCCTTTGCCATTATCGTAATTTCCTCTTGGATGCGTGCTTACGTTCTGGCTCCTGGTCTCTTCGTTTTCATAGAGGTCGATGCTCAGGCACGTCCCGAGCACAGCGAAATGAAAAGCAAAGAGAAACAACAGTCAGAGGGCTCTGTAGATACAGACACCACCACACGCTTTGAGTGTTTCACAAGCGATGATTGAGAGGGATTTATTTTCTACGAGTCTATACATTGTTTATTGTTTTTTTTGTTTTTTTAAATGAAAATCCCACTCATTGTGCCTTTAAGTACAATATGAATACATGTCTGTAACTGTAATTTACTCTACACTTTGTATTGCTACTTTTAGCTAATTAAAAGATCTGAGTACTTCTCCGTTGTTGTGGCGGTAATGATCATGGCCTTGTAATTGTCTGTTGTGGTGCACTGTAATAGGCTAACACTATAAGTACCACCGTCTACACACACAAGGATGATTACATTACTGTAGCTGTTTGTGGTGTGAGCCTGTAGCCATTTATTATCTCCGCATTCCAGGAAACAAGGCACTGGTTCATGTCATTGGTTTCTGGCTCAGACACTGACACAGATTTTGTTAGTTAAAGTCTTTGTTTCTTCTAAAATTCAGTTTTCATATAGTAATTAAGAATGTTGGTGCAAATCAAAGGCGTGTACGGTTGCTTTGTAATGTTATAATAGTGCTCTTGTCTTTTATTCTGCTACTGCTACTTCAACAGGTGTTAAAGTTGTTAGAATGGAACAGCGTACAGATCAAAAATGAACATCTACCGAATCTCCCTTTTTAACATTGAAACGGAGCACCTAAAAGACAAAAGGGAACGCCTTTGTGTTTATGTGGAATAACAGAAGCCTTTATCTTAGAGCCCTGTGTTCCTGCTCTCCTATCTTTTCCCTCTTTGCTCAATTTAAAACCAAACCCCTGTTCTCCCTCCCACATCTTTCTTCATTGTATCACAACGCCATCTTTTCCCAATTTCTTCACCCTTTCTGTTTTCCTCCATCACTCTCTCATCTATTCCTCTCTCTCTCTCTCTCTCTCTCTCTCTCTCTCTCTCTCCATATCTCTTTTCGTCAATTCATGTCTCCATCCCTCATCCATTTCCCTCCCAACCTATCTTTCTCCCTTCCCCTGCATCCATCAATCCCTTTCTCATTCATCTATTCTCTCACTATCCCACCCATCTCTTTTACTTGCATCCTCTCCATTTTTACACTTTTATCCTCTTCCTCCCATCTCACCACGTGGGCTATCTGTCCATCCCTTATTGCTCTCTCAATCCTACCAGGGGAAGATTTCCAAATCCGTGTCCATGAACTGTGGGCCTTGCCAGGGCGTTGCAGTGGACCTGAAGACTCTGAGCCACAGTGACTCCTACACATGGGCCGTAGAGAACCGAGGCACTGCCAGATCCCTCCACAGGGACAACAGCATCTCTTCTCTGGGCTCGCAGGACCTGTCCTTCTCAGACATCTACTCAGACAACTGCATTCACACTGAATCACAAGTACGTAAAATACCCATTGTAAATGGGAGGAAATGTAGGAGTTTAGTTACAGGAGGCAATTTATTCTTGATGCCCACGAACCAACCAAATATTACATTTCTTTCAATTATAAAATATGCCATATCACCGTTCTAAATGTCACAGTTTACATTTGAGAATATTACATCACATTATAAAACTCGAGCACGGTTGGATATTACGTTGTCGGATGGTTTCAGCTGATCGTAAGAGGCAGCACAGCTAACTCGATGTCGTTTCAGGTTTGCTTTTGTTTTACGCGTGACATTTATTTTTTAGTACTGCACTCCCCCTCGAATCTCCCGCACCATGTCGATGGGGAGAAACCTGTCTGCTATTGCCCATGAGGTACAGTTGGCTTACATGTGAGGTGTTACTGTAGTGCTGGTAAATGTGTTTCTGGATGTAGATCAACAAGGGAATCAAACACGTTTAGCACTTTAACCTGTGAATGGTGTCTCATGTTTTTATTGAAATAAATGTCTCTCTCTCTCTCTCTCTCTTTCTCTCTCTCTCTCTCTCCCTCTCTCTCTCTCTGTCTCTCTCTCTCTCTCTCTCTCCCATTTCTGCTTTCTCCTTGTTTTCACATTAGAGGCGTCATGTGGAGATGATAGAGCTAATCAATGATGGGAAAGGACTTGGCTTTGGCATCATTGGAGGGCGGAGCACAGGCGTCATGGTCAAGACCATCCTTCCTGGTGGAGCTGCCGGACGGGTAAATCCACCTGCCATTCAATCGCGTAGCCAAACCTTAAATAGGCAGTTAAAGGAATAGTTGAACATTTTGTAAAATATGCTTTTTTACTTTCTTGCCGAGAGTTGGATGAGATCGATACCGTCCATATCATATCGTATCCCTAAGTATAAAGCTACAGTCTGGAGTTGGTTGGCTTAGTTTAGCTTTTTTTTTTTTTTTTTTTTTTTTTTTTTTTTATGAATGGAAGCTGTGTTTACGCTGGTTGCTTGGCAACCTCGCTGTTACAAGACTACAGGAAGCTAATCTAAGCTAAGGCTGTGGCTTCATGTTTAACAGACAGAAATGAAAGTGGTATCATCCTTTCTCATCTTGTGGTTAACATCCTTTCTCATCATCAAGTCTTCGAAACAAACAACATACTGAAATGTTGTATTTAAGTCATTTGCAAAATGTATTTAAAGACTTTAACAAGGAACAGTTCACACGAAATGTATTTGTTGTCTCCCTAGGATAAGCGCCTGCGAAGCGGAGATCAAATCCTGCGCATCGGAGATACAGATCTGGCGGGCATGAACAGCGAGCAGGTGGCACAGGTGAGGTTTCATTTGAAAAAATAAATGCTCAAACGTAGATTTGATCATTTTTTCAGCCCAATTCTTCGTCTGTAAAAATAATGTGTGTTTAAATAACAGCTACAGTGTCGGTCTGACTCGGTCTGAATAGTTAGCTCAGGGAAGTGTGCGCCATCTTTTTATCGGAAGTGTTTTCAAACGGTATTTTTTAAGAATTAAGACATCAAGGACGAATACGAACTGGTCGGTTTGGTAAAAGGTATGAATGGTTAACATCCCCACCTCTGTTTAAGAGCAGCACACAGACACTTCCCTGAGCTACTCTATGGAACCATCTGGGACTGTTTTAGAAAGTCACAAGCGGGCTAACATGCTGCTGTATGCCTTACTGTCTTTCCAGGGCAGCTGTCTCATTTTATGTTACTTATTTATTAATTGTCATACACTGTCACTTTTCATCCATTCACAAATGACCACCTGGCCCAGGTACTGCGAAATGCTGGTACCAAGGTGAAACTGCTCATTGCCAGGGAAATTACCAAGGACAACCACCTTTCCTCTCCTGTCCTCAGCCAGGACAGCTTGGGCGGCAAGGTTTGTGTGCGTGTGGAAGTCAAATGCAAACTTTTTATGCGATATGATTGGCTCATCAGTGACATTAAATGTATAATGCAGTATGCCCTGAATCCCAAAAATAAGTTCATAGGTTTCTTTATTGTCTGTGCTTCTTTCCAGCTCAATAACTTGAATGATGACTATGAGTTCAGTGTGCAGTTCACTAAGAACAGTCGGGGCCTGGGATTCACCATTTCCAGCTACATCGGTGACCTAAACTCAGGTAATAATATCGACCGAGTTTTAAAAACAAGGCTTTTATCATTACTCCAGGCTAAATTGATTGAAACACACTGGGAAAATAACAAATGTTGGACTAATACCTGCTTAATGTTAGGCGTTACCCTTTAACTTTTCTTGTTTTCCTCAGTCTACAGCGCTGGGGTGATAGTGAAGAGCATCGTGAAAGGCAGCACGGTCGATCAAGATGGACGCATCAACGTTGGAGACATCATCCTATCTGTGAGTTCCACTAAACGCACAACAGATGGCTTTTTTTTATTGAGCCCTCGGAGGACAACCTTGTTGCCTCCAAAACAACAAGGTATTTTAATGATTTTAGCATCTCAAAAGCTGCACAGTTTGCAACTTTTAGTAGTTCCATACAAACCAATTAGGGTTTTTATTTTTTGTTTTTTAAAGCTGATGAAGGGGAATTCTTCTAGTTTTGCTTTTACTCCCATCCATTACTTCATCATCTCTTGCTTTTACTGCTTTCCAATTTGCAAATGTTTTTTACATTTTTTGATTACTATTGATTTATTTTTACTTTCCTATTTAATTTACCTCCATACCGTCCACTCCATCCACAAGAAGTGTTGCTCCTTTCTCCATCATACTGAATATTTAATATTAATAGCATTCATCCTGACTCTCATCCTTACTCCCTACCTATACATCTCTTGTTCGCTTTCAGGTGGATGGGGTGAGCTTGCAGGGCTGCAGTGAGCAGCGTGCCATGGAGGTGCTGAGGAGAACTGGTGCCATTGTCAGACTGAGGTTGCTGAGGAAGGCCGTCCGTCTGAGTCACATCCTGCCCCCAGTTCCTCCCCTGCATCCCCTCCGACACTCCCACAGCTTCCACGAGGGCAATCCTTACAGACTGGGCCTCAACAAGATTCAAGAGACAGGTGCTTTCTGCTGAGAGAGAGGAAAATATTGGCTCGGTGGTATCATAAGGGGATTAGTTTTGAAGTAACTGAGCAAAGGCTCTTTAAATGTCTTGTTTTGTAGGTCCAAAACCTAAAGATATTCAGTATAATTGGATATAAAGCAGAGAAGAGCAGGAAATCTCCATATTTGCTGAAAACAGCTTTTGCTGACATTTTTGCATTAAAAAAAAAAATCACTTTTTACGATTAATCGATTATCGAAAGATTTGCCGATTATGCAATCCATCTATTATGCAATCCATCATCTACAGGTGCTGCCTACCCTGTCTGGTTAAATCATGACCGATGTGAACTTTCTGATATCTGTTCAAACTCAAACTATGCTTGCTGGGAATTTTCACACATTTTTTAAAACTGAAAAGTGTTTGTGTGTACATGTGACTGGATCCCCTTAATGTGTCCTCAAAACGTGTTTCCCCGTCTCCCAGGAATCTGCTCGCTGCGTGAAATCTCCCGGCGAGCAGCATACGCCAACGGACGACCCCGACACGATTCCAGAAATGGTAAGCCATGCTGCACTGCAGTCTGGAACTGGATCATGGGACTTAGTCTGATATGCTGATTGCGCTCAGGAAACAGCAATGTGGCAGCGAAGCATGCTCTTTGATGGGAGGCTATTTATAGTGTTGTTCAGTCATGTGTTTATCCAACTCATTCAGCTCATTCCAGATGATTTGTCTCTCCCCCGCCTGCATGTATGGCTTTATTTAGACAAGGATTTTTGGGTTTGATTAGAGAGCACAGCCAAATAAGCCCTGATTGCTGTGAGGCTTTAATAGACGAACGAGAAAACATTAGTTTGCCAAGAAATCATAAGATGGTGGGTGTGAATGTGCATGCATGTGTGCCCGTAGTGTTGGCTTGTGTGTGTTTATGTGTGTGCCTGTGCTTGTGGTTAACATCTTGCTTTGCCACAAGGAGAATTATGTTGTTTTCTATCTATAAAACAGCCCAAATTATGTTTTTATATGGGAGCCCATTCTTTAATGATTTGTATCATCTCTAGGGCTAGGAACAATGCGAATGGGAATGTGTGTGAATGTGAGATGACGGTGATTTTCTTTGTATGTGTGCACATTTTACAGGTGTGAAACTGACGCCAGCTGAGGAGGAAGACCTGAGAAGGAGGTGGCAGCATGCGGTCGGCCAGCGATATGAAGTTATTGTATGTCTCTCTGTAATTAAAATAAGCATTAAATATAACATGCATGGAGAAACGATTGTCTGAAACTATTAGTATTGTACGTATCTAAACGATTTATCATTTTCTTTACACGTAATTGCCCATTTATAGAAGAAAACCCCGCCTACTTCACAGTGTCACGCCTACACTTACACTCCAAAACCTTTCTCACCCGAGCAGATTTCGCTTCTCTCCGTTGGTTTCCCGCTCAACTTCACGTCACTCTTTTAGGTGTGTCAGCTGGAGCGTTTCGTTGAGACAAGTGGTCTTGGCATCAGTCTGGAGGCTCGGGCAGGACATCACTACCTGTGCTCCGTCTTACCTGAGGGGCCTGTTGGCCAAAGCGGCAAGATCTTCACTGGAGACCAGATATTGGAGGTAACCGACTGATACTGGTTCTTTCACCCAATTGCTCTCCAAACCACCATTTAGTCATTTGATAAAGATATGAGATTGCGTGAAGTGGAATAAGATAATGATCTGTGTGGGATCGATTTTAAAAAAATTTTAATGACTCATAAAAAGACTTCAGTTCACATTATCATAGTTTCCTATATGTTTCCACCTCCCATTATAGCTGTTAGAGATGACAGCCTGTTCTTTCAGAGTGGTTACAACAGCCTGGGAGTCGTAATGCATTTTAAAGACTAATGCATACATCTGAAACCCCACCAGTAAACACACATTTTCAAGTACAGTATGAAACATAAGAAGGTGGGAATGTGCGCCTCTGTGCATCGTTTCTGCTCTGTAGGGCGAGAGCTTGCCCTCCTCCACTGGGCAAGTGCACGCACCCACACTATCTCTCATCGTGATGAGCACTTGGATGCTGAACTCTCAGACAATGTACAGTAGCTTTGCCTGCAACACGGCAAGCTGTCTCATGTCCTTCGTATCTTTGAGTGTACGAGCAGACATCTGCGCCGCAGCGCAACCCTTTGATCTTTGTCAGACGACATCTGCATGGCAACGCCATTGTTCGTCTACTTTTTTGTTTTAAATTAGCCTCGCTCGGTTTAGTTGCCGCTCGCATCTTTAATTGTTCATGCTGTGACTTGATGTACTGTGGCCACTAATTGCACACCCAAAACTGAAATATGAGTTAAAAAAAAAAGATCAAATGTTAGGGCTGTCTTGCAGGTTTAGTCATAAACACTCATACACACGCAGTCATAGGAAGAGAGTTACAGAAAGACATAAATGTACAATAACGTTCTAAATATTGTCATTTTCCTGTGAACATTTTTCTTTTGGCATATTGCATCTTTAACCTCTGATAAGCACAGCTGTGTTTTCTCAGGTATTTTTCCAAAATATTGTATGTATCTTCCTGCCAGGTGAACGGGATCCCTCTCATCGGAGAGACGCACAAGGAGGTGGTCAATATTCTGAAGGAGCTGCCGATGCGTGTTTGCCTGGTGTGCTCTCATATTGTACCCCCTGCAGTTCCCGACAGCGATGAGGAAGATGAAGATGATGCCCATCTCACCCTGAAGGAGCTGCTCGCTGAGTTCAATGACAAGGTGAAGGCACACATTGATGAAAGGATGAATGGAGGGATTGAGCATTAGTGTTTCAATCTATTCCCTTAAAACAGTATGAACCACATTAGAATTGTCACGCATCCTCTGCATTTGAAATGACATTTAAAAAAATGCCGCTGACATGCTCTTCTCTTGTAAATCAATCTCCCTCCATGTGTCCTCTCTCTTATTTCCGCATGTCCCAGTTGGACCAGGGTTGTGTCATTCCCTGTCCTACAGCTGAGGACATCACCAAGCGTGGCGTGCCCCCCATGTCACCTCCTCTGGCCATGTGGGAGAGAGACGCTCAGGTGGTTGAGCTGGAGAAAGGCGAGTCGGGACTGGGCTTCAGTATCCTGGACTACCAGGTCAGAGACATGCCCCTGAGCCTTTTCTACTAATAGAACAGACTGGAATAGGCTGCAGTCTAAGAATATCAGTGTCGGGTTGAATAGGGTGAAGAAAACAGAGAAGCATGTGGACTTCTTCTAATCTGTATATTTGCGAGCTAAACCGTTGGGACTGGAAAGTGCTCTGTCGGTTGCTGTTTACATTTTAGATTAGAAACATGTCTTGTTTTTGTATGTAAAGAAATAGTGGCTTTACTGGAGCTGGTTGCCCCTCTTTGAGACCACCCAATCCTTTTTACTTGTACACTGCATGTGTTTATCTCGCATTCAATTCACAATGTATCTAATTTATTAACGTTACATTTTGAAATGTTCCATGTATATCTTCGTTAAACCATCCTTTCCTTCCCAATGTCTTAACTGTAGGATCCAGAAGATGCCACAAAAACTGTTCTGGTAATCCGGTCCTTGGTGCCTGGAGGTGTAGCAGATCAAGATGGTCGCCTGCTACCTGGTGACCGACTCATGTTCGTTAATGAAAGTGACTTGGAAGGCTCCAGTCTAGATTATGCTGTGCACGTCCTGAAGTCCACCGGCTATGGCCCTGTCCGCATTGGAGTTGCCAAACCACTGCCGGTATGTAAAGAGATGTAAAGTACTTCATTTAATTTAATAAGCAAGAGTACATTTACTTTAGTGAATTTTGTTTCGCTTTTGTGACATACAAACAATACTGAAAGGACTATAAAATGCACAACAAGAAGTTGCTGATACGGATAAAATCCTCTTTTTGTTGCAAGGTCAATTTACTTCAAAATCAAATGAGAAACAGTTTATTGACAAAATAACCTGACAGAAATGTCTCTTTTTGGCTAATCCAGCAAATGAAAAACCTTACAATTACAGGTGCTTCATCACAATGATGCAAACCAACATATAAAGACTGGTTCAAGGAATTCCTGCTCTTTGAATGGCCTGATACATAGTTACCAAAGGGATGACTACTATGGTATAAATGGTATAAAACAGTATTCAAAACTCTATGACAGTAGACAACATCGTATTTTCATGCAGTATGCATCCTCATAGTGCAGCATATGTACCCATATATTTAAAAGTGGATTTTTTTCAGGATTCACCAAAATGATATTTTAGATTCATAACTCGTAAAAAAACCCCACTTATTTCCACAGATATGCAAGGCAATTACTTAAATGTGTGTTTTTCTTGACAGTACAGTATTTCTTCTCCCTTTTGTTGTGGACTGTGGCTTGGTAACAAGGTACAGAGAATCCAGTTACAGGCCGTCTGAATTTTTAATGCAGCTGAGAGATGAACACAATGCTCGACCACACTACAGATGGGGAGAGAAGGGTAGAGGAGAAGAAGAGGGTGTCTAATTTACAGCCACCTTCTTTAGACTGTTTGCTTCCACCTGAATTCAATCAGTTTTGAGCATATAGACAGTTTTTTTTTCTCCTTTATTTCAATTTTGGAATTTTGTATTCTCAGCTGGAACTGTGTGGCGGCTTAACGCCCATCTCAGAAAGGAGCTTGCGTGCTTCCTACGATGACACTGACAGCCACTCTCAGATCAGCCTGCTAGCTGAGGACGCGGAGGCTAACAGGAAAACTTGCAACTCTGAGGACAACAGCATCAACCAGCCGCGTTACACTACAACGGTATGTCATAAAGAACGAAATTAACACAAGTTTTAAAAAAAAAAAAAAAAAGGATATATTGATATCGCTGGACAGTTCTTTGTACATAGTTTCTGCTAACTTTTGTGGTTTAGAAAAAGAGTAGAACGTTGGTTCCCAGGAGAGTTAAGGGCAGAATGTGTCTCTGACATGTGGCATTTGTCCATTTCCTTTTTTTTTACAGTACCCGTTGTGTGTATACTGTGTGCAGGACATAGATCTGAAATAAATAGAAATGTCACAATCCTCTAAATTCACATGGTTAAAATGTGGGTTTTTTTGGTTGGTAAATATACACCCAATTCCACTGTACGTTGTCTAATCGCGTACAATCTCCAAACAGGATTCTCGTGAATGAGCATATCCTTGATGCTTTAGACTCAGCGGGAAACATCTTTGCAGTGACAGTTACAGTAACTCTGCCGCAGTCTGAATCTTTTAGTCCATCACACAGAAAGCATTGCTCATTGCCATGCAAACCTGGAGATTCTGTGGGTAGCCATTTTAGCTGCTCTAAAGGAGGTTACCATGCTAGCGTCTGTTCTTTCTGTTCACGTCCTATAATGGGGAGCTTAGAGCCGGCTGTATCAGTATCACTGGGTCAGGTAGTATAGAGAAAGTGCTCAGTGTCAAAGACTTGTTCCGCCATTGTGGCCTAAACTCAATCCTATTGAAGCAGCCTTTTGTACTCGCTTCTGCTTAATTACCAACAATTGGCTCTCAATGAAAAGTGCTTACTGCTTGCATGACATTGGCACCTTGTCTAGCACAAGGGCATACAGTAGCCTACTGCCTAAATACACACACACACACACACACACACAGACCCAGAGCAGCAAGTGTCAGTGTGTTCTCATCAAAGACAGGCTTGTTGCAAAGGTAGCTTCAGAACTTCCGTTCTGCATTTACTTTCTGTGAAGGTTCAAAGACAATCTCCACGTTGCCCTTTTTCTTTGAGAAGTGCCCAGTGGGACCAAAGAAGTCTTCCTTCCTGCATGTTTTACAACTCAGAATTACTCCAAAGGCCTTCACCCTGGAGAGTTAAAAGTTGTTTGAAATCATTGTTGTCACATCAGATATTGGATTGGTTGTAATGGTAGTAGCTAATAACTTTAGTGCCAGGTTATCTTTGCAATATGGGTTACTTTTTTTAGACTTTGTACGATGAACTCCATGTAATGTGCGCCAATGTTGTACAAAATCTGCAATGGCAGCATGACTCTTAGAATGGCAATGTCTGTTTGCCCGTCAGGTCGGTTGGTTCACACTGAAATATCTCAACAAATGTCTCAACAATTATAGGACAAATTTCCTCAAGCGCCTCTATGCAGTTGATAGTTGTGGTTCGGAGGGAAATATCTTGATGAAACAAGAGTAAGAATCTACAGCGAGCTAGCTAGCAGCTCTGCACAATGCACAGTGGTACTTTGAGATGCATGCTAACATGTTTACAATGACAATGTTTGCAATGTTGGCCATCTCAGTTTAGCATGTTAGCATGCTCACACGTGCTAGTTAGCAGGGAATACAAAGTACAGATGAGGCTGTAGAGCTAGAAGAAAAGCCATTTGACTGTAACCTCTGGGGACAATGAGGATCTGTAAAAAAACTGTCATATTAATCAATCCACATCGTGTATCTGTCACCCCACCTTCGATCATTACCCCTGTCGTCTCTCTCGTAGGAAAACCGGCCGCGGCATCGCTTCGGCATCATGGAAGCCTACGACAGGCAGCAAGCACCACCTCTGCCCCCCCGCACCAGCTTTGAGAGGACAATCACTGTTGTCCGGGGCAACCGTAGCCTTGGTATGTTCTCCGTCTTTCTCATGGTGATGGTGTCTTGGTGTGTGTACGTCGCTGGCATGGCGATAATGACGCTAATAGGCGGTGGTGATGACGACTGCCCTGAAGAGGAGTGGTGAATTGATGTGCTCCTCATACCTGAGAGGGGAGATGATTTATGTGCGTGCGTGCGTGTCTGTGTGTGTGTGTGTGTCCGAGAGGCTTGTATGGGGATGCGTGGATGGTCAAAGTAATGTGAAATAATACTAAGAAGTAATATTAAAAACCAATGAGTCTATAAACATTTAAATGTTGCTCTAAATATATTTGTTTTTATACTCTAGTGTTGAGATTACTTTGGTCATTCCAACGTGACAGGGAGGAAACAACAGGGTGTAAGGCGCTCCTGCACTTTCATCTAAGGGAACTGTGCAAAGCATAAGCAAACAAACTAGATTTATTCTGGAAACATGCTCTAATAAGGCACCACACTACTTGTGTATGTGTGAAAGTTTGAAATTATGTAAATGTTCTTAGGTAGCGAAAATCAAGGTAATAACCTACAGTCTGTGTGTCACTGCATTCTTTGGTTTTCATCTGTTTAAAACATTGTAGGTCTTCATGCGCTGAGATATTTAATGTAGCATATGGTTTTCTGGATATCCTCATGTGGAGGTTTTACATGTAAATGTATTTGAATTTGAGGCAAAAGATTCAGCATGGGCAGAGTTATGGTCTGTATCTTCAAGGCCTGAATACTGGGGATTTTTTATGAGCAATATTATTGTAGTACAATATCGTTTTGCACTACTTTACATTCTTCCTATTATTAGGTGCCATGTACAATTCTATCCATTGTGCAACTATGACTTTATGCCCAATTTTGGAAATGAGACATACTAATGGTTGGTTACTTCAAGGACTTTATGGCTTTTAGAGCAGGTTGTTAAAGGAGAAGGTTTAATGGATTATAATGAGGTCTTTTTTTCTTGCCTTGCACATCTAAAAACATGAATATATGCGGCCTGGTTAGAAGTCTTTGTTTGTTCTTGAATGGTGTGACCCTATTGCACCTGCTGTAAGTTTGTGGAAGGTTTGCTGAGGTCAAAACAAAATAGATTTTCATATGGAAAATTTCATTGTGGAATTTACCATAAATCACTATTAAAAGCAGTTTCTAATAGAAAAATGTATTTTGATGCCGTGTTGTAGTGATTTAACACCTTTTGGATTTTGAGACATTCATCATTATTACTTCAGACTTCCTCTCATGTCTCTGAAATGTGTGTCTTCTGTCTGTCTTGTCAGCGTCAGTAGCTGTGTTTCCAATCGACTGTATTCCATGCACTATGATTGTATTGTAATTTGAATGTAATACCAAAAAACAATAAACTATTTATTTGATCAAATATAAGCACAAAGTAATTTCTTTGACCAACTTCAAATTATGTACGACCATAGTGTTGTGGATGTGCATAGTCCTCCATTAGATGGCATTGTAGTGTGCAGGCGGCATATTGTAGACTAGACTTCCTAATTTGTTTTAGCCTTCCCTGTCTGCAGTGTGTGTACGTGTGTTCATGAGGTGTGCGCATGTGTGTGCGTGCGCGTGTGTGTGTGTGATGCCTGATTTACCTCCTTCTGCCTGTTCGCATTAATGTAGTGTTTGTGTAATCTGCCTAGTGTCAGATTTGATAATGCCAAAGTCAGGTGTTTGTGCGACTGGCATGTGTTACCCCGACTCACCTGCGCCCTTTGCCCTATGTGGGTGTGTGTGATTGTGTTTGTGCTCCTTAATGCGAGTGTGGCTGTGAAGGATGATGCTGTGCAAATGTCAAGCATGTGTAGCCATGTTTGTGTGCTAATCTGCCTAGTGTCTGTCTTGATTATGCTGATTATGCCACTGTCAGGTGTTTGTTTGGGCGACTGTCTGTCTCTTTGGCATGCACTCAAAGCAGCCTTAGCCAGCCCTTCACTCACCTGTGCTCATGTGTGTGTCCTGTGTACATGTGTGCGTGTTGGCAGGGATGTCGGTGAGTGCTATCAAGGACGGCTCAGGCATGCTGGTGCGCAGTGTGGTCCAGGGGGGCTCTGTTAGCCAGGATGGCAGGCTGGGGGTGGGGGACGCCATCTTGGCCATCAACAGAGAACCTACCTCCAATCTGACCAACGCCAGGGCCAGAGCCACCCTCCGCAGACACTCTGTCATAGGGCCAGAGATGAGGTGAGGAGCCAGCCACTGTCCAACAGCATTACAATATGTAGAGAGTTTTGCAGGTGATGCCTGCTGTTACATCACGGTGTAGCTCGCACAGCTCTATGAAAGCTATGAAAGACGGATTTTTAACTGACTCTCTTTTATAATAGCAATAGTAATTTTAAGTTTAACGTTTTTTCACTCTTCATCACTGGGCTCCTTTTGAATCACCTGTTTTCATTAATCCCCAGGCTGTATCCAGAAACACTGGGTGGCTGGTTGTGTAACACTGTGTGTGTCACCCTCTCCATAGTGGCTCAAGTGCTGCTTCACATTTCTTAAGTGTTGTAGAGAAAGAACTCATGGCTCAGATGCACCACATGGCATCATCACAAGCCACAAGAGTAGCCTACTGGCTTTGCTCATTTTGACAGTAGCAGGAGAGAATCGTTTTTTTTTTGTTTTTTTTAGCAAAACATTTCAAACCAAAAATGTTTACTTCGTGCAGTGTCGTTGCTACGCCTTTTTTCGCAGCAGACATTTTGGCTTGGCATGGCGGTAGAAGCACAGGTGTTGCTAATAACATTAACGATGGCTTCATTCCCAGTAAGTCATGACTGCGTGTCAGCGATCAGGAGCATGAAAACAAAGCGGCTAAATAGCCATCAGCCATCATTAATTCCGTTGTTTACCTGTGCTTTTCCTACTGTGACATGTCAAAATGCCTTCTGTGAAAAGGCCCATGGCTTAAAGACCCTGCACACCCAGACAGATATTTTCACATAGTCTGGCTAATTAGACATCTGCTGAGGCTGAAGTTTGGCAGACCGATGTTGGATTTACATGAGATCACAAAGCCAAATGATAAAAGTGTAACTCCCCAACTCTAATTGGTGTGATAAAACCAAAAGAAGGGTCAGAGAGATTTAGATCAGACACCGTTTGCACATGCCCACACTGTCCTCAGAAGAGAAACTATTATTTTATTATATGGAACATATTTTATTACTCTGACTCCACATAGTTTACACTCAGAAAACATCCTGACTGGGGCTTTAGTGTCTCTAGAATTGTGAATTCATATTTAGGGTCCCATATTTATTTTGTGCTTTGCAAAATCAGTTTCCTCTTTGGAACAGTCAGTCCACTCTTGACTTATTATCAGGAAACTGTCATTAAGCCATCACACGAAGTGAACTACTTTCAAAAGCAATTAGGAGAAAAGGTTTGATGATGATTACCAACCCCCTACACACCCATTGATCTTCCTAAAGCAATTGATTTCTAACCGTGCCACAGGTTTGCTGCAACCCCTTGGCACAAAATGCATGGAATCACTAGATATTGGTTTATTGAAATTTGTGACATATTTTAAAGTTGTTCCAATACTGATACCAGTAAGAAGAAAGTTCCACGGAATTCATGTATTTGTTCACGGTTTACAAATTGTTTTACCTGAGCCAGGCCATACAACAATGATAGTAGTATACAACTATATATATATCTATATATATACTGTAGATATATAAAGGAAAAAAAGGTATTGGAACATCTTTAACCTATGAAAAATACATATGTTGTAATGTATGTATATGTAATATGTAATACCATGAAAGTATTCACGACTGCACATCTCTCGGATGCAACCTGACACCACACGGCGCTGTGTCTTTTAACGGAGGTCTCACACACATGAATTGTGTAGGTTCTAATTAAGCGGATAGTGTGTGGCTAAAATGTAACGCATAACATGATATCCTGACTGATTCTAAATTCTGGGGTCGTAAGAAGGTCGGGACCTGAAAATGGGCTGAGTGGGCACAACTCAGGACACAAAACAACTTTACAGTAACGCCATTAAAGTAGGACACGTGTGTGGCACATTTAAAACTGATTCCAGTCAGTTATACGGCACTGTTTTTATATTATACATTCACTTTAACTTACCCTCATGGCACAGTTTGAACACGTCTTTGCTTGAAAAAAAAAGGAGAAAGCCAGAGTTCTTAGTCTAGAGAGAATGTAGAAAAGGTCCTTTGGGAATGCAGAGAACACTCAACCACTGGGAAAAAAAAAAGAGTAATTGAATACTGCTCACATTTTTGAGATCTAGCCATGCAGATCTTGACAGTCTGTGTGACTCGAATGAGTGAGTATATGTACATCATAAATATAAATATGTGCTCTCCACAGTCACAAACATGACTTCCACTGCATCATCACGGCCTCGGCTCACTTTGGATCTCCATTACCACCTTGTTTTGACACTGCAGTCATAGTTGACTGAGGCACTGCAGTAATGTTAAATTAGATTAGATGATGAAATTTTAAAGATTGCCTGAGGGTAAATTGGGTAAATTATTACTTGTTCTAACAGCAGTATCAGCAGTTATGGCTCCACATTGACAATGCTTGTTTGGCTGATTGGAAATGTGCCCCACCTCCACCACCGCGCTGCCCTGCAAAACACCCACTCACTCTCTCTCAACCTCTTTCTCCGTCTCTCTCTCTCTCTCTCTTACTCTTACAGGCACACACATACACACAAACTAACTCGCACACATACACAGCCTTTCAATGGTCTAACCTCCAAAAACACCTTTTTCCTGCTATGGGAAATATCTCTGAATAATTCATCGCTCATCTCACCTTGAACAGTGCACTTCTGAATAAAAGAGCGTTTTAAAGAGCGTCTCATAGATGCACGCCACAATACACACACAGATGAACACACACATGCATTCTGTCTTTCTCTATGCTTTGCACACACACACACACACACACACATGCACGCACACACAAAGAAAACACTCACCGGCGCACACATGCTCATACTGCCTCCTCCTGACAGCACTGCAGACAAACTAACAGAGAGTGGAGGCAGATGAGTTTTTTTGGCAGCCTCAGAATAAGACAGACATAGAAGGATGAGGACTTGTCGCTATCAAACTGCCTCTGTTGAGACACGACAGGCTGTCCACATGGCTTAGTCACAACAGCTTAGTGTGGAAGACCTCCATATTCAATCTGCCACCATGAGTGGAACAGAGAAATTGGCTCTTTCAGCGGATTCAAACAGCATGTCTACTGGTAGCGTCACACAAGAATGGAAGTGGGAGTAGGGTGTGTGGGGGGGGGGGGGGGGGGGGGGGGGGGGGGGTTGGGCTTTAATGATGTCCTTGACACTTTACTTAAATAACATCATGTAGACAATTACTAAAATAGATCGTGCTTCTGCAAAACAACTACATTTTTATTATGAATGCTTTGTTTCAGAAACTCTTAGAACTGCCTTGAATCAAAAATGCATCTCGACTTGAAATATACATTAAGTCAGAATTTCTTTTCATTTTTCTTTGGATCTTGCACCAGCTGCTGCACGAGCAATGTTACTGGAGTGGGGCACGTCTATAATTTTGGAGCACTTCAAACGTCAAAAAGCATTTGACATGTGAGACGGCAGTCTTAACGGAAGTGGCTGTTTATTGATCGTTTTTCTGGTCTGAGATGATTAAAAAAAAAAAAAAAAAAGAGTGAACTATTAATTGATGATTGATTGATAATAATGATTAGAATCATGTAGCGTTATTAAACATTACTTCAGGTGCTTTCAGCTCCCCCCCCCCCCCCAGTTACCCCCGTGTCCAGTCTTTGTGCTAAGCTAAGCTAGCCGGCTGCTGGATGTAGCTTCATATTTACAGTACAGACATAAGAGTGGTATCAATATCCTCATCTAAATCTTGATAAGAAAGTGAATAAAATAATCTTCCAAAATAAATAATAATTAAAGTAAACCATGACGTAAACTACATCTATCCTGTATAGAATCCATTCCATTGCCGTGTCATTCCTTGTCATGCTATTAGTCATCGTTTTGTGCTGAAAGTAATAAAAGAAAAGTGCAGATGTGAAAACAGGGTGGTGGGAAAACTTGAGTCATATTAATATTTGAAATGTTTTCACCCCACCCCCGCCCATATTTCTTTTCCCACATTCCCCTACCCTCAGCATAACCTATGTCCCAGCCCATCAGGTGGATGAGCACCGTGCCCGTCTCTATTTACCTCCTCTGGCATCCATCGCAGCAGACAGCGCCTCTTCCTCACCAAACCTTTCTCCGGAACCTGCCTCAACCCCGGCCAAATGCCCCGGCCCAGCTTCATACATCCTCAAACCGTCTGCCTCGGTCAATTTTAAAGCCACAGCTCCAGATCCAGCAGTAGTCAGAGCCTCCGCTTCATCCAAAGCTCCATTCAAAGGTCCAGCTCTAGTCCCTACCATCACCCCAGCCCCAGACTCAAGGTAATGTAAGATCCAGAGGTCTCAGCCTATTATTTATGGTCACCTAATCCCTACTCAGGCCCCACAGTGCAAGATAAACCTGCCTCAGGGTTTATTAGACTTCAAGGCTCCAGCTTTATTACGTGTTGATATGTTGGCTGCAGAGAATTCAGACTATGAAATACATTCTATGCATTCTGCCTGTTGTGGGTTTTGTGTGTTAACCTTAGGGTTTTGATTTTCATAGCAGCTTTCATTACTGTAACACATCACGCATTGCAGTTACACGGCAAGTCATACTAATGATCTGAGTTATTATCCGACACTTTTAATTAACCGTATCCATGAAGGAAACAATGTGTTTTATTATGCAGCCAGCTCAGTTTGAGTCTCTTCCAGTCCGTATTTTCTCTTCTCCATTCTTCTCTGTGGTAAAGGCAAAAGCTTCTCTGAATGTTGAATCTCTGAGTTATATTTAGCTGTTCGCTTATGGATCTCAGTGCTGACTGTCAGCGAAAATGAATTGTTTCGCTTCTGTCTATGCCTGCTTTCGCTCCATCTTCTTGCCTCTGCCTTTCTCCTCCCTCCCTCACTCCCATTTCTCTCTGCAGCCTTTTCCTCACTCTTATCTTACAATGTGTTGTCTTCGTCTCTTTCTCTGCTCGACTTCTCTCTTGACTCTTGTGTCTACATCTGTCTCTCATCTCTCTCTATGGTCTTTTTTCTCTTTTACCTCATTTTCCCTCTCCTACCTGCCTTGGTGCTATCCTCCTCTCCTGGCCGCACTCTTTCAGGCTTGGTGGAACCATTTGTTCTGCCCTCTTTCTGTAACTTAACTGGCTATAGGCTCCTGCTGCGCAGATAGCACCACTATCACTCACCTCCATGGGCTTATTACAGCTCTCCACTGTTAAATATATTCATGAAAAATTCTCTTCTTCTCTACCTCTTTTTTTCACACTTAAACTTTCACATACACACACATATATAGAGTGTATATATACAGAGATACTGTATACACTGTATGTGTTAACACGCACGCACACACACATAAAGACACTACCTTACTCTGACCACGCTGGCAGAAAATGTGTATTTTCAGGTGTGTTTGCACCTAAAGCAGTATATCTTCTTGAGGACTTTCAATATAAATCGCTATTTGCCACGTGTCACAGTGTGTCAGGACTTTAAAAATCCTATCCACAGACATTCTGCTAGTATGATGTATAGGAACGCTATTTAACTTACAGAGTGAGGGCTGAACTAACAATTATTTTCACTAAGGATTGATACATTGATTTTTTTTTTCTTTTTCCTTTTAATTGGGAAAAATGCTTGTCACAATTTTCTTTGTGACAAGCTTTGTTTTTTATTTCAATTTTTTTTCTCCCAAAAACAGTCTAAAACCAGAAGACAATTGAAAGAGTGATAGACATTTTCTAATTCTAATTCAAAAACACTTCAATTTGTAGCGTCACGTAGAGTATTACATTAGAAGTAAGCACAATATAAGTCACATTTGAAATAAAGAATTGGAAACAAAAAAAAACAAAACAAGATTAGCTAACTGTACACATCATGCTGATATGGAATTATAATATGTTTTGCTTGATAATTGACTTAAGCAATTTATCAATTAACAAAGTGATTGCCAATACAATTTCTGTACATCGATAAATTGTATTTGTTTTGAACCAAACTCTTAAGAATTTAAAATGATGACATTTTGAGTCTATAACCATCCAGTTTTCCATTCAATATCGCACATTGATTTGATATTATTTCTGTTTTTATGTGTTTCTTGCCATCAGTTGGCTGATTCCAAAATCTCTACATCACAGGAAGAAGGAAGAAGGGAACAAAGAAGGACAAATTGGGAAGGAGAAAAAGGACAAGAGTAGTGCAGATGGGAAAGTATCACAGCTGGAGGTGGAGATAAAGGCGGACGGTAAAGAGGAGGAAGAAGAGGAGCTTCGTTCTCACACCGCAGTTTCTTGGGCTCAACCTAGAAGGTTAGTGAACCGCTGATGTACGTTTTTTTGCGATTAGATTTTATTCAGATTTTCCATCTTCTGCCTCTTTTTTTTTTTCAAAACTCTGCCCATGATGCCTTTTATCCTACCTCTGCCAGAGAAGGCTTAGCAAAAATCCTAGTGTGCTCAGGTTATGTTCACAGCAGTGGTAGAGCAGCACAGAGCAGCCTCATATTTCTCAGGCCCAGAGAAGCCGACTACCTTCACAACCTGTATTTATGGCATTTATGACTCCATCCCACTTGGATAAATCACATAAGCCGCACTGCATGCAAAGACCAGCTTTTGTGTGTCTCTCGCTGGCAGGTATAATATTCTATTGTTTTGACTTAATCTTTGAAACTCCATCCGTAGCCCTAAGCAGCAGATGGAGACTGAAAGAAAGTGTAGACTGAAAGAAAGAAAAAGCATACCCACTGGATTGATTCTCCTTCTTGTACACTTTTTGCAGAAATGTTTCAAACAAATTAGGTCTTCATCAGGCATACAGGGGTCATGCATTAATCATTACTGCGCTGTATGAAGGATTGTCTGCTGTACAGCATGTTTAGATGCTCCTTGTTTTCTGCTTTGTGTTTCAGTGTGCTGCTGACTCGAGCACCGGGCCAGTCCCTGGGTATCAGCATAATGGGAGGCAAAGGCATGGGCCGGAGACTGAGCAGTGGAGAGATGATGAGGGGAGTCTTCATCAAGCACATCAGCTCCGACAGCCCGGCAGCACATAATGGCACCCTCCGGACTGGAGACAGGATACTAGAGGTATGTGTGTGCGTGTGTGTGTTTTGTGACTGATTCTGTGTGTATGCTACTTCTGCACCAGCTCGGCACTGAAATATGATTCATTTAATCCTATATGTCATTTTATTTAGCACTATTTGACCATTAGACATTAGAAAACCTGCCTTACTTTCAGATTTGACTTTATAGTTTCTATCTCTTTAATCTCATCTCTTTAATATACTGTATGTGGCCGTATTAGGTCATTGCAGACTATGTTGCAAATGTGTGGGTGTGCACTCTATGTGTGCTTTAAGGCAAAATTAGGATTTGCAGGATTGACACGTCATTGTGACTGCTTGATTTTTCAGTTAATTTCAACCTAACCTTATTTCAACATTTGCTCTGTGTGTTGACTCGGCCAAGGTGTGTGGTGTGGACCTAAGAGATGCCAGCCATGAGCAGGCGGTAGAGGCCATCCGCAGGGCTGGAGACTCTGTGGTCTTCCTGGTACAGTCTGGACAGCACAGATCTCAGGTACTGCATCTTAGAAAACAAACAAAACAAATAGCATATTTCTACTTATGAATACATTACATTGTGTAGCATTTGACTACCTTGAGGCTCCAGATTCTTTCACACTGAATCTTGATACTCAGCAAATCCAAAGAAAGGTGCACTTTATATTCTGTTGGACAACTCCATCAGAAGTTTCAGCGAAAATGTGGGTGGGAGTTCGTAGCATTACAATATGTACCCTCGACAAAAAGCATGTTAAACAAATGTTCTTTAAACGAAAACCTATCTAGTAAAGTATAACATATTGGATGCATCATTTGAAGCATCTGCAGTATTTTTCATGAAAAAGATTCACCTGCCTTCTCTGCATTTTGTGTTTCGCCCACAGTCCCCTATGCTTGCCAACCATGAGAGACGAACTCCACAGTGTAACTCGCACAGCAGCAAGGTAACACTGGTCTACCAGATTACTTTTCACTTTTAAAGAGATAAATGTGCTGTAGAATTTACTTATATATACTGTATATATATATGCATTTACCTATACATATATTATATTTCATTGGTACAGATGTCTCAGTTTCTGTTCCCACACAGTCACTGATGTACTGATGTTTAGAGAATGTTATGTACACACTATATTATAAATAGAGTGATGAGTCATTAACACCTACACGGTATTCCAAAAAGAATGACGGGCTTTAAGAAGAGCTTTAAATATTTTTTTAAGGGGTAAAATGCTGTTTTGGAGGTGATGTGCAGACGATGTGTATATCTGTGTTTCCACTCATAATTGTAGGAAGCAGATACTCTCAGTCTGTTCCTTAGTGTCTCCCCTACAAACCCCTTCACTCCCACCCCGTTTAAGGTTGGTACATTGTTGTCTGTGTGTATGTGTTTGCCTGTGTTATCATGGGTATGCAGCATCTTAAAAGTCTTGCATTAGCATTTGCAAGCCAACTTCCAAAAACTTAATTAACGTGCATATTTGTAGATAGAACCCTTGTAGTTCAAAGTCCCTTGCAGCTACCTTGTTTGTTTAAACCCCTTTGTTTTTCTCTTTGGTAGGGATGCATAACTCTCTAAATAGACAGCATATTCTTTTGAAGTTATTTTTCCATGCACTTGTAAGTTGGTTACAAAATAATGCATGATTCTGATCATCTTTCATGTTATTTTTAGCTGACATTAAAACTGTGTTCATTAATTCATCCTGTTCGTCAGTTTATCCCACGGCTACATCAAGCACACTGAACAAGCCTCAGGGATAGTCCAACTCGTGCCCGAAGGACCCCTGAGGTTTCTCCAACTCTGCCTGTTCAATAATGCAAAACTTCTTCCAAGGTACCTTCGGCAACATCCGATAGAACGGATCGGAGAAGCCCCATAACTGTCGCAACACCGATCACAGCGGCAGCTGCACATGAGGGCGATACTGGCAGGAGTAAGTCTCCATCATAAAGACGTCACACAGACTTAGACAGATAGCCTTCAATGCCCCCAGGAAAAGGAACTGTGTGGCGATTTTAATGTCATGGCCACCTTCACATGTGATGCCCTTTGGCTCACAGAGACTTTGTGCTAAACACTTCCATTACAAAAAGAAAAAGCTGTAAAACTCAAATAAAAATGTCAGGAGTCTCACCCATATTCAGAAATTACTGTTTTAAATATCACAATTTGCTAAAATATTTAAAGGTCCATTATTTGAAAGCCGTCAAGGAAATAGTTTTCATTGTATTCACGTGTGGAGCCAGTTGTTCAGGCTCAGACTTAAATAAGAATTGATTATGAGCCAAGAATGCAAAAGCCTGAATAATTATTGTTTCTCTACAGTATGCTCTGGGAGAGCAACTTGGGTTTTTAGCTTTCAGATGAGAACTGAGATCTTCAGTCAGTTCTTTGACACAAAACTCTTATTCAAGTTCTATGCATTATTTGGTTTGCCTTATGCACTTTGAGTATCAAAAGTGCCTTGTGGAGTTTTCTTGTAAACAAAAACAAAAGTTTCTGTTTACATTCGGTGTTCACTCATCTAAATGCACTGCGTGTGTCCTTGAGGGCTGACAAATGGGTTGAGTACAATTTCTTTCCTCATAAAACATTTTGAAAGCAGATTATTATTATTTCTTTTACATGTTTGAAACCTGCATTGCTTACATTCATATCCACATCATCTTTGCTGCCTTTGTTGGCATATTGCTATGTTTCTAGGCACGTTACCGCATCCTTTAGATCAATAAAATCAACTCAGAAAAACATTGATCCATAGTGCTGCTAGTGGTCGAAAACTCCACCATGTGACCGTGTTTATTTACACATGTCAATTTGTGTCACGCAAATATTCATGAGCACAAGTTAATACACGCGGATATGGACAGGCACACAGACGTACTCACACACTCACACAAGCTCATTTAGGGTGCAAGTGTCATAACAGCATTACACAGTCTTTTTTCTTTTTTGGCTTGCACTTCATATCCTTCTCCTTGTTAACTCTTGTCTCTCCTAGAAAAGATGCTTCAGCGTTATGGCAGCCTGTCTGGGAAGCTCCATATGATTGAGCTGGAGAAGGACCCTGCGGCTCACGGCCTGGGAATCAGCCTCTCGGGGAACAAGGATGGTTCCAGGGCCCGCATGAGTGTCCATGTGGTGGATATTGACCCTCAAGGACCTGCTGGTTTAGATGGGAGGATACGGGTTGGAGACGAGCTACTGGAGGTAAGGAGGAAAGTGAAAGGGAACAGTGAGGAACACTCAGTTAGGAGCGTTGAGATTAACAGATGGGCTGGATACATTACAGTTCTAGAGAGAGAGAGAGAGAGAGAAAATGTCAGAGTCAAAATTGAGAGCAGCAGAAAAAGAGCAGTGGGTTGTGGGTAGGAGGCATGGATGAGTAGAGAGCGTTGAGTGCCTGCGCAGTAGATTTATCAGTCAAATTACCATTTGAAGGATGGTTGGTCCTGGGCTGGATTTCTCGCAATGAGCAACCGTGTAATAGAGACGATGAGGGAAATCGAGGTAGAGGAGAGGCTGATGGCTGAGAGGGGGAAGGGAGTCAGAAGAAGATGGGAGGAAGGCAGATTTATGTGGAGGCTGGATGGGATAACGGGGCGGGGGGGGAGAGAAAAAACGCTGAGGAGGCGGTACATGATGTGATTTTTCTTCCAGATCAACGGTCAGATCTTGTACGGCCGGAGTCAACAGAACGCCTCCACCATCATCAATAACGCTCCATCGAAAGTCAAGATAATCCTCATCAGGTAACATGCAGACTCTCCCAAACTTTAACCAAACAGGGTATAGGTGTTTGATGGCCAGCTCAGGGATAATATCAGATTTGGTTTTGTTTTACCAGAAATAAAGCAGCTCAGGGTCAAATGGCACAGGGTTCCACAGCAGAGTGCGAGGACACAGTCGATTCCCGGGCAGACTCTGCAGAGTGTGGAGGAACATCCAGAGACATCCAGCACATCATCCTACCTCAGGTGAAATACCTTCAGTAAATCTTGGCATTAACTATTGTCAGGCCTCCAGCTGCACATCTCTTGACAGCTCAAGCAAACAGGTTGGGTGATAGTTCACTCTGAACAGTCTTGATACCAGAGGAAATGTAATTACCTTCCCACATCGTTGTAAATATGATAGCAAATACAGATTATTTTTTTTTTTTTCATACAGCACTGCTATTAGCTTCACTAATTAAACACTTAAGAGTTCGTCGTCCCTCCCTTTTTAATCTCCCTCCAGGATCACGTAGGCCTGGGCCTCTGCCTGGCAGAGGAGGAGGCCAAGGAAGGAGCGGTGGTCAGGTCCCTGATCCAGCACGGCACTGCCAGTAAGGTGTGACATCACCAGTAGTATCGTCATAATCTTCAACCTCTTCATCCAAAACATTATTCCTTCATGTAACCTACATGCTATTACTGTATCTCAACCATTTCAGTGTCATGTGTACCTGTAGTGTGTACGAATCATCATAACTTGCTTAGGTATTATGAATTTGCAATAGTGTTATGTTACATAATAGTATTATTTTTGCAGATGCTTTAAGGTGTATGCAGCTTTAGTCAGTTAAATTACAGCCAATTTATTGTTTGTAGGATAGTTTATATACCAATGCGTCATATTTTATAAGCTAGTTGTATGTTTTGTTTGTAAAATCCTGATCTTCAAAGTAAATATATCTGTCAAAAAAAAGTAGTGGAGTAAAAAGTACAATGAGATGTAGCTGAGCTGAAGTATAAAGTAGCATGAAATGGGAATACTAAAGCAAATGACAAATAGTTTTAACTTTGTTACATTTCACCACTGCATTTTTTCACGATCCACAAAAGTATTTTTTTTTTTTAAAAAAGATTATTCTCTATGTACTTTTTTTGTTTTGAAAATATCACTCTACAACACAGACAGGTTGCACATCATTGCATCATCT
Source organism: Bovichtus variegatus (assembly GCA_943593645.1). NCBI lineage: Eukaryota > Metazoa > Chordata > Actinopteri > Perciformes > Bovichtidae > Bovichtus > Bovichtus variegatus. The sequence goes on from CALSCE010010695.1 coordinate 12,132,332, forward strand.
TTTTTCTTTACATCCATCCAGCCTCAATGGCCTGACTCTAACTTTGGCAATCAACTATCTATCAGAAAAAAAGATGCACGAATGAGCAGCACTTTAGTGTACAAGATACAGTGTGCGGCTGTAAACTAGTCTCTTGGCATTCCTGGTGATATTTAAACCATAGTAACTCTGAGATAATGGTGGCCATGTTTTAAAGTGATGTTGTCATGCACTAACAAGCTTTCATGTCGGGCTCCAGGCAACAGTTATTCAGAAATTTGTCCAGAGGGTGTGTTTGATTTTTAATCTCACTTCTTCTCCGTCCTTCTGTTGCATACACTTTCATACATTTTTTGCTTATATTCCATTTTTTATTCATGTTTCTGTCTGGGTGCAGGATGGCAGGATAAAGGTTGGTGACAGAATCCTTGCAGTGGGGGATGAACCTGTGGCAGGACTGTCAGTGGACAAGGTACACACACACACACACACACACACACACACACACACACACACACACACATACACACACAAGGTCAAGCTGATTTAATGATTTATGACTCTCCTGTCTTCTCTGTATTCAGGTGTCCAGTTTGATTCTCAAACATCGGGTCACTGTCAAACTCTCCGTCAGCTGCTCCAAGAGTCTCTCCCCCTCTTCTTCTCTTCCTCCCCCAACTTCTCTGTCCCATCCGCGCTCTCTCTCTCCTGCTTCCCTCCCTGTCTCCTTCTCTTCATCACTCGACACCATGCAGACCTCTCCCACCGGGCGGTCTGATTGGCAAGGATCCGCTCCCACAGTTTCTGACCCCCTGAGCTGCCCTGTTGTGGCTGGCACGGAAACCACCATAGAGTTTTGTAAAGGAAATGTAGGCCTGGGCCTCAGCATTGTAGGAGGATGTGACACTCTGTTGGTGAGAGCAGCCAATTGATATCAAAATGTCATTATACACATAGTAATCATAATTTTATCAATCCTTGATAATCCTAAATAATCAACATTTACAGTATCAAATTAGGCAATATTGATTTGTGTATGGTTTCCTTCACAATATAATGCATCTGCACAGGCATTGTCAGTGAAAGTGGTGATGCTGTGTTGTGAAATACTAAGTAGTTCAATGCTTATTTAATTTAGCCGGATTGGATTATCAGCAATAATGAGTGTTTTTTATTTTTTCCACCAGGGGGCAGTAATAATCCATGAAGTAAATGATGGGGGAGCAGCCCAGAGAGATGGGAGGCTGCAGGCTGGAGACCAGATATTAGAGGTATTATGGGTACACACAAACATACCATCTATTCATTTGACAGAATCAGGGAGAGTTTTTAGTGTTTATCCAAATATGCTGTCATTAGATGGCATTCAATTATAGTTATGTCTTATAACATAATCCAACAAAATAAAAACTTTGGTCAAATTTATAGAATTTCTTTTTTGATTTTGGTGATCAAAATCAAAGTCAATGCTTGTGTCTTTATTTCATTACTGTCCAGTGTTTTTTTTTTTTTAATAAAATCCATCTGCTGTTTGTGATACAGTTACTCCTTCATACAACTATGGCTTGCGTCACTCTCCCTTCCTCCCAGGTAAATGGTATAAACCTGCGGCAGGCCACTCACGACGAGGCCATTGGCGTGCTGCGGCTCACCACGCAGCGTGTTAGCCTGTGTGTCTTCAGGCACCAGGAGGCCTACAGCGAGGAGGATCTGTGGGACGTCTTCAGCCTGGAGCTGAGGCCTCGGCCTGGAGAGGGGCTGGGGTTCACCACTGTGGGGAAGAGGTATATATTCATATTGTTGTTCAACAGATGAAGAACATCACAGTTATGTTGTATCTTCAGCTATTCATGTCTGATAAAATTTGATTGTACTGTAGGTTAAATGACATGAGACATTGCAGTTCAAATCCTACATGTAGCCTCCTAACGCCAGCCTGGACCTTGCAAGGCCAGTTGTGCTATGAGATATTAGTGTGGAAACAGGCAACTGCAAGCCAAACCAGCGGAAGACGTTGATGATGACGTCAGATGAAGATGATCAAGCTTGACCATCTAGAGGAAGTAAACGTTTTAACAAGGTGTTCGTATTTTTCTAAAAAAATACATATTTTTGATGTAGTATCGGATGGTATTACTCACTTTTTATACATTTTTTAAGTTGATATTTTTTTAGGGTGTTTTTGAAAAAGCAATGCAGTTATTTATCCTCTTTTATTAATTGACCCACTTCAGAAAGAAAAACAATATTAACCGTACTTTAGTATCTTTTCAAGGTTTTTAAAAAATTTTTGAAGGGTGTATAATAACAAAATGTCTTTGTTATGGACAATACTGTCAAGTTAAACTCCCTTTTACAAAGTATCAGAAGAGGAGAGTGTTCTTGACTTCTAAGGCGTTTACACAGTTAGAGGTCAGGGACTCGGTAGCAACAGGGATCATTATTGTAAAAAAGATAAATACATAATTTGCACAATCAAGTGTGACGTTATGCAAAACAGCAGGATTACAGGTCGCATTCAGTCTACAAGTGTGGAACAGACACAGTGTTTGACCTCTGTTTTCTCTTAACAGTAATGACACGGGCATCTTTGTGTCAGATATCATCAGAGGAGGCGTAGCGGATTCGGATGGCAGGTTGTTGCTCGGTGACCAAATTCTGTCAATCAATGGGGATGATGTCCGTGCAGCATCGCAGGAACATGCACACAAGCTTTTCCAGGTCAGACACATTCACACTTATGCATACGAAGTCCATAAACAAATTAGTAGCGGGTCATACGTTTCTTTTCCAGATTTGTCATTTTATGTGAGATGTGTCACTTTGCTCTTAGAGTTGTAGAGCAGCAGTCCACCTGGAAGTGGCTCGTTTTAAAGCCGGGGTGGAGTACTCGCAGCAGAGCCAGGTAAGCTGTTTCCTGTGGCTGTTTTGCAATGACAGGCTATCAAAGAAAATGTAAAAATGTATGCTGTTATCAGGGGTTGGATTTAACTTTTTTTTTTTTTTTAGCTGATGAATGTTGTTTGTAATTCAACTATTACTTTTTCGCACTATTTTAACAACAGTACTTTGTGAACCTAGGAGTACTATAAGTTGTGTTTTATCCAGAGTGAAGACTCTGACTGTTCCACCCTGACCCCCCCAAGTGGATGTGATGCTTCCCTCAGCCACCAGAGGGAGACAGATAACAAGACAGGGAGCTACTGTGAGTCGCCCTCCATATATATACTATATATATACATATATATATATACTTTATATATATATATATATATATTTATATGTGTATATATATATATATATATATAT